>CDMC01000004.1:8395-1208395 GCA_001511075.1 Aspergillus calidoustus | reverse complement strand
TCGGGAACCCCCTCGGCTTCAACAGGCCCCGTAGTACCAGGTAGGTCCCTTGTAGCCACGACAAAAAGCGGCCTAGATACGACAATCCACTGCTGGAAATAGAAGTCAAAGCTTATGCTCCGAAGTTAATGACAGCCTGCTGACCTCAAGCCTCAACCATCTGCATCCCCGGTGCCAAGACGGCCACGGCTCGGAGTCGGCTCCCCAGCCGATCATGGGACCACACATGAAGCTGAGCGCTTTCTGGAGTAACATCACTCGAGGTATGATATGGCTTTGTATACACTTTGACGTCTTGATACGCCCACCCATCACCGGCGTTGTCGGCTCCTCGACAGCCCTCCCTCGCCAAAAATGCTTTGTATCCGCACCCGTCCTCGACCGAGCCCTTCCTGCCCATCCCTGAGCTCTCGAGTAAAGTGTGCGGATTGCTGGAGAGGATAACGTGACCCTTTAGCCAACGGTTCTGGTGCGCATACCCGATTCTAACAAAACGCCTCGGCTGCACGCGATACGCAGTAACTAGGGCAATATGCACAGGGCTGTTTCTTTCCGGATTCTGATGGGCACCCGAAGAAAACTAATATTATGCTCAGTCAAAACAGGAGGTGGTTATACAGTAGAACGGTTCCTTGATTGGCGCTTAATGATACGTTCAAAACAAGCCCATACTCATTTGCGCCTTGGATGATCTTGGGTCTGAGAGGATATATCGACTACATGAAACAACCCCAGCTGGGTATGGATGTCGTCGACAAGCAGCGCCATGTATATCAACCCCAAAAGTCCCCAAAAACTCTCAAGTTGAAAGGCCTTCCGGCCTTGGCCACATACAAACCAACCCACTTAGCACGGCGAGTTGTCATACACACTGTCCAAGTCCCGCGGAATAACCCCAGCATTGACAGCATCTACCACGAGGTCAGCCAGCCATACTATCACCGAAAGCAACGCGAGGCCAAAGCCATAAAAGAGTAAAGGGGGAAACTCACCCTTATACGACCACCGATAATCGCCCAAATCCGCCCTCCACGTCCAAAACACCCACCCCGCTTGCCTCTCATAAGCAATGACCTGGGCCGCGAACCACCGCTTATAAAACGCCTTGTTCCCCTCGGGCTCCCACGCTGCCGTCCACTGCACATTGTCGGGGACACTCAGACTCCACTCGCCGACAATCGTCGGAGTATTTCCACCCCGGTCGTCGTTGCACGAGGCGCGGATGTAGCTCTCTTTGTCCACCGCCACGCTGCTGTCCCACTTTGGGTACCGGTGGTCGTCGTATGCGGCGAAGTAGGTGTCGCTCAGGGCTTCGGTAGGGTCGCCCGAGCCCCATTTTGCGTTCATCATTTGGATGTGGAGGTAGTTGTTGGCCGTGACGCCGAGGGCGGTTTCTGCGTTGCGGATGCGCTGGGATCGTTAGTCTTGGCTTGATCTAGTTGCTGTCATGTGGGAGGGAGCCGCTCGGGATAGTCGTCTTACATTGAATGCATCCGGGTAGTAGCTGGTGCGCATACTAGCGACCTGGCCGGCGTTCTGAAGCGGTTCGTTGACGAGCTCGAGCATGCCGACGTTGCGAAAGTGGGTGTTCTGGTGGATGGTGGTCGTCATCCACTCGAGGAACTCGAGCGCTCGGTCGTATTGGTAGTCTTGGTAGAAGCCGGGGGTGCTGGCATACTATCGGTGGTATCAGTATACTTTAGGCATGTAAAGGGTCTATCATGATACAACGGAGGAACTGAACACACCTGCCCCGTAAACGGCTGCTTGGGCTGCTGTGCCCCCGGCGCCCCATGCAAATCGATAATGATGTACATGCCCGCATCACTTGCCCAGCCACAGACTCTCTCAAGGTACGAGAATGCACCGCGCGGGAAGTGCTCCGAGTCCGAGTACACCAGATCCTCCTTCATCCAGTAGCCAACGGGGATCCGAATGGTATTCAGGCCATACTCGCGCATCAGGCTGATATCGTCCTGCGTGATCCACGACGCCCAGTGGCCCGCAAAGGCCTTGTCGGCGGCATCTTGTCCCAGCGCCATGACACAGTCGAACTCGGAATTTTGTCCGCCGCAGCCGAGACTACTCCATACCGAATTCGAGATCCAGGGCTCGAAAAGAAAGTGGCTGCCCAGGTTTACGCCGCGGATTTTGCCGCTGGAGGGGAGCCAGCGTTTTGCGGGGTCGGTTGTTGCTGTGGTGGCGTTGAAGATGTTTTCCCCGGTGCTGGAGAAGATGTCCTTTTCGACGCCGGGAATCCAGGCTAAGGCTGAAGGGAGCGAGGCGAGGAGGGGGAGGAGGTGCTTCATCGTGGCGCAGTGTGCTGGTATGGACAATGCCTCATCCCGGGGGATGAGGTGCTTCTTATAGCATCTCGGGCGAGATTCAGGAGCCTCCCTTTCTTTGGAAGGTCTGGTATGCTTTCTTCATCCCCACAAAGTGCAACATGAGAGCAAACAAAGTGCGAGGCGATGCACCCTGCGCTGCAAGTTCAATGCTGTGAAACGCATCAGCAGCCCGCGGAGTGTCGGAGCTGACCCTTAATCAAAGCAGATCGACAATCGGATTCGCGCGAGGAAGTAATGAAACGGGCAAGACTGCCGCGCTTCCTCCACAAATTGGCCCCATTCGCCGACGACCGTTACATCTCTAACTTGAAATCCGCTGGTTTCCATCCCGCGGTTGGTTGTTTGGAGATTTTGCACACAAGCTTTCCATCAAGAATACTAGAGGCATTTTGCAACCAGGAACTGCAAGCTGGAAGTCGGGTCAGAAAAGGTTAGGTTAAACTTTATATGGTGATATCGAGTAAAACTGAACATCCACTTTTCATCAAACACTTACATTGATGATTAATCCCTTAATCCTGGAATATCACGCCGTAACGCCCCGGAACGTGTCTGCAAGCAAATTTATTAGAATTAAAGCCATTTAGACCACTATTTCAACGATGCCTCGGATTCTCTAGTATTAAGGCTTAGAGTAGCTTCATGGCGTATTAATACAGGGTAACAGGCACGGAGCTAGGAATAGCTTTAATACATTATAAATCTGTCGGTAATTTGCTAGGGAATCGTGATATAGGAGGGAGGTGAATTTAGTGGTAGCTAGGGATAGGTCCATGCAGCATGCTACTAATGAAGCTGTGAGTTTGTAATTATATAGAACTATAGCTGTGAGTTCTCACGTTAACTGTAGCTCTAACCATTACTCGAACTATTCCCCTTTTACTATTTACTTCTAACGCCTATCCTAATTCGTCACTTCTAGTTACTAGAAGTAATATTCTTAATATAGAAAATCTTGACAAGGGGGCGATCTAACTGCATGTGACTGACTTCTGGGTTGCAAAATCCCTCTACTACCTCGTTTGAACAGGCTCTTCTGCACTGCATCTGTGTTGTCCTGGCTGACCCCTGCACATGCACATGACATATCCTGGCATATCCAGAACGACTACTCCATGCTTGCCTCCAGCTCCAGCTCCTTTACCTCCAGATCGTCAACCCCATCGGATTCCATCTCCGACTCACTCTCCCCAGAGGACAGGCACTCCGAATCAAAATCCCCATCACCAACATCCTCGACCTCCTCATCCTCCGGAACCCTCCTCCTCCACTCCCCACAGACCACCCTAATCCTCTTGCTAGCCTCCCCCTCCCACTCAACCTTGACCCCAACCCTCCGCAACGACCTCACAATAACTTCCCCAACAGCGCGATTCTTCTTCTCCGACCTGCTAAACGATCCGAAGACAAGACTTAACTCTCTACCATCCATCGCAACCCCTTCCATATCCTGCTCATGGAAGAAAACATACCCCCTTGTATCCTCGTCTCGATCCTCTGCGATTTCCCCTATTCCGCATGTCGCACAGCAGGTGAAGTTCATCCGTGCCAAAATCCCGTGATTCCGCTGCAGCGAGCTGAATGCCTTGTCGATCTTATCACATATCGTCGGCTGGTCGCGTGGCCACGATTGTTGGCGTTCGACTTGTCGAGCCCATTCGAGCGCGAGGAGCGGACGGATTGCGCGTCTGGCTTGGGAGATTGTTATATGCGGCTGACCTGACGTCTGTGCTTGGTTGTGGGGCAATGGCTGTGCCACGATTTCAACGATCTCGTCAGATGTGTAGAAGCCTGAGCGGACGCGCCACGCGATGGATCGTTGGATGTCTGCGTCTGACTCGCTCCTGTCCTGGTGCCTGCGACTCATGTCCATCCCCGCGATTTCGCACACAGTACCGAACCGAGCTCAAGACCGACGAGAGCAATATTGCGGGGTGGCCTTTGGCTTTTGAGTTCGAGTCCACACCCCCGACGAATACGAGGCGCGGCTCCGGTGCACTGCCTGGCCCCGGCTGGGCTGCCTGAATTCCTCGCGTGTCTCGTATTCCGCTCGAATCGGAGTCCGTCTCTCAAAGGTTCAGTCTGCCTTGAAGATGTTGGTTAAAGCTCAGCGTCACGTCCCACGCGACGATCCCACTGTGGTACAAACCTCCTATCCCGGCTTTACTGCATCTAGTGTCTTGCTAGATCGCCCGTTGACTAATTCCTGGTACCGCGGATTCCCCAACTTTTGGATATGCATGGGTATTCAAAAGACACTGTAACTTGCCCCAGTCATCGCCCAGATCTCTGTGTCTGCCCATTGCGATTTATCCGCCAAGGAAAAGCAATTGCTGAGATGCTAGGTACAGGGGCTATCACCTAAATGTCCGCAGAGAACAGTCAACATGGGGCTGATAGGAGCACCATCGCGGCGCCGGCATTTGACCAAGGCTGGTTATCCAGCTCGAATGTCGCTCCTCTACGGAGTACAAAGAGAAAAACCAAAATGCATGTAAAGAAGCCATCTCAAAACGAACATATATTCATCGAAAATAAGAAAAACATTCTATCTAAAGCTTAAAGCCCTGCTCACTGCTCCCCAAGAAAAACCTTCATCGTCTCCTCCAACGGCTTCTTCTCCTTCGCCTCAGGAACACCCCCCTCCGCAGTCCCAAAAACAAGCTGCGCCCTCATCTTCCACCCCTCCGGAACCCCAAACGCCTCGGCAACCTTGGGGTCGATAATCGGGTTATAATGCTGCAGATTCGCACCGAGCCCCTCGGCCTCGAGCGCCAGCCACGCAAGCAGCTGGTGCATGCCACTCGTCTGCTCAGACCACGCCTCAAAGTGCTCGGCGTAGCTCTTAAACTGGCCCTTGAGCTCCGTCACCGTGGGCGTGTGTTCGTAAAAGAGGATGGTCCCGTACGCCGCGCGGAAGGTATCGAGCTTCGCGCCCGTGCGGACGAAGCGCTCGGCGCCGATTTTGGCCAGCAGGACTTCCTTGACGATGTCCCAGAATTTCTGGTGGTCGGATTTCAGGAGGAGGATTGTGCGTGTTGTTTGGGAGTTGAAGGCCGAGGGCGTCTTGAGCATGATTGTGCTGAGGATTTCTTGGATCTTGGAGTCGGGGATGGGCGAGGATGCGGTGAGGGTGTAGAAGGAGCGCCGGGTGTTGAGGGCGTCGAGGATTGTTGTTGTCTCCATTTTGAAGAGTGTATGTGTTTGTCTTGCGATTGCGAGGACTGGAACTGTAGTGAGTGCAGTGGAGAGGATGAGAATGAGGTTGTTGATGGGGATGCTGTTCTTCGCTTCCGGCGCAGTTATATCTATACGCGCTGGCGCTTTGTAACCGACGCCTAAGGACTTTGTCAACAGATCTGGTGCAGAATAAGCGTTAGCAAATCCATTTAGTGCTGACTCGCCGAGGTATAAAGTCGAGTGGTCCAATCAGGATAGATTGCATCTGCTTGGTAATCGGTGACCAGTGTTGGAGGCATCTTATCAAAACGCGCCCTCATTGATTGAGCCCCGCCGGTGCTGTGAAACGGCCAGGCTGTGTCACTTGACTCCTGCGCGAGAGACGGATGAGACCAAAAGAGTATGTAATATGCTGCAGACGCTTTGTACATGTTGATTAAGAATACTAAGACACCAATAGAAAATAGCGATACAAGCGAGAACCGCTCAAGCCTTGGCGGACTTCTTGAACTCGCGGACGACAATGTCACACGAAACCTCTTGGCAGAGCCTCTTTCGCCGGGCGGCGTCCAGGTTGCTCGCAAACTCCAGCCCGCTCGCCCTCTCAACCGCCTCAATCGGCACCTCAAAGTCGGCGAGCCTCTTCTGGTTCGGGATCCTCGCGTTCGGCAACACGAATGCGCCCAGGGCCACCTTGCCCGACGGCAGACCGGGGGCCTCCTCCGCGTAGATAACCTTGTAGAAGTGCGTCGGGACAGCGACGTTCGGCGGCGTGCCAATAACCTCGTAGCTGACCCTCCATTTCCCATCGGCGTCGCGAGCAGGCAGGTACAGCGGGCCCGTGACGATGCGCACACTCGGGTACTTCTTGGTCAGGTTCCGGCAAAAGTCCTCAAAGTGCGCCCAGTAGTCGCGGTTAAACCCCTCGCCGACCTGCGGACACATATTCGTGAGCGCAAAGGTCCCGTCCATCGCCTCCTGCGACCACTTTGCGTCGGCGGCCGGAACCTGGTGGCCGCGGTCGTATCCCGAGCGGAAGTAATCCGCCAGCTTGGCGCGGAAGAGAGATGGGATGTTGGGGTCCTCGAAGAATGTGCTGAGTTTGCGGTCGCCGTTCTTCAGGGCAACACTTGCGGGCGTGATGTGTTCGGCCACCCAGGCTGGGTTGCGGGTTCGGCGGTCGTAGGCGCCCGTCAGGGGCAGGGAGGAGATGGTATCGGCGATGGGCCCGGATAAGCCATATTGGAGGATGCCTGCAGGGTCGACGGGGGAGGTAACAGCTGCTGCGGCTGCTGCGGCGGCTACCGCCTTTCCGGCGAGGGACGGAGGGGAGGGCTGAGATGGGGGTGCGGTTATGGGTGCAGAGGGCGCAACGGGGGGAACAGGGACGGGGACGGGTTTCTGTTGTTGGGGCGATGGTCGGGCGGAGTAGAAGAGGGCTGTAAGGCCGGCGCCGGTGGCAGCACTGGCGGCCGCAATGGCCGTGATCGTGGCCTTGGACATGACGCGTGTTGCTGGTCCCGAGGAGAGAAGACCGAGCCCAGGTCGAACTGGTTGTTTTTCTCAGGTGGCAGTATATTTTCTCCGCTCACCGCTTCGATCATGGGTCGCAGCCGAAAGGGGTTTAGCTCCGGTGGACCCGCTGCCTTGTGCCTAAGGCCTGACTCGCAATAGAGATACGGATATCAGTGTGCTACCCAGTATATATCTGTATACTCTTAGCTCATGAAGAGCATGTATTTTGTGTTATGAATTGACACTACTCTAACCCTGTATCTGAGAAACTCCCTAAATGTCAACCTCTCCTACAGCCGCCGGACTCGTCTATATATATATCCTGCAGTAACCTTGAGCAACAGGAAACGAACACGCACCACCCCATTCACGCTTCTATGAAGAACTCTACCACCGAGTTTGCTCCACTGGTGCCCTCCGCTCATCAATGCCTCTGCTTTCTGTCTACGACATATCGTGATCTATGAGGTCGCCCATCCGTTCACAGACACTCATATCGTCCAAGAGCCTGTGGTTCATCTTGAGAATTCGAATACGGGATGTTCTCATCCTCGGGGCTGTGAAGCGGCAGGCTATTGGGCACATAGGAAGGGGAGCAACCCTCATCGGGGCGACTCAACGGCTCCTCTTTCTAGCCGTCTACGCGTCGGATGTGGCTGACACCAGATTCCGCAGAGGAAGTGTGGGCGTTGTAGTAGTGGCATTACCGGGCAGTCCAGCCTTGGGAGCATAGGAAGGTATAGTTTTTCTGCCGGGTTGATGGGGGTGAGGATGGATCGCGTTGGGGAGGGGTGGTGGATGATTTATCGCCGATGGGGACGACTACCGAGCTATATATGGATTTCTGTACTTGGTATATACTGTGCCCGTGGGGCGGTTATCCACTTTGTCCCCCGTGTCATTAGGGCTTGTTTCGGTTTATTGAGGCAGCAAGCATGTGGAAGTGATACAGGGGAAGACTAGAGGGGGTGGCGGACGTTTTTGTTCGCGGCAGCTTTATATGTGGCTTTTCTTGAAATGTACCCTCAACAAAGCTAGGTTCTGTAATCCTGAACCGGTATTATATCATGTGCTAGTTACTGATGAGCTACCGGTTCTCAAACCCTTGTTCTTTGGGCTACTACCTTACCACGAACTCAGATAGACTCCTTCGCATTGTTGACGCGAGAACAGTACATATATTGACTCTCCCATAGGGTATAATACAAAGGTCGAGCTAAATCTGATTAATGTAAACAATCGACAGGCCCAGGCGGGGGAAACATTATATGTTTTACGTACTACTAGTACCTACTTTTGGGTGATAATGAGTATCTACGAATTTCTCCATGTAGATAATCCGATATTTAGTGGTGGATAGACGGATATAAATATCTTCTTATGTAGAAGTTCATCTATGATCAGTGACCTCGATAAACTCTCTTCAACCGTGCTCAAGAATCAAACCCAACCCAACCTCTCACCCTCCAACGAAGATTTCAACCACGCCGCATACGCCGCAAAATGCGGTAGGTCTTTGATCTTTTCCCGCTCACAGAATTGCAGAAGCGCAGCGTATCGATCTGCCACCGTCGCCCGCGTACTTGCAAGTACTTTGGCCAAATCCACCGGACATAGATAAGGCGGTTGCCGGATGTCCTCTGTGAGCGATGCACTGCCCTGCATGAGACAGGCGTAATACGCACAATGGCCGATTCCGAAACAGTGGCCGATTTCGTGGCTCACTGTTCGGAGGACGCGGGCGAGCCAGAGGGTTGAGTGGAGCGAAGGATCCGAAGATGTTGGGAGGCCTGTACCATGTGTACTCGCGGAAGCCTCGACAAATGCTGCGACTGCCGCTTCAAGAGGTGGCTCATTCTTTGGTCCTCTACTGTGCCTGTCGACGCCCGAAAGTTTTGTCGTTCGGGGCCTCTTCCTCGAATCGCCGTGTGCCCTGCAGGTATCGTCGATAAACTGCTGACAGTGCGAAACAGGCCAGGGATGGTCCTCCTCCACCCCCTGCACGCCATCAAGAAGCGGGTTATACCGAGCCGTCGAGACAACCGCAACACGACGACCGCCGTACGCACGGCCACAGACAAATATATCCTCGTCGTCCTCGAATAGATCGTGATCCAGCAGTAAACATAGGGCATGCGCGTCGCTCGGAAGCATCACCATTGCGGCCTCGAGCAGATCTTTCAGATTGAGTTGGTATGGGTAGAGCCCGTCCGGCGAGGGACGGACGCGGATCTGCATACGCTGCTTTTGCGTGTTCAGCCAGATGCTGGACTTGGTCGAGGACGTAAACTCGCAGTTCCGAGATTGAAGTTCTTTGACCGGCAAGCCATGGTAGAAGGCTGCGAGGAAGTCTGTGACATCCTGCATTCTGGGCTGTGTTGGTATTTGGCCTTGCTGAGTTGCCCAGACACCTTCGGGCTTTGCCCCGGAACGGAGATCCGGATTGACATGCTCGTCAACAGCTGGACAGGCAACGTAAATCGTTCTGCGCCGCGAGGTGACTTGGTTGCGAACACCAAGCCAGGTCTGGAAGTCCTGCGGCCGGTCCGGGTCTACCGCGAGATCATCATCGGGTAGGACGAGCGGTGCTGGGAAATTCTGGATATCGGTTCTCGTCCGTGGGATAGCAACTTTTGAACCCGGTTTGGGCTCTGTAGCGGCCAGCCGATCCTCCTCGCTAGGCTGTTGGTATTTACACTGAGCTGCGTGAGGAGAGCTTGCGTAGCTGAGTACTTTGTGGAAACAGGTACGCTCGTCTCGTGGGGGCATGTTGGTCAAGATGGCTGCCAAGTTAAGAAGCCTGAGGAATCTGCGGTGGGACTTGGAATGATCGCCTAGTGGCTTGGCTTATCGTACGCCGCTAGGTAGGAGTATATGCCGCCTATCCGAAATGCGGCACGGCACAGTAGATTATTATTCTTATAGAGATCATCAGGGCTCTCGAAGCGGCGATAATACCGCCAAAGGCACGATTTGGGCGTTGGTAAGTCTAACATGACCACGAATTCCTCTTTCAGAAGCTGTACATCCGAGCTAACCAAGCAGCTGTGGCAGTACTTGTCATATTGGTATAGAACAGTATATCTCAAGGTACGGACTGATGCGATGTGTATCAATTTTGGATCCAGGTTATTAATGCCCGTTCGATATTCATGTTCCCATCCGCCCAGCCCATATTCCTCCCCCTGCTACAATATCAGCTTGTGACTGGAGCAAAATGGCGTCAGAGGAGCGTTTCAACATTGGTTCAACAAACCCCGCTTGTGCAAAGATAAGAGTCTGCCAATGGCCCGGCCCATCAAGAGAACGGACAAGACAAGAGGCCAGAGCACCAGAGTAATATAACCCAACTCGTACACCTCACATGCCGAAAGGCCTGATATACCTCACCACTAGAAAAGAAACATGATGCAAAACCCATCGCTCGCCCGGAGGTCGACTGGGAAGCTTATTCTCCTAGACCTAGACGGCACGCTCTTCGACCATTACCATTGTCTAAGGTGCGCCATCTCCGCCATCCAAGATGAATGGCCTCCGCTTGCCAGCCACAGCCGGGATGCGCTTATCGCTGTGTACGACTGTGCCCTGCAGCAAGCCTACGACAAGTACCTCAACAAGGAAATCACATACGAAGAAACAGACGCGCTCAAAGTCCAACTATTCTTCTCCACCCTGGGTCTCCCCGGTCCCATCCCCGACGAGATTTCCAGACTCCGCAGCATCTACAAACCCGCATACAGGTCCAACCGGCGAGCCACCCCGGGTGCTGTGGAAACCCTAGTCCGCCTCCGAAATTCCGGGTACAAACTGGCCATCGTGACGAATGGCCAAAGTGAAGACCAGACTGCAAAGGCCGAGGCTATCGGAGTTTGCCATCTCGTTGACGCGATATTCACATCTGAGCAGGTGGGGGCTCCCAAGCCGGATGGGCGCATATTCGAGATGGCTCTTGAGGCATTCGGGGTGACCCCGCATGAAGCGTATATGGTTGGGGACTCAATAGACTCGGATATTCGGGGAGGTATGGATGCAGGCCTTAACACGATTCTGTACGATCCACCAGCCCAGGACTCAGAGCGATGTTTATTCGGCGTGCAGGTCCCCGTCATGCAACACATGGGACAGCTCCTTGGGCACTTTGGTCTCCAAGGCGGGTTGACTGTTACTGGGGAGTATACTAATAAGTAGACTAGTACAACAGGCACTGGCGTGCGTCGTGAGCGCATTGACACAGGGGCTGTATAGCTGCGCTGAGGGCATTTCCGTAGCCTGTGTAGTCTGTGTGGTCATGTTGGTTTCCTATTTTCTTGCCCTGACAAGATACCAGAGACGCGAATAGACATTTACTACCAGATTATTTCGCTTATGAAAAGAAGACTCCTGCAGTCTGATTCAAGGCACACACGCACTACTGCGGATTGAATCAGACTGATCGGGCATTGCGGGAAAAAAAGCGAGAAAGCGAACCCCGAATGAGCACCAGCGACACCCACACATAATGACTGGCTCATTATGATTTTTTACTGATTTTAATTTGTTTTTCTTTACACGCAACACATATTGCTACGGTGGTGAAGAGCGGGCTTGGCAGTGGCTGAAGTCCGCGCTGTGAGACGGACGGCGGGCTTCACGGCTTGGCACCCACAGTATATAGTTGGAGGGATACAGTACGAGTCCAACAACTAAACCCTCTTCGCTGACAGCACGCAAGATGATAGACCCAGACGTCAATCAACGTCTGCAAAACGACCTTAAAGATCTCGCGCGCCAACTCACTCAAACCTCCCACTCCTCGTCCCACGAAGTCAATGCGTACAACCCCGAACCTGGCAGTAATCTCGATCCACAGTCGCCAAACTTCGACGCGCGTGCGTGGGTCAAGGCTGTCATTAAGCTGTGTCAGGGTGATCCTCACGCTGCGCCGCCTCGCTTCCTGGGCGTTGCATTCAAGGCTTTGAGCGCGTATGGTTCGTCGAGCGGCAGCGAGCGCCAGTTGACGGCTTTGAACGTGGTGCCTAGAGCCATCTCTTCTTTTGCAGGGCTGTTAGGGGCTAGCCGCAAGGGAAACCGGGTTGACATCCTCCGGGACCTGGAGGGCGTTGTTGAGCAGGGAGAGCTTCTGCTCGTCCTTGGCCCTCCAGGTTCGGGATGCTCCACGTTCCTCAAGACGCTCGCGGGCGAAACTAGCGGGTTTGAAATTAGCAAAGACGCCTACTTGAACTATAGAGGTTGGTCCGCTCTACACTTTCCCTAGTTGACTTGGTTTGCTGATACTCTTCCCCCGCTAGGTATCGACCGCAAACACATCCAAGGCTCCCTCCGAGGCGATGTCCTCTACAACGCCGAAGTCGACGCTCACCTCCCCCACCTCACAGTCGGCGAGACCCTAACATTCGCCGCCCAATGCCGCTCAGCGCGCCACATCCCCGGCGGCACCCCTCAAGCCCAAGCCAGCAACATAATGCGCGACGTAATAATGTCCATCTTCGGAATCAGCCATACCCACAACACCCGCGTCGGTGACGACTTCGTCCGTGGAGTCAGCGGCGGCGAGCGGAAACGCGTGAGTATTGCGGAAGCAGCGCTAAGCGAGGCGAAGCTCCAGTGCTGGGACAATTCCACCCGCGGCCTGGATAGCGCGAATGCGATTAATTTCTGTCAGAATCTGCGTGCGCAGGCCGATCTGCTTGGTGTGGCGAGTGCAGTTGCGCTGTATCAGGCGCCGCAGGCGGCGTATGAGCTGTTTGATCGGGTTATTGTGCTTTATGAGGGGAGGCAGATCTTCTTTGGGAAGGTGGAGGAGGCGAGGGGGTATTTTGAGGAGTTGGGCTTTGAGTGTAAGCTTCCTCTGACGAAGGATTGTCGTACAGAGCTGACGTACAATGACAGGCCCGGACAGACAGACCACGCCGGACTTTCTCACGTCAATGACAAGCCCTGGTGAGCGGCGTCCAAGGACTGGATACAAAAACAAGGTTCCCCGGAGCCCAGATGAGTTCGCAGTCAGATGGGAGCAAAGCCAGGCTCGACAGAGTCTGCTCAAAGAGCTCAATGCCTACGAGGACAAGCATCCGTCTGCCGAGCGTCTTGAGGAATTCAAGACATCTCGCCGCGCGGAGCAGGCAAAAAGCCAGCGGGCCAGCTCGCCATATGTGATCTCTTACCTGCAGCAGGTACGCCTGACGGTCTGGCGAGGGTACAGGCGACTACTGGCGGACCCTGGATTCACTGTCGCCTCGCTCCTGTTCAACCTTATTGTTGCCCTCCTGCTTGGCAGCATGTACTATGATCTGAAACCGGACACTTCGTCTCTCTACTACCGCGGAGGCATCGTGTTCTACGCGCTCTTGTTTAACGCGTTTGCCAGCCAGCTCGAGGTAAGCCTGTAGTTAAGAATCGCAGAGTCCCAGCCCCGCTAACAGCAACCAGGTCCTAACCGTCTACGCCGAACGTCCCATCGTCGAAAAGCAAAACCGCTACGCCTTCTACCACCAATCCGCACAGGCAATCGCAAGCTACATCATGGACCTCCCCTACAAAACAATCAACATGGTCGTCTTCAACCTTGTCATCTACTTCATGTCGAACCTCCGCCGCGAAGCAGGCGCTTTCTTCTTCTTCTGCCTGACAACATACATCCTCACCCTCGTCATGTCGTGCCTCTATCGCTTGCTGGCGAATATCACCCGTGCAGCGTACCAGGCGATGGTCCCCAGTGCGATCTTGAGTCTGGGGTTGATTATATATACGGGGTATACGATCCCTGTGGAGTATCTTCCGGGGTGGTCGAGGTGGATGAATTATGTTAATCCGTTTGCGTATGCATTTGAGGCACTCATGGTGAATGAGTTTCATGGGAGGGTGTTTTCCTGTGCTGAGGTTGTTCCTCGTGGGGCCTGGTATCAGAGTTTGTCTGATGAATCAAGGGTCTGCGCGGCCGTTGGTGCGATCCCTGGGTCTACGATTGTTAGTGGGGATAGCTATATCGCGTTGACATTTGGGTACTACAACGAGAACAAGTGGAGGTGCGTGTTACCCGTTCCTGCTTGCTCCCTGACGGGCTATGCTAATGATACCACAGAGACGTCGGAATACTGATCGCTTTCTTGGTCTTCTTCTTCGGCATATACCTCATCGCTGCCGAGTATGCCAAGCCACCGCGGAGCAAGGGCGAGGTGCTCGTCTTTTCTTCTCGCAAGCTGCCGCATCATTCCAAGACCAACGCAAATGATCTGGAGTTGCAGCCTACTGGACGGGGAGATACTCTCCACGCAACCAGGGACACATACATCGGGTACGATGTTGATCGACCTAGGTCGACAGAGAACGCCGCGATATTCCACTGGGAGGACCTGTGCTACACCGTAAGCATCAAGGGCACGGAACGCCGTATCCTCGATCACGTTGACGGCTGGGTCAAACCCGGTGCATCGACTGCTCTCATGGCAAGTACACTTACAGCCCTTGTGACTATACCATTCACTGACTACCTCGCTTGATTAGGGAGTATCCGGCGCTGGCAAAACCACGCTCCTCGACGTGCTCGCCAACCGAGTCTCCGTTGGCGTTGTCTCCGGCAGCACATTCATCAATGGTGCACCAACCGACTCCTCCTTCCAGCATCGTGTCGGCTACGTACAGCAACAGGATCTCCATCTCAGCACGATGACCGTCCGCGAAGCACTCGAGTTCAGCGCCCTCCTACGGCAATCAGCCGAGATAGCCACGAAGGAAAAGCTAGACTACGTCGACTACGTCATCGACCTTCTCGAGATGCAGTCCTTTGAGCACGCCGTGATCGGAACCCCGGGTGAAGGCCTCAACGTCGAGCAGCGCAAACGGCTCACAATTGGCGTGGAACTTGCCGCGAGGCCGCAGCTGCTCCTTTTTCTTGATGAACCGACCTCGGGACTAGACTCCCAGACATCCTGGGCAATTTTGCAACTGATCAAGAAGCTCACTGCGAGCGGCCAGGCGGTCCTCTGTACGATCCATCAACCGTCGGCGTTGCTGTTCGACCAGTTTGATAGACTCCTGTTGCTTGCGCCTGGTGGTAAAACAGTGTATTTTGGAGATCTAGGGACGAACTCGAGGACGCTTATTGAGTACCTGGAGAGGAACGGAGCACCGATGTGTCCGCCTGGAGCGAACCAAGCCGAGTGGATGCTCGATGTGATCAGGCAGTCGACCGATGATGAGCACAAGACCTCTGACTGGCACCGGGTTTGGCGGGAGAGCCCTGAGTTTCGCGCAGTCAAGGCTGAACTAGGGCGGCTACGCAGCCTTGCTCTAGAGGCAGAGAGCGGAGGCGATGCGCTGAGTGCAGCCCAGAGCGAGCCCTCGCAGCATCGTGAGTTTGTTGCCTCGTACTGGAGGCAGCTCTGCGTGGTCCTTGACAGGACAGGGAAACATTTCTGGCGGTCGCCTGGATATCTCTGGTCGAAGATTGCTCTGGTTATCCTCTCGGTGAGTACTTCTCTCTCTACCATACTTGAAGTATGACATCGCTAACGACAACATGCAAAGTCTCTCTACATTGGCCTCAGCTTCCGCGCAAAGAACTCCATCCAGGGCCTCTCGAACCAGCTCTACGCGATCTTCATGTTCCTCGTCATGTTCAACAATATCAACGAGCAGATTATGCCCATGTTCGTGCCGCAGCGGTCTTTATACGAGACCCGCGAAAGGCCGTCGAAGATCTACCACTGGACAAGTACGTACTGAGCTCAGTCCCGTCTTGATGCGTTCATCCTCCGCTTCTTGGGACCATTGCATACTGACGGCCGTATAGCATTCCTCCTCTCCAACATCCTCGTCGAAGCCGGCTGGAACACACTCATGTCTGTCCTCATCTACGTCTGCTGGTACTACCCCATCGGATTCGTCGCCAACACCGCAGTCGAGGACAGGGAGATCAGGGGGTTCCTGGTCTTCCTGTTCCTGTGGATGTTCATGCTCTTCACCAGCACGTTCTCGCATTTTGCCATCACGTGGGTCCCGAATGCAGAGATTGGAGGGGTCATCGCGAGCCTGCTGTGGATGTTTTGTTTGGTCTTTTGCGGGTGAGTCTCGAAAACTGGAAGTGATGACAAGAAGATAGACGATGAATAGAGGACATGCATACTCACATTGCAACTTGCTTAGCGTCGCAATCCCCAAAGCCGACTTCCCCACCTTCTGGAAATTCATGCACCCCGTCTCCCCCGGTACATATCTCGTCGGCGGGGTCATGGCCGCAGCCCTCGGCGGCGCAAACGTAACATGCACAGAGACCGAGATGCTCGAGATCGCGGCCCCCTCGAATCTTTCCTGCGGCGCCTTTCTGGATCCCTTCGCGACCGAGACGGGAGGCAACCTCCTCAACCCGGACGCGATGGATACGTGTCGGTACTGTGTCATTTCAACGACGGATCAGTTCCTCTCTAGATTTGATATCTACTATAAGGATGCGTGGAGGAATTTTGGGGTGCTGTGGGTTTATATACTCTTTAACGTGGCCGCTGCGGTGGCATTGTATTGGGTGTTTAGGGTGCCGAGGAGGGGGCGGAAACAGTAGTATATACTAGGTAGATTGTATGGGGGAGAGTAGATGTTTATTTTTATTTTGTTATTAGATAGAGGAAGAGTTTTACAGCATAGGATTTTGTATACAAAATTATCAGGACCCCAGTTCCTTGTTCTTCGCGAGCACCAAGTGATGGCATAATAGTCTTCCCTTTACACATATCAATGTATGTCTCAATATAATCACTCTCCAGCAATCCACCCTTTTGTCGATGACTCCCCTGATGATCAGTGATGGAGTAATCATCAATATGGTACCTACTTCATTGCCCCTCGCAATTCATTGTCCAGCCCCCACGCAGCCAAGGCCTTGGCTTTGTAACTGAGCAGTGAGTGGTCGAGAGCTCATACGAGCAATGCAATTGGGATAGCCGACCCACATCCATTTCAACTGAAACCGTCGCATCACCAGCGACCCCGCTGCCCACCTAACACCCCTCCCTCCCCTTTCCAGACCAAGACGACCCCACGTGAACCAGAACTACTCCGAAAAGATATGTCGCTGAAGCTGAACAGGTCATGCGATCAATGCAGGCACCGCAAGATCCGATGTATCAGTAAGCATCTGGTCTCACGATATCTAGCTCCATGCCCACGAGTCCACGCGCTGACAATCTGCCGACTACAGTTCCAGATGCGGATTCTGGCTCTCGGGCCAATTGCACGTATTGCTCAGTGAGACCCCGATGATCGATGAATATCTACGTAGAAGAGAGCTGTACCAACAGTCGACATTAGAAACGTGGACAGACCTGCACATTTAGTGTCTTTCGGCGGAAAGCGCGAGTTAGAGGCAGGGCGATTTCCTTTTTTTTGATACTCTCTGACAGTATGCAGTCCCTACATTGCAGCCTACCAGCACGCAGTCTGCTGCCCACGGTGGCTTGGGCGAGTTATATATCGATCGTCTTCTGCATGACGGGCCCGAAGATGTCGCGGTTTCTGATGAATCGAGCATTTTTACTGTAAGTCAATCACAGCACAAAGTGGATCTGGCACTGGCGACGACTCATACTTATCGTCTTGCAGATGCCCGCTGAGCACGGTAGGTCCCTGGCATCTTGAACAGAAATCATACATAGCTAGTTACGTTCTAATCCCGTATTGACAAGCGCAGTCGCCAGCTCCGGCCTGGCATTCTTCTCGGAGCAGAAAGTGCTCTCCCTCACGCAGCGGATTGGCGACTCTCGCCTGCAGGATGTGGTTCGGAAGTTGGATGACTTTATCCTGCACCGTCTTGGGCTCCCCCCTGTCTCGTCATTGGCGCGTATTCAATTCCGGAATCCCATCCGGGATGTCCACATCCCTGCTGATGAGGTCAAAGCAAGTATTAAAGGTGACTTGACTGGAGCGACGCGATATCTAAAACGTCCCATGCTATATTTCTGCCACTAACTACGCATAGCCTTCTTCACAAACCTGCACTCAATATACCCATTCCTCGATCGCTCGGATTTCGAAGCTCAGGCGCTCAGCGCCACATTGTCAGAGCACCTCACTCGCAATCCCAGCTTCTCGGCGCTCTACCACGCCGTCCTAGCACTCGGGAGCCAATTCCTCGCCAACGGGACATTCGAGCCGGGCAAGGGGCGGTCATGGGCTTTGTTCCAGGTCGCCCTCAGCCATATGAGTGATATAATCCTACCGCGCGAGTCTATTGAGAGCGTTCAAGTCTGTCCCTCCTTCGGGCCATTCCGGCATTTTGGCATCGCCGCTAACTGTTCTTGCAGGCCTTGACAGCTATGGTAAACATCCGTTGCACATTGTTCAAGGGAATCCGAACTGACTGCGAAACAGTCCATCTATGCGATGAACACCTGCGCCCTGCAGCTTGACGATTATCTCATTTCACACGCTGCCCGCATGGCCATCACCCTGCGGTACCACAAGAACATGGACCTCGAGCCAAAACATCTGAGAGTATTCTGGGTGATCTACGCTCTTGAAAAGCAACAGACCATGCATGGCCGCGCGTGTTCCGTGGGTTATAGCCATAAACAACCCCCTCTCGCCCTCGACGTGCGCTCTTTCTAACCAAGTACGCCAAGTAGATAATCCCCGACGAAGACATCAGCTGCGCCGTCCCGCCATTCCCCGACGCCCAATTTGGCGGGCCCAACTTCAACTGGTTCATGGCCTACATCCGAATCGGCCGAATCAGTTCCATCGTGTGCACTTCGCTCTTCTCGACGAGCGCACAGCTCACCTCCCCTGAGCGCCGGCGGTGCTCCATCGAATCCATCTGGGGCATGTTGGAGGGGTGGCGTCAGTCGCTGCCGCTGGCATTTAGACCGGGAGACGCCACTCAGTTTCCCTCTGGGGCTCCTTGGGTCGTTCGGTTGGCTGCGTTGCAGCTGCATTATAGTTACTACCACGTGGTGATTGCGCTGGATCGCCTCTCGCTGTACCTGAATCGCGACGATGCGGAGAAGGCCCGGGAGAGTAAGGCGCGGCTGATGCGCACCGCGCGAACAATCATCGAATTGACGCGGTTCATCGAGATCCAGCCTCATGTGCCGATTTTGTACGTCAACAGCCTCAAATACCCCATTTATTACCCCTGAAACGCCCCCTCAAACTAGAAATAAATCTAACCTGTGTGGGCCACAGCATCCTAGCCGTCCTCCCCGTCTCCGCAGTCTTTATCCTCTTCGACCTCGTCATCCATAACCCACGCCACCCGGAATCCCAAGCGAACTTGCTGTTCCTCGAAACGGCAGCGGGCTATTTCAGCCTCGTGGATATCGCCTCGAACAACGCGCTTCCGGGGTCCCTCATGGCGGAGTTTCCACATATCGCGCGGCAGTACTACTGGGATGCTCAGAAGCCAGTGGAGGGAGTAGCCGGAGAGGGACTCGGGTCCGGTTCCGGTTTTGGTGCTGGTACTGATCGCGGTCTTGGGATTGGGAACGGGAACGGGATCGGGGCTCGTGAGCATGATCATGGCGATGGCAATCACAGTCCGCATCTGGTCGGTTTTGCGCGCGCTCTTCCTTGCCCTCCTCTCCTCTCCCCTGATTCTCGGCCTCGACCACTTCATACAAATGCTAATCCCCACCCATGTCTCAGGACCCTCAGTCCCATTTTTCCATGCCCCCGCCCCCTCCGCTAGGAACAGAATCGACAACACAGTCTCACAACCTCGACCTCGCCCTCGACCTGGACCTTGATTACCCAGTCCCAATCGACTTTGAATCCATATCAGACCTTCAAACTGTGGACTCGCTCGATCTCCGGACGATGTTTGGCTGGGCGTTTTCCGAGTACGATGTCGTTGGAGAAGGGTTCGACCAGCCCGTGGATGGCTGACCTGACTTGGGATATCCGGTTGGATAGAGGGCCTCGTGTGTGGGTTTCTCATGCCTCTCTGGCGGTTTTCAGTATCCTAGGGGAGAGCTGAGTCTGATACATTGAGGGTAGTTCTTAGATGGTTGGTGCAGTAGAATGAATGGGCTTGGCCATGGTTTCAGTGAGCCTTGCTGGAACCAACAAAAGTGAATACGGACAAATTGGTATCTGATGGTGGCTACTCAGTCCAGTACGATTCATGGAAACTAACTACCATGTACAAGTACACAAGTATGTGCACACCTCTTTCTCTTCTTCCCTCACTGTAGACACATCCTCCCTCAAGGCCATCTCAAAGCCCCGGGCCTACAGGCCCTTCGCATCCAGGTACCCAAAGATAGCCTGGAAATGGCCCGTCGCATTGTGATGCATGGTCAAGGCATGCCCACTTCCCTCCTGGATATGCACCTCGACATCCGACGCCGCAGGAAACATATCGTTCCTGATGGCATCATAGTCGTACGATCCCTTACAGTCTCCGGAACAGGTTCCAAAGTCGTACTCGGCGAGGGCGAACTAGACAGAGGTCAGTGAGCCAAGAACAAACACTGGACAGTATCCGAGGGCGAGGTGAGTGAACATACCAAAAGAGGCCCCTTGTAGTTCAGAGCAGGAGTCGCCAGGACGGACCCCAAGCTGAGGAACTCGCCGATAGTACCCGTCTCCTTGATCTTCTCTCCGTACTTGAGCAGCTTCTCGTCAAAATGTCCCTTCTTGAAGAAGATCTGCTGCACGTTGCTCAAGGTCGCCTGAACCAGGTATCCGCTGCCGCGGTCGCCGAATCTCTTCTTATCGTGGCTCTTTGCGTGTTCAAGCCCGAAGGCTGACTGGCCCGTCTGTCCCAGCTTGCCCTGTGTAATCAAGCCCGTGGAGACGGCGCCGTCGACAATCTCACCGTATTTCGAGAGGACGCCGATGGTAACAGCGGAGCCGAGCGAATGGCCGACAAGGACAATTTTCTCAAAGTCGGGGATATCAACATGCTTCCCCTTGATGGATTTCGCGAGGTCGCCAGAGCGAGCACGGACAGTCAGCTCCTTGAGGATCTCGAGTTCCACGGGGCCCTGGACGACCTCGTATGCGTCGGGCTTGCTGGATTTGCCGACGCCCAGGCGGTCGTAGGTGAGGATTGAGTAGCCGGCCTTGAGAGCAGCGTCGACGTAAGAGTACTTCTCGGGTTCAATCTCGGAGTCCCAGTATCTGCGAAGATTCGTTAGCTGAACCCGATTGTACACATCCATGGCTTTGGGGTGGAAGAACGCACTGCTTATCAAACGCAAACCCATGCGTCGCAATCTGCAGAATCCCACTCTTATCCGCCTTCTTGTCCTTGGGGACGCAAAGCTGCGCATTGATCGAAAACGTGTCCTGGACCTTCTTGACGCCCTTGATGCGCTCCGTGATGTTGGGTGAGGTCCAGGTCTCCAGATCCCAGATCCAGTCGACGGCGTCAATGTTGTTGTCAACGCGGGGCGTTTCGTAGATGGAGTTCTCGGCGGTAACTGGCACGGCGATGTCAAAGGTGACGCACGACCTGCCTCTGTTGTTGGAGGGGGCGGCCGAGGCGGTGTTGGTAAGTGCCAGGAGGGCTGTTGCGAAAGGTATCAAGGATGCCATACCAGCTTTCCAAAGCCGGGAGCTGCTATGATTGATTTTGCTGTAGTTGGATTGCTGTGAATCAGACCTTGATGGCTTGGTCTACCCCTTATATACCCGTTGCCGCGTATCGTCCTGCATCGAGTCGGGCGTATTGTCCTCGAGGCTTGGAATGCCCGGCCTAGCTTCGAAAACGGATACCGTCTACACACTATACTTTTTCACGACTCAATAAGCTTGAATCCAACCTCTGACGACATAATGCCATTCGGATTGGGGGAGCATAAGGTACCTGAGGAGGCAGTCGCCGCCAAGGCGAGTATGCGTATCCGTATAGAGCTTCGCCACGCCACACCACGGCCGTGATCCGCGATATATCGCGGGCCGGACAAGGCCCGATCCCGAGATCTGTAAGCGGGAGGAATCTGACCTTGATTCTGGTATGGTCTGGTGCACTGGTGCCTGGAAATCACACCACCCCGCTTACTCCCCCTACCTCTCGGGCACGGCCAGGATGCCGCCCTGCCAGGCACGATTTGGAATAACCCCCGCAGGTCACGTTGAGCGGGACTGTCGTGTTTGCATAGCCACACTGCATAGTTGATATACCGCTGTAGAGGGCGGAGTCCCGACGCCGCCGCGGGCAGGGATCGATACGCACCCGCACTCACCGTTCGTCCAAGGTAGCTAGGTGGGTGAGACATTCGGCTATATTCATACCTGTGCCCACTAGCCATGCTGCCGTCTATGCGGCAATTATGTCGTGCGGGGTTTTGCGCGTATTATCAACTTGCTGCCCTTCCTTACAATTCTTTCCGCTTGCCTTGTTCAAACCCGCTTTATTTGTCAGGGGCACATCCAGGGACACTCCATCGTTATAGCATAGCTTCACCGTTGATTGTCGAACATTATGGTATTTGCCGGTGTGGAAAATAGGCCGCGAAGTGCAATATCAGGAAAACCAGTGCCTTGTGAGCAACTCAGGTATAAGCGCCATGGGCATCGCGGACTCCTGTATTACAGTGGGCAGTACATGATAGTTCTTGGTCCCTTCTGTCCCTGGTGAGAGATGACGAAACGACCATATTGTATGTCTCGATCGAAGACATGGAGGATTGCAATACAGAAGCAAAAGTTCCCTGAGAGCGATAACAGTCTACGGGAATCATCGACCTGTCTGACACTGAGCATGTTTTCTAATTCTTGAACACGAGAGAGGAACGCCTGTTGCCCCGGATACAACAACCTAGGTCGCACCTTCCCTATGGGATTGATATAAACAATGGACAGTATAAAGGGAAGGAACGCCTGTTACCCCGGGTATGCGTGAACCTGGCTCGCAGCTTCCCTGCGGGATAGACGTAAAAGATGGATGGCATAGAGGGAAGGAGCGACCACTGCCCATAGTCACCAGGGTGATGCCACTCGTCCCTCTGCTGGCTGGTCTATTCGCCGCAATAATAGGAAGCCTTAGCTAGCACTGGTATGTACTACGAGGATTTAACAGTGGTTCAGGACTTGAAAGCTAAGAAGAGAACTGTATAAAAACAGCAGTAGAAGCGAGTCTGACCGAATAATTCAGGGGCGTTGCTTACATTGTAGCAGTGGTAGAGATGCTGTATTAAGAGGTCTTACTTTGCTCTTTACCCTGTTGGGTTAACTATGCGGCCCTATTGACCAGATGCATAGTGACAAGTAGAGCGCAGTTCGCTTTCACTATCAATGCAGAGACTTCATTAAAGCAGTCAAGTCGATCAAGAATGATCGATAGTATCATTCTCACTAGAACTGTCGAATACAGAGTCTACAACTTCCCCCTCGCAAGACGACTTCCGCCATCGACAACCAGATCAACTCCAGTCCTAGTACTCCATTAGCAACCCTTCAAAGGAACAAAGGGAAAAGGACCTTACACATAATTCGCCCCCGGACTAACCAAAAACAACACCGAAGCCCCGATATCATCCGGAACCCCCAATCTTTGCCTCGGATACCCCTTCCGCAACTCCTCCTCACCACCCAACTTCTCAATGAGTCCATTCGCCAGCTTCGAGGGGAAGAATCCCGGCGAGAGACTGTTTGCCGTGATATTCTTGGGACCCAGTTCGACGGCGAGGTTCCGCGCGAGATGCGTCGCTGCGGCTTTCGAGGCCGAGTACATGATTGTGCCGTTCTCACCCGTGTGCGAGACCACAGAGCCCGCGACGGAACTGACAATTACGACGCGTGAGGGGGAGGTGGGTGTTCCGGATGCTTGGAGCATAGGCGTGAATCTAAGAATGGATTTAGCACTTGACTTGGACACGACACGACATGACACTCGCGTGTGAGCGTATAGAGACGAGACATACAATCGCACCAGATTAAAAACCCCCCTCACATTCAAATCCACAACCTTCTGACTCGCCCAATCCGGCGAGCTCTCAAACGGCCCACCCCACGTCGCGCCCGCATTCGCAATCAGGATATCGAGCTGCGACTCTTTCTGCTTCACCTGCTCGACAAGCGCCTGGATCTCCTCTGTCGCCGAGACATTCGCGGCGATCCCGATGGCTTTGCCCTTTATTCCGGGCAGGGCGTTTAGCTTGTCGACGGCTTCGCGCACGCCGGGTTCTTTGCGGGCAGTTATGAAGACTGTGCGGGCGCCGGCGCGGAGGAGGGCCGTCGCGATGTGTAGGCCCAGGCCGCGCGAGCCTGGTTGAGCTGTTAGTTCGTTCTGGAAATATACAGTGTGGAGTATGGGCAGTAGTCCGGGGAGGGATGGACAGGGAGGTGTGTACCGCCAGTCACCAGCGCGACCTTGCCGGTTAGATTAAAGTAGTTATCGAAGCCTGGGAGGTCGGACATGATGTTTGTTTTTCCTTTGCCAATCTCCAGCAGCCCTGCTGGTGGGGATGCGATTATTATTTGAGCGACAGACGAACCTCGGGAGCGAGCCATCTTATCCGACCCCGCAATCCCACAGCCGACGGGCCCAATCACCACGCGCTGCGCTCCAGCATTTGACCATGAACATAACGACATATTATGAGTTGGTGCAGTTAGATATGTTCTTCAGGACATGCTGAGAGCAACACTTTTGGCTAATCCTTCCTCAGATTGTAAGATGTTGCTACAAGCAGGCAGAGGGATCTTACGGGGAGCCCTCAATGACCCAACATATAATCTGGCGAGGGCCAAAAATCTAGACCACTGAACACACAAAATGAAGAGAGAGCATGCAGGGGTCAAAGGTTCCTTCGTGTCTTGGTGCTGTAGGAACATACACCCTTTCTTCAACTCCAGTAATCTATTACCAAGTACCGTGCAAGGACCGGCGCAGGGTAGAATGTTATAAATGACAGGTGGAGAAATCACACTTTTAGCCTCCATCCCGAAGAAACCCATGCCAAAGGGGAAAGGAAAGAGGCTGACCTCGACCGCAGCTGAATTGAAGACTGGGAGGAACTCAGGTGGCTTGGAGAATTCGCCATGTGAAATCTAAGCGCTGCCATGGCTCTGGCGCCAGGGGTGCAGGACATGGGTGGCGAGCTGAGGTCCACGGGTAAAGATAAGATCCCGAGGCGGCTGACGGACCTGGGGGCATGTTTACATCTTGCGACGGACAGCGGGGCTTGGACCGAGTACGGAGGACATTGGGAGATCGAGTTATCGAGGCAACGAGATTTTCGATCGCGGTTGGTCGAGTGGTTGGTTATCTTTCGGATCGAGAGTGGCTGGTTCGTCCCTCGTGGCTTCGATGATGCCCGCGAGTGACTGGTCCGTCTCACCTACATACTATACCATGTACATGCACATGCACTTGTTTGTCACATCGAGAGCTCCGGGAATTGTGACGGGCTCTCGAAGGCTGATACTGTGCAGATGCAATGCAAAAGGGGATGATGGAGGCCATGAAAACAGCATGCGGCCCGCAGTTTGTGGAGCGTTCGCAGAAGCGTGCTGATGACCTGCATGGCGTTGCTTGGCTATAATACAAATTAAGACTATGCATACATATACACTAAACACTACACCTCTCCCAGTCAGCTACTGGCCACCACGCTGGGAGCGAGAGTCAAGAAAAAGCAAAGCGATAACGCTCGCAATGCCACAAATTATAGCTATCGCAGTTTAGTAACTAGATAATACTAGCGAACATCAGGGAGAACGCGTAACTCACCAAGAGCACATTGCAACTCAAAGTAGCCGAACCGCTCGACCACTACACCAGCCAGAAGAGGCCCCGACAACAGGCCAGCCGCCCAGACCATGCTCGTGAGGGCAATGGCACGCGAGTAGCCGCCGTTGGGGCCGAAGATACCTGGCTGGCGCTCTTCTAGTAGGTCGATTGTTTCTGCGCGTTGACACGGTTAGTGTTGAAAAGCAGACAGTGAAATACCATAGTGGCAGGTAGCTTACCAGTTGCCTCCATCATTCCGACACCGTTCAAAAGACACGTCAAGCAGCCCAACGTAACCATCGCGCAAGAGTAAATTATTTTGCCTCGGTCTTCCCCATTGGCCCATGGGAACCGTTGATCGCCAGGAGCGCCCAAGAGAAAGAGGAAGGGAACAATGCTCAGGAGTCCTATCGCTGTTGGTGTTCGTGACCCGTAGCGATCCTTGAGCCATCCTACTGCTGGCCCGAGTATCATCCTTGGCCCTTGTATTGATGCCAACAGTAGTCCGCCAGGTAGCGCACCCCAGTTGAATACATTCCGCACGTGCACTGCGAGTGTTGACTCGAAGCAGGCGATCAGAAGAGCGAAAACGTAGTAGCAGACGAGTCCGGTGCTGAATCGGGGCTGGCGGAGGAGACATGAGTAGAAGCGCCAGCCTTGTATTTCCTCAGATATCGCGGAACCAGAGTCACTGCCGTTGTCTGATGTGGGTTCTGGGAGGAGAGGGTCATCCTCGCGCGCCTCCTGATCGTCGACGTGTGGTGAAGTCTGTTTCTCCACCATCAGGAGTCGCAGGATCATGTCGACGACGAGAAACCCGACCGCGCCAGCCCAAGCGAACCAATATCCCCCGATACTGAACAGAATGCCCGCCAAAACTGGACCAGCAATCGTTCCAGCCGCTGTGAGAGCGGAGATTAGCCCAGTGACCTTGCCCATATGTTCGGATCCGATATTCTCCGCCATGGTCGCCATTCCGACGATCCACAGCCCGTTGCTGACGGTGCATTGGAAAACGCGACCAATTAATAGCCACGGCACTATAATTGTGTTTTGTCAGCTCCAGGCATTGGTTATGGTCTGGAAAGAATCAGACATACACGTTCTAGCGAGCGACAGGGAGGCGACGCTCATCAATGCCAGCACGAGCAGGCCCAGCAAAAGCGTTTTCTTGGATGAGACCGCGTCTGCGATGGATCCGATGAGAGGACTCGAAACGACGGTGATGAATGCTCCCTCGGCCAGGAATATTGAAGTATATCTTTGAGTGAGCGACGCGTCGAGGCCAATGCGCTGCTCCAAGACGGTCGGGAGAAGAGGCACCATGAATGCGAAAAGGAGCTCATCTGCCACGCGATCAGGATGGGTTTCAGAGTGGATTTGACGACATACCTGTAAATATAGCTAAGGACAGTGTGGTGATGATAAAAGTGTCCGACGACCGCCAGCGACGACCCCACGGGGCGATTGGCTTGCCTTGGACCGAAGATAGAAACATTGCGCACTCCCGTCCCAGCGTGCATCTGTGGAGAATGGGATGCAAAAGCAGAACATTCTGCAGTGGGTGTTTTTAAGACGCACGGGCCGTGGTGCCTGCAGCATTCCCCGAAGGAAGGGGCGGCCACGGCACTGACTGGGCAGGGTTGAAGGATCCTTCGGAGGAAAAGCGCATGGGCAGGCGGCAGCGGTTTGTGCGACGAAAACCAGCTTTCAAGGCACTGCAGGCAACATCCTGTTTTGCAGTTTTGCAGGGCCAGGGTGACGGTGTGACCAAGTCTGCATTAACCACGAAGCTGAACGATTGCTGTCGAATGGCCAAGAATCATGGCAGATCAGACCGGGTTTGACTGGTCCGCAAGGGTTCGTCCGTGTCAGGGATCGACAAACCCGTGCAGTAATCGGCGCTACTAAAGCCTGCAGGCTGTTTCCTCCAGAGCACAAGAGGCGATTGGCTGGACGTGTCACTGCGTCACTGCGTCAGCCAGCCCGGCCTGCACAAGGTTCAGCTGCGCCGACATTCCCGGAACAACAACAAAGCCATTCCAAGACAATATGGGCGGGAAGCATAAAAGGGAGGGGTAATGTTGGGGAAGGAGCACCTTGAGAACAACTTCGCCTCTCGCCTGGAACCTCTTTGACCTTCGACAACCCTCTTACCACTGACTGTCTCATTACCGGATAGCTGCAGTCGAGTGCATTTTATCCTCCATCGTCATTTCTTCAACATTATCGTCATAGCACGAAGGACGCCGTCCTTCGTCCAGCCAAGCTGCTATCCATCCATTCATCATGAACGGGACGACAAAAGTCGCAAAAGCCACGTCAAATGGCCACTTGAATCACGAGCAGCCGCCGCTAGATCACGACCTCCACAATGGCTGGGGCACACTTTACTCCGCCAACGCGATCAAGAATGACGAGCGCACCCGCCTCGTCTGGGAGGACTACGCCAAAAACCCCGCCCGAGTAGAAGGCCAGTACCACAAGCTCCTCAACGAGTATACAACGCGGTTCGCCTCGTTCTTCGGCGGCTACTGGCCGATCACCTTCCACGCGCATGTCAGCGATGTCCTCATCCCCACCACCCTCGCCAGCCTTATCCTAAACACTGCATCGACGTGTCCATTGGTCGTCGAGGATCCGAAATTGTCGCCGTTACTCAAGGATGACCCGGAGCCAGAAAAGGTGCACCAGTTTGTAAGGGACTTGTTAGGATGGACGGATGTGCATATTTCGGCACCCAAGCTGGCGACCGTGCAGGGGATTTATGGTTGTGCGTTTGGACCGCTAGTATGGTCTTCCCCAACTCTGTATGAAAAAAAAGGTTCTGACGAGCAAATAACAGGCACATTCGTCGGAAGAATGGGAGTACCAAATCATTGGAGCTGGTCCTGCTCCATTTTCAATAACTCGGGACGACTTTGCTTCAGAGGACATATTACTCGAGAAGCTGCGCACCGCCAAAGAGCAAGGCTGCGTCACGGTGATCTGCGATCTCGTCAACGCCTCGGATGGATCGATCTTCCCACCAGAGCACTATCGCATGCTCCGCATCTGCTGCACCAAGGCACGAATCTTCCTCCTCGTCGACGAAGCAATGACAGCCATCCGCTGCGGCGCGCCCTGGGTCTGTCAGAGACCCGAATACTCCGAAAACCCAGACCTGCAACCCGACCTGATTGCCTTCGGCAAGGGCATGGGCGTGAGCGGGATTGCGCTCAATTTCAACGGCATGATGATGCGCCACCTCGCCTACACCAAGCGAGAGCAGATCCTCCAGACAATTCGATTCTGGCGATCGATGGTCACCCGACCCATTGCAATTCCAGTGCTGCTCGAAGCGATGGCAATCGTAAACGTAGCCGAGGCGGAGGAGTGGCCGGCAAGAAGCGAGAAGATCGGCCGTGCCTTTCGCGAGTTTATCCTGCGCCACGCGGGCGGCGAGGGACAGGGGAAGGAGATCGTCCGAGGCATTGGTGCGTTCATTGCTGTCGATCGCGAGTTCTCGAAGCGGTTCCGTGTCATGGCGGCGTTTCGGCGGAAGAGTTCGTGGGCGCGCTGGCTGCCAAAGCTCGACACTCCCGCTTTCGTTGACTCTGACGAGATTGAGAGATACCTCCTTGGCCCTGATGCTAAGGAACTTCGACGGGCGCTGGCGAGTGAGGCGGAAGAGCAGGGGACGACGCCACTGTGGTGTTGTATATGTGGTATCGATGCTGCGGTTGTTGATGATTGGTGTAGGACGTGTTTTCTGGGATACTGCGGCACTGAAGATTGTAAGAAGGGATTCGAGAGTCATACATGTCTGTAGACTACCGTTTGCCAGTACTAGTACCCCAGCAGAGGCGCAGGTGCTTCTTAATCGAGAGTGGCGCCTGCCTATGTACCAGGACACGGTTTTCCAGTCGATACCGAGTAGGATAAAGTCAACCGATTTCGACATGATTGGTCAACAACTGCAGCCGAAAACTATAAGAACGAGCCTTTCGCAACTTGGGTTCTTGTCAAACGACACACTCTCAACACAACCCACGATGAAGCGCATCCTATTCCTGGCCACCGTCCCACTCGATATCATCGAGGAATATGTTTCCATCGACGACTGGTCGAACGCGATGCTGCCTGCGCGTCTCAAAGAGCTGGGCGCGTCCGTGACCATCAAACGCTGGCTCGACGAAGACATCATTGACGCGATTCTGAATCACGACGTGGTGAATTTCCTCTGGGCCGAAGACTACATCCGCCACCCATACGAATTCGCGCAGTTCCTCGACAAGGCCGAGCAAGCAATAACGGAAGCTGCGGGTCATAATGCCAAAGTTCCACGCGCGCTAAACAACATCCCGCTAGTCCGGTGGAACATGGACAAGAAATATCTTCTCGACATGCAAAAGGCCGGCTTCGACATCCCTATGACGGAGATCGTCGACGCGGAGAAATTCCCTACGGCGACGGCGCTACGTGAACGTCTCCTGCGTTTTCAAGCGTCTGGGTCTATTGTGCTCAAGCCGTCTATTTCGGCCTCTTCGACAAACACTCATCTCGTTGCTGATGTGGCATCATTATCCGCGGAGGATATGGCGTACCTGGATGGTTGCACAAAGGGACGTCTTGAAAGTTTGTTGCTAGTTCAACGGTTTGAGCCTGCGATTGCGACGGGCGAGTACTCGTTTGTCTTTATTGGCGACAAGCTCTGTAATGTCGCGTTGAAGATACCGAAAGACGGCGAGTTCCGGTGCCAATCGTCATTTGGTGGACGCATCAGCCAGGTGGCTATTGAGGAAATTGGCTCCGAAACTTTGAGTGTTGTCAACGCAGTCTTTGAGACACTCAGGAAGTGGTTTGGCGAGGGGCCAGCAGCAGACATTGCATACATGCGCATCGATGGACTGGTGAGTACTGATCGGCCGTTTGTGTTGATGGAGATTGAGGCGATTGAGCCGGAGTTAGGCCTTGAGATGGGGGGTTTGGAGGAGATGCTTTCTATTTTGATAGATAAATGATCCTGGTCATTCCGCTCAGTGCAGTATAATCAGATATCCTTCCACTGCTAGATCGCCCTCGAAGCTCAGTATACTTGGAGAGAGAGAAAATCTCGGCAGTTGTCCGACGCGGGGCTCCCGAATCCGCCCCGGAAATACATTGTTCCCCCATAAATCGCAGCGCGGGGGCAGAGCGAAACAGGTTTAGTGCTCTGCATCTGCACCGTGACACCCTCAGAAATCGCCAAAATGAAGCTCGATCTCTCCGTCTACCTGGTGACAGACTCGACGCCTGCCATCCTCCGGGATCGCGATCTGTGCGCCGTGGTGGAAGAGGCTCTCAAGGGCGGTATGGCTGATGCTACCCCGCTTCCCTCACCGGCGATCGGAGCCTTTCGCTGACCCCTCGTTACGCAGGTGTAACCGTTGTCCAGTACCGGGACAAGAAGAGTGATACGGGCGCTCAGATTGAGATTGCCCGTAGGCTTCATCAAATCACACAGGCGTATGGGGTGCCGTTGATTATCAATGACCGTGTCGATGTTGCGCTGGCGGTTGGCGCCGAGGGTGTGCATCTCGGGCAGGATGATATGTGTATGCATCCTACAGTTTTTAGTGGCCATTGTCACTAACTCTCGCAGTGATTTCTGAAGCGAAGAAGCTCCTGCCAAAGGATGCCATCATCGGGATCAGCGCTTCGTCCATTGAAGAGGCCCAGGCCGCCGTTGCAGCTGGCGCGGACTATCTTGGGATAGGAACCATGTTTGCGACGCCTACGTAAGGGTAGACATGACCGGGCATGCTCAATGAGGCTAACATTGGCGATCCAGGAAAACCAACACCAAGTCGATCATCGGCACCGCCGGCACACAGGCTATCCTCGAAGCCATTGCCGATTCAGGCAACTCAGTGGGAACGGTGTGCATTGGCGGAATCAACGCCTCCAACGTCCAACGCGTTCTGTATCAGTCGGAGTCCCCCCGTAAGCGCCTGGACGGTGCTGCAATCGTCAGTGCGATCATGGCGGCCGAAGACCCGAAAGCCGCCGCGGCGAACCTCGCTCAACTCATCGCCACTCCTCCGCCCTTCGTCCGGAACCTGGACGCCAGCGCTTCCTCTGATACAGCCACGCTGGTCGAGAGCGTACCTGGTATCGTGCAGAAACTGGTCCAGGTCCACCCGCTTGTGCACAATATGATCAACTTTGTTGTTGCGAACTTTGTTGCAAACGTCACCCTTGCCATGTAGGTTGTCATTTTGAGCTTCAAACCCAACTGCCTCACATCTCACCTCTAACTAACACAACCAGCGGCGCATCCCCAATCATGTCTCCTTACGGTGACGAAGCAAAAGACCTCTGCCAATTCGACGGCGCCCTGGTAATAAACATGGGCACGCTGACCGCACAGAGCCCGCCGGAGTACCTCAAAGCGATCCAAGCCTACAACCAGCGCGGGAACCCCGTGGTCTACGACCCCGTCGGTGCTGGTGCAACGGGAATCCGACGCGGCGTCGTCAAGCAGCTCATGGCGGGCGGATACTTTGACCTCATCAAGGGCAACGAGGGAGAGATCCGGCAGGTTGCGGGGAGTAGTTCGGTGCAGCAGCGTGGTGTCGACAGTGGGCCCAGTGCGCTGGATGCAAAGGCTAAAGCGAGGCTGGCGAGGGATCTTGCGCGGAGGGAGCGTACGTCAACATACTGCATCCCACAATGTTTCTAATTGGGACAGTTGCGCTGACACCCTCTAGGAAACATCGTCCTACTCACAGGCGCGGTCGACTACCTTAGCGACGGCAACCGCGTCGTCGCCGTCGAAAACGGCCACAAGTTCCTTGGCCAGGTTACCGGGGTATGTACCCCCCCACCCTCTCTCCAATCCGTTCGATTCCATTCCTATGCGCTGCACTGCATCCTTCCTGATATGTGTATGGCTAACCTATATACCCAAATCAGACCGGCTGCGCCCTAGGCACCGTATCAGGCTGCTTCCTCGCAACGCACCCAACCGACAAATTCCTCGCCGTCCTCTCCGCACTACTCATGTACGAGATCGCGGCTGAAAACGCAGCGGCCAAGGAATATGTCCGCGGCCCGGGAAGCTTTGCGACTGCCTTCATCGACGAGCTCTATGCTATCCGCGAGGCGGCGTTGAAGGGCAATGATGGGTGGTTTGTTGGACGGGCGAAGGTTTCGGAGGTTTCGCTGGAGTAAGAGGTAGCCATAGAGGTGTGATTATGTTGGTGGCGGGGTTGTTTGGATGGTGGAAAGGGTCATGAGGCTCTCCTTCTATAGGAAAGGTCTGTATATAGCCCGTTGACCCCTTTTTGGTTGTCGGGAGCACCCTAGTACTCGAAGCCGTATGTTCGTGGCTGTGATTACCTCTTATTAGCATAGAACTGCGGTCAAAAATCGATAGTTGATTCTGCTATGGCTTGATTGATCAAAACGTAGCGTACCGCAGACGCAACGTCCCAGCGTGGATATCCCCTCACAGTATATGCACAATCTGCCGCACAAGAATCCAGCCATCAGCCTCATCAGCGATATCCTTCTCCCAGGGGTTTGTACCTAAGGGCAACCAGCCCCTTGCGAATACGAAGCAGTTCAAGCAATGGTTTAAGCTCAGCATCGTTCCAGATGTCGGTTCGAATAGGAAAGGTGTCAACGGCCCCATCCCAGCAGATACCGGTTTTTGAGATGCGAGCATTGTGGTTGTGAAAGCACTTTGTTGAAACCATGGGCGATAACAGATCCATAAACCGCGCCACACGCTCATGGTGGTATCTGTCATGGTGTTATCTGGCGAGAGACGGCATCCCTGGCTACGTCCCTCGGGATATACTCTTGTCAAACTTCACACTAACATGCAACCGTCTCCATGCCCTGTATTCCGACAACATCCACTCTACCTGGTATCAGGCCGGAAGAGGAAGTATAAAGCCTTTGAAGACGCCGAGATTACTATGAATCATCTTCATGAAACGTACATCTTGATGATGGCCTTGTGGAGACCAAGATTGACACGACTGAAAATCTTTTCCCTATATTACGATAGTATATGCGAAACTGCTAGCGAATACGAGACCAACTGAGCACCCAAAAAGCCCGGCGACCTGACAACTTCACGGGCTCATCACCTCTTTTCCCAGGGAACTAAGAATCTCCCTCCCCTATCCAGACTGTGACCTTCTCGCCCCCGCAGTTCACTCGCTTCGTCATCTGAAAAGTCATAAGTATGCGAAGTAATCAAAAATGAACATTCAATTTCATTCATGCTCTAACACCATGTTAGCAGTTTCTAGGGCCGTCTTTCCACGCCAGGCTAGAAATGAGTACTAGCTTTGACCTCTGTGAGCGAATTACTCCAGCCGTTCATGACCGGCGGGAGACCTGGAACTTTATTCGCGATTTCGCTTCCCACTGGGTGACGCCGTTAGAAGAGTCTGATGGATACAGCGAATCGGTCCTATCAGCAGCCGAGGAGCGGCTCGGAATTCCCCTTCCCGCAGCATTCAACGAGGCATACGCACTCTTTGGTTGCCGTTCCGACCTTACTCGCAATTCAGAGTATTTGCTCGAACCTACAGCTCTATATCTCGACCACGACGCCTTGATATTTCGCCGCGAGAACCAAGGCGCTGCACTCTGGGGGATTCTGCTAGCAGACCTGCAGTACCCGGATCCTCCTGTGTATCACTGCTCGTGTATAGTGAATAATGTCATGGACGAATGGGAACCATGGCTAGCACGATTCTCCCTAGCGTGTCTTGATCTTATCCTATGGGAATCGTTGTCTGACTCGACAATGCCGACTGAGTTTCGTGACAGCAATGACGAGGACATTGCATTGATTGAACGACTCTATTCCGAGCTACCATCTTTCCAGGGAAGCCACAGCTACACCCCTTTTGGCGTGCGCTGGTTTACTGGGCCTGATCTGCTTCTTTGCGACACGGGCGCTGATCTCAGAGTCCGAACGCGTACCCGAGAAGCACTATGGTCCCTTCGCGAGACCCTCCCTGGAGATTGGTTGTATGAATTGTGACGACTGGTGCTGGAATCTCAAGTGAACATCGACCCGAGTGACCTGACGGTGCACGCAGACAACGTCTCGGTAGCTGACTAGGTCTTCTACACAAGGGTTACTTTGAACACTGCAATTGGTTTCCTTCATTTATAGATCCCACACACGAGGGGGTTCCCGCCGTCCCTGCGATGCGGTAGAAGTGACAGGGGTTGTATGTGCCGACCTAATAAAACACGATCAGAAGCCGTATGGTATTTATCCAAGGATGTTAACCTAGAATCTCATACATCGTTTTATGCCGGTCCGTAACTCCAAAACCCAAACCCGCAACAGACTACGGGGTTTCCATCTGCTTATTTCCAGCCCTCCAAGTAGATCTAAAGCAACTGCTCGTTATATACCTGGCCTTTCGTATTATCATACTTCACAGCATCTGGTATTAAATCGCCGACTATAGTTTCCTTACCGTCGACCGCAACAACTTTCCCTACAGTCTTATGAAAAATCTTGACTTCCCGCTCAAGACCTACGAGAGCGGTCTCCTTCAATGCAACGTCTACATTCGCAAGGACACAGCACCCTTCGGAACAAAAACCTACCCTGTTATCGCTACCTATGGCCCATGTAAGCTTATCCCGTCCAGGGCAGAATCACAAGCACGACGCCAAGTTAATAATACGCGACCCTGAAATCTAGATGGCAAAGATCTCTCCGGCTCTTCCTCCGTCAAAAAGAACTGGGACCAACGAAACCCCGAAATCAAGTCCCCACATGCGTCATTGAAAACGCCAGACCCCGGGTTCTGGACGAGTAAAGGGCACATTATCATTCGGGCCGATGAACGCGGCGCAGGGCAGAGCCCCGGCGAACTCGACACAATGTCATGGGGGACTAGCGAAGCCTTCTTGGACGTCATCGAATGGTGCGTGGAGGAGAATGGTCTTCGGGCAAGGTCGCCCTGTTGGGGATTAGTTACTATGCTGGAACGCAGTGGCGTGTTGCGGCCAGGAAGCCGAAACATCTTGCGGTGATTATCCCCTGGGAGGGGATGGGGGGGATATTGTCTGATAAATTTATTTGTGAGTGCCTACAGTATTCTATTTGTTTAGCGGATGTCTACTGACGAGGGTCTAGCGTTCTGGTAAAATAATGGGGTTCAACCCAACCAGTATGGGATGCCGCGTAGGGCAGCGCGCAAACTGGGCCGATAATACACTCGAAGGGGATCCTCGTGAGGATGACCTCCTACACAACCGGCGAGACCAGACGAAGGATACTGCTGATGCTATAGATGGCACAAGAGCTAGACACCTACCATTGACGATTGCAGACTTCCACAATCTCGTCTCTGCCTGCGGCGCAAATACAAGTGTCAGGCTCGAAATTTTCCTGAGGCAAAGGAGGTGGAATGCGGCAGCTCTTGGAATAGTATCTTGAACAGCTGGCTGAGCTCGGGAGGGCGAGAAAGAGTGGGAGGTGTGCGTGGTCTTGAGAGCATCGCAGGACGGGCGGGCCTTATTTCCACAGCCCACATAAAAAACACAGACTGTAGGTATTTGGATTTCGCAGCCACATAAAACACCAAATACGAGACGTATAAAAACAGACCCTCATTACCGCTGCATGACCCAAATACAATTACACTCCCTTTCGCCTTCCGTCCCACAACAAATGCAAAAAAGTCCTCTCTCCGACTTTCACCCACTCATGCGAGCCCAGGTGGATCTGCGAATTATCTGATCATCTGATTAGACAACGATCGTCGTGGTGTCATAGCATCACGCTCTTATTGGGTGGCGGGGATCCAGTGGAGTGGGGGAGGCCGACGTCTCCGACTTCGCACTTCGCTTGCGATGGATTTTTTCCTTTTTTTTTCCTGTTCTTTTTTTTTGCCCTTGCGTCGAATAGCGTGGGAGGGCAGGTGCAGTTGCATGTGGGACTTCGAGGGGTCTTGACGGTAGTATTCAGGGCACAATTGGAGTGCAAATGAGGTTTTCGCTGATATCGAGGACATACATACGAGAAGCGCGTTGAGCACAACTGAGTCACTTGATATCGTCACTGCACCTTGGTTCGCGACAAGGGAATATTTCAGAGATACCTAATTCAGAGCTAAAAACGTAAGAATTCTTGTCACCGAACTATCTGATTAGATTGATAGTGAGGTGCAGGTGGGTCCAGGCGACTTTTTGCGTGGGCACTGGGCACTGGGCGGCTTGGCCTGAAGGATTTTGCAGATCGCTTTTCCGTCAGGAATCTCAATCAGGATCTTGCGTTGCTGTCAGTTCAGGTATCTCGGTTGCGATTTCTGAATTTGCTGAGGAGGAGGTGGTTTCTTCTGGTTAGGGTGGGGGGAGGAGGTCTTTGGCTTGCAACTGACGTATGGCAACCTGCAGATGTCTGTGCTCTCCCAACTTCCAACCCATGCTCAGTTGATCAAGGCTCTCCGCGGAAGCGAGCTACGATCCACTCCTCTGCAGTAGTCTTCGCAGACAGTCGGAAACACTCGGGGCTTTCGCGCATTGAATACGTTCTTTCAGCTTCTAGATCCCATGCTTTTACCTCGGGAGATTTTCCTCCCAAACTAGCTACATCTTTACAACTTTGCATTCCACGCCGCCCGATCCGCACTCTCCAACGGCCTCTCCCTCCCATCCCAGAAAAGCGGACAGAGCTGGAACCACTTTTCGCGCGAACAATACACATGAACAGACCGTTTGTGGCCCAGGTCGACGTAGCTCTGGATCGTGAGGCCGTGCGCGTTTTCGTAGGAGAGCACGGTGGACCCCGTCGCCTTGGGCTCGCCGACGACGCACTGCGTGCGCGGCTCGTCGAGGAAGATGTAGTGGATGCAGCTGGACCACCAGGCGTTGACGCGCTCGGCGCCGCGCACGCTGGCTTCGCCGACGAGCGAGTGCCGGCCGCGGTCGTAGTCGCCGGCGTCATAGTGCGCGCCGTAGTGATCCTCCTATTGTGATTTCATGTCAGAAATGGGGATGGGAGAAGAGGATTTTTTTTGCTGTGGACGTACCTTTGCCCAGTAAATTTCATAATACGCAAACGCGAAATCGTCAAACCGCCCAAACAGGCAGAGAACATGCTTATCCTCATGCAGCCGGCGTAGATACTCCCGATGCTCATCCAGCGTCCCCGTTTCATTCCACCCCTTGGCAACACGGGGGTCATTCTGCCAGCGGTTGAACCGCTTCAGATGTTCCTCATCCTGCCAATCGACAACCTGCAGCGAAAAGTGCTTATCCAGATGCGGGATATACCGACTATACACCAGCGAGCCCGGCGTCGGCTTCGCCGGCCGAATCGGGTGCCGCGCGTAGATGCGCTCCTCGGGGAACTTCATCGAGAACTCGTAGTTCTTCGCCAGCGGCGGGTACTGGCTTCCCGAGCGGCGCAGCGCACCGTGGGTTCCCTGGTCGATTGCCCAGATTGGGCGCGGGCCAAAGGGCGAGGCGGCGCCTTGCCAGAAGGAGGAGCGCAGGAGGACGAGGGTTTGGGTCGTTGTGGGCTTGTTCTCGTTTCCGAAGGGGAGGCGCGGCGTGGGGAATGCGACGGCGAGGCCGGTGCGGATGCACTCTTCGCGGACGACTTCGCTGCCGTTTCCATTGAGGTCGAGGCGCAGGGCCTCGTGCTGGGGGTGGGTGAGGAAGATTGCGTGGATGACGTTCCAGATTTGCGCGAGGGTTGGGGGCTCTGCGCTGGTCCATTGGAAGGTTGTTCCGGGGGCTCTTGTGCTGCGTGCCCAGGGGCTGTTGTCGTTGTCGGGGATCTTTTTCGAGGACTCGTCGATGGCGATGTCTGTGTATGTCAAGGAATCGGAGTGCAGGGGTTCTGGGACCTCTTGTCCGGGGACCTGCGTGTCGTGTAGTCGGAGCTGGAGGACTCGCGGGGTGGAATCGGAGACGACATGGATTTTGTATGTGGTGAGGTATGGGTGAGGGAGCTTGACCCAGGGATACGCTGGTTTTTCAGCAGAAGTAGACTGTGAAGAGGCCATTTTGAGGGTATTGAGAGGGATGACGGGAGAAAAATGGACGAGCTTCAACAGCTCGAGGAGAATTGGGGTGGGGATGGCTATAAGACAGCAAACATCAAGAGTGGAGAACTGGCAGGCCGATTGTCGGTTCAGTACGAGTACAAATAAGCCGTCAAGCAATTTGCAATACTGCTGTCACAATACCATTCGAATACCATGACAGTAACAGTTGTCTTGAATTATTATGCTACAATAAAGAGATATATAATATTTAAACCAAGTTCGCCTAGTTTCATGCTTGCTTCATACAAATAAGGAAGCAGGAACTGACCGATTTAAAAATAAACCCATGATCGGATGTATGGGTGCCTGCTTAGATGCTTCTCTGCACATGTGCTCCTCGTATCACGTGACCCAGGCTCTACCGGAAGGGGCAAGCTTCCTGGTACACAATAAGGAGTACGTACCTTCGGACCGACCTGACGTACACGCGGGGTACGGTACCTTGAAATGTTCCAAACCCGCGGGTTGATCCGTCTGAAATCAATTGTCCAATTACAATACTCACCCACCCGTCTTCGGACCGATGATCACATACATAAAACTGCCTGCGCCTTTGAAATCCGCGGGCTGCTCCGCCTAGATTCCTCAGGTACTACTACTTACTCTTACTGTAGTACATTTTTACACACTTCACAAAACAATAACAATGGCAAACATGCAACAACATCCGCCCGTCGAGGGCTGCCTGGTCTCATTCCCTACACCCGAGATTCTCCTCCTCACACTCAACAGGCCCGAGAAGCGCAATTCCATTTCGCGCGCCGTGAGCGCAGACATCATCCAGCTATGGAAATGGTTCGACGCGCAACCACACCTCCGAGTCGGTATCATCACCGGCACAGGTGAATCGTTTTGCGCAGGGGCAGATCTCAAAGGTATGTCGCCGCTGGATCCATCGACCGACGACCGACGACCGACCTAGTCAGCACCACCACATCTTCGACGTCTTCTCTAACCTCTACTCTTGTTCAGAATGGAACGAGCTCAACGCCCGCGGCATCGAGAACAAAATGGACGCGCCCGGGATGGCCGGCCTCCCCCGGCGCCGCAGCACAAAGCCCATCATCGCCGCCGTGAACGGGTACTGCCTGGGCGGCGGGTTCGAGATGGCCGTCAACTGCGACATTGTCATCGCGAGCGAAAAGGCGGCCTTTGGACTCCCCGAAGTCCAGCGCGGTGTTGCTGCCGTCGCCGGTGCGCTCCCGCGGCTGGTCCGACTACTGGGCAAACAGCGTGCGGCGGAGATCGCGCTCACGGGGCTACTCTTCCCTGCGGCGCAGCTGGAACGTTGGGGGCTGGTGAATCGCGTCGTGGAGCATGGGCGCTTGCTGGAGAGTGCGGTGGATACGGCGAGGGCGATTGCGTCGGGGAGTCCGGACAGTGTACGGGTGACGCTGGAGGGGTTACATTACGGGTGGGAGATGGCGAGTGTTGAGGAGGGGACTGAGAAGGTGATTACTGAGTGGTATCCGAGGCTGATGGCTGGCGAGAATTTCCATGAGGGGGTCAGGGCGTTTGTCGAGAAGAGGAAGCCTGCATGGAAGGCGAGTAAGCTGTAATTGCATTACATGGTGATAATGCCGGTACCAGTACAGGTTACATGGTTATTTTACGGCTAGAAAATGATCGCAAGCTCGAGCTCTAATCCCAATACCGTCAGGAACGAGGCTGACCTCTATAAAACGTCACTTCTCTCTCCGACAGACATCCTTTTCATCATCGACTATATCGACACGGAATCAATTCAATTGAGCTTCATTCCATGGTGCACCTTGAAGAGTCTTCTACAATACGTAAAGCACTCGACTATTCAAGTCCCTTAGTCTCCTCTCCTCTCTTTACCTGCCAAGCCAAACACTTCGGTCAAACGCTAATATTCTGAAGTCAATCGTGTCACGAAGAACTTACAAACAATGGAGGCTAAAAGTTGCTACTCTGGCCAAGTATGCCAGTTGGCTTTCATGACCTGATGATGCTCTACGTCATGGAGGGCGTCGTCTCCCTCCAGCCAGGCAGCCAACAAAGTGAGTGGTCTGGAGTAATGGAGCTGTCATATTGAGCCTGAAGATTGCTTTTGCCCGTTGGACCGCATGCAGGAGATTGATCCCTGTCTGCCATGTCAGTCCGCTGCCCCTGAACGCAGCGGTCTATCGGACTATTGACTTTGCGGAGTAACTAAACCCCGGAGGCTGAAGCTGCCACTGACACCTTTTCCCCGAATTGCTTAGCCTGTGTCTGGAATCAACCAGTCAATTGAGCTTTCTTCTTCGGAAAGCCGAATGGTCGAAAATATGATGCCGGCCTGGTCTCTGATTGGGCTAGCTATCCTTATCAATGTACTGTACCTTTTTGCGGGCTTTCTAATACTCCGATGACAGCTCAGCAAGGGGCGCCGGCAACGGGCCTCAGAAGAAATATCTCTTTTCTCGCCGATCATTAGCGTGTGAAGTTGGAGGTGGGTATACTCTGGGTTATATTATCCCGTGGTATATCTACGTTTTGCCGTTTGTAGCGAAGCCCGATATTCAGCTGGAGGGGTCGAGTCCCCGCGCGGAGACATGTCAGGCGAATGGAAAAAAGCATGGCCAGACCGTTTGACAGACGCTAAGTTCAGAGCAACTATAAGATGCTGAGCTGTGGCCACATGCAATTGATGCCTCTTTTCCCTTTTTTTCGTCCTCACCTTGACCGCGGATTGCCTGTCAGACTCGCTCGCCCTCATACGGTGCGACCACAGACAAGCGAGAGCCATGACTCTCTCCAGCATCGTCTCCATCTCCTGGTTGACATTTCTCTCCACGAGCGTCCTGGCCCAACGCACCGTCGTCCCCGCGCACTTCACCGGCACCGAACAAAGCCACACGCAATGGATCTCCAACGCCACGGGCTTCGACGCCCCCATGAACCAGCCCCTCAACGACACCTCCTTCGACTGGTGGTACTTTGACGTCGTGCAGGAGCCCGACGGGCGCGGCCAGAACCACCCCTCGATGGCCATGACATTCCACACCACGGGCCGCGACGGCATGGATGTGTTCCAGAATCTGTTTCCCCTGGGTCTGCCGAGTAATAATCTCATTCAGATCAACCTCAATTGGCCAGATGGGGGGAAAGATGCGTGGGTTCTTGTTGGGGATGAGGCGGTGATTACGGTCGAGGGGGATGGAGCGAGTGGGGAGTTCAGGGGGACGGGGTGTGCGTTTGAGGGGGAGGCGGATTTGTCCGAGTATACGGTTCATGTGGACGCACCGGAGAAGGGGATTGTGGGGACGTTTCGGGTTAGAGCGGTAGGTCACTGCATTCTTCTATCAGATGGCTTTGCTCTTCAGTGCTTACGGGTTATCGACAGGATGTTCCACCCCATTACCCATGTGGCCCAGCAGAGGCCGGACAAGACATGCAGGTCGTCCCGGGCGTGGGCTGGATGAACGCCATCCCGGACGGATACGGCGAGGCCGACTTTAGCATCCGCGGCAAGCCATTCAGTGTCCGCGGTCGCGGATACCATGACCACGTACGTAGGACGTCCATCCCCACCCCAACTTGATACTTGTGAGAACTCACACAGTAGTTACCAGAACTACGGCAGCCGCCCCTTCTCGGAATCCGCCTACTCGGCCTACTGGGGCCACGGCCGGCTCGGCGAGTACGCCTTTGTCTGGCTGACGGTCCTAACACCGACCCTCGAAGAGCACGTGTCTGCCTACGTGACGAAAGGAACTGAGATCCTCGTCGCGCGCTGCGGGGGAATCACAATCCGGCCATACGGTGAGCACTCTACGTACCCGCCGACGCGGCGCACGGGCGCTCCAGAGGGATTCACGATCAGCGTCGATACGCCAGATGGGCTGTTTGAACTGCAGGCGGAGACGATTCATATCCAGATCAACTTTGACTTTTACCGGCGGTTTACGGGGAGGTTCACTGGGACATTGGATGGGGAGCCGCTTCCGGATGGGGTGGCGCTTTGGGAGCAGTTTGCCCTTGATAAGGAGTAGAGTGGGAAGGGAGGGTGCTAGATCATCTATGGCTGTTGAGTACTAGCAGTGCATTACGCTACAGGATTACAAGCTCGTCACACCATTTCAATGGAAGGACTATCCAGTTGTACTCTACCACTGCAGTTATAACATACTCCATCTAACTAGACTAACGCAATCTGACCTGCCCCTGCACTCAACCTTTGAAGGTAGTCCATTTTTACGCTACCCTCCCAGACTATAAATACTCCTGCAAAAGCCTCGAAACTGAGGCGACCTACGTCAAAAGGCGAAACAATTAGCCTCAGCTGGAACTCCTGCTGTTCAGAATAAATGGAAGAGGAGAGAAAGCACTCACATTCTGCCCAACCATCATCGTAAAGTGATTTCCCGACACCGAGCGCGTGGAGATCTTCTGCGCCGGCAATAACAAGTCCCAGCCCTGTGGCCCAATGCTGCTCGCTCTATCTTCTAGAATCCAGGACTCGGTGGGATTCGAAGAGGCGAGAGACAAGTTGGCGCTGGGATCCACGCCTTCCTGCGCCCAGACGATCAATGTCGATGGAATTGACCCAGGACCAGCTGCAATAGCGGCCGGTCTGTATCCTGCTAGATTCTTCACCGTTGCATCAAAGTGCGCTAACAGGTTTTGTCGTTTACCTATTCTCTCCTCCCGGCCACGGCCGGTTACATCTTCGAACTGCCCGAATACCCCCTTGGCCGCTAAGCGGTCAATTAGTGAGGCGGGCATGGGCGGAAGAGTCAATGGGCAAGGCGCATCGATGAGGATGAGCGAGCCAACTCTCTCGCCAGCTTCGAGCAGCTGCTTGGAGGCTTCGTAGGCCAAGACGCCGCCGACCGACCACCCGCCAAGATGGTACGGGCCATGCGCCTGTTTCCGCCTGATCGCATCGAGGTAGATCTTCACGGTGGCTTCGATGCCAATGCTGTACTGCGAAGGTGCATCGATGAAGGGACACACGAGACCGTAGACATCCAGGCCCGGGCCGAGCGGGTCGAGCGCTGCATACGCAAAGGGCGTGCCGGAGCCATCGGGGAAGAGGAAGAGGTTGGCCGAGCTGGTGGGATTCGACCGGCGTTGGAGTAGAAGCAGTCGCGAGTGAAATGTGCCTGAGCTTGAACTCAAACTGGAGCTGGAGCTTGCGCTTGACGTCTGCGAGTGCGGTGTCTCGACGCCCAGATGGCACGCGAGTCCTCGAAAAACATCGCTCACCGTCCGATTTTCTAGGAAGAAGCTGGTCGGTAGCTCAATTCCCGCCTCGCGCAAACGAGCGAGGATTGCTAGGCTCATGAGCGAGTCTACACCCAGCGTGCTTAGGTCGGCCGATGGCTCGAGATCTTCTGAGGCGATTCCTGTTTCTTCGATGATGAGCGTTCGCACAAGCTCTGCGGCTTCCCCAGTTGTACTGTCGGGAGTGGAGATTCTTGTCAGCGTCGATGAAGATGATGAGGGTTGTGCTTCACTGAATATGCTTGTATGAGGCTTCCTGTCTGAAGCTGTTGGGCTAGGTGCTGTACCCTGCTTGTCATGCAAAAGGGCGAGGAGGTCACGGACTGTAGCGGCGTTCATGAGGTCGGCGTGAGAAATCGAGAGACCGAATTGCTCGACGAGATTACTCGCGAGGGTTAGAGACATCAAAGAGTCCACGCCCAGGTCAGATAATGTATCGTCTGGCGAGATCTCCGAAGGCTCGACGCCCAGTTCAGCGGCGATGGTGTCGAGAAAGGCATCTCTTCTCGTCGGCCTACTGTCATGCTGCGGGACCACTGCTGATGCTGGCTTTCTAGCTGGCGTCTCTGGCACGACGAGACTCGGGTTTGGTGCTGTCTTCTTCACGATCGCACTCTTAGCGCCCACGGGAGGCAAAAGCAGATCAAGCACAGTCCTCGGAACCCTCTGGAATCTCAGGTCCTCTGCCAATCCCACGACCTCGCCATCTCGCAGCATCCAGACATTGCCGCCAACGACCGTCTTATCCCGCGGCAGCATCCTCACATACGCCTGGTACTCTGCGCCCGGGACCAAAGGCTTTGCGAACCGCAGCCCCTGCCAGCCATGCGAGATGTAGACGGCCTCGCTGTAATCCAGCGAGTCATTCCCGTTCATGATAAATCCGGCCAGGTGCAGCAGCGCATCGATCCAGTATGGGCTGTACAAAAACCCGCCATCGTCGGCACCACGGCCATCTAATCGGATTGTTGCTGTCGCTTCGAGGAGACCGCTATCGAGCACAACCCGGTCCATGCGTTGGTATCCCGGTGCGTAATCGACCAGGGCACCGAAAAGCCGGTATGTGAGGCGGCTGGTGAGCCTACTCACGTCTCCGCTGCCCGAGTCGGCGCGGTGTTGCAGGGAGGCGACCCGGTCTTGAATAAGGTAGAGATCATGCGACCATCGGCGCAGCCAGTTGTCGGGAGAGCCGAATTCCAAAAGACAGGTTGCGTGCTTTGTTTCGACAGACTTGTTGATGCTGTCCGCTGAGACGAAGTCGATGCGTATGCTTTGAGATTGGCGATCGGGGTGTGCATGGATACGGAGGATTCGGGTTTCCGTCTCGCGTGGCTCTTTAATGATCAGTGGATTCTGAACCTCCATCGCGGTGACATTGTATCCGGACATTGAGAAGCCGGAAGCGGGTTGCTTGTGGATGTGGTCCGCAATGGTCAACGCTACATCCGCGTATACCGACTACAAGAGGTTAGTCGGCATATTCTTTTGAGGTCTCAGTAGACAGGTCAAGTACTCACCGAGGGACACAGAGCGGACCCATTAACTCGATGCCCACCAATGGCATCATGGATCTGAGGCGCCGAAAGGTCTGTCTCAAACACCACTGGGATTGTCCCATCATAGATCTCGCTCACCACGCGATGCACAGAATGGGACAGCTGTTTGGCAACCGGTGTGGCCTCGATCTCCTTCGTGCCAGAGAGCTCGGGTCCTGCTGGCTCTCCCTTGCGCAATGTCCAATCATTGCGATAATCAATCCAATAGTCCTTGTTGTCAAAGGCATATGCCGGGAGTGTAAGCAGCCGACAGGCACCCTCAAAGTCGCGATGATACTCTGACCAGTTCACGGTGAAACCCAGATCATGAAGTGCAGCCAGGGTCCCAACAAGCGTCTTCCACGGGCTCTCTTTGCGTTTCAACGTGGCCAGAAGCGTCGGTGGTGCACCCTCCTCGAGGATTGAGCGAACCATTCCCGAGCAGATCGGGTGCGGCCCTATCTCGATGAACACGGTCAAGTCCACAATGAGGCCAGTCTCTTTCGCGTTCTGCAGAGCTGACGCAAACCGCACGGGCTGCCGACAATGCTCTCGCAAGTACCGCGCATCAATCTCCTCGCCCTCGCGCAGAACCCGACCGGCAAGTGGGCTGATGATCGGGATCTGCGGTGTGCCCATGTTGACCACTTTCGCCACCTCTTCGAGGCCGTGCAAGATGGGGTCTACCTGCGCAGAGTGGAACGCATACGGGACACGCAACTTTGTTGTTCGGATACCTCGCGCAGAAAGATAGTCGGCCGCCGCATCAATGGTCTCTCTTGGTGCAGCAAGGACTGTCTCGCGCGGACTGTTCGCACACGCAACCTCTACACCTGCGCCAGCCTGAGACCCGGAGAGACTATTCAATGTCGTCGCCTCGTCCGCCGCAACGGCCAGCATTGCGTGCGAGTGCATCTCACACCGGCTTTCTAGTAAGCGCGCGCGGTACCCGACGAGGTAGATTGCATCACTGATCGAGAGGACACCGCTAACCTGGAGCGCAGCGTACTCGCCGAGACTGTGCCCAACGACGGCCCCGGGTTTGATTCCCAGCGAGCTCCACAGTCGTGCCAGTGCGACCTGGACGCAGACCAGAGCGAGCTGAGTTTGAATTGGGGACAGGGCGTCCAGGTCCGCAGCGGTCCCGTCAATCACGGGCAGGAAGGTGGGGAACCCTTGCTGTCGTGCGATCCCGTCAAAATGATCGATGTCTGCGCGGAACTGCGTGGATGTCATGTATAGCTCGCGGGCTAGGGCCGAGTAGGTTGTGCCTTGGCCTGTAAAGATGAAGATAACGGGTTGAGATGTCTTTTGCGAGGTGGGAGGGGGGACTATGCTCGAGACTTGTTTCTCCATCAGGGCCTGTTTGATGCCCTCAAGGGAGGATTCGGTAACGGTGGCCCGGAAGGTGTGATGCCGTCGGCGCGCGGTGGTGGTGTAGGAGATGTCGACCGGGGATGTGTCGGGGTTGGCGGAAAGATAGTCGACCAGCCTATGGAGGTTATTCAGGAGCGCTGATTTCGTGTGTCCGGACACTGTGACTGGATGTAGCGGGCGCGTCTCGATATCATGGCACACGACTGGCGCTGGAGGTTCCTGAATGAGGAGGGCTGTATTGCCGCCCTGCGACTGATTAGCAGGGTGAGTCTGATCCATGGAATGTGACTAACAGCGGCACTAAAGTTGTTGACGAGAATCGTTCTCTTCTTGCCGTTTCTTTGTAGAAATGGAGTCATCTTGAACGGTATTCGGACACTTTGCGTGTCAGTTTGGCTGCTTTGGACAGGAATTCCAGGGGCTCAGGCCTTACTTGCGAGCATTCAAATCAGGAAATCCGTGGTTGATCTCGTTTTTAATGCCAACGTGCGGTGGCAGAGCCGAGTGATTAAACGTCAAGATGGCCTTGACTAGAGAGGCCACTCCAGAAGACTGCTGATACTCAGTGTCTGCAAGCATGCCAATGGAAGAAAGAGGGAAAGCCGTACAGCCTCACCATGGCCAATATTTGCCTATCCTCGTTAGTGCATATGGAAAAGCCCAAGGAGCCACAAGACATACCTTTACTGCACCAACATACAGCGGATTCTCCTCCGCCCTGGACCCCTTGGCCGGCGCAAAGACATCAATAACGGACCGCATCTCCGTGCCATCGCCGGCCTGCGTGCCCGTCCCATGCATCTCAACATACCCCACATCTGCTGGATCAACTCCTGCCTGCTCGAGAACGTCGCGGTAGAGGTTAGACTGTGTTTCAGCATGGGGATGCGTGATGCTGATCGCGTTAGCAGAATGGTTCGTCCCTGCGCCCAGAATGACAGCGAGGATGTTATCTCTGTCTCGCTCTGCATCGCTGAGGCGTTTTACCACGATGCTTCCCACTCCGTCCGCACGGCAGTACCCGTCTGCACCGTTATCGAAGGTCTTGCATGACCCGCTCTGCGAGAGGAATTGGCCGCGGCTGAGACCAGAGTATAGGTCCGGAGAAGTAAGGACACTCAGACCCCCCGCAATCGCGGTGTCGCAGTCTCCACTCCATAGGGAGGTGCAGGCCAATTGGATAGCTGCAAGACTGGAGGAGCAAGCTGTGTCGACGCTGTAGCTGGGGCCGGTGAATTTGAAGAAGTAGTTTATCCGGCCCTGTACCATGTTCAGCTTTAGTATACTAGTTCAAGAAAGAGAATGTAGACCTACCGGTCCAAAGGCACGGATCCCACCGGTGATGAAATACGTCCCGATGTCCTGTGCAGCATTCACGTCTCTGTAATCGTCGCTGGTCTGCCCGTAAAACGTCCCAACGCGATTCAGCGCCGTGGAGCGGGTCCGGTTTGGGACAAAGCCCGACATCTCGAGAGCTTCGTACGCAGTCACGAGAGCGAGACGCTGCATCGGGTCTGTCTGCAGAGCTTCCCGCGGCGACATGTTGAAGAACCGAGGATCGAACTCCCCGGGGCGGTCGATAAAGCAGCCGTAGGGGGTCCAGCTGGTGTTTTTTGTCTTTCCCGTGGGGTCGACGTGGCTTTCGACGTCGAAGCGGTCTTTGGGAATCTAAGCGGGATTAGTATCAAGTCAGGGTTACTGTGCATGCACAATTCGGATGATCACTTACAACGCGGTGCAGATCCAGTCCTTGCTCAAGGACACTCCAGAGACCCTCGGCACTATCTGCCCCTGGGAATCGGCCAGACATGCCGACGATTGCCAGAGGCGCATGACTAAAGGAAGCCGAAGGTCTGTACTCGTCAGCCCCTGGGTCAAGTGCAACGAGGTCATGCACGGAGACCGTAGCGTCGGTGAAGCCCCGGAGAGTCGCAGCCAGACTCTCTGCCACGGGCGTCGGCCCGACTGCGTCGATGCGGACCGTTGATATGGCATTATCTTGTATCAGCCGCTCACAGCGGTCGAGGATCAAGTCCAGCCTCAGCGGCGCTTGCAAAGTATGATGCACGACGGTCTTAAAAAGCCCCAACGCGGTGGGAGAGTCGACTGGCTGGCCAGTCAAGGGTGAAAGAAGAGTCTTGAGCGTCTTGAAGCTGGACAGCAACTCGGCGTCGACTCCACACCGAGATAAGAAGCTTGAGAAATCCAACACGGTATGGATGTGAGACGCGTGATATCCTGCGTAAATGGGCAACCAGATGATCTTTCTCGAAGGCTGAGACGCAGTGAGGCTCTCTGCAAAGCGATTCAACGCCGGCGGCGACCCGCTGATGGTGACACTTTTGAGTCCCACAGCGCTGACGAAACACCGGTGCCGAAGGGAAAGATGACCGCCGGCGTCGTAGATATTCAGGGCCGAGAGCGCTTCGTCCTCTGTCATCTTAGGGATGGCAATGGACCAGCTGCCGAGCGGGCTGCCTTGCTCATGGAGCATGCTACTGGCTGTTGCGGCTTGCAGACCCATCTGGAAGGCCATGGAGACTGTTGGGACGGCGAGGTGCTTGAGATCGTCGAGCGAGGCAGAGGCAGCGTAGGCTGCTGCCACCAGGGACCCCGTGCAGAGTCCAACGACCGTGATGAGCTCATTGTTCTCTGGACGACGACCGCGGCCTTCGAAGTAACTATTCACTATCAGATGGAAACCGCCTTTGGTTTAGGACCACGTACCGGAAAATCTGGAGGAGCTGGGCGACGCAGAGCAAGACGCTGCTGATTGAGGGGTGGCAGGCACCATGCGTTTCATGGTATATTCGGGCAAGATCGTGGATGTTCTTGAACGAGGGAAGGTGCGCGCGCTGGAATGGCCGCAGACGATCCGACTGGGCTCTCAGCGCGGCACTCGCATCCCGGATGAATTCCGTCTGGGCGACGCTGTGTGGAGCTGCAAGCAAGAGCCTCTTCAGCAGTGCAGAGACATTGCTCGTCTGGTCTCCGAGGACAACCAGGTTGAGCCGGTCCACTGGTACTCTTTGATGCATGGTGACCTGTTTAGAGATCCTCACACCTGCATTTGGGATGTGTGTCTACGAGTGACTAGACCCAGGTCAACTGGGACGTTGGGCTTAATACAAGGCTCCTGCTATCTCCATCGAGGGTCTGCCTTGCGGTGCTGGCCCTAGTGGCCTCAACATGCCAGCGATGGCAACAAGTGCGAGTCCGACCCGAGATCGCACGCGAGATCTTGCAGACGCACGAAATTCGCCGACGGCCCACATGGCGATTAGATGCAGCTCCGCTACTGGCTGATGGCTCAGCCACGTTTAGGACCGTTAGATCGCCGAGACTACAACGGCTCGGTGGGTTCTTCAGCAGCGGGCCGTTTCCTCAGGGATTCCTATTCTTAGTGGCGGCACGCCGGAGGGTGATGGTATATGGGGGGTTGAGCTCGGAGCGGGATCGCTATCCCAGTAACTCGGCATTTCGCAATCTATTGACACGATGAACTAATCAAGCAATAGCCACTGACAAACTCGGCACGTTCTGGCCTAGTGGATCGGTGGACACTGGCATTGTTCTTTGTAACAAGCAACGTGGCAGTCGATGTCCACGCGCCAACGGTATTGAGGGCCAGACTATACGAGAGTCTACGACTAACACCTGAGGTTGGAATTGACAACACCATGGAACTGTTCATTTAACTTGACAATACAGCAACAAAACGTAAGCTACCTAGCTCTGAAAAGCACTCTAGCAGTCTGATTTGGCTGACGAGACCGATCATACCACGTCGGAGTGGGCAGCACACTCGGATCCTCCAGGCGGACATCATAGTGCAGCAGGATATGCGCAAGGAGCAACTTGATCTCCTGCGCAGCAAAGAACCTCCCAGGGCACGCGTCCCTGCCATGCCCAAAGTTGATGTGCGTGGGCGATGTCGTCACGAACTGGTACCGGTTCTCATCCCCCGGTTGCTCGCGGAGACGAGACCACCTGAATGCATCAAAAGTTGATGCATTCGGGTACAGCGAGTCGTCGAGGTACATCGCGTGCATTGGCACGAGGACGTAGGATCCCTTTGGGACAGTGGTGCCGTCTGAGAAGGTGAAATCCTTTGTGACGGCACGGGTCATTTGGGCTGCGGCGCATGTTAGTACATCATACTTGATTTGCGGCAATGGGAGACGTACAGCTTGCGATTGGAGCCAGTCGCTGGCTTTCTAGCATGAAGCTATCCAGCTTGCGCATGCCGGCTAATCCTCGTGCGGTCCATCCATCTTCGCTCACGGCGCGTTGGACCTCCTCTCGCAACTCCGCGTGGGTGTCCGCGTGCAGCGCAAGATCATAAACACAGTTTAGAAACGTCACGCTCGTGGTATGCACGGCTGCAACATTGAGATGCAGCAAGCGGTACATCAGCCGCTCAGGGTCTCGTTCCAGCGGATTTGGCGCAGCATCAATGACCCACTGTAGTGAGTCCACAGGTTTATCCCGGGGAGAGGACTTCTCTATCCCCTTTACCCCTTCCAGCCGGGTCTTTATATATGGTAGTAGATGCTTGCGAGCAACTTTCTGTCGCTCATTGACGCTGGTGACAAAGTATGTCACGGGGCGCTTCAGAAAGTCAGGCCACGCACGGAGCTTATCAGCGCCTCCGAAGACATCGATAGTGTAGCGGATGGACATTTGTAGGTATTCCTCATTGCGGCACAGCGGAGCACCGACGAGAAGCCGGTTTGCTGTACGCGTCGCGATGCGGTGGGCGGTTCGAGCCATGACGACTGGTTTCCAGTCTCCGCGATGGTCAGCATAACAACACACAATGGGCTAATGCAGCATACCTTCTGGGCGTCCGATTTCCTGATCAAATGCCAGATTGATCTCGTCTAGCAAATCTACAATCTTGTGTTCCAGATTGGGTGTAAGATGGGTTTTGATGAGATGGAAGTGGAACTTGTCCGCTTCGACGATGGGAGATACCGTGTACCTCGCTTGTTGGACCTGTCCAGCATTAGAGATGGCTTTGAGAGAGGGAAAAGTCAGTCTACGCACATCGTTGGCCGCCACCTTTGCACTGAGATGAGTTGGCGGTGCCGTCCGAATCTCATCGATAAACCTCGGGGGCACAACAATGACCCATCGGACGGGCGTACGAAGCTGGTAGAAAAGATCGTGTTTCGAAAACTGACCAGTCAGCTTCGACCAAACCCTTCTTCTTCATTGCAGACTCACCCTCTCATACCCGGCTTTCAGGACCCCAGGGCTATCTCTGAGATAATCGAGAGAGTCGTGCCAGCTCCCCAGCCAGCCGGAGTGGGTGCTGTAGATGGGCAGGTTCGCGCGCTTCGAGCTGATGAAAAGCTTGAGGTATACAGCGATAACCGCAAGGGCTCCGAGAATAACCCATGTCGGAGGCCCAGTGCTGGTCTTGGCCAGTTCAGTCAGAATCGCCATCTCGCTCGCTAGAGATCAGTGGTGCGTTGCAGGGGTACATGCAGTTGACGCACTAAAGTGAGCAATGGAATGATTGTATATCTCTCTTCAATCAACGTGGAATGATACAGATAGTGTGAATCTGTTTCGTCATTGTACCCGCCGATAGACTGCGAGCCCGTCGGAGGTTTGGAGCTTGTGGCGTCGCCGTCCAAGTCCGATACGAGGCTGTGCCCCCACTCAGCAATCGATATTATACGGATGCAGTCTCTCAGACATTATGGCATTGTCAATAACAAAACCTTGTGTATACCAATTCTGATGATCATGGCTAACCCTACCGTCTTACTGGAACTTGCATCCACCATCTCCAACGCCGCGCTGACCATCACCCGGCACAGCCTCGACACATCTACTCCACCTCCGTCGTTTATTCCCCTGCCTCCTGGAAATGGAGCCGCAAACGGTAATGGGGCTATACAGAAACAGCCCACCAGCGAGGCTGCCCAGAAGGAGACGCTCGACGCAGCGGCCTCCCTCATCCAAGCAGCAACAGACCTGCAGATCCTGGTTTCTGGTCCGGAGAATTATCTCAAGAGTTTATCCTATGGCGTACGTCCGCATGATCCCGGATGATTGGCAAAAATGGTAATATCTAATGGGATACGTACTACAGTACCACGACATCACCGCCCTAGCCGTCGTGATAGAATTCAACCTGGCCCAGCACGTCCCCCTTGACAGCGAAATCTCCTTCAAGGAACTTTCCCTTGTCAGCGGAGCCCCCCTCGGCCGCCTCGAGCGCATCCTGCGCCTCCTCTTCGTGCGCCGAATCTTCCACGAGCCCCGCCCGGGGTACATCGCGCACACAACGGCCTCCGAACGCCTCGTCACAAACCCCGAGCTGACCGCGTTCCTGGGCCACTGCACGCACGAGGCGTTCCCCGCCGCATCGAGACTCGTCGACTCGCTGCGCAAGTACCCGAATACCGAAGAGCCCAGCCAGGCTGGATTCAATGTCGCCTTTGGCACGGAGGATCCGCTGTTTACGTTTTTGGCGAAGAATCCTGACCGGTTCGAGAGGTTTAATCAGGGGATGGCGGGGTTGAGTAAGAGTGGAGGGCGCTCGGTGAAACAGGTTGTCGCGGGGTTTCCGTGGGGTGAGCTGGGCGAGGCGACGGTTGTTGATGTATGTTTCCTCTATCTTCTCTCGCCCTGTCCCAGTACACCGGCTAACAGCTCCAGGTCGGAGGCGGCAACGGCCACGTCTCAATCGCCCTCGCCGAGGCATACCCCAGCCTCTCATTCATAGTGCAGGATCTCGAGGGCGCAATAACCTCCGGGGCAGCCTCACTCCCCGCATCCCTGCAAGACCGGATTACCTTCGAAGTCCACGACATGTTCACCTCGCAAACCCACCAGGGGATCGACATCTTCTATCTCCGGCACATTCTCCACGACTGGCCCGACGACTGGGCCGTCAAGATATTGAAGAATCTAGTCCCTGCGCTCAAGCCCTCGTCACGGATCATCATTTCCGACTCGGTGATCCCGCCTCCGGACCAGCTACATGGGCTGCATGAGCGGTTCGTGCGGTACCTGGATTTGCAGATGATGGTGCTGCATAATGCGCGGGAGCGGACGGAGGGGGATTTTGCGGAGCTGTTGAGGAGGGCGGATGAGAGGTTACGCATCAAGAAGGTTTGGAGAGGCGGGCATGATGCGGCGGCTGGGACGATTGTTGAGGCGGTTCTTGTGCAGTAGACAAGTCTTTTGCTCGGGCTAGTTCAGAAACGAGTGTTTTTGATGCAGAGTCCCGTTCTTACTTTGTGCACTCTCATACCTTTCTCGTATGGCTGTAGTTAAGTGCCCGAGTCAAGCGGCTAGAGATCATGACACATGACAGTTTCATATGAGCTATGGAAAGTAGAGAGAACTATTGACATCTTACCAATATTCCTCACAAGAGCTATGAACCACCTCCCTCCCCCGCGCCCCGCCTCAAATACCTCTCAAGAACTCCCTTCGAATCTGCGATAACATCATATCCGAAATTATGCTTCATAAACTCCGCCGGCGAGCTCGGAACCTCGGCTCCCTCTGGCAAATACTTTTTCGCCTGCTCTTTGATCTTCCACGATTCATCCTGCCCCGCGTTCGAGAAAACCTGCATTGCGGATGCGCGGTTCACGCGCACTTGCTCAAACAGCGCGAGTCGGGACTGGATCGCTTGCGGAGTGATAGTTGTGTGGTCTGGAAAGGTAAAGAGCTCCGACAGGGCGCCGGCGTCTTCTATTGCTTGGGCACCGGCTTGACCTTGGTCTGCAACAAATTTGCGTTAGCTAGGTAAGCAAAGGCGACAGACAACCTGATATTCAGAGGAAGTAAAGAGGTAGCGTGGAAGGAACCTACGAGGGAGCATGGGATGTGCCGCATCGCCGATAAGGACTAGACGGCCGCGGGTCCAGGTTGGGATGGGGTCGCGGTAGAGGAGAGGCCAGCGCTTGATGGATGTTGCTTTTCTACGGCACTGTTAGCTGGGCCCGCGGTCGTGGTTGCTCACATATGAGGATATACTAACTTCAAGATGCTGATTATTGTCGGGTGAAAGTCGTGGTAGTGAGCGAGGAGGTCATCGACTGTAGCATCGCGGTCCCAGTCTATAGAAGTCGGCAAGGTCAGGTTTGATGCCATGGCAGAGGGGCAACTAGGAGATACGCACCTTCCTTCTCGAGCCCGTCTTTCCCAAGATCAGCGTGGATACCTACAAAGTTCTGGACCGTGTTGCTAAAAAGCTCCTGTTAGGATCACAACCAGTCAAACGAGGGGGATGTCATACTCGGCACAGGGATACCAAACCAGCCGCCGGCGATCCTCCGCAACGAGGACCCTCAAAGCCCCATCCTCAAGCAACGGCGCGATCTCGCTATCCTCGCGCAACACATCACTAGGAATCAAGAACCGGAAAGCGGCAGAGCCGGTCGAGACTGCAGGAACAGTACGGCCAATGACCTGGTGAATTGCCGTCGTATGGACGCCATCCGCGGCGATGATCAAATCGGCACGGTGCACTGAGCCATCGGAGAGTATCACAGACCCCTGGTCAACGGCATAATCCACAACTTCAGAGCGCAGCAAGATCTCAACGGGCGATCCTCTCCCCTTGGCCGTCGCCAAACGCTGCAATTCCGAGTGCAGGTCGACGCGGTGAGCGAAGAAGAACGAGGCCCCATATGTCGCCGGGAACTGTGAGCAATCCACATCGACCAGGGTCTTGAGCGAAGAGCCGGGAGCGACGATTGACCGGCGTGCAGGAACTAAGCGGGCGCGTTTGGTGTCGATGCCCCACTGCAGGAGGATCCGTGAGGCATTGGGGCAGACGTTGATGGCTGCGCCGACTTCGCGGAGGAAAGACGATCGTTCGAAGATCTGGATTTGTCATTTAGAGGGATAGTACTGTCCATCCGGGCCAGAGAGCGTACCCTAACATGATGGCCTGCAAGGCGCAAACCGATCGCGGCCGAGAGTCCAGCGATCCCGCCTCCAATAATGATTACATTCATCTTGGACAGCCAGCAAAAGGTCTGGTAGATGCGGGAAAGGCGAGTCGATAGCCTGCCCTGAGCAACCATGGACAGACTCTAAAAGCGACCTTGCAACCATTGTGGAGGGATCGAAGCATTCCAATGGCGACAGGGGAGAACCGCCGATTGGATGAACTGCACCAGGTTGTCGATCCTCTAGCTCGATGGGGGAATGCAGCTGTCGGTGGGTTCGTATAATCCCTGTGACTGACAGCCTCGGGGGGTTGCCAACGACCCACAGACATCCCCTTCAGAGAGACCGACCCAGGGAGCGGAAAGCCCAAGCTATGGATGGAATGTCAAGCTCATTCACTCAAACGATGGGCCTTTTCAATTCCAACTTGTCCCTATAGACCGTCTCCCTTCCCATCTCTCTCTGGCAGCGTTTAATGCAGTACGCTTTTTAAGACTGCAAGATGAGTACTTCTTCCACAGACCGTGATCTCTCGCTCCAACATGTCGACGAGACGGTAGGGAAGCGGGATTCATCCTCGGAAAGAGAAGTCGAAAAAGACACACCTCCCCAGTCTGAACCGGCGCCTCCAGCTCCTCCAGCTGCTCCAGCCATTCCACCACCACCGAATGGCGGTCTCCAAGCATGGCTGCAGGTCTTTGGAGGATTCCTCTTCGTCTTGAACACCTGGTGAGTGTCCATTCAACTTCGAAGGTTCAACCGACGTCAACTAACCCTCACCAGGGGAATGGCCAACGCATTCGGAGTCTTCCAAACCTACTACGCGACCACCCTCCTCACAGAATCCAGCCAATCCTCCATCTCCTGGATCGGCTCCATCCAGGGCTTCCTCCTGCTCTTCGTCGGCGTCTTCTGCGGCCGCGCCTTTGATGCCGGCTACTTCTATCCCGTCGCAGGAACTGGCATCTTCCTGTCGGTCTTTGGAATGATGATGACCTCGCTGGGAAGCGAATACTACCAGATCTTCCTCGCGCAGGGCCTGTGTCTCGGCCTCGGATCCGGCTTCCTATTCACCCCGTCGATTTCGCTCGTTGGAACTTACTTTTCGACGCGAAGGGGGCTCGCGACGGGGATTGCAGCGAGCGGGAGTAGCGTTGGTATACACACCTCCTCTCCCACTCATCTTTCCCTTCCACACCAAGCCAATCTAACAAGTCCGCAGGCGGAATCATCTTCCCGGTCCTCATCCGCCGTCTCATCAAAACCGCCGGGTTCCCCTGGGCCGTGCGCGCCATGGCCTTCATCATGCTCGCGACTCTGCTCCTGGGAATCTCCCTACTGAAGCCGCGCCTGCCACCGCGAAAGTCCGGACCGGTCGTCGACGTCGCTGCCTTCAGAGATCCCGCATACACGACCTTTGTCATCGGCCTCGCGCTTGGCTTCATGGCCTTTTTCATCCCCTTCTTCTACGCCGAGAGCTACGCGCTGAACATCGGCGTCGACACCGAGTTGTCCTTTTACACCCTGAGCATCATGAACGCGGCGGGAATGGTCGGGCGGTTGGTTCCGAATGCTATCGGCGATGTGTATGTTCCAACCCCTTGCTTGCCTGTTGCACACGTTCCCCTCCTCCATTCTTGCCGAACTACACTAACAACCTCTCCCTCCCCTTTACAGCCTCGGCCCCCTCAACATAATCCTCCCCTGCACCTACATCTCGGGAATCACCATCCTCGCCTGGATCGCCGCAAAGACCCTCGGCGGCCTCCTCGCAACCTCGATCCTCTACTCGTTCTTCTCCGGCGGGCTTATGGCCCTCCCGCCCGCGATCCTGGTCTCGCTGAGCCCGTCGCTGAACCAGATCGGGGTGCGCGTGGGCATGGCGCTGACGATCGGGTCGCTGGGTGTGCTGATCGGGTCGCCAATTGCGGGGGCCATTTTGGCGGGGCAGAGTGGTGGAAGTAGTAGTGGGAGTCATGACCATGAAGGGGAGGCGGGGGTGCATGGGTTGGAATTTTCGGGGACGTTGGCGTTTACTGGGGTGGCGCTGTTGGTTTGTGGCGGGTTTATGAGTGCGACGAGGGTTGTGCGCAAGGGGCTGAGGTGGGAGAAGGTGTAGAGACAGGGATGGGTATGGATATTTGCAAACAGAGCGGCTGGAAGAGAGGAAGATGTGCATTGGAGGAAATGGAGTGGAATATCACAATTATTGCAGCCCTCTTGGCTCACTATTCGACCAAAATCTTGCTAGATCAAAGCGTGCAAAGGACCTTGTTGAACTATTGCCAGACTTGGTCATATATAAATCAGCACCTGAAAAAGTCAACGCGCGAAATCAGACCTTTACGCACAGTATGTCTTGTTGAGCTTCCATCTCCCTCCGAACATCCCCTTCACCTTCAACCCCCTCGTTGCCTCGGTCTCCATCACCTCAGAATAGCTTCAAGACTCGTCAAGTCTCGTCAATGTCATTCCTTCTAGTATTTTCGCGGCTTCCTCTACAGTATCTATCTGCCCACTGGCACTGCAACCCCTGAGATAGAACCCCAGCGAAACCGCGTCCATCGAGATCCGGCTGGGAATTTACGAATCAACCTCGGTCATAATCGCCCGAAACTCCGCGATCAACGCGCTGCGCATCATATTGTACAGATCCAGCCCGTCCGCCTCGTCCAGCCCGCACGCCCGCCTGTCCAGCCGCTCCAGCAACCGCGGCACCTTGTTCACGTCCAGGAGTAGAATTTGTTTTGTTAGAGAGCTTTCGTCTGCGTGGTCGAGTGTGTATGAGCCTAGCGAGAGGCGGACTGTGCTTGGTGTGGCCCCTGCGACGCCGCTGCCTCCACCTCCAGCTGTGAAATCTGTAGGAGGAACACTTGTATCCATCTCGTCATGTCTCTCTGCACTAAAGAATCCGAGGCCTGCGTCCGACGGATGTCTGCTGCCGAGCGTGGTATCGGTATCGAAGTCGGTATTTCCTGAGAACGGACTACCACCACTACTGCCCCGAGACCCACGGCTACCGCGATCCCTGCGATTCCGCAGCCGGGAGTGGTAGAGAAGGTTATACAGGTTGAGGTTCTTGCGGAGGAGGACGAGCATGAGGAGGCGAGTGGTGGAATCGTGCGGCGAGGTGCATTTCAGCGCGTTGCAAATGTGGATGAGGGATTCTTTGTTCTGGGAGAGGGCGACGTCCATGCTCAGCAGGCGCATGTTGGCCGTTTGGATCTTCTCGAGGGCGCGGACTATGGTTTGGAAGCAGGTGCATGTGCTAGTGCTGCTGCTTGGTGGGTGGTTCTTCGGGGGTGGGGTGTAAAGGAGGTGGGTTTGCTGCTGTGGTTGTGTTTGTGGTTGTCCGGGTAGGAGGGGCTGGGGAGGGTGCTGTGTTGAAGCGGAGGAGGGGGGAATTTGCGACTGCGAGGGTGCGGAGAGGTCGCCTGGGACGAACTCTGAAATGGGCGCGGCGGTGGGAGTGCCCATGCTGAATGTGCTGATGGATGGATCGATCAGGACGCCCTGGGTGCCGCCGCTGTAGAGGGGGCTCATGGCTGCTGTTGTTGCAGCCGACATGGAGAACCAGTCGGAGAGCATCGAGTCGACCGGCTCCATCATGACCGAGTCCGTGGTGAAGTCCATGATCGAGACCTGATCGCTCTGTGGTCGCGAGGGGCTGCTCCGTGGAGGGGTCGGGATGTGTTCCTTGTTCGCTGTTGGCACTCGCCCCGATCGCCCTGGAGGGCTGTGGACGCAGAGCGTGTTCAACGCCACGCACCGCTGGCATCCTGCCGCTGTCGCGACGCATTTGACCTTGGCCTGGTGACAGTTGTCGCACGAGGCTCTGAGAGCCCGCTTCTGTGTTCCCATCCCGGGCATCTTTTGCTTTTTCTCTGTGCCGCTCCCTGGGAGAAAAGGGGGGGGTGAGACCGTTGATAAACCTTGCCAATGCAGGCGTAGCGGGGGAGGGGGACTCGTATTCCGCTGTGCCTTTGGGGCGCCCCCCGCCCCTGGATGTTGAAGAAACTCGGCTCAAGCTGGCATGAAATGCAAAGCAAGATGTCGCGATCGCAGCGCCCGCCGCCCATCGAGACTATTGGTCCAATTGAGGGAGGCGATTGGGGGCCATTTCAAGCTGTTGCTAAACAGTGGTTGAAACTCTCTCGCTATCTTGATAAGCACAGGTAAAAGCGCCACATTCTTAATCATAACAGTATGATTGAACGGCCATCCACTCACAAATCCTATGATGGCGACACCTGTCACGCCATTGCGAGCCAGGAGCGACTCGACGATACGAGGGTCTGCACACCCAGCATTCCAAGGCTAAGAGAACCAAGGCGCTTGGAAAAGCTTCGGACATTAACGGTTGACATCTGACACCAGACGAATACTTGATCTCTGTTTACTGCAGATCCTAATCTACCCGTCTGCGCCAGCTATTCTTAGACCATGGCAGATCCCCTGCCTGCCAGTGCTAAATCCTGGCACCCCAAAAGTACTTTGTGCTCCCTACCCTACCATGCACCTTACGACCGCTCACCCTGCAGGGATGCAATCCACAATGACCGAATATCCTCACTGGATCCTCTTCCCCCGACTCTCAAACGGCAGCAGCAGAGTCAGGAAAATGAGCAACGCAAACAGCGCAGCACAAACAAACAGAGGCGCCGTCGTCTCAACATTCGCATAGCTCCCGACCAGCACGCCCGCAATTCCACCGATCCGGTTCACCACCAAGCAAAGAGCATACCCCGTGGCCCGATGAGCGGACGGGAGAATCTCCGGCGTATACGCATATATCGTGCCGTAGTACATATTGCTGCGGACATCAGGGGTCAAATTAGCGAACCTCGTGTATGCGGTTACCACCCAGGGGGCGGGACAAGGGACCAGGGGGTTCAAGTGGTAACTTACGAAGCGGCCGAAATCGCAGCAGAAACGCCCACATTCTGCGCCGAGGTGCGAATCTGCGTGTACCCAAATTGCAGAACCATCGTCAGCAGCGCACCCAGCGCCATTGTGCCCCGGCGCCCGACGAACTTGCTCTCCACGAGCACGGCAGCGAGAATCGGGCCCGCGAGTCCAGACACCTGGTTGATCGCATAGTTGCGCCAGGTCGTGTACGTGGAGCTGGCGCCGACCTTGCGACCCTGCGTTTCGAGGTAGTAGGGGAGGAAGACGTGGTACAGCGGGCTGACCATGCCAATGACGAGCCAGTTAAGGATGATTACCGTATATGACCACGCGAGCTGGCGGGTCTGGAAGAGGCCTAGAACGTGTTGAGCGACCCGAGTGGAAGACCAGGCCGAGCGCTCTGTGTTGTGTACGTTGCCCTCGCGGCGGAGGTCGTCGAGGGTCAGTGTCATGGGCCGGCCGTATTTCTCCGCGAGGTTTGACAGGAATGTGATGACCTCTTCGTCGCGGTTCTGCGCAATGAGCCACTTGGGGGTCTGCACCATGCGAACCACAAGCAGGCGCAGGATGCTGAGGAGTAGCACGAGGCCGCCGCAGGTAAAGTGGAGATAGCGCCAGCCCATGTTCTCACTACGCGAGCAGGTGTCTGGGGTTGCGGTGGCTGGGCAACTGTAGTTGGCCATAAACGCCCATGCTAGAAGCCCGGCAACGGTATAACCCACTGCCCACCAGATCGACATGAAGGTGACGAGCCACGAGTGCCCGCTGGGGAGGAACTCGAGCAGGCTGGTAGAGTCGAGAATATAGTTGCCTCCAACGGCCCAAGAATACAGAGCGACCCTAATAGTCTTGTTAGATTTAACGTCGGAAATACAGCCGGAAGCACCCACAAAGCCGCAAACGGGATATACCCAGGCATACCACCCGCGATGATTACAAAGACTGCAGCAAGGAGCAAAGAGGCATTGAAGGCAAAGCGCCGCCCGATAATGTCCGCCGAGAGGCCCCAAAACGCTGCGCCGACAAGAAGCCCAATCTGGGACCCGAGCGAGATGCCCTTGAGCTTCGAGCTTGGATTCCCATACTCGGTCACAACGCTGGGTTGGGCAATCGACTGGCAGATGATCAGGAGCTGGAAGGGGGTAGCATTGTCAGCGGAGCCTCTCCATGGTCAGGATCAGGTCGACTCACTGAATCAACAGAGTATCCGAAGCCATTCAGGAAGAAGAGCTTCCATTGGAAGGGGGTCATGCCAATCTTGTCGATTGCTCCGTTCACGAGAGCCATCTTCCTGGTCAGGACGGGGTCAATCAACGAGGTGTCGAGCACATCTTCGTAGAAGCCAGAGGTATCGTCTTCTGTCTTGTGCTCATCCACTGGCCTCGCGGGGCTCGCAGCAGCTGAGGTGATTATCTCGCCCATGGTGATGCGGTTATAGTTGATAACATCCTCTATGACCCATCGAGCTCCTTATGTAGATCCAGACACGAGTCCGTCAACCATCTTCCCAACACTCAACTCCAGCACGCAATTCAGAGGCGTTCTTGGTGTTCGGTCGCGGTTCGCAGAGCCCAAATCTCAACAATCACTATCTCGTTCCAGTCTTCCTCTTTTGTCCTGCTCCTCGTCGTTTATCGAAATCCAGACCGCGTCAAGCGCTAGTGGCCTCGCCTGAGCAGTCTGCTTTTGGACAGGCGCCACATCGGAGCTTTGCATCGGAGGGTTGCGGAGGACGTTCTCCTGCGCCATCGACCCTCCAAATTCCGAACCAGATCGGAGTTCAGAGGCCTGTCGGCGGTTTAGCTTGCGGCTGGCGCAATCAAGCCTCCAAGTCACGTATCTATGTCCTTGGACTTGCCCAATCCCGGTCTTCCTTGGCTACGGTAGCTGGCTCACCTCACCCCCCGGTCGGGACCCCGCAATCACGAACTCATCTTGGTTGAGCAGTTCACGACGCCGTTTGGTGAGCGACTATATATACAAGTCTCTCAATCATGAGGATTAAAGGCAGTACAACGAAAAGAAACCAATCGAGTTGCCCAGCGCACTATTCCCGATCCCAAAGAACTGAACCAATCTGAAACCATGCCTCGTGCCCTCGCAAAAGTAGGTGACCACGTCGTCGCCGAGACGGACAGCTGGGAGACGGTCGAGGGAAACATCTACGTATGCAAGCCACACTTCCAAACCAACTCTTCTTGGACCACCGTTGCTAATCCATGCCAAGTTCCCCCCATCCGCTATCAAGGACACCAGCTTACTTGAGCACTCGGACCTGTCCACCTTTTGTTCCTGGAAGGGGTACGCTTCGTACTGGAGCATCAAGGTCGATGGTATAGTACCCTGCTGGGCAATTGATCAGCCACGTATCAAGAGTGCGGACTGATAGTGGAGCAGGCAAAACACTCGAGAATGCCGCGTGGTACTACAAGGAGCCGTACGATGCAGCCAAGAACATCAAGGATTATATTGCGTTCTGTGAGCTATAAATGCTCTTCTACTATCTTTGGTGTATGCCGGCTGACAGCTGACATTTGACAGACAAGGATAAGGTTGATATCGTTGAGGAGTAAGTGGGTGAGTTGGAACGGGGCATATAGCATGGGTAAACTAGGGCTGGAGAACTCCAAACTGGCTGGTCTCTCATTATCGGGACGATACCATGTACTCAGGGATGAGGCTTGCACAGTACGTATATAGAGTTGAACTGGGAGGGAAGGTACAGCCTACTTGGCTGCCTGTTGTGTCGTTCTGGTATTTGCACTTCCCATGATCATAAGCTATCAAGTCTTCTATACTCCCACTGGTGGCTATATTCTTCGACGTAAGGGCTAGCATGTCGGTGCCTCTTTTAAAGTTGACATTGTCCCAGAGGCCCTACCTACAAGGTATATAAAGAGCCATGTAGCCGCCCCGATTCTCAATTTGTATCGTCAAAAGATCCTTAGAAACTCCGAAGAACAAACCCGCTAGGCCGGTAAAAACGCACTCATAATAGCCTGCTTCAATCCCAACCTATCTATCCAGCATCGAGATGCTTAAATCCCTTATGGCTTTATTTTGTACAAGGTGTGGGTTCAGGTTCATCCATGACTATAGTAGAATATAGACATATTATACTATGGGATCAGATTTTACCTTTCTCTGTGAGAGCCTGGATAGACTGTGATTGAAATTCTGGACCGAATTTTGAAAATTATACATATGCTGTCACGCACAAATACTTCGGGGACAGCTTTAGGGCAATCACGCTGTAGATTAACCTGGACATCATAGCCACTAGGAATTCATAGGGTTTTATGTTCAATGTTTGCTTCTCCTAGCACACCACCTAGAGCAAACCTGGCACACTTATAAGCGCTCTGAGGCAATCCATAAGGAAAGGCCAATGCGTCTCCTCCATACATACCCTTGCGAGAAGAGCTTTACCCTCATAATAGTCACCGGTTCACGGCTTATAACTACTACATACAATTTTGTCTTTATTGTATGAGCTCAATTATTTGACATGTACTATTCATTTGCCACTGTAGAAGTATCAGTGATACGCACTCCCTTTGGCATCTGGTTCCAAAAAAAAAAAAAAAAAAAAAAAAAAAGCTTCCATCGTACCCTCGAAGTTGGTGACGAGTTGATGCCTCAGGTGTCTACGCCCCCTCTCCTTTTAGTGGTCCCCGGCTGCCCGGCTTTTTTCCTCGTCAACAATCTGCTCAATCAGCAACAACATCATCTTGATGAATAAACAAAGTCTACAACTGCATCAAAGGCTCCCAGATTCGAATGCCACGTGATAACCCACGCCAAAGCCACCACCTGGCAGACGGCCGACGGCCTGCATCCTGAAGCTCGGGTTCCCCCGCTCGTAGCCGGACCTCGGCTGCGGAGAACAACAACGCCCCATTTATACCCCAGTTCAGGGTCTACACGCATGTTTTGAGTTTGTGAACTGACTCTCGAGACATTGATTGATATCACAGAGCCCTCATCCACGCGCAAATGCCCGCCCAACTGCCCTTAACGGGCGTCCGCGTCGTCGAGCTGGCCGGTCTAGCTCCCGGTTTGTCTCCCCGCACACGACAACAATCTGACCATCTCTAAGAACGAACATGAACAGGCCCCTTCGCCGGACTCCTCCTAGCAGACTACGGCGCCTCCGTCCTGCGCATCGACCGCCCCAAATCCTTCAGCTCTGACCAGCTCACCCGCGGCAAAACTTCCATCAACATCGACCTCCGCGACAAGGCCTCACACGCCCTCCTCCTCGACCTCCTCGCCAGCGCCGACATCCTCATCGACCCCTTCCGCCCCGGCGTCCTCGAACGCCTCGGGCTCGACCCCGTCTCCGTCCTCCAGAAACACAACCCGCGCCTCATCGTCGCCCGCATGACGGGCTTCCGCCGCGACGGAAAGTACAAGGACATGGCCGGCCATGATATAAACTACATCGCAGTTTCGGGCGTCCTCTCCATGCTGGGCCGTGCAGGCGAACGACCACACGCGCCGGGGAACATCCTCGGCGACTTTGCGGGCGGCGGCGCGGTCTGTTTCCTGGGGATCCTGCTCGCGCTCCTCGCGCGGACAACCACGGGCCGCGGGCAAGTCGTCGAAGCCAACATGGTCGACGGCTCGGCGTTCCTCGCCTCCATGCCCCGACTCAACCTACAGACGCCGCTATGGAGGGGGCCGCGCGGGACGAACATGCTCGACGGCGGGAGTCCGTTCTACGATACCTACGAGACCAAGGATGCGGGCAAGTATTTCTCCGTCGGCGCGCTCGAGCCGCAGTTCTACGCTGCGCTGATCAAGGGGCTGGGTTTCGCGAAGGGCGAGCTCCCCGACCGCGACGACCGCGACAACTGGCCTGCGCTCCGCGAGGCGTTTACGAGGCGGTTCAAGGAGAAGACGAGGGCCGAGTGGGAGGCGGTCTTTGATGGGACGGATGCGTGTGCGACCCCTGTGCTTGAGCAGGGTGAGTTGCAGGACAGTGGATACGAGCAGAGGCCTATTGTGCATTTGTCGGAGACGCCGGCGAAGCCGATCAAGGCGGAGGATGGCGGGTGGACGGGGGGCATTCTTACGCCGGGGACTGGCGGGAAGGAGACGCTGCAGAGCTGGTTGGGATGGCGTGAGGGGGAGCATTATGGGGTTCGGGAGGATGGGGCGTTGGTCAAGGTTGATGGGAAGGCGAAGTTGTGATTGCGGTTCAAGAGAGTCGATAGATATAGCTTAGATATCTATTGAATGTTATGTTATCCTGTATGTATCCCTAGGGGCTATCACGCTATTTGGCCAACATTTTACGTATCGTTGTGTCCATGAATTGTGCGGATATTGGCCTACAGTTTTAGCAGAGATGGAAGACACTTGAAGGTATTGTAAGGATTTTGTTTTGTTTTCTATACAAACTAACTTGAGACGAAATCATCTCGAAGGGTAGTATGCCCACCGACGTAACTCGCAACAACATGAAACCAAACAACATATCTTTCATATAGTCTATAAAATCATAACGCGTCAAGTTTTCAAGTTTTGATCAACAGAACTTTTCACTTTCTAATCAGGATTCAACCCTGATAATCAATCGTAACATCGAGAACAATCCTGCGATCCTCGGAGATATTCCCTCCAATGCCCCCAACATCCGTCTCCGCCTTGGTATACGCATTATCAACGACCGCGGCATCAGGCGTGATACTCGAGCAGACCCCACTGGTCTCCTCACAGATCTTCATGCCCTGGACGGTAAGCCCCGCATTCTGCGGCACAATCGCAGAGACATCAAAGCCCGACCAGCCGTTATTGCCGGTACTCCCAACGTCGAACTCGCCCCAGGTAGACGCATACCCGCCGCTGCCGTCCAGCGGGATATTCGTGCCCTGGGCAGCAGCCCAGCCGCCGTTGGTGTCCTCGTCAAAGGCGACATACTTGGTTTCGCCGGCGTTGAGGGTGAGTGTCAGCGCGGAATTCCCGAACCAGCCGTCCATGTTGCCCGAGGGGCCGTACTTGTTGAAGAAGGTGACGATCCACGGCTCGGTGTTTTGGCCGCTGATCTTGGCGACGTATTTGTAGGATTCGGCGTCGGATTCCGAGACCTCGATGATGTTGCTGCCCCAGGGGTTGCCGACGTTGCCTTTGTAGGTTATGCCGCTGCCGGAACTGACGGTCTTTTGGCCGAAGCCGGATGTGGAAAAGGTTCCTGAGGAGGAGGATGAGGTGGAGGGGGAGGAAGTAGTCGAGGTGGCCTGGCGTCTCTCGTGGCCTTCTACGCGAGCGAGGGTGGTAGAGGTCAAGGCTGCCAGCAGCAGGAGGGACTTGGTGAAGTACATTTTGTATGTGTAAAGGAGTGTGGCGTTGCGTAGAGCAGTAGGTATGGTAGTGTAATGAAGAGGTGACTGAAGAGTCTGAAGAGTTACTCTAGGTAACTGATAGTGAAGTCAAAAAAGTTTGAAAAAGGAATGTCAGGTCGTTGGATAACAACCAAGTAGAAAAGAGTGTCAAGGAGAGATGGGTTGCACGAAAGAAGAAGAGATCGAGATCAGACCGAGGGGTACCCCCGGTATAAGTAGCTGGGGGTTGCCATCGTCGCTTCGCGCTGCAGTCATGGCATCCATAATCCACAAGGGCCTCGACCACGGCGACGATCGAGACCGTCCTTGGGTTACAATGCAGATTCTGGGCAAGGCATGCGTAAGTGCCGTGGCCTGGCTTGACAGGGAACTGATGGGGAAAGTCCATCGTGAAAGGAGACTACAGACAAACAACAGCCGTGGTGGAACATGCAAAAGCAGTGCCATTGGCTGGGCGAATCTGAAGCGCAGATCCACCAGAATCTTTCCAACGACTGTGATTCGCAGCAGTGGATGCTGTACCTGAATCTAGACCCCTGGCTCACTCGATTTGCGCCTCTTCAATGCAATGCTGGCGTCAGCCGGCAGCGCCATGTGGGACAGACAGCCGAGTTTGGGCCTGATGGGGGATATCCATCGTGGACAGCTGGTTGATGGATGCCACCGTGTTGTGCGGTGTGCTGGATCAGTTCAGAATTCTATGTATTGCCACATCATCGAGAAGCAGGGACTCGACAGAGCACTGACAGATCCACTGCAGAATGTGCGGTCTCACAACCGAGCCAAGTGCTCAAATTGTGGACTGAGAACTCCCAACTTCCGGTCCAATTTGGGGGCATCTCTCCCACCAAGCGAGGGATGGATTTGCGCGTCCACACGTTCGAGAAGCCAGTCCAGTGGGTCTTGCTGCGTTGGCAAAGTTTCCCATCCTACTTCACTTGCAATAATGTTGGTATGAAAGAGACAGAGCAGTGCTCTTCGACGTCTGATAAAGACACCGCCTATTATTGGAAGTGTCGAGCACTTGATATCCCTGGCATCTCGCACGTCAGCGTCAATCAAGCCTTCGCACAAAGCAAGCACCGTAAAGAAAAGATGAAACGACGCCCTCTCGGCGGGTCTGTAAGAGGACAAAAATTGATGTGTGAACCTTGGTTCGGTAAGTTTAGGATCAAAGGCGAGTACCACTTTTCAGCCAATGGCAATGCTTTCCACCATAATTTTCAATAATTGTCAATCAAAATCCACGGTACATTTGATTAAATAATAAGACGGCCGTTGAAAGACTCAGGGCGCCGACTTGCTTCTCGAACTGTCCAGCGAGTCAGTGAGCCGAACGAGGCAAGTGAACGGTACAAGCGACTTACCTTGAACCTCTCGAAGTGCAGCTCTGGTGGCCGTGAAAAATCTGCCAAATGTCCGTTTTACTTCCAAGATACGCGTGGCGATGTGACAAATTGCTCCAAACGGTCGAAAACGAAATACAAACATATCTGCGTTTAATCTAGCTGGGGTATTATGTACAAAATCTAGCCGTAAAATTGTGATCGGCGACGGTGCATCGAGGTAACACCTTCGTCGAACTATAGCTTAGCCTTCTCGCTAAAGCGAGGAGCTGCGAGAGGGTCGTAGGCGCCCAGACTCAGGGTATCCGCTGGGACCGGGGCACTGTGGCCGCCTACGAGGCCGCGCACGTCAACCAGGCTTGGGCTCAGGTCCTCCACCTTGGTGGCGCCAATTAGCCGCATGTTCATCTCAAGTTCGTCCTTCAGAAGCTGCATCGCCCGGTCCACACCAGCTTGGCCGTACGCGGACATGGCGTACAAGAAGGGCCGGCCGATACCCACACCCTTGGCACCCAGGCACAGCGCCTTCAGAATATCGGTGGCGCGACGGACACCACCATCGATGAAGATTTCGAGCTTGTTCTCCCAGCTGCGCTCACGCAGGATGGGCATGACCTGCGCCAGGACTTCGATGCCTGATGGCGCAGTGTCGAGCTGACGACCACCGTGGTTGGAGAGAACAACACCCTGCACGCCGGCTTCGGCGGCGCGGAGGACGTCCTCGACGCACTGAACTCCTTTGAGGACAATGGGCATCTTGGTGACAGACTGGAACCAGGGAATGTCCTTCCATGAGAGCGAAGGGTCGATGAACGAGGAGATGGCTCGCGCAGCACCCTGGGAGCGATCGACCGAGGCGCCTCCCTGCGACTGCACGCTGGAGCCAACGTCAGAGAACTTTGATCGCATGTCCTTCTCACGGCGGCCGAGCTGAGGAGCGTCGACGGTAATGAAGAGACCCTTGCAGCCACGCGCCTCGGCGTGCTCAATAATACGCTTGGTGATTGCGCGGTCCTTGTTGACATACAGCTGCAGCCATTGCACCTGGTCACCCTTGCGCGCATCGACAATCTCATCGAACGAGCACGAGGCCAGGGTGGGGATCATCTGAATGACATCATGGTCGTGTGCGGCGCGTGTCAGCACAACTTCACCTTCGTGATGTCCCAGCTTTCCAAGAGCTGTCGCAGTCACGTAAAAGGGAATTGAGCACTTGGAACCGAGCATTGTCGTAGAGAAATCGACTTTCTCAACGTCGACCAAAACCCGCGGTCGGAACCAGATCTTGTGGAAGGCAGAGTGGTTTTCACGCATAGTCTGTTGGTGAAAAGATTATTAGCAATCAACAACAATTCTCTGGGGCAGAAGCACGTACAATCTCATCATCGGCACCACTGGAATAATAAGCCCAGGCGGTCTTCTTCATTACGCTTCGCGCGACTGTCTCAAAGTCCAGCAGGTTGTAGCACGCAGCCAGAGGAGGCATGCGATCAATTCGTTCCTGTCGGGCGCTTTCTTCGGGATCGTGTGCCTTTTCCTCTTGCTCGACGGTTGCCATGTCGACTTCGCCTAGGTGTTTTGACGCATCGAGGTACTTGTCGAGTGTGTCTGGAGGGTGGATGGGGTCGAATTCCTCGGTCGCATCTTTGCCGGCGTACTTCAGAATGATCTTCTGTCCACCAGGGTGTTCTAAACCGTCAGTATTCGATGCATTGATGCGATGGAGCCCGACGACAAAATACCTGGCAGGAATTCAGTCACATCATAGGCCTTTCCATGAACGATGACCCAGCAAGAGTCCTTGGAGTTGTGTGAGGCGACATCCGCGCCGGTTAATTTGCCGTTTGCCATTTTCGAGAGATGTCTGATGGGAGATGAGGAGAAGCAGAGAGGAAGCGAGCGAAAACGATTAAAAACGACTGGCTGGCAAGTTATAAAAGCTGCGTTCAGGGACCTCGGGATAAAGCACAGCGAATCGGAGGCGCAGCGAAGGACCTTAGTCAAAGTTGTCCGGGGAAAACTGAAGGCAATTTACGCAACAGGCGGTATCAGCGGGGAAGTCACGAATTATCCGGCCACCCGACTGTTTCGGTCGTGTCGTCTCGGCCGATTAACATACCGAATTGCCATCCACAACATTCCACGCACCCAAGATACGACACCTCGAACTGAATATTTTGAGATTCTGGAGAATATCCGATTGTTTCTATAGTGCTAACAATATTCATAGTACAACGTATCACCAGGCATCACCGTCCCATCCAGCCCCCATCAACAGTAACCAACTCCCCACTCACATACGAGCTGGCCTCGCTCGCCAGAAACACCACGGGGCCCTTGAAATCCTCGGGTTTCCCCCACCTCCCCGCCGGAATTCGCGCCATGATCCCCGCATTGCGATTGCTATCGTTGATCAAAGCCACATTCATATCCGTGTCAATATACCCCGGCGCAATCGCATTGACATTGATTCCCTTAGACACCCACTCATTACTTAATGCCTTGGTCAACTGCGCGATCCCGCCCTTGCTCGCCGCATAGGCGGGCACCGTAATCCCACCCTGGTACGACAGCAGCGAGGCAACATTGATGATGCTCCCCTTCTTTTGCCCGGGCGTGAAACGGTCGGCGTCGAGGGAGAGGAGGTAGGCGCCGAATTCGCGGCAGAGAGTGAAGACCGAGGTGAGGTTGACGTTGATGACTTCGTCCCAGTCCTCGTCAGGGAATTTCTCCGAGGGGTGTCGGCGTTGGATGCCTGCGCAGTTGAGGAGGATTGTCGGGTGGTGGCCTTGGGAGGTGAGTGTGGGGATGATGGCTTTAACGCTGGCGCGGTCGGAGAGTTCGGCGACGTGGATGGTCGCTTTACGGCTTAGGTTTGTTGTGATGTAGTCTGCGGTTGTGGTGTTTGAGTTGTCGCGCTGAAAGTTCGATGTCAGCATCTTATTCCTTTAATTGGAGGCGTAGCGAGCGTACCTGGACGAGAATGATGTCGGCCCCCGCTTCAGCGAGTGCAATCGCCATTGCGGCGCCAATGCCGCGGGTCCCGCCCGTGACGAGGGCAGTCTTGCCGGCGAGAGAGAAGAGTGAGGGAACGGACGAGTCTGGCATTGTTTCTGTTGTGTTTTTGTGAGTTGCTTGGATGGAGGGGTTGAGGAGGGGCACAAGTTATATATCAGTCCAGGAGAGGATGTTTCAATTGCCGCCAAAGACCGACACTCCCCGCATCGGCTATTGGTCCGATCGGCGACTGTCCGACTGTCTGGCACATGACGAAACATACAGGTTTCTGAATCACAGTCAGGCTCAGTACGTGTTGAGATGGGTTAAATTCAGTTCGCTCTAGATATACATGCTAATTAAGGAATTTTTGCACCGCACCACCAATGTTCTTAAGATCAAGCAAGAACGTGTCGTGCCCGAAGAGGGACAAGTCCTCTCCGAGCTCTATATGTTCGACCTTTTTGTTTCCTGCCTGCACCAAAGTCTGTGCAATCTCGCGTTGCTGCCATGCAGGGAAGAGAATGTCACTCGCAACACCGATGACCAATACTTGGTGGTCTTTCAGAGGTGCAAGACCAGCAACCAGATCTTTCGGAGGCGATTCGAGTTCTATCGCTGTATCCGTCTCCGAATGTGGTGTTGCGGGGGTTTCTGCCGACGGCTGCTCTTGGTAGGGTTGGTCTGGAAGGGTGAGGCTGCACGAGGTATTGTTGGCTTCCTGCCCACCGCCGCCGCTGGTTATCTTGGCCTGGTACTTTGCCCGTTGTTCCTTCATAGCCAGTTGGTGGGAGAGGCCGAGGTCGAACAGGTCCATTGCCTTGGAGATGTATAAAAGACTATTTGGGTCGTACTCTAGGCAGAACTTCTCGCCGGCGTGGTCAAGGTATGTCTCGATCAAAAAGTCAGGGCACAGAGCAGGCTGCTTGCTCGGGTCCGCACGCTTCCGTCCAAACCGCTTCTCCCATTCAGGGCCACTGCGATATGTCACGGTCGCAATCTCTCGAGCGAGCTTCATGCCGGAGTGAGGCGGGATAGAGTCGTAGTAGTATCCCCGTGCCCAGTTGGGGTCCATCATGAGAACCTGTCGCTGGGTATGCCGCATGGCAATGCTATAAGGGTGGCTGCGAGCACATCCACTGATTGAAACAATCTTGCCAACTCGCTCCGGGAAGAGAACTCCGGCTGCCAAACTTTGCATGCCACCCATACTCGAGCCGACAGCAGCTGACAGTTTCGAGATCTTGAGATGATCCAACAGGCGGAACTGAGCGCGCACCATGTCTTCGATTGTCAAGATCGGGAAACGAGTGGCGAAGTGTTTCCCATCGAGGTCAATAGACGATGGACCCGTGCTCCCATAGCATCCTCCGATAACATTTGTGCAGATCACAAAGTATTTATCTGTATCCAAAGGCTTTCCAGGCCCAATGAATTTCTCCCACCACCCTGGCTTCGGGTTGGCCTTTGTACTATGTGCATGACTCGACGCTGACAGTCCTGTTTGCAGTAGAATCGCATTAGTCCGGTCCGCGTTCAATTCACCCCATGTTTCGTATGCGACGTCGAATTGTGGAAGAACGCCGCCCCAGTCGAGTAGCAGTGGCTCGTCGCTGTGGAATCGCTCATGGTGGCCGGTGGTATAAGAGGGTTCGGGGCCAGATTGAAGCGATCTGGCAGAAAGACGGGCGGATTTAGCGTCTTGTGCATCGAGGCAAGGGAAGGAGAGGGCGGGATTTGAGGAGTTCGGAGACGACGGTGTCGAGGAAAGCGATCTCGAAATGGGCGGGAATCGGAGAATTCGGTACTGCTGTCTACCCGCGGCCCTCAGTGACCGGGGAAGAGATCGAGCTGCCCCTTGCAGCAGGCTCATGTTGAAGGACAGGCGAGAGAACAGAGAGCGTCAAAGTTGACAATCAACAGTCCTCCAGGCTGGCGACCCCGTATTTCAGAGCTCCGCGGACGAACTTGATTTCCAATCGCCCGGTGAAAGAGTCGTCTTTCACGACCGCGAATCGGCCGGGTGCGGACCAATAATGCTCCGTGGAGATGGCGTCATTTTACAACTGTGGCTTCGACGTGGCTGGTGCTGTGTTTACTCCGCATCCCACACAAAGATTTGAGAAGGTTTGGTACGAAGTATTGGCTTCACAACGATTTTGAGCCTTTGGAGTCTTTAACTTACAATTATCAATAGGCAGCTGACTGATCTATATTGACGACCGTGCCCTGGCCGTCCCAATTGTCTGTACCGGCTCTACAGTCTACCATGCTTCCTTTCCCAGGTCTCCGACTGGATACATGTCTATGCCGTGCCATATTGACGAAGATTACCTTTTGTCGGGAAAGTGGCTCGAGGTGACGGCTCCAGACGAGGGCAGTCAATGCAGCGAATCTTTGGACTGCTGAAGAGCCTTGAAGATGAGTGAAGAGGCTTCGGAGCAAACAATACGATCCGAGATTGAGCCCGCCCTTCCGCTTCTAGCCGGGCCAACACGAAGTATACAATGAACTTCAAAGAAGACAATATCCATGGTATAGGGCTACAAAGAATGTGCGGCAAACCTGCTTGCAACTGGTCTCACGTTAGTAAGGCATCCTTACAGTACAATGTGAACAAGGACGACTACATCAAACGCAACAATGACGCGCCCAAGAATCAATGCCATCCTGAAACTGAGGAAAAGGGCCATTATACTTGCAAAGATCTCTTTGATTCTCATTGAAATGGCTTCTTCTTTGTTACAATGTCTATATAGAGGTGTTTAGATCCCTGTCTGACTGGAACATCAACAACAGCTTCACCAAACATTGACTATTGTCGACTACTGATCAATTTTCATTCTCCTCAACCAGTGCAGCTGAAAACAATCAAAACACCGTCAACATGTCTTCAAACCAGCTTGTACCATACACACTCACCGAACCTTCTCCGGACCCGTCTTGTGCGCCCCCTCAGCGGACCCAACCAACCCCTGACAAATGCTCTAGTCTGTCTAGTCTGTGCGATGAGTGCAGACTCCAATATGGAGAGGTTTCACGCGACGTAAAGTCAGGTTACCTGGTCTGTCCAAAAGGCAGTTACCCTGTCATCCTTACATTCGAGTTCTTGGGCACACCATACAAAGCTCGCGAGCTGGTCGAGTACTTCCACGGGCGAGTGGCCAAGATGTTCAACTGTGAAGATATGCCTGTTTATGGTGCCGTCAAGAGATTACCAAACGGCACTGATGGGCCAGGATCATGGCTTGACTTGACAACCCCAGGCGCTAAATTCGCCAAAGCTTTCAAGCCCAATAAGGGCTACTTCACATTGCCTTCATTCGAGGATGCTATCGATGCGGGGTTGCAAGCAGAGTATTCCAAGGTTCATAGCAAGGTACGTCAGGTCTCTATCCTAGCTGATATCCCCTTTACGATTAGTCCTGGCGGAGAAATCGAAACGATGATGGTGAGCCAGATTCTCCCCAAATGGGTTGACAAGAAAGCAATGCAGCATCCTAATGCTGGTCATCCCTCTTTGCACCGCTTGAAGTGGTGGGCAGAGACTCATCCTCATGCTGAACCCAAAGAGCCTACGAGACGGACTCTCAACCCCGACCCATGGCAAAGGACCAACGTCCAGGTGAGGAAGAAGAAACACTAGCTTCTCTGTAAGATCAGCTTCATTTATCATTAATTGTTGTTGCTTTCGAGTTTTTAGTTTCTATATAATGAAACAGAATAGTAATTTACGGGATTGAACTTACCTGCTTCGTACCACATGTAGATTTCCAGTAACTTAATTCTTATAAAGCGCGCGCTTGCACCAACTGACTATTAATCCGTGTCTGGCCTGTCTGCTAGTCACCTTGGTTGTATAAGGCACCGACTTCTTAGTTGTCCTGCAACCTGATTTATACAAGAGGCTTGAATGGCTCTATACCTACGGTAAGCGGGCAATCCGATAAAGAGACATACACTAAGTACATGGGCCCTATCCTTGTTTTTCCTTGAAACACATTGTTCCCCGAGAAGCTTTATATCATAAAAGTCTCTGTCCATGGCTCCGCTATACGCAATACAAAGGGCAGACTCATGGTTTCCATGGTCAGGGTCTTCTACTCAGCCTCATCATTAGAAGCCCGTTGCGTCTGTAACATGAACGAGTCAATACGGCTTTATCTCAATGAAAGCTCTTATATCAAGAGATGAACCCCATTGTCACCTCGATAAGCCTACAAAGAGTCCACAGGATAAGTCAAAACAATAAACCACCAACATCCCTTTATACAACGAAACAACTTCGAGGACAAAGGACATTCTATCTATATAAACCTCAGTACGTCCCTCGAAACATATCCCTTCTCGCTTCATACACGATCACCTCTGGATCCCACACCTACCTCGACAGCTCGCCCTCACCGTCTAATCTAACACAAAAGAGCACCCAATATGTACGGTCAACTCACCACCTCCTGTGCCCTGCACAGCCAAAATCTGTCGCAAATAACCAACTGTAGTAACTATTACATCTACAGCCACCCAGGAAGCGGCACGCAAACCCCGATCCCACTCGACTTGACAAACCACATCCCCATGTGGTTATCAGCCCAGAACCAGGCGCAGCAGAATACTCATACTAACCCTACATCATCAAAGCCAGTGGACCTCGCCTCCAACCGATCCACCTCCGACCGCGACGTCCTGCGCGCCTGGATTGCCAAATTCGACCAGGCGCTTCAGCAAATTGGCTCGTCGGTCCAGGGGCTGAACGTTCAGTTGAACGGCGGCGACGGCGCGGGAACGGAGATGGATACTGATATGGATTTGGCCGATGCCCTCCCTGAGATGATGGAGTGGCTTGACATCAATGCTGTTGATGTTGATATTGAGATACCGGATGCGGCGCCTGAGTGGGATCTTGATGGGGATGCGGCGATGACTGACTCGGGGTCGGATTCGGATGTTGAGGAGATGGAGATAGATTTGGATTAGAGGGAGTTTCGAGGGAGAGAGGTTAGGATTTGGATCAATCAGTAAGTACGGCTTTTTCATTTTCGATTGCTTATTGGACAGCAGGTGTGAAGTCTATCAGAATATCTCAGAATATCTCAGAATATCAAAGAATATTAAATGGTTTTATGGTCTTATTTTTCGTTTTGTTGGGCTCCGTAGCTGTCCGTACTCTGTACCACAGAAGTACTCGTAGAGTAGACGACGGTGGCTCTTACTAGGTATATTTTCGCGTTTATATAATAGGCAACGGATAATAAAGCCCTTCGATGCACCTCAAGGAGAAAACTACCATCGATAGACTGCAAAACAATGCCGATCTATGGTTAGGTACATGTAAGTGTTGGTGGAGTTCGGGAATATATATTGTGGGTGGCGAAGTGGGAGACCCCTCATGATTACACGAGGTATGCCACGCTGTCCTACGTTGATTTTGAGGACGGGTGACAGCAAATCTGCCCGTCTTCTGCTTGTTCAGACGCGAAAGAGTTGGGGGACCGATTGCATGGGGTATTTGGGATAAGGATGAAACAGTCCTGGGGACCTTGGAGCCAAGACCACGCCTGTGGTGCGAATCTAACGCTGAGCAGCATGTTACTGTAGCCGAGGTGCAGACTCATTGACGGTGAGCCTTCCGTGGATTGGTGGCTAGGAACATGCTGGTTCTACGGTTGAGAAACAACGTGTAAGCAGTAAACGCTCAATATAAGTCGTCTGCTATGCTCGGATTTGCGTATCGCTGGAATGCGCTGGATGCCTGTTTGCTAATTTGAGATCCGTCTGAACCTTGGTATCCCCTCAAGCCGCGATATTCTTGATCCCCTCCTCCAATTCCTTCATGTTCCCGCCAACAACCCGCTTCTCCAGCTGCTTGCCGTCCTTGTAGAGCACAAAAGTGGGCATAGCCCTGATCTCGTGTTCTTGCGCTATCGAGCGAGCCTTATCCACATCAACCTGGATGAATCGCACGTTGGGGTAGGTTTCGCTGAGCTTTCCGACGACAGGAGCGACGGCCTTGCAGGGACCGCACCAGGTAGCGAAGAAGTCGACGACGACGGGGCCGGAGGAGACGAGGGCTTTGAAGATGACGGGGCTGGATGAGGAATATGTGAGTAGTTTGATCAGTTGTGTATGTCAATCTGGACGAAACTCACTTGTCAACCTGGGTAACCTTTCCGTGGGACATTGTAGCGGCGGGGTCGGAGGAGTTGCGGCCTCGGATGAAGTAGCGGAACGCTGTGATTAAGTGCTGTTAGAGACGGCGCAAATAGGAAAAGTAAGGGAAGGTACCGAGATAGATTCCCAGGACGATGAGCAGGCGAGAAATCTCCATTGTATTGCGCGAGGATGAGGTGCGAAGGCGAAGTTTGGAGGAGAATCGAAGATGACGGAAGAGCGATCACGTGCTCAGGTCACGGGACCTGTCTCACTGCACTGTCGAGTACCACGAAGGAAGCAGCTCTGTGATGGGCACCACACTTTCTGAACCTCTTTGTCCGATTATGACCTGAATCTCCGGCTGGAGATCAATTAGAACCTGTCGGCACCGACCGCAGGGACTCAAAATGCCACGACCCTCGTTCCCGACCGCGACGATGTGCGTCAACTTTGTGGCTCCTGCTGCTGCTGCGATTCCGAGCACCACGAGTTCGGCACAGGGACCGCCGGTGAAGTGGTATACGTTGACGCCAGAGAAGACTCGGCCGTCGGCGGACAGGACGGTGCTGGCGACGCTGTAGTCCTCAGAGAGGGGGATACTGTTGATTGTGGTAGTAGCGGTTTCGACGAGTGCGACTTCTTGTGCGGTGAGAGGCATCTTGTGGAGGATGCACCTGGATATATAGCAGAGGGTATCGCGACCTCTATACGTGGAGAGATTCGGAAGTCGAACCCCGCTCAAAGCTTGTGGATCGTCGATGCCACATCTCCTAGTCGTCGCGCCATAGTCGGACCAATCCGCGGATATATGCGTCTACCCGCGGAGACCTGAGCTCAAGATATCACTCCCATCGGAGTCCAAATCAGGCTTAGGTTAATCTGGAGTTTGAGGCTGCGCTGAGATGACGAGATGTCTCCTTGCGAGGTGGGGGCCCAATCACCAATGCACCATATCTATTGGTCACCTCGCGTTGTTTCAGCTCCAGCACCATGCCAAGGCTGAAGTAAACAAAGAAGATGACAGCAAGAGCTATATAAACACATTCAAACACGCCCAAATGCTCCATATACTCACGACGCCCATCAACACAAGTATGGCCCTTCACCAGAATCTCGCCGTCGTCATCTCCCACGGTTCCTACCACTCGCCCGCGCCCTACGGCCCCTTCATCGAAGCCCTAAAAGCTGTTGGCATCGACGCATATTGCCCACATCGACCAACCTGCGACCTCAGCAAACTCAACGTGGGCGATATCAACAATCCCGACTTTGGCCGCGAACCTCCTCCAGGTGGCTATCCGAGCGACACCGAGGACGCTGACCAGGTGATCGAAGTCGTTGACAAACTAGTTAACCAGGCTGGCAAGCTCATCTTGTTGGTTGCACACTCCTCTGGGGGGTGGGTCGCGACACAGGCTGCCGTGCCGGAGTTGCAGGCGAAAACTCGTCGGGCAGAGGGAAAATCCGGCGGCATAGTTGGGATCTTCTACATTGGCGCGTTCCTTGTCCCTGTAGGCGAGTCGGTTAGCAGCTTTTTCCAGCCAAAGGATGGATCGCTGGTTACGCCGTCGTTTATGCGATTTCATGTATGTATAGCTCTTTGCTAAATATCTATACGATCAAGTGCTAACTGGTACAAGAAACACGGCTTCGCCGGCCTCGGAACACCAGTCGACGCACCCCGACACTTCTTTGATGATATACCCCAAGAACAGGCCGTATCCTGGGCTGCGACGCTGACTGCATCACCGATCATGACGGCCAAGCTTACGAATGATGCGTATTCTGCTCTACCATGTGCGTACCTAGTTTTGGAGAAGGACAAGAGTCTGCCAAAGGAGTATCAGGAGTACATGATATCGCTACAGATCCAGGCTGGTAATGAGTTTACGGTCTATCGTGCACCGTGCGGGCATTCGCCTCATCTTGGTTGGACTGCTGGTCTGGTGGAGAAGGTCGAGGAGTTTGTTGATTCAATACTGCCGTAATGAGGCTGATGGAGGGCTGTATCTACTCCAGGCCCAGTTATTGACAAACACTGAAGACTCGAAAATGCTTGTTGGGTATTTCTAGTCAAATTCTGATTGCTCAAACTGTCCACTGAGTTCAAAGGCGAACGGACAAGATCTTCATAATTCGTTACGAGCTGACCAGACTAAGCCTCCTCCAACTCCAGCGCCTCCCTCCGACTCTTACTCTTGGGATCAAAGTACGGCCTCTCCCCCAGCCCAACGGCCCGATGTCCCGTCCGCGGCCCCAGATGCGCATAATCAAACGTCGCCGCATGATACACGCTGCGATTATCCCAGATCGCCACATCGTTCGGGTTCTGCCACCGATACCGCACCTGCAGGTCATGGTTCTCCGTAATGAGTTTCACAAACCACTTGAGCAGGTGTCTGCTCTCGTCCTCGGAGAGGTCGTTGACCTTTTGCACGTGGTGTCCGACGGCGAAAATGCTCTTCCACCCGGTTACGGGGTTTGTGCGGACGACGGGGTGGATTGCTTCGAGGACCTCGCCGACGTTTTCGGGCGCGCCACGGGGGCCCGGGTGGATGGAGAAGTTGTTTTGGTCGGCGACTTGGTTGAAGCGGGGTTGGGCGTATGTGGCGGTTAGAGTGTCGAGGAAGGCTTGGTATGGCTTTGAGAGCTTGTCGTATGCTTCGTAGCCGGAGGCCCAGAGAGTGTCTGGTTTTCATGGTTACTACACGTATCATACTTTAAGACAAAGGGAAAGCTTACCTCCACCGACTTTAGGCAACTCGGTCAGTCGCAGAAGAGCATAGTCGCTGGGAACTGGCTCAAAGGTGATATCGCTGTGCCACTCATGGCGCCCGCTGCGGCCGAAGGTGCTCTTGCCCTGGTAGAGCTTCTGGCGCTGTGCGGAGCTAATGACGCTGATTTCGTCGTCAGAGGTGCTGTGCTCACGCGCGGAATTGCTGATCGGATGGATGTGTAGGCCAGATGTGCTGGGCTTGCCGGTGAGCTTGCCCAGACGGTCGACGAGTTCCTTCTGAAGCTCGTCGGTGAGGCCGTCCTGCTTGCGGAAGAAGACAACGCCGCGTTGGGAGACTATAATTGTTAGCGTCCTTGGCCAGAAGGGAAGATGGAGAGGGGCGCACTAGTGATGGCCAGATCGCGAATGAGCTCGTCAGAGTTTGGCGCGCGAAGCCATTCTGCAAGACTGGCAGCTGGGAATTCCCGGCCGATGACGGGGGTCACGTCGAAGGAGTCGAATCCTTCGAGAGCGCCGCTGAGTTGGAGAGGTTCACGGTGGTTCTTCTCAGATACCTGAGGAACAACGACCGGAGTATCAGAGATGGAGGGCGCCATTGCGATGGTTCGTCTGTGGATTGAAGAACAATAGTAAAGGATAAGCCTGATGCATGTAGGGCTCGTATTCAGCATCAATTCAACACTGTTATATAGATGGCCTGTGGAGGATCATCATTCCCCGCACGCATTATGCAATATTCCGCAATCCATGGTGCGAAACACCCAGTCGCTGATAGGACAATATAACGCAGCATCACCAAATTTCATGGTGTAATTTCTGCGCTGGAAGCCCTCATTGGCACCTCAACGGCCGAAGCAACGGTGTATCGCGGTCCCGGAACCCCCCGGTCTAGATTTTCGGCGATAGGAACATTGCATCCAGCCGTCGGCAGAAATGAAACATGCATAACTGTGAAATGCCAGCTTATCGCCGAAAAGCGCGGGGAAGGAATGTATTCGACGAAGGATGGCTGGATTGCGTGCCGGCGCGATGGCATCATCCGTGCATCCATCCCCTCATCGCTATACCTCTGAACAGTAGATAAGGTGTCCTCCCGAGTCAGGTCAACTTGGCTTATCTACTGAGCCATTCTTGGCCGAATGATGCAATAAGGCTGATACCGCTTGGTATATAATTGCCGAATCGCAACCAGGATGCATCTTTCAGAGCAGTGAGTGTTCCAGAAAGCCCCGGTCAACAAGATGTCGACTGTTTACCAGCCTTGGAAGTCTCGCGCTACGGTCTCGGAGCTTGATGGGGTCTCCGAGTCGGCCACGACGATTGTTGCCCATACTTCTGACCTGGGCGAGCCCGTCAAGTCAAACCGCAAGTTTTTCTTCCAACGCGGTGCCAAACTCGACCCGGAGTCAATTGCGACGCAGCCATCCGTGTACGACAACCCGGAAACAGCCAAGGAGTACCAGCCGCGCGATGACTGGGAGAATATTCATCGGTTTGACCCTACAGCCCGGTGGACGTGGGGAGAGGAGAACAAGTTGATTCGCAAGATCGATCTGCGGATCATGGTCTTCGCCTGTATCATGTTTATGGCTTTGGAGCTCGACAGAGCAAATCTTAGCCAGGCGCTGACAGATAACCTCCTTGATGAATTGGGCTTGACCACGAATGGTATGTGTTGTACAGATATTCCAAGACTGTCAGGCTGATGTCTCGTAGATTACAACCTTGGAAACACCGTCTTCAAACTCTCCTTCCTCTGCGCCGAGTTGCCCTCTCAACTGGTCAGCAAGTGGATGGGGCCCGATCGATGGATTCCTGCGCAGATTACCCTGTGGTCTGGTGTTGCCATGGCTCAGTACGCGCTCAGTGGGCGCAGCTCGTTCCTCGCCTGTCGTGCCTTGTTGGGAATCCTGCAAGGAGGGTTCATCCCAGATGTAAGCTTTTCCTTCTCTGACTGACAATTGCCGGACTAACCTCGTAGATCATTCTGTACCTTTCGTACTTCTATAAGCATGCCGAGATGACTATCCGACTGGGATACTTCTGGACGGCGATGAGTATGGCCGACATTCTCGCTAGTTTTCTCGCATTTGGATTCCTTCATCTTCGTGGCGTGGAGGGCCAGTCAGGGTGGCGGTGGTTGTTCCTCTTGGAGGTATGTGTTTTCTATACTCGGAGTTCAGTTGGGTTGACTAACTCATGATTAGGGTCTTATCACCTTGCTAATCGGTCTATCTGCCTTTGTCCTCATGCCACCTGGGCCATGTCAGACTGCTAACTGGGCTCGCGGCAAGAAGGGCTGGTTCACAGAGAGGTAATTGGTCACTCTCCCATGCCCGTCACATCGTGCTCACGAAAACCAGGGAAGAGATAATCATGGTCAACCGAGTTATTCGAGACGATCCGAGTAAAGGTACAATGCACAACCGTGAACCAATAACTCCGAAGCTTCTTTGGAAGAGTCTCTGCGACTACGATCTGTGGCCGATCTACATCATCGGCCTCACCTTCCAGACTCCGATGACCACCCCGCAGCAGTATCTCACACTTACCCTAAGGGGAATGGGCTTTGGCACCTTCACAACAAACCTGCTCATCATCCCCAAGGAAATACTGCACATCACCACGATGCTTTTCCTGGCGTATACAGCCGAGACTGTTAATGAATTGACGTTCGTCTCCATGGTGGGGCAGATCTGGGCCTTGCCCTTCCTGGTGTATCTCTATGTCGTCGACATAAATACCGTAAATAAATGGGTTGTCTGGGTGGTCATGACGCTGTTCTTGGGTTATCCAAATGGTAACGTTCCTCTGGACTTTGCAAGGCGGTGTTGCTAACAGTCCGGCTTCAGCTCACCCAATCCAAGTCGGGTGGAACTCGCGCAATTCGAACACTGTCCGTTCTCGTACCGTATCTGCCGCGGTGTACAACATGTGTGTGCAATCGTCAGGCATCATTGCTTCCAACATTTACCGTGCGGACGATAGCCCCCGATACCGTCGTGGAAACCGCGTGCTGGTAGCCTTGGTGACGACGAACGTCGCAATTTACACCCTCACCAAACTCTATTACATTTGGACAAACAAAAGACGGGAGAAGAAGTGGAATGCCAAGTCTGAGACGCAGCAAATCGAGTATCTGGCTACGACCACAGACGAGGGGAACAAGCGGCTGGACTTCCGACTTGCTCACTAAATGGATGAATATGCTTTGGCTTGATGGTAGCGGTTATGTCCGTGTGTGGTTCCAGACTAGCTGGTTTAGATTTCAAGACGAAAATCTCTAGAGAATCGAATCTCACCTCTGACGGGTTGGAGGCTGAAAAACAAGTGAAGGTCAAGGTTGCAATAGTGCGGCTTGGAAGCTCGTATTCGAAGTCAAGTCGGCCACATGCACACATCTGTCGGCATTTTGATTCGCGGAAATGGGTCGAGAGAGGACAAGTTCGTATCAAGCCATGTGATTCGAGTTTGCGGGTACTCGCTATATAAAGACAACACGAACATCCGCCCCTGACCATCTCACCCGCCGCCCTTTGAGTGAGAAAAATGAGTTCCAGTAGGTTCAGCACTTGCCATCGCAATATCATGTTGATTTGAACGCGCTTGACTAACGATGTAGTCATCAACCGCTGTGTGTACAGCCAGATTCAGGGCCAGTCTCTGAAGGACGGAAGGCGACGCAGTTTGCCTGTGCAGCGTAAATACCCCGCCATATAACGTGAGAACCCCCTGGTGACATAGGTATTAGTGATTATCTTGGCAGCGACAACTGCTTTTGATATAGGCATCACAGCAGGAGCTGCTGTTGCTGCAGCGGCAGTCGGTGCCCATGTAACTGGGCAGCCGTTGACCAGCCAGATCTTGCGTTCCGCGGTGATTGGCGGTGTTGCAAAAGCGGGTTCAATGGCCGTTCATGGATTGGTGTCATTTGGATTATACGGCAATGTGGCTGCTGTCCTGGCGCTACCGCTACTTATGCTCATGTCCTTTGGGACAAATGTACTTGCGGCTGCGGTGGTGTCGCTTCGAGTACTTGACGAAGGTGAGTAGCTCGGGGCGTGCTGTGGATATTTACTTATTTGGCGAAGCTCCGAGCGAGCTACTGATCGCTGCTGTCGTGGCGTCTATGCCGCTATGCCTGTCATTTGCGTGGTATTATGGCGGTGAGTTTGTGCGACAAGTGGGATATTCAATGCTCATAGACAACAGCCTTCAATGTGCCAATCACCTTTTTCAACATCGCATTCGATGCGCTAGGTGGGTTCACGTTTGCGCGAATTGCCGATAGCCTGGGTATGCCGCGTACCGTTGCCTATTCCCACAGCTGCTGACATTGGAACCAAAAGGAAGCCCAATTTGCTCTGGATCGACTGCAGCAGCTGCGGGGGCGGCGTTTGGCGCGGTCTCCACGGTAGGCTCGACCCTGTTTGGCTGCTGCATCATCGGCCACCCTCGCCGGCAGGCCATCTACAATGATGGTTCTGCGTGGAATGTCTCAACGTCAGGTCATTTGGAAGCCGGCTGGTGTGGCAATCGTGTAAACGTATACAAGTCGACTCACGAGGTTCTAACAGGGCCTGGGGTCAGCGGAAGCTACAACAGCCAGACAACGGGTTGGGTACAGAATAGCGCGCACGGATTCGGGTGGCAGTGGGATACTGGCCATACTCGGGCGCATGCAGGGTGGTTTACCACGACGACAAACGACCATACGTCCACGACAGGATGGGGTAACAGCACTGAGATTAGATTTTAGCGTTGATAAGTGTAGCTTCGGCTTTAATCCGCAGTTGATGAGGGATGATTTTTGCCCACACTGAGCAAACAAAGGTCACAGGACCCTCTGGAGGTGCTAGTCGAAATGTAGCCTAGCGGAATCGATAAAGCTCCGAAGGAAAGGGCGGCCAATGGGCAGCTGAGGCTAGCAAGTCTTGGCTCCAGGCACCGAGCAGGCCCCAGGCCCACTCCAGCCGACGGTTTGGATCCTGCACTCTGGACTTGCCGTGTTTGTTGCCCCTGTTGCTCGTTTGGCGCCTTGTGCCTGGCGCTTGCCTCTGGACATTCTGGTGCTATATTAGCTTCATCTGTTCGCTCTTCTTCTGAGCTCAATTCTTACAAGAAATTGAATCCTCTTCTTTCTCTACTCACCTACAATGCCTGAACACAACTTGCCCGACGTGCCCGTGAAGCATGCCGACTTCCTGGAGCATGTCAAAGCCCACCCAGAGAAGTCAATCCCCGATCTCGTGAAGCCATACAATGACTTTGATGCGGTGGTACGCAAGATCTATGCCCAAGAGCCCGACCATCCGGCCGTCACCAACAACCATCTCAACCTCGTGCCTCTGTTCGACTCCAATGGCTCAACAGAAGTCAGAATCCGAGCTCGAGACCTTGCCTCGGAGACAGATGACATCAAGTCGAAGTACCTGATGCCTCTGAAGGACGAGTATCGTAAACCGTCCGGTGCACCTGCCATTGTTTCTACCCTGAAGGAATTCCAGACCCATTTCAACATCTTCTCCGAAAGCTCCCTGAGTGACCTGGATTGGAACAATGTCATTGCCGCTGGAAGTGCCGTTGCTACTTCTATTCTCCCTGTGCCTGAGAAGTACAACGGCTCCAAGCGTGGTCTGCGGCAGTTCTACCATGAGAAGTTTGCCCCGGCTTCTGATGTCGACCTGTTCCTTTATGGTCTGACAGAGGAACAAGCCATCGAAAAGATCAAGCAGATTGAGAAGTGCATCAGGGACTCTATACTCACCGAAGTATCCACCATTCGCACCAAACACGCCATCACGATTGTTTCGCAGTATCCGACTCGACATGTGCAAATCGTTCTTCGCCGGTACAAGTCGATTGCTGAGATCCTGACTGGGTTTGATGTCGATTGTTCCTGTGCTGCATATGATGGGACTCAGGTCTACCTGGCTCCTCGTGCTGTCGGAGCATACATTACCCAAGTGAATCAGATAGATCTCTCTAGACGTTCGCCGTCCTACGAGAATCGTCTTTCAAAGTATTCACACCGAGGATTCGAAGTTTTCTGGTCGGACTTGGATCGTTCACGGATTGATCCGGTGAGCAGCCACATATATTATCTTGTGCCGGGCAATGCTAACACTGTTACCATGCAGTCTCTCTTCGAGCGCAGCTTCACACGAACCGTCGGTCTCGCGCGTCTTCTTGTTCTAGAGAAACTTCCCAAGTCCTATGACCGTGACAAATATCTAGAGCAACGACGCAAGGAGCGTGGGCGGCCTCCTGCTGAGAATCATTTCCGATACAGATCGCTCCGCGGGAACATCAAAGATAATTGGGAGGATGAGGTCGCGGAATGGGTCGATCAGGATGAAGTGTCTGACTACCACACCTTTGTAAGTCTCATCCTGACAGGTTCTTTACACTGTAACGGCAACCTGACTGACACGCGCAGACCATTCCATATGGCCCTAAGTTTCACGCCCGCAAGATCGAGAAACTCCTCTATACCAAGGACCTACTCCTCAATGCCGAGTGGAACAAGCCGAAAGACCGTGAGGTCAACCTTCACCGTCACCCTGCCTTTTTTGGTAGTGTCCAGGACGTCATACATGATTGCTGTGGATACTGCCCCAAGCCAGCGACCCCCGAGGAGGAAGAGGTAGCTGCGGAGGAAAGCAAGATATACATCTCAGGAGAGATCACCTTCATTAGTGACAATCCTGGCCGACAAGAGATTGGCAGCTTTAACCCTATTACCGACACTGATTGGACCGGTGAGTTTCATGATGACTGATTTGACTTCCCGTTGCTTACGGTGCTCAGAAATGGCCTACATCGGAAACTCCGCTGGGCTCTGTCAAGCGATTGTTGACAACGACCTCGAAGAGGTGAAGCGCCTGGTGAGTGAAGGCGTTGTTGATGTGAACCGGCGCGACCACACCGGACGCACGCCGCTGCACTTGGCATGCATGACGTCGACTCCTCAGATCGTCCAGCATTTGGTGGACAACGGAGCTCGCATGATTTGGCGTGTCGCAGATGGCCGTACTGCATTGCATTTGGCGGCTGCCCGGGGAAGTATCGAGATTGTCCGCATTCTCCTGACCAAGAGCGACGAGAATGAGGAAGAAGAGGCGCGCAAGGAGGAAACTCGCAAGAAGGATACCGAGCCGACTGGCTCAGACAAGGAGAGCGATGAGGAGCTACTCGACGGACCGTCTGATGACGAAAACGCGGATGCCACTTCGTACGTCACTGGATCCTTTGTCGACGTCAAAAAAGAAGCCGACGACCAGTCCACGGTACCTGATGAGGCAATTGATCTCGGCCCCGATGTGTTCGATATCAATGCCATCGCCTGGGATACCAAGGCATCCCCTCTCCATCTTGCAATCCTCAACGGCCATGTGGGAGTGGTCGAGGAGCTGGTTAGTTCGTTCGGTGCCGATGTCATCCTTCCTATCAAGCTCCTGAACAGCTATGACAAGTCCCCAAGAGCCGCTATTCTTACCCTAGTGCTGGCATCTCAGCTTCCGGGGGAAGCCGCCAAGGCCATGAGCAAGAAGCTACTAGAGGTCGGAGCATCGCCAGCCCAGGCCGACATCAACCACAAAACCGCCTTGCACTACCTCGCCCATTCCGGTAGCCCCGAGCTGCTGGACCTCTACCGACAGCTCGACCAGCCCGCAGTAGACAGGGCCATCAATCACCTTGCTGTGCAAGGTTATTACTACGACCACAGAGTGGAATCACCACTAGTGTCTGCAATTGCAGCCGAGGATGCTACCAAGACCCGCAAGCTACTGGACTTGGGCGCGCATCCTTCTATCAGTCTGGAGGAATACCTTAAAGCCGTTGAAGCGGCGGACGCCACCAGAAACAGACATAGTTCCATCGGGGAACACACCAGCCGCTTCGAGCAAAATACTACCCAGCCAATAATTCTCGCCGTGAGGAAAGACCTCCCCGACATTGCGCGGGAATTGCTCCGCCGTGGCGTGGATCCGAACACTCTGACTGGGGCCGGTTACAGAGTGGTCAGAGATTCGTATGCTCGAAACAATGAAGCTGGAACGTCGCTCCTTGACTCGGTGCAGAGGAAGATCAAGGCACTTCGAAAGTACCAAGGCGAGAGCATTACTGTGAAGCCGCCACTGCCCATAGAATCGGATGACTCTATATATCTGGAGGGGTGTGAAGAGGGCACTTACAAGAAGTGGGCGGCGGAGGTGATGCTCAAGCAAGCGAGAGATAGGTTCACTGAGGAACAGAAGCAATTCGACGAAGCTGTCAAGGCATCCAAGAACTGTGATGGACTTGAGGAGAAGAAAGCCGCCATCAAAGCGGTGCTTGCCGAATTTGAGCAGTTGGAGGCAGAGCTGCTATCCAAGGGCGCGAAGCGCTTCGCAGAATTGCATCCCGACATCAAATTCCAGAAGAATTCTCGCAACAGCTACCGGGACTACTCGCAAAAGCAGGAGCCGTATGAGACACACTTCGACTTCAAGGCGCAGAAGTGCACCGGTGAGATGCAGGAAGGGTACATGCAACTGTAAGTTCCTCCGTGAACGTGTATGGAGGAGGTAGCTAACGATTTGTTCTTTTAGTTTTGAGGCTGCGTGGTCAGCAGATATCGAGACGATCAAGGCTCTCACTCTATCGCCATGGGGCCCAAACAAAGACCGGACGCCTCTTGAGGTTGGAGTTACCGACTACCGCAACTTCTCTCCTTTCTCGATTGCTGTGCTTCGAGGCCATTTGAGCACCGCCAAGGCTATACTCACCATATCGGTTGCGCAGTATAAAGACGACGATCAGCATAAGAAGACTCGCTACCGGATGAGAGAGTACCGAGAGAGTGACGATGATTCGTATAATTCTGATGCTGATTCGGAGGACATTCAACTCGAGAGCCATGTCATCGACGCCGAATTCACGATCGAAAATGTCGGCGAAGTCAAGAAGCAGGTCGAAAGCCATATCCAGCCGCAGAATGTGCTGTTGGGATCTTGCAACATCCGCCTCTTCCTGGATAAGAACGAACACTCCGATGATGAGGCAATCGGCGACCTGATTCAGTATGCGATCTGGAAAGACGACGTGCAACTACTGATTTTCATTCTCACTCTTGGCCAGGAGCTACTGGACAACAGCACGGATCAGTCTCAACACTCCGCCTACCAGGTTCCGTACTACACTTTCAGGATGGCCATCCGTCTCGGTCGCCTCCGATGCCTGGAGGAAATGATCAAACGCAGTGGTGCTGGGCTACCCCTCGATAAACTCGCAGAGAAGAGCGGGGTCGAGATAAAGGAGAAGCCCAAGTACTACCAGGGGTTGTCTGTACATGGCAAGAAACGAGCTGACTGGGCTGCAAGGGGCGGCGGTATGCCAGTCACCAGGGCGATAGATTTGAGTCCTCCCCTCCTGCTTGCTGCACAAGCGGGAAGTCTGGCTTCCGTGGAATGGTTTCTGGGTACGGCCCCAGGCAGGTATTATCTTGAGTTTGTGAAAGCTCACAAGAAGGATGCACGGTTGAGAAAGCTTGCTCTCACGGACAAGGGATTGGAGCAGTCTATCTTGGATTGGTTGGATACGCGACGTAAGTTTTTTTTTTTTTTTTTTTTTTTCTTTGACTGTTGGGTCGCATAATAACTGTGGGTAGGCGACCTTGTTCTGCACTGCGCGGTGCTGTCAAAGTGCACGGAAGAATCTAAGCACTTGGTGGAGTACCTGCTCCAACACATGCCACACTGCCTGGAGGTGAAGTCGGCGACGGACTACACGCCCCTTGGTGCTGCATTCAGGTCCAATAAGCTTGAATTCGCAAAAATCCTCATCAAGGCAGGCGCGAACCAAACCGTCCGCTGTGAGGGCGGCATGAACCTTCTGCATCTTCTCCTCCAATACTACACCAGGCACCGCGACCAAGCTTGCTACAAAGATATGCTCGCCCTGATCGACCCACGGCTTATCTCATCCATGCTGGTCGAGCGCTGCGCCTCTGAGCCAGGCTCTGTCACCCCACTTGCACTCTGGATGGCGAGCGTATGGAGCGCGTACAACATGACTGAAGACGCAGAGGAGCAGGCGGTGGACATCCTGCGAACGATTCTCGACCTTGCCAACCCCTCCGAACAGAGACACCTTGAGCTGCTCGACGGCTCCGGAAACACTCCGCTACACAACGCAGTAAATGCTTTGCACGGAACACCTCTGAAGCTCTTCCTTGAGCGCCGCCCCGACCTCCTGCACCGCGAGAACGCCGTTGGATCCACGCCCGCCGAACTGGCAGAGAACAAATGGATCGCCAAAGTCACGTCAAATCCACCCGCATCACCCCAGGTAGAAGAGAATCGCTACGGGGGATATTATGGCTCGAACCGCAGCGCGTGCGCTCTCGTGGATAAGTCTCCACAGGAGTATGTGAAGAAGTCCGTGCCAAAGTATACGGCCGAGGACATCCATAACCTTTGCGTAGAGAAGGCGGCGGAGGACGTGAGCGGGAAGAGGAAACTGGTGAGCTTGTACGATGCCAATGAGGTGGCGAAGAGATTGGCGCTGAAGCAGCGGAATGGAGGCTGGTCGTACCGAAGCAGGAGGTATAGACGGCGTGGGGATGAGGATGATTATGATGAAGAGGAGGAGCAAGATCAAGGAGAGCGCGATGAGGTTGCTCAGTGGATTGGGTGAGCCGTTTGTTGAGGGACGATCCCGCTATTGTCGTATGACCGATGAATGAAACTTGTCTTTCGCGATTATCATCCTCAAGTAGTTCTTCTACCGTTGTTTGTCCGCCGCTCTGGGGCGATGGGTACAATCCTAGGGATACTGGGTGGTGAGCACTTGTATGATCAGACGGCATCTTATTCGTCACCTCATGACGATGTAACATCCTTTGTATACTTGGCTAGGTAGGATTGCGTCTTAGACCGTCTTGACATCTCCTCGAATACGGGGTCGATTAGCAAGACGCTAGTTGCTGCCTGTTGCTCTCGTGGCGTCGTAATCATTGTCGAAGTATGCAACTGCCTAGTACGATCTCGGGTAGGCGCCAATCCTCGAACCTCGTATTTACCACCCTCATCTTCCACGATTCCAATCCTGTCGAGGTCAAATCACCGACAGCAAACACAATGCCCTCCTCGCTTCCAACGACCCTATCAACCCTCCCAACGGAGCTCATCCTCTTGATAGCCGCGCACCTCACGGAGGAAAAAGACCTCAACGCACTCATACAAACGAACTGCAAATTTCACTCCTTCTTCAATGACCGCCTGTACCAAACCAATGCCGACCAGAACCACAGTAGCGGCCTCTTCTGGGCGGCTGCAAACAACCAGAAGCGCACGATAGAGAAGTTTCTCGAACATGGCGCCAAACTCTCACAAACATCCCAGAAGCGCGCTGAAACGCCCTTCATACTTGCCGCCGCCGCAGGGCATCTCGCTCTCGTGAAATGGCTGCTAACGCAACCGGGCGTTGATGCGACAGTAGCAGACAAGCAAGGTCGGACGGCACTCATGCACGCATGCAGAAATGGACACACGGAGGTCGTGCGCTTCCTCTTAACCCTGAAGAATATCAATCCAGCACAAGCGGGTCCGTATAGCGCGACGCCCCTCCGCCTCGCCGCGGACGGCGGACACGCCGATATATTCCGACTACTCCTCGAATCCAGCGGTGAAGTCGCCATCGAGCCCGAACTCAACCTTAACACGCACATGTGCGTTTATCGCGCCGTCGCTAAGAACCACCGGTCCATCCTATCAATCCTCATCGAGGAGCACGGCTTGGATCCGAACTTCGCGGACCCGGAGCGCAAGATGTCGCTCATGCACTACGCCGCCATTAATCGATCAGAGGCCGTCGTCGAGTACTTGCTTTCCATGGGCGCCCATCCGGATCCCGTTTCCACGAGTCCGTGTACGCCCTTCACTCACGCGGTACGGGGGCGATTGCTGGGTGTGATGAAAATGCTTATGGATACGGGGAAAGTTAACCTAGATTTAGCGGAGGGGTTCAATCGCGCGACACCATTGATGAGCGCGGCGGCTAATGGATACGACGAGATCGTGCGCGATCTTATCCATCGTGGCGGGGTGGATATCAACAAGAAGGATCTGCACGGGCAAACGCCGCTATATTGCGCTGCGAAACACGGCCGGACGTCTGTCGCCGAATTTCTGCTCTCGCAAAAGGGCATCCTCGCCGACTCTCCTGACTTCAAAGGCGAGCGACCCTTCATGGCTGCGATCCGCGCTCGGCATGCCGATGTCGTCGAGCTCTTCTTTAAACGCGAGGATATCGAGTGGGATGTTCCCGATCGGCACGGGCACACCCCGCTTCTTGTTGCGGCCTCAGTAAATAAGGAGGCGATTGTTGAGGGGCTCTTGGCGAAGGGGGCGCGGATCGATTGTAAGGATGGGCATGGGCGGACGCCATTTGCGTGGGCGAAGTGGTGGCAGAACGAGAAGATGGAGAGGATATTGGCGGAGTATGCAGTTCGGCAAAGGTATAGACGGCCGATAGGGGTGAGAGATCGAGTTATGATGATTGAGGGGCAGGCGATCTCGCCGATGGTTGCGCTTGCGGAGGAGGTTAGGGAGCGGGGAAGGGTAGAGTGAATTATTCGTTTATTTGAAGAGACGGACTTCTGACTATACTCATCAATAGCTCATGGAAGGTTTATCTTCGAAAGTTATATTAGCTTTGCACCGAGATTTCGTGATATATTAGCAAGCTGATATACAACAGCCCATGGACCACTGAAAGAATTTAGCTCAAGCAGTATACCCGCCATCAACAACCAAAGTATTTGCACACATATAGCTTCCCATGCGAGAGGTGGGAAGGGGAATCGTACTGGCAAGTTCTTTGGCCTCATCCGGCCGTTTCGAGGCCGCCTTTTCGATTTTCACGTTTAGCCATTGCGTGGCGAGACCCCGGTGCGTCATCGGCGTGTCGACGTATCCTGAGAGAGGTCAGCTTAGTCTGTCTGATATGGCGGACACCTTATCCAGCAGATGGTGTTTATGCGGATCCCGTGCGGGGCGTCCGTTTTGGCGTCATATTAATGTTAGAAGTTGGAGTTCGACAAGAGGACGACATACTAGGTTTGTGAGTCCGACCACAGCCATGTAGTTGACTTCGTGAGTATGCAGGGCGAGACCTTACATCAGGGTAAAAACTTAGCATGCTTAGCCACAATGTAAGCGACAGTTCCAATGCTCAGATCAGGGGACCGAAACGCCGAGGATAAAGGCAATGTAGACAATCATCCCACGGCCTACGTATCCTAGGCGTAGCCTACCCAAAACGTAGCAAGTGGAAGCATAGGCACGGAAGACAGGACAGCCGAACCATTCATTTATCACACAGTATCACACCAGCTAAGTTGATGTCAATCACAGGTTGCCAATCCTCGAGCGAAAATCCGTGCATTGCCGCGGGAAAGCCCGTAATGCGAGCCCCTTGAATCGAGATGTCAATTCGTCCGAACTTCGAAGCGGCGGACTGCAGAGATGCATAAATGTCTGCCATCTTCGTGACGTCCACGGCAAAAATCTCAGTGTGAACCTCCTGATATTGGTTGTTGAGCTCCGCTTGGACTTTGTCAAGGTTGGCGAGGTTGACATCGGCCAGAGAGAGAGCCATTGGATCTCGTTCTGAGCTTAGACGGAAGCGAGACTTTGGCCGATGCCTGCTCCGTAATAGCTACGCCACTCAGATGACCAGACGCTATGTCATACCCGAACCGCCTTGTGATGAATGTGGTACCAGCAACCTGGCAGAGTGGATTTGTCGTATAGCCCATCTTGACATAAGAATGACCGTGTAATTGAGAAATTGTCGCGGTCGATTTTAGAAGAGAACAGTCCCTGCTGCCAGCTTTTCTAACCCCATGTGAATGCAAGGTTCGGTTGCGGCCAGTGGGAAGGACAAACCTGGTTCTATAAATCCAACGAGAATTGCCAACTACGAAAACTCGAGAAACTCGAGCCACTGGTGGTTTGTATAGTGGAAAAATGGGGCCATCGAAGCTGCCCCCATATCACATAAATGCATAGGAACTTAGCGGTGATTGAATCGGTTCGTTCGAACTGTTAACGGGCGAGGCAGGAGAAAATGGGGATTTGCCGTCCAACAAAATACATATGGAAAGACAAGCGGTCCTGAGAGGTACTGATCGGTTGCAAGGCGTTTTCAAGTTCATTCGACTACTTGCTGCTTTCCCTTTTTTCCCCTGTCGCCTGCCCCTCGACTGGCCGGTCAGCACACGGCTGATTGTCTCCCTGGACGCCGCTCGAGGCTTGCTCTTCGTCAGGATCTCTGGGTCGTTCCAGTCCTCGATCTCGAACAAACACACACAACAAGAAACATGAACCAATCAAAGGAACCTGCAGGATGAACACAGCCCGCGAGGCAGCCGCATATGCACTGAGGATCGCCGTCCACTCCGCATCGGAAAGACCGTCTCTCGGTGGCAATGAGTACGTTGAATGTGCCAGATTCTTGAATTCGTCGGGGAGATTCGAGCGGAGCACAGCTTGCAGAAGTGCAGCAGAAACGGCCAAACCACATGCACCGCCAAGACACCGGAAGAAGTTTCGATCGGATATCACAACGGCCCGTTGGGCTTTGGTGCAATGTGCTTGGCATGCGATCTGTGTCGGCTGGAAGGTGCTTCCAATTCCCATGCCGGCGATACCGACGGTCACGCAGATCACAGCTGGGGTAGTCGTGCCGCTGAATCTAATCATGAGGCCCGCGCCACTAACAAGGTTTGTTAGCGGTCGAGGTCGAGGAGGTAGAGCAGTGAGCTTACAGTGTCCAGAGACCAAAGCCGATCCATATCAGCTCACCATACCGCTTCATGCGGGAGATATATTGTCCAGAAGCAACCGACACTATCGAGTGACATGCCATCATGGGGCAGGTCAAAGCCGCAGAGACAATTGGACTCCATCCGCGAGCATTCTGGTAATACAATGGGAGATAATAGAGGAAGGCCTGATAAACAGCTCCCCAAAGGAATGTCTGCATGAATAAAGCGCAGATGACCTTATTCCTGAAGAGAAAAACTGTTGAGTGTTAGTCCATAATCACAATTCGTTGCTTAGGCAGTGTAGGTATACTCGGAAGCATAGGCAGAATGGCTACCCTCCATTCTACCAGGACAAACACGATCAACGACACGCCTCCGAGAACAAGCATGCTAATGACCATTGGCGAGTCCCAGTCAAAGTACGATCCTCCACCAGCAATTGGGATTAGCAAAAGTATAACCGCGGCCGATGACGTGAGAATCCCTAGAAAGTCGATACGCTTGGCGCTCTCGGCGAAGCTGTCCCGTTTGTGATTGTTGGGAATCAGAAAGTAACCAAGAACGGCGCATATTGCAGCTAACGGAGCAAGTAGCCAGAAGAACCCTCTCCAAGTGGACTTGATCACAAAAGCAGCGCCAATGAACGGCCCGATGATGTTGCCCAACCCCATAAAGGCGCTCAGAATGCCCTGATATTTTCCACGCTGTTCTAATGTCACAATATCGGACACGATAATCATGGTTAAAGCGCTCACACCTCCGCCAGCAACTCCGGCAAGTCCCCGAAAGACATAGAACATCTCTGGGGTCTGTGAAACGCCACAAAGAATGTCCGAGATGCAAAGGAGCGCCAGTGCTGATATGTAAATACCCTTCCTGCCAAAGATGTCAGAGAGGCGGCCATACAGCACCGTAAACATGGTATTCGCGATCAACGATGATGTTCCTGCCCATGATATGGTGTTCTGTGCGTCGAGATCCTCGGCAATGGTGGGAAGTGTTACACTAATGCCGTTCTGATCGACGAAGGTGATGAGGATCGAGATTGCAAGTCCAGCGAAAACCACAAGGAGTTGTCCGTGCTGAAGAATATTTGTTTGGTCATGAAGAGCCTTCTCCGCGGCTCTTTGTCGATCCATCATTCATCTAGGGCAAGTGTTGTGGTTTCGAGATAAATAACTAGCCGTGCGAGATTCGACAAGAAAAGGTGAATTGTCGAAAACGACAAGCTTGACTCTGAGCTTTCTGACTCAACGGATTTTAAGACGTTGGAGATAACATCAGGTTAAGTTGGAAAACAGGATTAGCGGTATCGGCACAGCAGGATATTTTTCCACCACTTCTGGGAAAATGTCTTTTCCCTGTTCACGTCGGTCTCGACCCCGACCCAGTGAGAGATAAAAGAGGCATTCATGCGCTCAGGGTTGCTCGGAAATAAGCCACGAACCAGTGACTGTTTAAGGCAGACCGACCGAGCATCCCTCAGTTGTCAACCGATTCCTCGCGGTGATCTGTGGAGAATCGCCGAACTCACTGGGTGTTGACTCCGTCCGTCGCGTCTCCAAAGTCCAGGTCGAATCTAGTACCCCATGTTGTATCCCCGCTTTCTTCTTCGTGGACACGGGGTATTGACGACGCTTTTCCCCGACCTCGCAAGCCGAGATATCATTTCGAAGCAAATTGCAATAAACAGCGTTTCGTGACTGGAATGATCGCGATGGAGGAAAGCCGAAGCTTTCGGACAAGTTCCGACAGAAGGCCGATATTGCTCACGTGACTAGAAGCAGATTGCGGCCTCAAACACCAGGCATGAACAGCCGATAAGCAAGGCAGCAAATCTCGGTTATCCGCGGTCTCCCCCGCATGATCTCATGCCGCCCCGATGCTGGGGAAATAAAACCAGGGGGAGAGACACACTGCGTCCTCTTCACGTCTTTCAACCTCATAATGGCTTCTCTTCTACGACCTTGCCGCATACCGCGGGTATGTACCCGCAGCTACTCAACCGCTCCCTCCGCCTCAACACGCCTCAACCTCCCAATCGACTATAAATCCACTCCGCTCCTCCACCACAACTCGTCCTCGCTCTCGAATGCTTATGATCTTCCCGGTTCCAGCACGTCAAAATCCATGAACCTATACACAGCCATCAACGCTGCACTCCGCACCGCCCTTACAAAATCAAACAAGGTCATGCTCTTCGGCGAAGATGTCGCCTTCGGCGGTGTGTTTCGGTGCTCGATGGATCTGCAAACCGAGTTCGGATCGGAAAGGGTCTTCAACACCCCACTCACAGAACAAGGCATTGTGGGTTTTGCAATCGGTGCTGCTGCTGAGGGTATGAAGCCCGTCGCGGAGATCCAGTTTGCGGACTATGTCTTCCCAGCTTTTGACCAGATTGTCAATGAGGCTGCCAAGTTTAGGTATCGAGAGGGTGCGACTGGGGGAAATGCTGGTGGACTGGTGATACGAATGCCTTGTGGCGCGGTTGGGCATGGTGCCTTGTGAGTCTATTCTGCTTCGTGCTGTCGACTTCATGCGGTGGATCGGACTAACTGATAGATTCGCCTAGGTATCATTCGCAATCACCCGAAGCGCTGTTCGCTCACATTCCTGGTCTACAGGTCGTCATGCCCCGTTCTCCTTCGCAAGCTAAAGGCCTACTCCTGTCTGCCATCTTCGAAAGTAATAACCCCGTTGTCTTCATGGAACCAAAAGTCTTGTACAGGGCCGCTGTGGAGCACGTTCCAAATGAGTACTACACAATCCCACTGAACAAAGCGGAGGTCATCAAGCCCGGAAACGACGTGACGATTATCTCGTATGGCCAGCCACTATACCTCTGCTCTGCAGCCATTGCTGCCGCAGAAAAGGCGCTAGGTGCCAGCGTTGAGCTGATCGACCTGCGAACAATCTACCCATGGGATAGACAAACTGTCCTTGATAGCGTGAAGAAGACCGGCCGGGCGATTGTGGTTCACGAGAGCATGATAAACTTCGGAGTTGGCGCTGAAGTGGCCGCAACGATCCAGGATGGGGCATTCTTACGGCTGGAAGCGCCAGTCAAGCGGGTCGCTGGTTGGAGTACCCATACCGGGTTGATGTACGAGAAGTTCATCCTACCGGATGTTGCTAGTGAGTACTTTCCAGTGATAGCTGAGTATACTCTACTAACGTGCAATAGGGATATATGACGCCATTAAGCAGACGCTGGAGTATTAAGGCCTGTCCGGAGGTTGCGTCACAGTTGGGCGTTCAATCCTTAGAATCCGATACCACTTTGCAATTCAATCAGAAGATAGCGATAGAGTCATCAAAGCATCCTGCAAGTAGTTGGCCCAAGGTGGCGACAACCGAATTACCATACACGTAAAACTGTACGTTGTGTGCATTGCCTGTCCATGAAGTGTCAAAGCCCTCGCGCCGGCTGAAAGCGTGTACCTCCAAGCCAGACTTCCATCAGTTGGTAGACGCATGCCTTCCTGTGCGTCTTTCTTCTATTCCCCGGCGCCCTACTGAGCTGGTATAGCTTGGCTAGATATCTGCAAGGCATTGATAAAGGAATCGTGGTCTTCTAGGCTCCCATACCAGTACTATTCAGTCAACGGAAATGGGGGACTAAATAAGACAGGCACCACCCCTGATCCTTCTTGCGTCCGCATCTCGAGGAGGTCGCTCCCAACCATCCAATCCGTCACTCGAATTACAGTTGTCCGCGGCTGAAAGCGGGATCCGGACTGCATCTCCGAAGTCACTGGGGCACCAACTCATATGCATCTCTGTGCCTCAGGCATGAGAATCGACATTTCCAGAGTCCCTTTACCTGGTAAAACGCGGCAACCAGGCCGCATATTCCCATGACAAGGGCAGCGTGAACGATCAGTTCATTAGCGATGCCACTGTCGGAAGGCGCCTGGAGCAAGTCTGTTGTACCCAGTATGTTTCCCTCTGCATCCAATGCTGCTAACCGATATATCGGGTAAGTCGGGTCAACGGGAAGAGCAATTGCCGTCTCAAAACCGGTTTTCTCAAAGTCCTCGATAGACGTGAAACTCCTCGACCTGTTGACTTCCTCGATGCGGTCGCCGTCCCACCCTTCCAGACGCCAACCAGCAACCTCTGTCGCGCCGTTCCAACTCACATAGACCACGTCGTCAACTACAACTGCGTCAGGTCGAGTCTGCGGGTTTCCGACCCAATTACCCTTAAGCGCACGATATGACACCACGCGCCCAAAGTCGAAGAACGCCGACGCCCCAAAATGCACGTTACAGAGCAGCTCGCCGTTGGAGCTGAACTCGCTGTATGCCGCGCCATGTCCCCAGCCTACTATAACGCGATCGATGTCATCTATGAGCTGCACATTGCCCTGAGAAACGGATTTCAGCTGGTGTGGATGATGGTATGTGGCCAGCACCGTCGCCTCTCGCCTTGGAATATCGAGATGGACGGCCATGCCGCGGCTTTCACGCTCGGGGTCGCTATGCGCATGAGCGGCGTTGTCAAACAGCGTAATGGCACTGCTTTCCATGTGCCACCTGGCGTCGTGCTGCCAGGAGAAACCGGTGGCCTCGCCGTTTGAGAGGTCTTTGAATTCATTGTCCTTGCCACCAAGGGCCCAGAGAACGTTCCCCGTGGAGCGCGAGATGCAGAAGATGGCATGCAAGTGTCTCGCCGAGATGATGTAGTTCCCGCGCTCGTCCTTGTCGATACTGTTTATGTGGAAAAAGTCAAACGCAGAGGCCCGCTTGTTGCCTGTTTCTCCGGACAGTATCTCGTATGTGGTGTGAACAGCAAATTTATCGGAAGCGCGCCACTCGAAGATCAACTCCCCTGTCGCAATATTAAGTTCTTGAAAGAGACAGTCGTATATCCAGCCTATTTCGGGTCCGCCAACTGATCGCAAATCCATCATGATAGGGTCATATATTGTCACCAGCGCCGTGCCATCAGGCGTGATCTGAAAGTCATGCAGATCACCGCCATAACTTCCGACTGGGTTTATCACGTACCGAACCGTATATGCCGAGTCAACCTAAGCAAGCAGCATATGGTTAGATAGCTATCGTTGTTTCTAGTCAAGCTACTCACCATATACCACGATCCATATCCTCTCCCTTCAACTTGCTCACCTTCCCAGTAAGTGAGGAAATCCTGACCCTGGAAGCGCTGCACCTTGAAATCATGCGTCGTCCCCCAGTTATGTTTCATCCAGACAAGCTCACCATTCGCATCTAAAATCATTGGCCCCGGGTGTGCAACTGAATCTCCGCGTGGCGCAAGAAACGTATATCCGGAGTCGCATGCCCGGTCATTATTGACAGCAGTAATCTCTACCACAGGCGATTCGTATTGGAACGAGACATAACTCCTCGACGGGCCGAATCCATACGCACCCAAGTCATACCAGCTGAGATCGTCCCGAAAGCGAAAGCGGACTAGCTGAGGGCCGGCAAAGATATAGAAAAGATATAGAAGACCGGCAATGAGCATGCAAAGAACGACACGGATGAATTGCCTGGTGTCGACGCGCCAATGCCGTGAAAGACCCCAAGTCAAGCTGACCATCGCGACATGACAACAAATCTCAACCAACTTGCCAATGCGGACGGCGAGGTTGATAGACACGTCCCCTCATATTCTCAGGAGATACATGGTCACGCAAGTCTGCATTACGCACACACCCCCTCACGAGTGGTATAGAGGAGTTCGCGACGCGGCGTTGCCAAGGGGCTTCATCCACGCGGCAAACAGGGTTATCCTCGAAAGGCTCGGATTTATGTGGAGAACAGACGGTTTGCCGCCACGTTATTTTGACGAGGTTCGGCTCTTATTCGCTAGCCGGGACAATATTCTCCAGATTCGTACGGAGTACGTCCCAAGCTTGCGAGGTGACGCCGTCACTTCTCCACAGCTCCACTTGACAATTGCTGGAGTGGCGCAGCAGGGGAGGGCACGATTCATGCATCGCTATTTTTCGAAGCCATGGCGTAGCAGGACACATTCTGGGCAATTCGCAAGCCCTAGTAAGGTATCTTCCGCAGAGTAGTACATAGCCTGCTCTCTCCAATCTTGCTTAGGAATCATTGATGCCTTGTTGATCAACTCCTCAGGATAGTCCACGCGTCGAGAGTGCTCTGACCCATGCCAAGTATACAGCTCTCATCTTCCGCTGTGGGGACTAGTTTGATTACGCGGAGTTGATCATGCGAATCACGAGTTGGACTTCTTCTCATCTTGTCGAGCTCATTGGAGGTACGGAGTCGGCATGCAGGTCGTACTCACTTATGATATATTTTGAGTTTTGCGGACGAATTACGGCATTTTGATCACGACTTTCGATGTCAGAAGTACGCGGGACGACCAGACAATCGAACATGAGCACAACAATTAGGATACTAACAGAACCTGCAAAGCCCAGTGGGTTCCACTGGAAACCCCTCACGCATTATAGACTGGCATAGCAGGACACATCCCCACCAACTTATCGGTCGCAGCACTAGGCCGGAATTTCGCTTCCTTCCCCCACTTCTCCGCCTCCTCTCCAGCCCTTCCCTGCACCTCCTCAAACGCGAATTTCTTCTCAGGAAGCAGATTATAGATCCCCTTCGCGTACTCCGGCGCAATGCGGAAAGCCTGCACGAGATACTTCACCTGGATCTCAGGATACTCGACCAACTTCAAAAGCCGCACAGTATTCGCGTGCAGATGCTGGCGCGCCCGCGCGTCCATGACGTCCATGTACAAGTTCCGGGCCTGATCATACTCAGAGTCCTTGCCCTCGTGGAAGAAGTGCGATTTGCGGCCAACGAGACTGTCGGCGAGTTGATAAGGGGCTTCGGCGGTGTCCGGACGGAATTTGTTTGTGAAGCTGTTGGGCGCGTATTGGGGGTTCATGGCGTGATTTGCGTCGACGCGCATTTGGCCATCAAAGTTTAGGGAGGAATACGAGGAGGCCATGAAGGGGCAATTCACTGCGCATGTTGTTAGGATTGCGTGCCTAAGTGTAGGAGTTAGAACGGATATTGAAGCTTACCCGGAACTTGGTGCAGGTTGATCCCGATGCGGTGGTACTGCGCATCGCGGTAGAAGAACATGCGGAATTGTAGAAGGGGGTCGGGGCTGTCTTCGATGCCGGGGACCATGCTTCCAGGAGAGAAGGCTGCCTGCTCGACGTCGCGGTGGAAGTTCTCAGGGTTCTTGTTTAGGACCAACTTGCCAAACTCTTGTAGCTGATTTTATTAGCTGCATTCATGAATCCCGAGGGTATTGGATATGAGATGCGTACTGGAAACTGTTTCTTGGGCCAGACTTTCGTCACGTCGAACGGGTCGAATCCGAGCTTCGCCGGGTCTGCCTCTTCGGGCTGCATGATTTGAATGTGGGCAGTCCAGGTAAGTTGTTCTCCGTGTTCAATTTTTCGCCAAAGCTCGCGCTTCGAGTAGTCGGGGTCTTCGCCTCCGTACTTCAGGGATTCGTCGGCAGTGAACTGCTTCTGGCCGTGGTCCGCGAGGAAGTGGTACTTGATGTAGACGAACTCTCCCTTGGCGTTCACCCTGCTAATGTTAGTAGCGCTCTCTTCGAGTGAGTTGGCACGTTCCATTTGAATGTATGACAGCCGTATCCATGGTTGTTGGTCCAACCATCGGGTGTGCCGTGGTCGCTAAAGAACATCATACCGGCATGGTTTCTGCGAAGGTCAGCGAGGAAGGTATCAGCAAACAGAAGAACATATTACCCTTCCGGTGTGTTGGCAAGCAAGTCAAACAAGGAGTTGTGATCCAAAAGGAAGTTCTTCGGATTCCGATATTGGGATCGAATCACATCGGGGCCTTGGATAGGGTCTCGGCAGAAAAAGATTGGCTTCACTCGATTAGTGATTGGCTTTGATGCTAGCGAGGGGTCTTACAAAGTTCAGTCCCACGATATCATAGTTACCCTCGCCAGTATAGAACTTGATGGCGAACCCACGGGGGTTACGAGCCAGGTCTGGGAACTCTCGACCGAGAGTTACCGTTGAGAACCGGACGAAGACAGGGGCTTTGATTCCAGGTGATCGAAGGAAGTGTGCCTGTAATTGTCAGACCTTGAATTGCTTGAAGGCGAATTTTCCTACCTTTGTCAACGAAGATACGTCCTTGGTGACCTCGAAGTGTCCAAATGCGCCACTACCACCTGCAAAGGTTAGGCATCGAAGAAGATAATAGGTACCACGGACGGTCTAACAAGGGTGAACCATGCGCTCAAGGTTCTTGGAGCGATTGAAATGCTGCTGCTTCTGGAAGAGGAACGTATCGGAGGCCAAAGGCAGCCCGCCCGCCGTCTTACTATGAGCCGGGTCGGGGAATGGGATAGCCTCGTTGTTGGTAAAGTACGGACCATCATCAGCCCGCTTCCCAGGACCCTGAACGCCGGTCAATTTAGCCGCGACCTTTGCGGGACCATCGTTGGCGCCCTGGAATAGCGACGCGAGCTGCATAGGGCGCGGATCGCCGCCCACAGCGCCGACGGCTTGGCCGATTGCTTGCAACGGATGAGTATGGGTGGTCATTATTGTGGTCACGGACGGTAGACAACGAAATTAATGGGCTACCTGACTTGTCCTGCCTCGTCCCCAGCTCTTCCTGCTTTTATCACTCATTTTTACTGCCATTGAGTTTCCTGCTGTCAGAATGACGACTGCAATATGTGGAACAACTGGATCGAGGTATATTTGTAGAGCTTCCTCCTGACAAGCTCTTCCATGGAGGGTAACCTTGATTGATGATTTGCGATACTTGAAAGTGGTTGACATGGTGGCGTCATTGATTAACTGTTGACGTCTCGGCTCTGTCAGAGTAATCTTGTCCCTCCGAATGGTCAACGCTCGGTGGTCTAGATCTGTCTCGTTTCCCAGTCCGCATGGAACAGGGCTGGCGCATACTAATCCGATGCGTCTACAAGGAACGAGGAAAGCTGGATTTTCGGGGAGCACATGACCAAAGAAAAAGATCAACATTTTGTGAGTGCCAAGCCCACGGTAGCGGCCACATGACCTCTCAGTTACCCCTCCTCAGCTCGTTCCAGAACAGGCAGTCGCAACCGCGGCCGGCCGCCCCGCACCTTTCCCACACCTTTTGCTGCTTCCTGCGTTTTTCTCCTTCTCCAATCCGCAACAATAACCACTTTCCCACTCTCCCTCTTTCCTTATCTTCACAGCTTCTCCCCACGCCCCCGCAGAGCCATCCACTCCTCAACAATCCCGGCGTACGATGACGGTCCATACACAGCCAGCAACTCTTTCCACCACCGCCCGCCCATTCGGTACGGATTAAGGCCGAGGTCACGCAGCAACACGTCATTGTACTATTTGTGTCCGGTTAGAGAGATGCGATCCATCTGCACAAGAACACTCACTTTGATTGCGTCCACATTCAGTCCGACACCCGTCAATCGTCCCCACACTACATCCTCGGCAATGGACTTGTATACGCGCCCGGAGTTGCTCAGCGGCCCATCCTGGCCACCGTCAAGACCACCTGTGAGAAACGCTACGGCCCAGAGTGCCTGCACCTCTGCTACGAGGGCTACGGCCCCAGAGTACACGGCCCCCATGACGGCGAGCGACCGATCTCCTTCAGCAACAAGAGACGGCGACGCTACGCGACGGAAGAGACGATAGGTATTTGGTGCCGGCGAGGTCGCATGTTTGAAAACACTTGGGTCAAAGATTTGTCGCATTTTTGCCTCAACCTGTTGCTCGGATGAGTCCCAGCCATAGTCCGCATTTGGGCCTGGTAGGCCAAGCTGCGTTCTTAGAGCCGGTGGATCAAATTCAACTGGGATACGTGGTATCCAACCAGTTGCGTGAATGATGAGATCGAGTGATGGGATCAAGGTGCCGTCAGAGAGATGAATAGTTGCGTCTGTCGATGACCCTGACAGACAGGCGATTTTCGAGCGATAAATATGGACGTTCGGACCGAGGATTGTATCCCATAAATCGTGGTGATTCGCGATGCCGCCAGGCGAGGTGCACTCAATCGCGCTGGACCGATTAGTGTCATTCATGAACTGCAAGGGCGGATGTCACCTGGCGGCTGGGCGAAGTTTCTCCATCTTCGGCTGCGAATCGTACCCGGCGGACGCGTGAATCGAAGCGTCCACTTGCTTCCATACGTGGCGTACTGCTGCTCGTCCCAAACGGTTCTCGTGGATTATCCGCCGTAACCAGGACCCCTCGATCCGTGGTATGTGATACCGCGATGTTGTAGACGGCCATGCCATGCGCTTAGGGATCTCGTAAACACATCGACTCATCAATCCGACCATACGGGTGCAGGCTGCCTTGTCGCTCGCCACTTGTTTTTTGCCCAGCTGGGCAGTGGGCTCCGTCATCCAGGCTGGGCCGTGTCCGTCCTCTCGGATAATCCAATGCACCTGGACCGGCTCCGGAGGGCATTCATTAAGCCGCAGAGATGCACTATTGCGATGGAGGGAACCGAAGAGGTGAATGAAATCAAAAGCCGACTTGGCTCCACCGTATACCGCGACTGACCTTGGGAACGAAGAACGCTGTGCGTTGCACTTGAGCGGCCTTTGTTGAATCGGAACTGGCTCATAGCCTAGTTTATCCTGGCAGTAGAGACCGACATCTTTGGCGTGTATCTCAGGAATCGGGTGGCACCCGGTGCGAGGAATATCAGGGATATTGGGCTCAGAGGTAAGACCAACAGCAATGATAAGCTTATCGCAGGTTATAGTGAGCGGAGTGGAAGTGCCGCCAGTCTGTGCGATAAGGCTGAGTGACCATTGCTTGGACGGAAGCCGAGAAACGCCCTCGACCTATAAATATGAGTAGACGTCTCATATGACCGCTATATTTACACACCTTGCAGTTCAGCCGGATACGCCGAGTGAGATCCCACTTTTGACACCAGATGTGCAGATACCGGTTGATCTTCCAGCCAGGGATGAACTTGTCTTCATCTATCCCACCAGCGGTGTTTGGGACAGCTGTGGCTAGGGGAAGATCGCTGAACTCGTAATGACCGTAGGAGTTCTGGCTCAAAAGATTGGGGTATAAGCGATCTCGAGCCCATGTACCTCCTGTCTCAGAGCCCGAGTCAATGATAAGAATGTCATTCTCGTCGTTGTACTCGTTCTTTTCTGAGCGGGTGTAGGCGCCAGTCACCTGGAGATATGTTTTGGCAGTGATGAGGCCGTAGTAGCCAGCACCAACTACGACAACCTGCGGCATTGTGACCTGTCGCTAAATACTCCCTGCAGCGGAGGCCCCAAGAGTACAAAGATTGGCCTTCATCTTAAGTGCCAGGCCGCCAAGGCATGGACAATCGCCGGCATCTGGCCGCTTGATATTGTTCTTTCCATACAAAGAAAGACTTGGCAGCCCCGTTGATCAGAACAGGGATCCCGTTTGAAATCTGTTTACAACCTCGTATTTCTCTATATCGTGGCCTCTAATTCGTCAACTATCGTCACTTTAATGCTGGGTCGTTGTCGATCACCACATAGTTCCAACGCCTCCTGTGCTCGTTCCAACGGAAATTTGTGAGACACCAACGGCTTGAGGTCGAAAAAGCCGGCCGCCATGCATGCGATAGCCCTTGGCCACGTATCCCGGTAACGGTTGATGAACTTGAGGTCGATCTCTGCCAATGAGAGATGCATAAACGGCAGATTGTTGATGATCTCCTTGCCGACTCCAATCACCACCACCAGGCCTCCCCGTCTCGCCGTGTATGCAGCCGTGCATATACTACTCTCAACTCCTGTGCACTCGAGGACTCGATCAGGCGCAGTGTACTCGTTATCGCCAAAGAGCGCTCGGATACCCTTTGCGTTTCCCTGAGCGTCCAGCGCAGGATTGATCTGGTACGTCGAAGCGGTCGGCACAAACTCTTTGGCGAACCTGAGTCGGCTCTCGTCGATGTCGGTGACGACGATCGGGTGTGCGCCAGATGCGCGCGCAGCAGTCGCAGCGATCAGACCGATGGGACCAGCACCGCAGATGACCACGCCGCGACCGAGTTCGAGCTGGGCGACTTGAATGCCGCGCATCGTCACGCTGAGGGGTTCGAGGAGGGCGCCGTCGAGGTAGGATAGGTTATCAGGAAGTCTAATCATTAGCGGGTGTCCTTTGTAGAGCAAACAAGCACGTACTTGTGCAGCCACTTTGCGGGGTGGACTTTGTATCGCTGGACGGTTCCAGGGTAAGGGTAGACGCCGGCAAACGCCACGTCCTCACAGAGGTTGTATCGTCCATCATCGCAGAGGAAGCAGTTCTCGCACGGTACACCAGGCTCGACAGCGACGCGATCGCCTGTAAGTAGTCAGTAAGTAACTGAGTAGGTCCGTCACGAAAGAGAAAAGAAAGCGCACCGGGCTGCAAATGTGTTACACCCTCTCCACACTTCAACACCACTCCCGCAGCCTCATGCCCGATAATACAATCGCCCTTGAAAATCAACTCTCCAATGCGACCGGTCTTCCAAAAGTGAACATCTGACCCGCAGATACCGGTCGCCTTAATATGAAGCAAGACTTCGCCTTTTCCCGGCTCGTGAACGGGGGCTTCGACGAACTTGATCTGGTGGTCGGCGGTGATTTGAAGGGAGGGATTGGGGAGGTACGACATGGCGGCGAATCGATTGGTTTGAGGGTCGGGCAAGTCGGTCGACAGAAATTACTGAGAGTGGAAAACTTCCAGAGGCGCCACGAAAATTATATAGCCTGTTTCTCATGCGCGAGGGGAAATAGATGGGGAAACTGGAGGCTCCGGAGGGACTCCGATTATTTGGGCTCCAGAATTTCCCCATTCGGCGTACAGTGCCTACGACTACTTGATTCGGTAATGGTGCATGTTTTCCGCCGGTTATAAAGCGATAAATCCCTCGCAAATTGATTGTTTTTGTGCTCAGACAAAGATTATCTCTGTCACTTCACATTAGTCCATCACAATGACAGCTTCACTTGTGAACGGCTCGAGCAGCCACCATGACCATGTCCTGAAGAGCTTCCGGCTTCTTATCGCCGATCTCTGCCAGCAGTTTGGCGGCGGACACCCTGGGTATGTAACACAACGAAACGAAAGAATCGACGAACGCGGCTAATTTGGTAGCGGTGCCATTGGCATGGCAGCCATCGGAGTCGCCCTCTGGCGCTACATCATGCGCTACGCTCCTCACACCCCCGACTTCTTCAACCGCGATCGCTTCGTCCTCTCCAACGGCCACACTTGCCTCTTCCAGTACACCTTCCTCCACCTTACCGGGTACAAGGCCATGACTTTCGATCAGCTCAAGTCATACCACTCCGAGCGAGTCGATGCGCTGTGCCCAGGCCACCCAGAGATCGAGCACGAAGGTGTCGAGGTTACCACTGGCCCTCTGGGTCAAGGTGTCGCCAACGCGGTTGGTCTAGCGATGGCTTCGAAGAACCTTGCGGCTACATACAACCGCCCGGGGTACGATGTTGTCAACAACCACACATGGTGCATGATCGGAGACGCATGCTTGCAGGAAGGTGTTGCCCTGGAGGCAATCTCACTGGCTGGCCACTGGAAGCTGAACAACTTGACAATCATGTACGATAACAACCAGATCACCTGCGATGGCTCTGTCGATCTTACGAATACCGAAGACATCAACGCCAAGATGAGCGCTTGCGGTTGGGATGTTATCGATGTGGAGGATGGGTGCTATGATGTTGAGGGTATTGTACAGGCTCTGCAAAAGGCCCGTGCCTCAACTGACAAGCCCACCTTTATCAATGTCCGCACTGTCATTGGTCTCGACAGCAAGGTCGAGGGACAGGCGGCTGCCCACGGCGCGGCATTTGGGGTATCAGACGTCGCTGAGATGAAACGCAAGTACGGTTTCAACCCAGAGGAGCACTTTGTCATTAGTGATACTGTTCGCGAGTTCTTCGCTGATATTCCGGCACGCGGAGAGGGCTTCGTCAAAGAGTGGGATGATCTCGTCAAGAAGTACAGCGAGGCACACCCCGAGCTGGCCGCCGAGTTCCAGCGTCGTGTGCGCGGTGAACTCCCCTCCGACTGGCAGGAGAAGATCCCAACTGAGTTCCCCGACAAGCCGACTGCTTCGCGTGCGTCGTCTGGTCTCGTCTTCAACCCTCTGGCACAAGACATCAACAACTTCATGGTCGGCACAGCTGATTTGTCGCCTTCCGTCAACATGATCTGGAAGGGCAAGGTTGACTTCCAACACGTAAGCCTTCCGATCCTCTTCTTGACTGCAAAGCTAACCAGCACAGCCCGACCTCCGCACAACCTGCGGTATCAACGGCGACTACTCCGGCCGGTACATCCACTACGGTGTCCGCGAGCACGCCATGGCCGCCATCTCCAATGGCCTCGCAGCCTTCTCCCCCAACACCTTCATCCCCATCACCTCCTCCTTCTTCATGTTCTACCTATACGCCGCTCCCGCCGTACGCATGGGCGCCCTGCAGCACCTCCAAGTCATCCACGCGGCGACACACGACTCAATCGGCATGGGCGAAGATGGACCCACGCACCAACCCATAGAACTCGCCGCGCTCTACCGCGCAATGCCAAACCTGCTATACATCCGGCCCGGTGACAGCGAAGAAACAGCCGGCGCCTGGATCGCCGCAATCAACGCAAAGAAATCATCCACGATCATCTCCACCTCACGACACGCCCTCCCGCAACTCAAACAGACCCGCCGCGACGGCGTCCTCAAGGGCGCGTATATCCTCGAAGATATCCCCAACGCAGCCGTAACGATCCTCGGCGTCGGTGCCGAACTCTCCTTCGCCCTTGAAGTCGCGGCAACGCTGAAGGAAAAGAACAACATCACCGCGCGCGTAGTCAGTTTCCCCTGCCAGCGGCTCTTCGAGCAGCAGAGCGTCGAATACAAGCGAAGCGTGCTGCAACGACACAAGGGGATTCCGGCGGTCGTTATCGAGCCGTATGCGCCCAATGGGTGGGAGCGCTATGCGGATGCGGGGATTTCTATCAGACGCTTTGGACATAGTTTGCCGGGCAAGGCCGCGTACAAATTCTTCGGCTTTGATATCGAGGGGATGTCTGAGAAAATTGCCGGGTATCTAAAGAGACGGGAGGTTGAGGAGGAGCTTAAGGGGGAGTTTGTGGATCTCTAATTGAATCTTGGATAAGTTTGTGATGGTAATGATGTATAGACGTATATAATCTATGAATTTGTTTCTTGTGTTTAATTCTCTCGAAAATGGTAAGAATTGTTGGTATGCGCATGATGGAGAGGGTTGTGGTTCGAGGCGTCCGCGGTGAGGAGTGCTGAGGAGTTGAAGGTGATTGTTGGAGAAGAGGGGAAGAGGCGGTTTTGTGATCTGATGTCAGCTGCGCTTATCTTGTGTTCCTGGTTATCCGCGTAGTATTGGGGGACAGAAACACGGTAAACTGCAGTGTAGCTGCTGATGTACCTACCGGAGATCGGAGATACCCCCCCCCTCCCCTGGGGTGTTACCGATGATCAGAATGTTCTCTCCCTTTTACTAGTTGCGCGAGTTCAACTTGGGCAAGGGGTTATGGAGGCTCAGAGGGTACGTGCATTCCTCAGGCTTCTTGGAGGGCGTGTGGTACTCATGAGTGGTGAAGAAAGTTATTACATTGATCATGGATATTAAATACAACATTTTCCCGCTTTCCAACTCCCCCGCTCCAGATTTGGTACGTTAATGTGCAAAAACAATCGGACGTCCTTTAATCCCAGCTTGCTTCGAGCTGTAGCTCACCCCATCAATTTTCATTCCCTGCTCATTTGCCAGGATGATCGTATCGCCATGGTCGGATAGTGGACAGTCCGGGAGATGAAACGGCTGGTCAATCCTCGGCCGTAGCGACACATTATCCGGAAGAATCTGAATATCACCCGCCTTGTTGCGGATCGTCCAGTGATCCAGGGAAACCGCTCGATTCGTCTTATTGGACAGTGTAACCGACCTCGGGGTTGAATTCGCAGGGTTAACGTAAGCCTCGTGGATGACAACGGACTCCTCGATGATATCCGGACGCAAAAAGTCGCTCCACATCACGCCGGTGATTGCGTGCCCTGTTTGATCGTTGGTGTGTACGGCCTGCGAGGCGAAGCCGATGAAGAAGCCGATCCATAAGTTTGTTCGTTGGAAGTGGATGATGAGCCCGCCGTCTTGGAAGACCCCATCGTCCCATCGGTACTTGCGTATGTTGCCTTGGTTCATGTGCATCTTGTGCATGGCTTTGCCGTTGTTGTATCGGGAGCCGAATAGGTATACATCTGCATTTTCAAGGATGGCCTGCTGGATGTTCGGCTCGAGAACGTCAATTATATCGTTGAATTGCCCGGCTACCTCGTGAGGAAGGAGTCGGCCGTCGCTTGTGTTGAATAGGCTGTTTCGGATGTAATCCAATGAGCACTCGTTTTGCATCTGGTCTGTCCCTCGGTGAAATCCATATTTCAGCTCGGCCAGCTCGTCGGCGAGAGGATTTTGGTCGATCTGGTGGTTTACCCAGTAGACCAGACGGGAATCATGAGGGTCTCCAAGGCCAGACTTTATGTTGATCGTGGCTCGATACAAGCCTTGGATTTCTTTGTCTTCGCGGGTGAAGGTCGAATCATATCGTGGTGTGCCAGTGTCGAGATCATGAAAGTACAGAGAGAGGTGCGGTGATTTGAGATCGTCTTTTCGACGCTCCACTACATGGTAAACAGGATGCGCTTTCCAGACGCCATAATCTTCAACCGGCATCGTGAGTGATTACAGTGGTTAGCTCATCTTGAAACATCTGGAGAAAAATATCCGGGTAACCGTTGAATATATATCCGTGGAGCCTTCACCTTTCTGTATCAAGTCTTGCAGTCAGAAGATCAAAAGCCTGAAAGCCTGGACCAGTCCATATAGTCGATTACGTCTAGAAGACGGAGGAAGCTTGACTCGATGAGCCATGGATTGTGTTGCAACGTCAAACGGAAGGCCCGCCTGGAACACTGAATCGAGTGGTCGAGAGCCAGCCATTCCACACCCAAAAACGGAGACGAAGTATCTTTTTTCCTATCACTTCCATTTGCTGGCCAAGAAACGAGTTTAGCTGTACTGGGATTAGCCTACATAATTGGTGCCACCAATCAACAGCTGTGCTGTGCCCACCCCCTCATCATGCAGCGTTATGTTGATAACCGGTTATGCGACCGTCAGGCGATCCCTCCCAGCCCTCCAAGTCGTTTCTCTCCGCGACCTTTCTTTTCACCTTTCAACCATAGACACTCTCCCTGATAGATGCGTCGACAGCCTTTTTTCCGATCCATACACCACATAAACCCGCGACAGACGCCATGAACTGGCTGCGGGGAAGCCCCGCCGAGCGGGAACCCCGCGTCGACGAAGACCAGGAGCCTCTGCTCAACGAGGACGAACACAGCCGTCGCTCAAGCCAGGATGAAGAATCTACGACACTTCAAGTCGCTCGAAAGACGACCTCAAGGCGCCGCTTCATCGTTCTTGGTGTTCTCCTCACAACGAGCATCACCTCCATCGTCGTCGTCATTGTCCTCTTGGCAACTCACACACTCTTCCCCAAACCCGAGGACCGCACCCATCGCATCCACCACTCTCCCATCAAAAACATCGTCGTTCTCGTGCAGGAGAACCTCGCTTTCGATACCATTGCCGGCGGCCTCACCTACAATCCCGACATCGATAACCTCGTGAATCACAACTTCTGCAACCCAGTCAACGTCTCCGATCCAGACTCCCCGCAAATCTGCGCAAAGCCGATCGCCAAAAACATCGCAGCCGATGACCCAGACCACAGTATCGCCGGTGGGAATCAACAGGTCTACGGCACCTACCACCCCGACCTCTCCATTCACACTCCATCTATGCAGGGCTTCGTCACGGAACAGATGCGCGCCCACGGGATAACCAGCGACCTCTCGCGCGCCGCGGAGGTGATAAACTACTATACGCCGGAACACGTCCCAGTTTTCAACGCACTCGCAGAAAATTTCCTTCTTTTCGACAGATGGTTCGCGTCCGTCCCTGGCCCTACAAACCCTAACCGCGCATACCTCACCTCGGGCACGTCCCATGGCCACGGCTTCAACGATCCCGGCTTCGATGTCTCAGCCCTCCCTCAGCTTTCCATCTTCGAACAACTCTCTGCAGCAAATATCTCTTGGATAAACTACTCCAACGCGACCGGCTTCGCCCCCGACGCGCTCTTTTACCACTGGGCCGCGACAAACGCGCGGCAGAACATCAAGCCAATCTACGACTTCTACGCGGACGCGCGCGAGGGAAATCTCCCACGATTCACCTGGATAAACCCCGAATGCTGCAGTTACACGTCGTTCCACCCACCGTCGCCGATAAATCTCGGCGAGGACTTTGTGAAATCGATCTACGAGGCGCTGCGCGCAGGTCCACAGTGGAACGAGACACTCTTCATCCTGACCTTTGACGAACATGGCGGCTTCGCCGACCACGTTCCGCCGCCGGAGAACGTTCCACCCGGCGATAACATTCCATACACTGAGGTCGCGGGCGACGGGAAACCGACGACATTCCACTTCGATCGGCTGGGCATCCGCGTTCCGACAATTCTGATCTCGCCTTGGGTGGAGAAGGGGGCAGTTGTGCATGCGCCGAAGAATGGAAAGGGGGAGTATACGCATACGTCAATCTTGAAGTATGTCGCTGAGCTTTGGGGATTGGAGATTCTTGGGCCGCGCGTCGAGTGGTCTGCGAGCTTCAAGGATCTAATTCACAAGAAGAAGAAGAAGTTTAGAGTTGATACCCCGGTCGTATTACCCAACCCAGCGGTTTTCTAGACCTGTATACACATGAGTTATTTACTTGGTTTTTCATTAGACGCTGTACATATGATTTACCTAGTATTTTGTTTGCTGTATAGATCGATATGTCATGTCACGACTTGGCACCAAACCCATCAAGAAGCTTAACTTTTCCATTAGCCTGTAAGACACCTGCACCTTCAGGATGATACTAATACAGTTACTAGGCCGCGAGTGTCGGGCTATTGCCCATTGTATGTGTATCGCAGATAGAGTCATGTGATCCCCCCATTGGATTGATCCATCGCCGTGATTTCTTTGCTGGGACTGCTTCCCCCTCATCTTCACTGATTGATCAAGATCACTATCAACATCGGACTGATATCGGCTTATTGGGGGTTTCCCCTTTGCTTAGCTACCATACTCGTGGTAGCCTTCACGACGCCATATTTGACACTGAATACACTGCGGTTAATTTACCCGCCCCTCGCAAGGCATACCCCACCACCCTCCAACAAAAGCACATGCCGCCATAAGACCATACGATACTGCATTTTCCCTCTGAGGTGCTTTTGACTTTTTCTTAGTTTCACTCGCAAGTTTCTGTTCTGTGTCTATCTTTTGGACCTCGTCAAATGTGCACCCTCACAACAGCCGCTCCAGAGATGGATGATTTTCGCGACTTCGTGAGAGATGAAGACGAGGCAGAGGACCTGGAAGAGGTTGTTGAACCCTGGGACAGCTACGAGACGGAGGGAAACAAGAATGTGTTCTACCCTATCTGTCTGGGCGAGGTTCTGAATGACAGATACTTGGTTGAACACAAGCTTGGATTTGGTGGTGGATCTACTGTTTGGATGGCACATGACCTGATAGACAAACAAGATGTCGCCGTTAAGGTCATGTCTTCGTGGCCCTGGGCCGAAAACGAAGTACGCATGCAGAGAGAAATAGCACAGAGCGTGAAGGACAGCTCCCATCTTGTGACTTCCCTAGCGACTTTTACTCTGCTTGCAAATGGATTGGAACATCAGGTCTTGGTCTTGCCATTGGTGGGCCCACGGATCAACTGGCACACTCTGGTCAAGGTTTCGATGGCTACTAGGATGTCTGCTGCCCGGCAGTTACTTGAAGCACTAGAGAGTTTGCATACCGCTGGGATTATCCACCGCGGTAAGTGGAGCGAGGCCCCTTGTCTTTCCCGATTCGCGGAACCTCATGTTAAACAACCTTTACAGACGTAAGCGAGGGAAACTGCATGTGGGGAATGACATCTCTCGCCCATCTCCACCGGAGCGATAAGTACAAGGAACTCGGACGACCACTCAGGGAACCAATACCGCACGTAAAGCACCCCTTCAAGCAGGGCGGACTTGTGCGCGCTATCAACACCCCTAACCACCTCCGCACAGACGATTTCTACCTCGGCGACTTTGGCCTTTCACAGAAAATAACCGATTCCAAATCGCAACGCGGCTACCCAGATCTGAAATTCTGCTCCCCCGAGCGTCTTCATCGAAAAGAGCCAAGCCCTGCCTGTGACATTTGGAGCTATATGGTTGTGTTTTCGATCCTGTATCTTGACTTCTCGCTCTTCAGCAGTATAGAAACTAGCGTGATAGGCGACCATGTTCGATGTCTCGGTCCCTTGCCGGCGGAATGGAAAGGGTGCTACACACACCCCAGCGGGAGGGATTCGTGGTATGATCAGAGTGCGAAACCGGACCCGAAACATGACCTTGCGTCTAAGGTTGCCTTGCGCCGTGGGGATGCGGATCCTGTTGAGCGGGGCCATGTGGTTTCTAATATGGCCAAGGTCTTTGTGTATGACCCAGCGAAGAGGCCAACGGCGACGGAGCTTCTGAGGGATCCGGACTTTAGAGCTATCATGAATAGATATGGGTGCTGATGTTTTGGGATGAGATATGACTCATGATAGAGAGCGAATCATTAGACCTTGAAGGTGACCATGAATTGCATTACATCATAAACGTCGCTAACTATAACCATCATAGATACGATATATGCATTTCAATAAATAAACAAACAGACCAACCCTATCTCAACATGAATATTAATACAGCTACCCACTCAGCTGCGTACGGTACCGAAATCCTGGCAGCAACCCAAAATCACAGGACCCACGTCTCCTTGATAAAATCCGCGCACCGCTCTCCAATCCCATACGCCGGCATCTGCGTATGTCCACCATGCAGCGTGGGCATGACACTGCAGTCCGCGACGCGGAGATCCTTCACGCCGCGGACGCGGAGCTTGTTGTCGAGGACGGCGTTGCTGTCGGTGGCAGGGCCCATTGCGCATGTACCGGAGGCGTGATAGCCTGATAGTTGATTAGTATTGTTCTTGAAATAGGGGGAAGGGAGAGGGAGAGGGAAAATAGAATGGAGAAACATACAAGTCGTCGCATGCTGCTTCACGTACGGAACCCAGTCCTCCCTCGTCTGGAAAAGATGATGCGTCTGGTCGGGCGGCCATGAACCGGAAACGATATCCTTCGTGCCTGCCCCCTGCGTGACAATCTCATTCGCGTACTGGCACGCTTCGCTAAGAACAAGCATGTCGAGCGGATCAGCGAGATAATTACAATCAATCACCGGGTTCACATTCGGGTCCTTCGATGCAAGAGTCACAGCCCCCCCGCGACTTCGGCGCGAAAAGCTCAGCGATAATCGAAAACGCGTGCTGCCCGTCACCCGGGAACTGATTGTACTGCTTCGGACCGCCGTAGCATTCCGTCGTCAAGAATCCGATGTTCGGCTGTGAGGGTGTGAGGCCCATGGGATCGCGGCCGGGGAGGCGGGGTGCGTTCTTCCAGAGGGGTGAGTCGGCGAGGCGGTCGTCGATGCGGGTGAAGGCGACGGAGCCGAAGGGGAAGCTGGAGAGGAAGCCGGTTTTGTGCTCTTTCCATTCGGCGTATGTGCTCTGAAAGGCGTTACCGTGGTAGATCTTTGAGCAGTTTGTTAGGTTGGGTTGTTTGGTTTCGTAGAAGATGAAGACAATCTATAAGAATGAGAAAAGTTAGGGTTCATTAGAATGGAAAGGGGAGATGTGGGGGAGAAATGTACCAGGTGGTCCATGAGGTTCTTTCCGACGCCCGGAAGATCGACCTGGCACTCGATGCCGTGCTGTGCAAGTTCATCGCCGGCACCAATCCCGGAGCGCATTAGAATGGCAGGACTGCAGTAGGCACCTCCGGAAACGATGACTTCGCGCCGGGCATGGAAGATCTTCTCAGACCCGTCTGCTGTGCGAGTAACAACGCCAGTCGCACGTAGCCCATCTTCTGTCTGCTCAATGAGTGCGCGGTCAACAGTTGTATCTGTGTGTATGGTGAGGTTGGAGCGGTCATGCTCCTTGGTAATGAAATCGGCCGCGGTGGTACGGATTCCCTTGTGCACGGTACGCGGGACATGGCCACACCCGTTGGCGACATCGCCGGTGGAGAACATGTCGTGGTGTAGCGGAAGACCCTTGTCGACAAAGGAGTCTATGAGACGGCTTGCGATTGGGGCGAGGTCATGCGGTTCTGTGTGGAGAGGGCCGGAGTAGCCGTGCGCAGACTCGGTGGCTTTGAACCAGGGTTTCGGGTGGAATGTTTCAGACTGCGCCCTCAGTACCGAGTACAAAGGCTGAAATACGAGGAAAGTATGTTTCCTACCTTCTTCATAGCCTCGAAGAATTCTTCGCCGCTCCATCCCTCCAGTCCCCAGTCATCATAGTCCTGTTTGGTGCCGCGGATACAAAGCGTGCCGTTACAACCACTGCTTCCACCGAGGAATCGCCCGCGGCTGAGCTTGACTGTACGATCGTCGACGCCGGCCATGGGCTTCGTGACGAGGTTCCAGTCTGTCTCCGAGTCAAAGTTGCCAGACGATCCGCCGGGCATGTGTACGTTCTCGAGGTCGCGGTTGTGTTGGCCTGCTTCAATGAGAAGGACACGGACATCTTTATTCTCTGCTAGGCGGCCAGCGACGACGCAGCCTGAGGTGCCGCCTCTGTTGAAGTTAGACTTGTCAGTCATGGATGAGGTAAAGGGAGAGGATAGGGAGGCGTACCCGCAGACAATGTAGTCGTAGGTGTTCTCTGGGTCGGTGGCGGAGCCCATTTTGACGCGCAGGGAGAACTGAAGTGCAGCAGGAGAGGGGCCTCAATGCCCGAGGACTAGCGACTCCTTTTAAGGTTGAGCTGTGCTGCTGGGTTCCGAAACGTCTGCAGTTGGCAGAGGATAATGACTGCGCCACTGTTAGTTAAATCTGACAAACTAAGCATAAGCCTGGACTTGGTAACGGTTGCCGCTTACGCGCGGTTTATCACTCGAACTGTTGGGGTCACTGTCATAAATAGCAGAGGCGTACCTGTCGAATACCCAAGGCCGTAAAATATGTATCATGCTTGTGATTGGGTGACTGAATCCATGAGCAGCTTCTGGTGCGATAGTCCTAGCACCAAGAGTAGGACGATGGGAAAAGCGGAAAGACCGCTGCAGAGACCGCAATCTCTCCACACCTCCAGCTCCTTGATGGTGAGGCGACGGCGCGGACAGCGTGGACCAGCGAGAATATAAAGTAGATCATGGCCCGAAGGAGAGTTGTTGTGTGGAATAAGCCAGTGTTATTCTGCTTTGCGGGGAAGCTTGCAGGGGAGAACCTGGTGCAAAGCCAACTCTTCACTCCGCATCTTCCCACTCAACAAGTCACAGTCGCCCACCTGCAGGTACTGGCACCGGTCGGCGCTGAGCCGCTAGTGCCCTCATGAAGTATCCAATAACAAGGGCACTTTTTCTCCACTAATCTAATCTGGATCATTGCCATATTTTAGTTTGAAACCCCCGGCGCACCATTTTCGAACAATGGAGCGGCGTGATTTGTTGGCCAAACTTTCAGATGCCTTGCTCCTTTTCTTTGTGCCGTAACTCTGTTGGTCTCTGAACTTGAACTTAATCTTGGGCCTCTTATAAAAAAGAGAAATGCACTACTTGTATCAGATCCGTGAGCAGTGATATGCAAAACCGGTTTGCCGCATGGCTTTAGTATTTCAAGATTTCATACATAGATGTTCAGTTTCTTTCAGCCTTTGAAAGTTCGCCATAATGCCTGCGGCTACGCTATTCCAGACGGAAGCCTGGACCGAGTACAGTATCGGAGTGGTTGGAATTCTCTTTTGTCTGTACGCAAGGTTTAAAGTCGTCAAGGTAATAATTGGCAGGCCGATGATTACTTTTCGATTGCTGATCTGCTCTCTTGGATGGTAGATCTCAAAGTGCACGCGACACACCAAAGGAGGACAATCACGTATCAGGTGGAGCTCTGGATGGTCGAAAACGTATCCCTCAACATGGTTCTGATATTGGCTTGACTGACGAGAAACGTGCGGCGCTGAGGTCAGAACAGACTGTAGGTCTTGTCTATGGATTGAAATATCTATTTGCTGGATGGACGTGTTATGTGGCCCTGATCTGGTCGCTCAAGGCGTGCATGCTCTTCAGGAACCGCCTTGCCTATGGATTTGTACCTCATTTGTTTTTCTTGGAGGTTCATTGACTCAGGATAGTGGAACGATAAACTAACTGGGGATAGTTGATTACCCTGCTCTGCTGCACCCTTTCGTTGCAGAGTATCCAAAGCATCAACACGAGCACAATCTGGGCGATCCAGAGACGGGGCCTCTCCTTGCTTAAGAATATTTGCAGAAACAACATATCGTATCTGACGATCCTAGTTCGCTGCCATAATGCAGTCCGCACCCGCTGCGTAAAACCACAGTTCAGTCCATCTCGCTGCGCTCATCGCCGAAAGATCCTTTCTCTGGCCATGAACACGGGAAAAGTGGCGGGACAACCTTTAGATTATCAGGAATGGGGCTCTCAAAAGGTGGAAATAGCCAGATGATGTCTAAAACCATAACGAAGCCGGGACGGGAGAGCCACAAGTCTGTAATTCTTGCAGATACACACGCCGGGAACATGGCGTATGCCGAGGCGGCGAGTGACCATGACAGTGGGATGAGAGGAAGTCGCCATAGCTCTTCGGATTGAAGGGGCGGGAGAATGGCGGGTATACAAGTTGCCACAACATTATCAGGTACGTAGGCCTGAGAGGAAATAGTTTGGCCTCATCTTTCGGTACCAGGTCCTGTAGCGATGCATATCAGCAGATAGTTGCTCTATAGATGTGCGTCCAGAACTCTTCCTATTGGTACTTGGGTAGTAGAATGGACTGATTTATATTGTCGACTAAATGTTCGAGGCAAACGTGTCCTCGGTGGATCACTATCTCAGCAGATGGCATAATAAGCCGATCCATGGATAACCCGGATAGCTGTGTACTTCTAACTCCAAGAGGCAAGTTATTTCTATTCAAAAAGACCCAGCAGGTACAGTCAGCTTCGAAGTAGTTGTGACTTGCAGTCTTCTCGTGAGATTCTGCTGAAGATCGCTTATGTCCTCGGCTTTATGGAAGATCATTGAAGGTGAGCCATCTACTCGTTTTGGGGGATAACTATAGGCCGGCAGACCATGGGGACCAGCGAGAGAAATCACTAGAACATTTCAACCTCAACCACATAATGAAATCATCGTATCATAACTACACTCCTCCCCACGTGAACCCCCTTTCGATCCTGAATACCGCCTGAAGCTGTTCATCCCTGGGGTCCGCGCTTGTCGCCACAATTACGGCAAATTCCCCGGCCTCTGCTTTCCATTGTTCATCTTCCTCCGACCAAAACGATACTGCATACTTGTCGAGTACTATCTTGCAGGTCGTTTTCTCGCCTTTATCAAGTGAGACCTTGTCAAATGCCTTGAGCTCCTTCCGCGGACGCTGCACGGAACATGCTAGGTCCGAGACGTAGATCTGCACAACCTCGGAGCCCATGCATGGCCCGATGTTCTCCAGGTCAACTGATACGCCAATTGTTCCCAGCGCCGAACTCGGGAAGACTGCAGGGACAGACAGATTCGAATACTTGAACCGCGTGTAGGAAAGGCCATATCCAAAGTAGAAAAGTGGAGGGCAGTCGAGCTTTTCATAATATCGATATCCGACAAACACACCTTCTCCATAGACGATCCCACGATCCGTCTTTCCAAAGTTTAGAAAGGCAGGCGTATCCTGCAGCCGCTTGGGGAACGTCAATGAGAGGCGCCCTGAGGGGCTAGTTGCACCCCAGAGGACATCTGCAATTGCACGACCGGCTTCCTGCCCACCGTACCAGGCGTAGACTAGAGTATTCACGCTCTCAAGCCAGGGCATCTCGATCGGCATCCCCGCTTGAATGATAACGACTGTATCCGGGTTTGCCTCGCATACACGCTGGATCAGCTCATTTTCGCGCCGTGGAAGGACTAGGCTCGCCCGGTCAGAGGCTTCGTACTCGTAATCCGAGCTCAACCCGGTAAGGAGGATCGGGATGTCGACACTTTTTGCCAATTCAACTGCATCTGCAATGGACGTATCCTCGTCATCGCGAACAACCTGGCCACCAAGCCGGACGCCCCCCGCGCTGGGCCGCTCGAATCGAGTCCCTGGCTTCTCGTTTGTCATGAGGATCTCTAGGTTGTACTCTTGGCCTTCCTGCGCCTCGACAACTGCGTGTCTCTCCATAGACAGCTTATTGAAGCATGCTGTATCATCTGTTTTCTCTGGATGGTCTGCCCAGAGGTCGATGGCTTTGGTCCCATTGACATTTAGCCTGGCTTTCCCGCATACGCTCAATGCGGAGCGGTACTTGCAGGTCTTGTCTGTGATAAACGTGGTGGTGATGCGAATGTAGTGGACGGAGTCGGCCGGCACGTTGGGCAAGGTGTGCTACACGGCGTGCGCGGGCGTCTACTCCGAAAACAACAACAAGCCCGCCGGCATCGCCGTCGTCGCCCTCATCTTCCTCTTCAACGCCGCGTATAACCTCATGCAGCCGTTCCAGTACCTGTACATCGGCGAGATCTTCCCCTTTATCCAGCGGTCGAAGGGCGTCGCTGTGATGCAGATGTCTGTGCGGATCGCGTCGGTCTTCAACCAGTTTGTCAACCCCATTGGGATGGAGAATGCGGGGTGGAAGTTCTTTCTTGCGTATGTGGTTTGGTTGGCGGTGGAGACGGCCACGGTGTACTTTATCTTTCCAGAGACGCAGGGCCCGACTCTTGAGGAGATTGCCCTTGTTATTGAGGGCGATCAGGCGGCGGTTGAGGTGGTGGATTCGAATGCGAAGGGGGTTGTTGTTGAGGAAAGGGAGAGGGTTTAGGAACAGAGTGCGAGGCATGGGACGGGTTGAATGGGTTGGAAAGAGCGCAACGGTGATCCTTGCTGAGCATTATTGCAGTAAACTAACAGATAGTCATGAATTATGCCTGTATAGCTGAAAATGAAATTGCAGTAGAATCAGGCGCATAATAAACCTTGCAACCTCTTGGCTACTAGACAGCCTGCACTACACAGGGGAATGACTAGAATTTATTATCGAGCAGTAGCTCAGTGCAGTGCATTGGACCGGCTGAAGTCCAGGAGAATAGCGACAACTGGATCTCGACAACGTGACTCTAGCAAGCAACCTCCGGGTCCTAGGTCTCCTACTTAGCTATAATTGTTCGTATAGAAGAGCGTTCATTCCTACCTCAAAATCGACACAAACCTGCCCTCAATGCAGTCTAAACAATTCTAATCAACGTCTTGAAGTCAAAGTCCGACGCAGCCAAACAGTACTGCTCAAACGGCGGCGGCCCACAACTCCCAGAGCCCAGCCCGTGCTGCAGATAATCCACGTTCAGAATCGTATCCTGGGCCTCTACGAGGTCATGCGGATGCTTCGCCCGATCCAGTTCCTCGATCGTATGCTTTCGGAACGAAAAGCTAAACGGCTTCTCCATGCGCGCCTCGAGAACTGGAGGCACTTCGCAGTCAGTATCAGTGTCAGCGCCGTTGAACCGCGCCCAGAACACGTCTGTGCGGTTCCCGTTCTCCTGCGGCCACTCGTACGGCGTTTGTAGCTGGTCTAGAGATGCGCCCCAGGTCCCGAAGCGCGCAGACTCCTTCTTGTCCCGATAGGACTCGCCGGGCCCGCGACCGAACCAAGTGGCTTGGTTATAAACCCTGGGGAGGGACATTGTGAGGCCGATACGGGGGATAAGCTTGGGGTGCCGCCCGGAGAAGGACCCTTTGTTTCTGATGCCCAAAGCAGTTGGTGTAATGTTAAAGGTCATGGTTGCGTTGCATGCCCATTCGAGTATTGGGGGTGCGACGCGCACAGAGAGACTAAGCGTGACGGATCCATCTTCTACTATTTCCCAGCACGCCTTTTTGACGTGCATTTTGGCATCCTTGAGGAAGAGCTTCTTCCATTCAATCCCGTTGCCGCGGGCGCCGAGGTCATTTTGTGTGAGCGCGCGATAGATTCCAAGCTCAGGGCCTTTGCTTAATATGATTTTCCCCTTGCTCAACCATGTTATGTTTCCGCGCACCAGGTCGATGTTAAAGAATGTTTGTGAGGCTGGAAAGTTGACAACTAGCCGTCCTGGTAGCTCTCGGACGCTCGCTTCTCCGTGCCTTATTGAGATGCGCATGGGAAGAGACAAAGCCTGGTCCGTGTTGTACAACGGCAACTGGCTCCAGGCAATCTCATGCCCCCTAGGCGCCCACGTGGTCTGTTCCTTGAGGCAGAACCTAATCTCCATCCACGTCTGCTGGGAACCAATGTTGAGCGACGAGGGCATATCAATGATACCGCACTCACCTGCGGCAATGCGTGGCAGACGCAGGACGGTGGGCTCGCTGCTGCCGGATTCCCCCACACGTCGGTACGTCGCCGTGAGGTGACTCAAATCGCTAAAGTCGTAGTGATTCTCAATTGCTATCCTTCGGCCATCCCCGGCCAAAGAAACCGTGATAGGCTCAATGGCCTTCTTGTACTCGGTCAAACCGGGCGCCTCAGTATGGTCAGACCAGATTAAGCCATCCAGGACAAAGTCACCATCATTTGGATAGTCGCCAAAGTCTCCACCATAAGCGCAATATTCAATTTCACCTTCCTTTTTGAGGAGGCCATGATTGCACCACTCCCATATGAATCCTCCCTGCAGTTGGTTCTCGGTTCGATACGCCTTGATATAGTCGGTCAATCCACCCGGCCCGTTGCCCATTGCATGACCATATTCACATTGGATCAATGGTTTGTCTGTTCTCTCTCGAGCAAGCTTTCTGAGGTCATCCACGGGCATATACATGACACTGTACAAGTCCGCCGTGAGCGCCTGGCGGTCGCCCTCATAGTGCACAGGACGAGTAGGATCCACCTCCTTTACCCAGTGGTACATGTCGGCAATATTCCTCCCGTACGAGGCCTCATTACCCAACGACCACATGATGATTGACGAGAAGTTCTTGAACCTGCCAACGAGTTGCTCAGCGCGGTCGAGATATGCCCCGCGCCAGTCTGGGTTGTTGGAAGCCCAGTTAGCCGACATCTCAAAGGCTCGGATTATCACCTGTGTACGCGTCATGGAGAGCGTCTCTTCAGGTGGTATCTTGTTCCTCTCGATTGGGAGAAAGCCATGGGTCTCGAGATCTGCTTCCGCCATAACATAGATTCCCAGCTCGTCGCAGACCTCGTAGAGCCTTGGATCATTTGGTTGGTGCGAACAACGCACTGCGTTGATATTGCTCTTCTTCATTAGAATGAGGTCCGCCCGCATAAAATCGTATGGAACCGCTCGACCAAAACGCGGGTGATGCTCGTGCCTGTTGACGCCGTAAAAAATCACCGGTTTTCCATTAATCAGGATGTTGCCATCGCGCAGTTCGGATCGTCGGAATCCCAGGCGCTGAGGAATGACACGGCCTTTGTATGATATGGTAAGGGTGTACAAGGCTGGATCCTCGGCCGAACAGAGTCTGAGGGCTGATCCGGACACGTGAATCCTGCTCGTTTCGCAGGGCTTGATATTGTTTTCAGCAACTAGTGCTCCGTCCGGACAATAGAGCTTCATAGCGACTGGCCCGGGCTCTTGACCCTGCACAATTACCCTGGTATGGAGAGTGGCGTGGGTGAACGTATCGTCCAAGTCAGGAAATGTGGTAAAATCAACTACACTCTCAACAGGAAACGAGAGCAAATAAACATCACGAAAGATGCCAGAGAGCAGCCACTGATCCTGGCGCTCGAGATACGACCCATCACAGAACTCGTAAACACGCACCCCTAAGGTGTTGCGGGAAGCCTGGAGATACTGTGTAATATCAAACTCGGTGGCATTGCGGCTTCCTTGGCTATATCCGATTTCATGCCCATTGACCCAAACATGAAACGCACTATCAACACCTTCGAATCGTAACCGCACTTGCTGCTGGGACCATTTCGCAGGAACATCGAATTCCCGCCAGTAGGATCCCGTCTCATTCAGATGCGGCACATTTGGAGGATCAACCGGGAATGGGTAATTGACGTTTGAGTACAGCGGACGGCCGTGTCCTTGGAGCTGCCACATTCCAGGGACAGCAATGTCGCCCCAGGAAGAAGACGGGTCTTCGTCCTCCCAGTCGGGGACCTGGAACGGGGACGAGTCATGTCTGAATTTCCAAGTGCCGTTGAGCGACCGGTATTCGCTTGCCTCGCGGTTCAAGGTCAGGGCGGCGTTTTCGCTCGTGTACGAGAAGAAGTGCGCGCGGGCAGGAAGTGTGTTTCGGTGGAGGACATGGCGGTTGTTCCAGTCTGGTGTTGCGCTGGGGAAGGACATGGTTGGGTTGCGGTGGATGAACAAAAGGTGCGATCCATGTTGGCAGGCTGCAAGTGTTGCTCAAGTTAAGTGAACTCAGAGGAACCCAGAGGGCCCAGGGTGTTGATCGGTAAACTGTCGGGATATGCGACAAACAGGACTGTACCCAGGTAGCCATATCAAGCATCCTTCCAGGCCCCACAGTTTTCCGACGCCAAAGCCGACGGCAACACGAGCGACAACCCCCACCCAACCGCTGACCAAAACCACAGCACCACCCAGCCCTGCGTCGGGTAGAGATCATTCTTGACCATGAGGCCCCAGTCAGCGTGTCTCGCCTGCCGGTGAGTTTTCCCGCAGAATCCACGCTGAAAGGGGAGTGCACTAAAGGCGCTTGCGTGGTAGCGAGCGGCGGAAAAGATGCGATCGCCTGCATCGAGGCACGAGCTGCACGTTTTGCAGCGCACGCAAACTCGAATGTTTGATGGCTCCCAAGCCCCAGACTAGGACAGACTCGCCTTACGAACTTTTGAAGAATCATGGGAATGTTCCCCATCTCAACTCGGCGTCTGCTGCGGCCTTGGGTCAGGACTTGATCGAGGAGCTCGCCACGCTCTATTTTGACACTTACCAGGGCGGCTTTCCTTATCTCTTTCATCAGCCTAGCTTTCTGGACAATGTCAGAGATGGGTCAATTCCTCTGATACTTTTGTATGGGGTCATGGGCTTGTCCGCCCGCTTTTCCACCCATCCCAGTCTCCGGGCAACCAACCCCTGGGAGCGGGGAATGCCATATGCAAAAGAAGCAGAACGTCTGCTCGACCTCCACACCGTATCTCTGACAACAATCCAGGCGTGCATGTTGCTGGCCCTGAATTTTGTGAACCAAGGCGAATCAAACACCGAGTGCGTGTATTTCGCAATTGCCGCCCGCATGGCGCTGCTCCTGGATCTTCCCAACGCCCCGGCCAACACCCGACTCGAGCAAGAAATCAATCTAAGAGGTGGGTGAATACCGCTGTCGGAACTTCGAAGCTAACGCTGTTCATCGCAGTTTGGTGGTCAATCGTCACGACCGACACGTGGTGCTCAGCCAGCCTCTGCCTCCCCAGAGCGATCAAGCCCCAGGAGAACATCTCGTTACCGGTGGATGAGTGGTCCTTTGCGCAGATGAGTCGAGATCAACCTTCCATCCCCAACTCTCTGGTCGATCACACTTCGCATTCGGCACTGGCTCACCTAGTAGAGTTGAACAAGTTACTCTATGAGATCCACCGCCTCAACGCCATGATTGTAGACGATCACTTGTCTGATGCTGAGGCACAGCACTCGACAGAATCCCTCTCCTCTTCGCTCCAAGGCTGGGCCTCTTCCCTGCCCCCGCAATTGCAGTATACCGACGCCAACATGGCGCGTTGGACCACAGATGGGATCTGCAATATTTATGCTGCCCTCCATATCAACTACAACCACGCAGGGCAATTGCTATTCTACCAGTTTCTTCACATAAGTGAAGGGGCTGAGGACGGCTACCTTGCAGCCAAGGTCTGCGCGAATCGGTGCAAACAGCACGCTGCGATACTATGTGACTTGATATACAACGCGAGGGAAAGGCACGGAGTTGACCTCCGATACAGCCTGCTCGGTCACATACTAGTCATAGCCTCGACAGCACAGATCCACAGCCTGCTGTTCAGTGTAGACGACGGCGAGATTTCGCGCGCCAAGCTGCGTCTTGAGCGAAATTTCGAGACCATCACTCGCCTACACACGTACTGGCCCAACGTATCTGCTTCATTTAGCCGGCTTGCTGCCTTCCACAGTGCGTGCCTAAAGGGTAGACAGACCTCGTTCCGGCTCGACCGCTGGATGCTCCGCTTTATGCTCCAGTTCTCGCAGCCTATAGACGAGAAGGAAGAGGATATGATAGCGGAGACGGAGGGGTTGAAGCCATTTGACCAGTTACGATATCTCCTGGAGCGATAGTCTCAGCAGCGAATTTCCTTGGCTTGCTACTAGCCTGTTTTGGCAATGCATACGGTTGAAAGCATGTAGCACGCCACGGGGTAATATGCATTCAGACGTTGGTAGGGATTTCCGACCCGAGTGATCCTGCGAGAGACTACCTAGGTACCCTCCGCACAGAGCTCAACTTCGCGGATCCCGCGGAGTAATGTGCGGGGAATCCCACATATTGCTTGCCCATTCCCTTGGGCATTTTGTATTATGCCTTTTGCGTCGACTGCACCAGTTTGCTGAAGGCAATAGGGGCTTGGCCTTCATGATCTCATTCCGGGCAATTCCTGTCGTCACAGGCTGGGGGTCAATCAGTGCTCGTCGCGTCTGCTTATCCCCCCATTCTGGGCGGATTGACATAAGTAGAGCGCTGATCCCTGTCAAAATACCACATTTCTGAGCCAGAATCTGATATCCTACTACAGGCTTCAGAACCTTCCTTGTCTCATTAAGCGCGCTTCTAGGCTCGCGACGGCTCTTGTGCTGCTCCTCGACAGCATAGCGGAAGCATCCAGTTCTCATGGTCATGGTACCTGCCGACTCCCCGGGGCGCCTCACCCCCGTCCTCCACCGCCGGAAGAGCCGATCTCAATCGTCGAGCTCCTCTTGCCCCCATCCATCGTCGACGACTCTGTCGGTGCATGCACAGACTCGATCAACCCTCGCCGGACAGGCTGTATCAAGATTGTCCTCGGCGACGACGACTCACTCCCACAAGGCGGCACCTTTACCCCAGACGGGACAGCCATCGTAGCAACGGTCAACTACACTGGGGCCCCGGCTGAACCGCATCCAGCCAGCATCTACAGCGGGGTCCAGACCATCCTTATCAAGACAGACAACACCATTTTCCCCAACGGCGATTCCTGGAAGTGCATTACCTGTGGCGTCCCGCTGGCCAACCAACTCGGCACTGACCAAGAGCTGCAGGATTACCCGCGCGTCTTCAAGGATGGGAAGCGGTTCCTGGTTGGAACCAACATTATCTATACCGGCGGCTACCGGGTGGATAGCGCCCTGGTGACCCCGAACAACACCTACATTTACCCCATCTACTGGCCGACAACAGCCGACGGGTCTGGCCCTTCAGGACCCATGCGCGAGCTACGCCTTCACCCGGACGATACACACCTCCCCTGGAGCAGCTTTGCAGGCAGCGACCAGAATGGCTTCTACGGCCGACTGACGTTCAAGTCGGCTCCGACGACCGGCGAGCCCCGCCTTCCGCGCTACGACCTCTCCAGCGTCAACCTCATCCGCCCAAAGAACGGCAAACGCCTTCTCACTGGGAAGCACAACCGCCAACTCACCCTGGACTTCTCCGCCCTCGAGGTCGGCGAGCTCCGCGGCTTCAGCGGCTCCGGAAACGAGCTCCTATACATCGGCTACCCCTGGGAATCATGCAATTTTGACGCCTTCGCCGTCAACATCCGCACGGGCGCCGTCCGGCGATTGACCGCACACCCAGAGTACGTCGACCCTGTTGACATGTCCCCCGACGACAGGTGGACCATTGCACTGGACACCCGCGCTTCAACCCGCAACATGTTCCTCGCTGGCATGCGCGGCATTCCACCCATAAGCGACCTGGTCACAAGCTCCGTCTGCGCCTCCATTCGGAACAATGGTTACCGCCGCTTCTTCCAGCCGATCCTCATCGACCAGTATGGCGATCGCGGTAGCTACTTTGGACAGATCATCAACGCCGCAGGCGACGGGACGAACGGCGCAATCAATGATCCAAACTGGAACGCACGCGCGGACCCGCAGTTCTCTCTTGACGGCACCCGCATCATGTACTACCAGACCATTGTCAAGTCCCCGGCCTGCGGCGGTGCGAACCCGCTCCCCTGCCCCGTCTCCAACGCACCCGACGGGCGCACGACGCGGATCATGCTCGCAACATTGACGAGCCGCGCCCCTTCCCCCGTCCCAAAGTATAGAATGGGTCCCGACCGTATTCCCTGGGCGATACCCTACACACCAGGCATGGCCATCCCCGCGCGCGACACCACTCTTTCAGGGACCTACACGTACAAGGGGAAGTTCTGCGGGAGCGCCGACGTATCAATAATTTCGGCCGCAAACTCTACCGTCCCCAGTCATGTAAGCGTGGAGTTTCACAATCTATCTGATGACGGCGAGTCGACGCTGAACGGGTACGAGGATATTTCGGTGACAGCGCTGGATACATGGGTTGTGCAGAATGACTGGTATTCGGACATTGTGCAGACGGGCAAAGTCAATGGGACCAAGAGGACGGGCCCCGGTGGGTTCCATGTTGTGATGGATGTTACAAAGAATCATTTCAATGCCACGGGGGAGCTGGCTACTGTACTGGATGGGGAGGTGTTTGTGCAGCCGGGGAACTTCATGTAATGGGCCTCGACGAGGTCTCTCGGCTTCTCCTGGCCGTGCTCGTGGTGCTGGTGCCGGCTGTGGGACGACATGGGACAATCATATCGGAGGGGTTTATTTCTGGCTCCATAGCGTCCTTTTCAATGCACACATTTCTCAGGCCAATGATACTACAAGCACACGCAGAGGACGGTCCTTTTCTTGCCTCCCGGATTCATTCCCCAACAGATCTATCCAAACCCGGCGCGGGGGGGCACATACACTACCACTCCTTACCCTCTCCTCGGATCGAGCCAGCGTAACATCAACTAGCCAACAGCATGGGCTAGCAGAAATGGGATGCATGCTACTCCATCCCAAGTCGAGCGTATCCTCTCTTTCAAGGGCTGTAGAACACACATGATGAAGATTCCATTCACAACAACGCCTTTACTTTCCCAGGGTACCTAACCGAACACAGCCCGATGGACGGTAATTCCTCCAGCTGCAGCCTCTGTAGTCTCCGCTGGTTGTCTATGTAAGGATCAGTCGTACTGGAGCTTGAGCCTGAGCTAGATAGATATAATAGGTAGACAGCTTGGCCTCCACTTGGTGGATTCCTCACTTAGGCCTCCATACGCATACTGCCACGAATCTCACCTTACTCCCAGACTTAGTCCATGCCTGAGATAGGACCGACCCCCACGTACGTCGCCATCCCCGCAGACAAGAGGTTTCGTGAGCCCGGATTCCGTGTACGCGTATTCCGGGGTAGACTGGCTGGGGGGAGGGATGTCATTCTACTTTTGGCTGCGATTGTGAATGTGGACGGTAAATCTTGCTGAACTAAGGATTCTCAATTGCCGGTAGTACTAGTAGGTATGCCCACCCGGGATCCGGGGTGTTGAACCTGGGGTGGCATGGAGCTGAACAGACATGAGGGCTGGGTCTAGCCCCGGCCTCTGTTGAGCGGGGTCGGTGGGTGCTCAAGTCGTGCTGTATACTCGGTTAATGAGGTATGCTGGACTACTCGCAGACTCAGGTGGAGGTACAAGGTGCTTTGAGCTACCTAGTATTGTATGTTGCTTCACGGAACTATTCATCTCTCCATGAATGGAGTCTCACCCCCGCACCGAGGAGGACGCAAGAATGCTTATTCTGCCCATCAGAATACACAACAAGACAAAAAAGAACAAAATGACATGCCGAATCATGCCCCCATCCCTGTAAGCTTAACCCTATCCTCTGAGACGCGCGAATACATCGAGATATCGCCAGGATACCGCACCCCAAAGACCACCATGACCAGCCACATGAGCGCCGCATCAAACACATACAGCGTCCACTCATGCGTAAGCAGATACCCATCATCGCCCATAACAAACTCGGCAACGCGAAAGACCGAGCGAACCATAATCAGCCCGCTGACGAGGTACAGCGTCACGAGATGCCGTGATACCCAGCTCAACCCACCACCACCACCATCACCACCAAATGCCTCCCCGGCAAAGCCACCCTGAGACCGCCGCCACATCCTCACATGCACCACAACCGCCGTAATGATAAAAACGCCAAACATGACTACCTGCACAACGAGGCCGATCACCACGAGCTTATTCCCTAGACTCGCGAGGTCGCTCGAGACCATCATCCCCGCGGCGCCGCCCTGGATCAGAAACGACAGGATGTCCCCGAGGACGAAGATCTTTGTTAGCCAGCGGGCCGGGATGAGGGAGTGGTTCTCGGCGCGTGCGGCGACAATGAGCCGGCCGAGGATCATGTAGATGGAGGCGGCGAAGAGGGCGGGGCCCAGGAGGATGTAGACGTTTTGGATGCAAAAGGGCATCATGCGGCCTGTTTTGCTGTGGGCGGAGGCGCGCGCGCAGTAGCCGATGAATTCGACTGCATTTTGGTTAGAATGCCCTCGCGTGAAGTAAATTGGGGAGCAGAGAAGGGAAGCCCAGGAAGAAAGGAACGGGGGCGTACAGAATCCGCCAATGGCGAAGCAGATGCAAAAGTAGGTTTTATGCTTCCAGATCCTCCAGGTGTGGTAGGCAGTTGCGGTGAGGAAGAGGAGGAGGAAGATCACCGCGCCGGCTTGCGAGGGGACGTACTTCCAGAGGTAATACCCCTTGTACGTTTCGAGTTGGGCCATCGTTTGTTTTTGTTTTTTTTTTTTTTGTCTCTCTGTCTCTGTATGACATGAAATGTTAGAATACATGTGCACTCATGTTCTACCGAGTGTACTTATAACTGTTCATTGGGAATTCAGGAGGCGAAGAGCAGCTCTCTGGACTCCATCTTCACACGTAAATAGTGTGTGCATACGCGTGTCCCACATTTCACAGAGGGGTACCATCTATATTCGGAGTCCCTTGAGTCAAGACCACACTTTCCAAGAGGGCATAAGCCTTGAAGCCAAATTGGCAACTGGTCCGTGCATACGCGAGAATTGGATCCACCTTTCGAGGCATAAAGCAGATAGACCCACATCCCCGAAAAAGGCCATGGGTTCCTTACGCGGGCGTTGAGACATGCAGTATCTCGGGGCGAGTGTTTTGATTGATTAAGAAATAGGCAGCAATATTGTCGGTCAGCACACAAGGTCCGCGTGCGATCCTCGGCCGTTTCAAACTCGGCAAATCCTACGTCAAAACGAACGTGTAGGGATGATAGGAGTTTTCGAGACACTCAGAGCCTAAGCTAGCCACGCTGGAGCTACATGGATCAGGAAATAGGACGTGGGGACCGGTGAAGAATAAAGGCCTGCGGCCTCAGGGCTGTCCGCGCGGAGCACCCTCCACAATATCGGCTTGCTGGCACACCTAGGAAGAAAGCCTAGGACCATTTATCAACATTCGCCGCCCACCAGGCACACCGAGCATTCATGGCCGGATCGCGAGCCAGGTTGACCCCAACCGAGTCCAACTGAACCGTCACCCCAAAAGGCACATACGGCGGAATCACATTCAGGCCGTCCACCTCGCTCACTGGATCACCATTCGCGGCGAAGCTGGTGATATAGTCCTGCAATACATATGCCACAGTCGTATTCACGGGCCCAGTGTCAATACGCGAGTAGGACGGATTTCCACCGGGAGTGTAAAATGTATATGTGATGTCCTGCGCGTGGATCCCTGGATACGTGGAGAAATAGTAACCCTGCGCGTGGCGTCCAAAAACAAGACCCGTGGACACGGCATTGGAATCGATGATGAGTTCCCCGGCTGTTTTGGCCGCGCGCTCGAAATTATTCCTGTAGCCGTGCGAGCCGTCGAAGATGGGCGGGTATAGGGTATCCACAATGTAGTCGATCGTGGACGAGCTCGCTTTGGTTAGGATCATCTGCAGGAGGCATCTGTACTCGTCGTCGGTGTGGATTGCGGGAACTAGGACGAGGCCTTCGTCTGAATTGTGCGCTGTAATGATGTCTACTCTCTTTGAGAACTCCCCGCGGCGCAGGTGGGCCTTGGGATCATCCAGCACCAGAGTGCCGTCGGGGGTTGGACCGTAGACTGGGGAATGATATGGCAGTGATTCGCCGATGGAGCGGGCATTGGCCGTGATCAGGAGCTCGGAGGGGAGCTTTCGGGCCTGCTCGAGACTAGTAACGTTTGCATGGCCCATGAACAGGTCAAACGCGGCTTGTCTCTCGCTAGAAGACCGGTAAGGGAAATACGCTGGTGATTGCAGGATCGCTCTGCTGAACAGAGGCTTGATAGCGCCGCCTCCCGCAGTTATATGGTGCAAGATGGACCCCGACCCTCCAGATTCACCAAAGACCGTGACCTGGTTTCTATCGCCGCCGAATCGGTGAATGTTATCCTGGATCCACTGGACAGCCATGCGTTGGTCGAAGAGACCTGCGTTCAGCAAGCCGCCCTGACTTTCGTAGGAGGGGCCTGCCAGGAAGCCAAATGCACCCACTCTGTAGTTCAACGCGACGTACACCACAGGGTTATCATGCTCAGCAGCACGGTTCAGCAGGGTCCTCGGAGACCCAAAATCGGTCTTGGAGCCAGTTGTGAATCCGCCACCTGTAAAGTAGTGGTTAGCGTTCAGCCCGCTCAAGAACCGAATTGAGTTGCGTTACCATGTATCCAAACCAGAACAGGGAGTTGACAGCCGCTTTCAACGTTATCAAACACCGTCTTTGGCGCAAATACATCCAGAAACAAGCAGTCCTCCTGGCCAGACTGCAGCATAGTTGTCAAGTTTGAGTATGAGATGTTGGGTACGACCCCAGTATCCAGGTAAGCATTCAGAGAATTGCTGGTTCTTATTTGCCATGTTGGCGTCCCTTGCGGGCAAGTTATCACTTGGGAATTCCGCTGGATCGAAGTTCGATTCTTTTTAGGTAGCGCCGGTTCTCTCCAGCGGAGGTTACCTGTCGGAGGCGCAGCGTATCGAATGTTCGAAAAGGTATAATAGCTTTTGGTAACCTGATGACGATCAGTAAGCTTGAACAACAGACATAAATGGGGATAGACAACATACATTTCCTGGGTCAACGGCCTGGTAAATTTCATACCCGAGATCTATCACCGGTAGATCAGCGAGAGCCAGGTGAATAAGACTGCTGAGTACCACAAAGCGTAGGAGGCTCAGTATATTAAACATAGTGGAATCGAGTATGGTACAGGAGGATAAAGCAGGCTTTGTGTCGACTGGCAGCCTGTGGGATTTCCGTCCCTTTTATAGCCCGTCTCGCGGGCGAGATCTCCCCAGACACCGGCGTCAATTTTTTCCAAGCATATCATCGCATTAGTGCACAATTAGCATCCTTGGATGGGATGTAGAGGCTGTCGAAGGATACTCCTCCCGGAGTGGCTGAACACTACAGTGCCCCTGGATCAAGGTCGCGCCATGACCCACCCCCGCTGCCTTGGGACGGGTAACGGCAAGGATGAAAATTGCCACATACGTACGCACTTGATTCGTCAAATCATGGGTCAAGATCCGTGTATGCACGGACCACTGCTGTGTATGTTCTGCCAGTCTCCTGAAAAATCCACCGCCTCGTCGCTCGTGCGGCAAGATCAATAGCCGACCAAACAAGGCCTTTGCGCCACTGCTCGTTTCTCAGATGCAAACGGTTGTGCTTCTTTTCATCTTTTGCATCAACCCCGAAGGTTAACTGCCAGCAGCTTGGCACTGGTCCGCCGACCCAACCAACACGCTCTGCGGCCATTCCATCCATTCGCGCCACTCAGCACCGAGATACCGAGCTACCGAGCCTATTAGGAACCTCCCACCATCGTCAAAAATCCACATGTCCCTACAGCGATACAGAAGAACTGCGTAGTGTGCTAAGATGACAAGAGCCTCAGGCCTTCGCTCCACTAGCATGTCGGTATACTCCACGGAGACCATAACGGGCCATGCCGTGGCACCATGCCTTCCGCCCCCCGCTGTGTCATCTTTGGACGCATTCATGGACCGTTGTAAAGCTTCAATTGCCTGTTCGTAGATTCGTGTAGTCACTGGGCCTAGTTTTGCTTTTTTTATTAGCCCAAGGAGGCGTCCGCAGACCTCTTCGTGCCCCAACTCATTATCCAGCCTTGCTTCGCCTTCAGTGAGGACGCCACCCAGTGACGTTTGCTTCAGAAAACCCCAATTCCCTTTGATTATTGTACGTACCCCGCGGTGGATACGGAGGTAGTGAATAAACCGGTCGAGGAAGTCCTGAAAGTCGTCATCTCTGAATGCTAGTGTGTCGCAGAGTAGGTGCAATCCGAGTATAGACGAGAAGCAGAATGCCGGCACGGATACCTGCCCACTGTGCGCTAGCTTAGTCTCGTGAAACAGTCGAAGGGTATGGTTCTGTAGTTGCGCTGAGTGATATCGGTAGAACTCCTTTTGTGGTGTACGAATGATGCTGAGGTGAAGTGCGGCGAGGGCCAAAAGTTCGTTCATGAGGTATGGTGCAGCTAATCCGTAGTTTATGGTCTCCTCAGGTAGGATAGTTAGGCTACTATCATTTTCACTGAGGGAAGGTAATGTTTTTGTTGAGAGGTGGTAAAATAACTCGGCATGCAGCATATTGACAGGCGGATCTGGCTGTGCTAGAGAGGGCAGCTCCGGAGGGCTACTAGAGCTGGGTGACTCTTGTGATCGTGCCCTCTTCCTGCCCGCTCCTCCAGGCTGCATTGCTAAGAAGGTTAACTCGGCATATCCGCATAGTCGCTCGGACGAGATGCAATTTGAGCATATTGGCCGCTTCTCATCGCACTGTGTTGTTTTAGCATAGTGAGATGTCACTTATCGGGGATGACTACCTTGATGTGTCGACGCTTACATTCAATGCACCCATTCCGCGACTTTCTGTGTGTTCTGCGCTCCATAGTCAAGATGATCCAGGATGGTGTAGAGTGTTGTAGAAGTTGAGCTCTGGGTTTGCCTGCGAGCTGTTGTGGGGTCTGATTACGCTAGTCCATATTAGGCGGTCATGTGAATCGTGGACGGTGGACAACAAGGCTGCCCGCAACCCAGGACAGGAAATCTTGCGCAGAGTATAAACTATGTTGGCAAATTGGTAGGAAGTGAGAGAGATAGCTAGGCAGCATCTTCTTCAAGTGCGTGGTCTGATTTGAGCTCGTTGCGGGCTCCGGACTGCTTTCGGGAGTGCAGAGAAGATTAGTCCATGCGACCGGCAGAATTGCTATACCTGGAATTAATAGTACGGCGGTCATAACCAGCAGACGTAAAGGTAGGAGGCCTTAATGGTGGTCGGAGTGACCGGGCAGACGCTGATCAATGATGTGGCCTCGCTATGAAGGTCGCCATTCCCGGTCTCTGATCAGACTCGTAAGGCCGACACCAGATCGTAAGGACCGTAAATATCAGGTTATTCCGCCTTATTCAAGGCTACGGAGGCGCTGTTGACGTGCAGCAAAGATGAAAGCCTCGAGCAAATATCTGATGATAGGCAATATGGGGTCCTGTTGATACCATTTGAGTTCAACTCTCTATACGGACCTTCGTAAGGGGGTGTTAATTGGGGCTGGTTTCGTGGGGAAATTCGTACAGATGGGTTTTCCTTTCTGAATACAGCAGTAGCCTGAATCTCAAGATGAGTGCCATTGTAGGGCGGCAACAGTAATTGCCCGGCGAGTGTAGCCAACAATGCGAAGATTCAAGCTTCTTCGAGAGTGACGATGGTAGAGGAAGTTGCGTGATGTTGAAAGTACCGAGCAGCTATGCGCGGCGCTAACCCACAACGAAACATGTATGTTTGGTCTGAAACCGGACCTCAGCCCAGTGAGCATAAGCTTTGAAATGAGAAAACGCAGTTCTCCCGGCCTCAGAAAGTCCCGCTTTAATCACTTTTGATCCAGGTTTGATTTCGTGAAATTAGACGATAGCAGGTCACTTATGGTGTCAGAATCAAGATTGAATGTCCGGCATCCATGATTAGACTCTTGTCATATAGGTTTCAGCTATCGTTGACTCGGGAAAGTGTTTAATATGGGCTTCCCATGATACTATTTTCAGTCGAGTGTTCCATGCGTCATGGTCTGCTTGGCTCGATACTAAGTAAACGATGATACTGGAGCACATCCAGACTCTGGCGTCTACCACATGTGTCTCGAGATTCTTGTGAGGCATGACAGTGATGCAGGGCTGATACCCTGCAAGCCAATTGATCAGGCGTGCCGAAAACGAGTGGATCGAGTATTGCGCCAAACTATTCTTCCAATGAACAAAGCGGTAGACTGTCTTTCAATGCCTATGGCGTGCAAAAATTTCGAAAGCAAGATTGGTCAGACACATAAATAGAATTCTCCGGAAGTCGCGAACGAACGTTCCAGAAGGAAATTCCGGCAGCATTGTCGAGCAAAACTGACCTCGCAAGCGAGCTGAAAGTAAACTTGAACGAAGAGGGGCCGGGGAACTTAGTGGATTTGCAAGATCGGGCAGAGCGTCGAACCACTTGGTCGGCAGATGCATCGAAGTCCTGACTGGTTTGTTCAATGTTCATTTCCTGTTCTTTGGCCGTAGCCGTTTCGATTAGGTCCCAATACATGATGTGCCAAGGCACCGGAGCCCAAGAAGTGCCTCCGGATTTAAATTTCTTTTGCGGCTCACTGACTTTGAACAGTGCCCGGATGACTTTCCCAGCGAGCTTTTTCACGAGTGATGTTGTTGGCAAACAAAGGTGATGCGGATTCCTCTCACATCGAGTACGGAGTACGAGTCTCCGCAGTGGTAGAGGTACACCTCGTATTTGACATGTTTCAAGTGATGAAGAGTCTTGGTGTGCAGATCATCGATCCTGAAATCAAGCGCTTTCCCCAGCGCCCCGCCTCTAGCAAAACCGACAGTTCGAAACGCAAAGCGATGGAAAGTGAATCAGGCGGCTTGCCCTAAGTCATTCCCTTTCCTCTTCCGACTGCATTTCACGCAACGAGGCCGAAAGAACATGGCTAAAATGTGCGGGCCTCGAAACAGACAAGGATTCGTCTCTCGTCAGAAAGTGATTCACCGTTTCTTGGCTGGCCAAATTTCCGCCCTTGTTGTTTCCAGGTGGAAGGATCAACCCCCTGCAGGATTCTTCCCAATTGCTTCCTGCGCTTTGAGGGCTTTGCCAGGTGGTCAGATTCGTCGAATGCGTCGTGCGCAGGTGATTGCACAGGAAAGCTTTCTGAAAAGGTACCCTGGTTAAGGCTGAGATCAAGTCCCCCGAGAGAAAATTTCAGCTCATGTCCCAACCTCTTCAGCCTTCAGCTCCATCTGTTTTAAGGCAACCGGGTGAGCCGGCAGACTATTTAGAAATTTAAGCAGGCGCAGAGTGAAGCCGCCGACCCCTGTCGTTGCCTCGTATTCTTCACAGCCAAGCCGTGTTTCTGCAATGTGCACCACACTCGCTCTGGAGCGATTTGATATTGCGCAAGAATCCGGGGAAATCATGTTCGTGTTAATATCCCTCCGCGACAGGGTAATCGTCACATTCAGCCGATAACTCTGTCTGCAGCCTGGCTTGGCTCGTAAGCGGAGTCGTGTTTCCGAATCAGCATGTCTGGGGAACACGAGTTAAGGAATCTGACTGGTGGGGCCGTTCCAAGGGAGCCGGACCCCTGGGAGTAATTGCCGTACTTTGCTCTGTCTGACGCCCTGAAGGCTGTGCGGCCGGTGCGCCTGATCCTCGGTTCGCGAGTCCATGTCGAATTGAGTACGGGAGTAATGCTGCGCTCTCCGGGGCGGTTCCGGCGCTCGCCCCTTCTGGTCGCAGCACTGTGATCCTGAATCAGAAATCCTATGTCTGATTGATGCTCTTCAGCTGTGGGGTCCAATTTCTGGGCCTTTTTGTTGTTGATCGTCACAGTAAATAGGCTATGCGGCATAAATAGCCTAGCCCCCAGGCGTCAGAATTACTTCCAGTCCCTAATCTTGCCTTGTCACATACCCGTACAAGATAGTGGTTACCATCTTGCCCGTCCTACACAACATGGTTCGTCTATCGCTATTGACTTTAGCTTCCTCTCTGGCTTTGGCTCTGGCCTTGCCTCAGCCACAGAACGCTTGTACCACTGTTTGCCGGCCTGTGAAGCCCGAGTGCCCTGAGGGTCAAGTAGGTGTCTCCTCCTACATTGCGTATGTGGCTGAGTTACTGACCAAGAAACGTATAGGCGGCCGGCGGTAGCGAGGTACGTCCCCTGAAATCGAATTTTTGGTCCCAACAGAACGTATAACGGGATATACTAGGGTTGCTGGGGCTGCTGCCGACCCGTTGCTCCCAGAACAGACGTTTGCACGACCGTTTGCCGACCTGAAAAACCTGAATGTCCGGAAGGCGAGGTATGTCCCACTCGACCGTCTCACGTTCCGTTTCAGCACTAAGGGTATGTTTAGGAAGCCGGCGGTGTCGAGGTAGGTTCTAGATCACCACGCGCGGTCCTTCGATTGACGTGAATACCATAATCTAGGGCTGCTGGGGTTGCTGTCAGCCTATTGAGACTGACGTCTGTCTTGCGGTTTGCATTCCTGAGAAGCCGGAATGTCCTGCCGGAGAGGTATGCTTTTCACATTTTTCTCCCCAACGATATCGCTGACAAGGACTTCTAGGCTCCGACCGGTTCTGAGGTAGGAAAGACTGGCTTGATAATTATTTTCGACGAGAGTTTAACGTTGCTTAGGGTTGCTGGGGATGTTGTGCAGCTGTTCCCAAGGAGCTTGTTGCAGACGACAATGTCTGCACTCTGGAGTGCCGTCCCAAAAAGCCCGAGTGCTCTGCTGGCGAGGTATGATTCAGCATCCGCGAAAGAATATCAGGGAAGAAAAGAGCTGACTCACTATCTGCAGGCCCCGACTGGTTCTGAGGTAAACTTCGTTCCTCCGCACGTCTAAAAGATCTAACACCATTTAGGGCTGCTGGGGCTGTTGCCAACCTGTCGAGAGTGACGTTTGTCTTGCTGTGTGCGTTCTCGAGAAGCCGGAATGCCCTGAAGGCGAGGTATGTGATTCATCCATCTTGTGTGGGCAGGAGGCGAGGGTTATGCTAACATCGTGCAGGCGCCAACTGGTGAAGAGGTTCGTTGTGGTCCAATCCTGTAGTGTCGAGGGCTGCGTAAACATACTAACAACTGCAGGGTTGCTGGGGATGTTGCGAGGCTGTCGCGTGAGAAACTGGTGAACGGATTGCAGCTTGGAAAGCGAGGTGTGGATGATTGTGGTCTTCCTTGGAACAGAAAAGAGTGGTGTATAAGATGCAGTGGACTCCCCTTGGTTTGCCCTTACGTTTCGGATGTCGGTAGTCATCATTCATTATTTATGCCAATTGTAACTCGGGATGACGGCGCTATTGCCAATTATAATGAGGCGTATTGGTTCCCACCGTGAGACCAGAAACTGCTTGTAACACGAAGCGGGTTTGCCGTCCATTTCTCAAGTTGTTGTTAACCGCCCAATGGCTTTGCGGAGCAGATACTTCAGTTGACCCTGGCGTCCTTCTTCTAAAAATAGCACGGCGAATATGTAGGTCGTGCTAGAGACTGAGTGGCTGAGAGCACGCCGCATGTCTTCTGGGAACTGCGGGAGCTCAAAGTGCGGCCGAGAGAGCGAGCGGGAGTTGCATCATCAGAGACAGCGTGAATAATTTTCACCAGGTGAGACCGCCTCAAAACCGCATTTCTTGATTGTTTTTATCGATGTTTTCTTGTGGCTGTGACCTAGAGTAATCTGGAGGCTGGGAGTGGGATTGCAATCTCAACCCACGCTGCGATGGAAGTACACGGGAGACATTCCCTTGAGCACAAGGCTGGTGAGAGCGTATCTGTCAATAGTGGAGGGGCCTTTGTAGAGATGTTTTATGTTATGTACCTAGGTATTTGAGGTGTAATGCGTGTTGAGGATGTTCGGCTAAAGAAATCGGAGCAAGGAATACCAGAATTGACTAAAGCGGGAGATTTTGTCCTCTTAGTTATTACTAGTAGTACTAGTAGTAGTGACAAGTGAGTTTTCATACCCTCAGATTCGACAGGGAAAAGATGCTCAGTCCTCAGCGGTGCTTATGAGTCCGCGCTCATGAGGGTCAGGAAGAGCTGATCAACGCACATCTCAATATATATATTTCACACGCTGCAGCGCCCGGCTATCTTTGCCGGAGGCTCGGTGACTTTGGCTAAGTAATATGTTACAAGCGGAAAAGGCAGCATGCCAGGCAGTATGGGCGAGTGGTTGAACCTTGACTTTCCCAAATCAAGAAATTAAGCTACTCCCTTCGGGGTCCTCTTCGAACCACAGTGCGGTCGAATTTAAATTTTTTACACTATCTTTGCAATAGGCCAAGAACAGCAGGATGCAAATTTTTGAGGGAGTAGTAGTAGGATTAAGTAGTCCTCTAAGCTACTAGAGATAAGAAGATGGCAAGTCGCACTCAAGATTTGGTACCTCACCGTTGATACTTAGTACAGATAGATGTTGTTCCCATAGAATCATCACCATACACACTCTTTATGTGGAGGTTTTTGAATCCGCTGGACGTATGTCGACGTAGTCCCTGATGGCTGGATCAAGACCAGATCGCAGAAAATCGCAGGGTTATTTATCTATTCGTTTCCTAGCCTAACCCCCTTCGCTGAGCGAAGGGCTAACTCACAAAAGACAGGCGTTAAGCGTTAACTATGTTTCGGTTCCAGTAGCATGGCTGTTGTCTACGTTTTCCGCGTCTTGTATGGCTTTTCCCAGGGCACTTACGCTGGTGAACTAGGGAATAAACAATCAGATAGATATAGGAAAATCCCCCCTGTTAGATAAAATATTCCAATGGAGTTCGAGCTATTTATTATTCACGACCAGGCTGATGATGCTTACCAACATCCGAAGACCTACACTTAATGGGAGTCGATGCTTATTCTTCATAGTAGGAATCTTTGTTCCCTAGAACTGATTTCGATAGGATGAACTTCAACGCAGGCAAACAAACTCCGGACCCACATGCAACGAGACATATGATAAACTTGTACATGTTATACGTACTACTTGGTACATTGTTGTAAAAGCATCAAAGCAGGACCAAATCATGCGACGAGCACTTGGCCACGGAAGGATGATCACTGGTCAGTCTTGAAAAGAAACGGCATGTAAGTGTCGAGATCGACCTCGGGAAACTTCTCGCTCAATCTCATCTCTTGTTCCCTAACGAAGGTTTCTATGTCCTGCCTCTGGCGAACTCCGTCGAATGAAAATGTTGACAGTAAGGAGATTGCTTCGCCGAACTTCATATTCTTGGCAAGAGTTAAGTCACAACAGTCGGGCTGAACACCTTTCTCAAGTAGAATCTTGAGCACGGCCAGGCGCCGTTTACGCACGGCAAGCCAAATGGTGCTGCGCTTGGGAAACGGGCCGTATTTGTATGCCTTGTAGGCGTCGCTCAAGTGGGGATTCGCGCCGTGCTCAATCAAGAATTTCACGATACCGGCAAGTCCCTCCTCGATGGCTTCAAACAGTGCTCCGTTGCCATAGACAGCCATATTGAATCCGTAGTCGATGAAGAGTTGGAGCGCGGGTTCGTTGTCATATGACGCTGCGTAAAACACCGGGTGCTCGGTCAGCGGTCGCCTGCCGCGCTTGAGCAACAGCTCGAGCATGGGTAGATTACGGGTGGCTATGAGCCAAGGCTTGGGGAGCTCTCTAGGGTGTATCTGGCCACCTGCGTCTAGAATCCGAGAAGCCATCGCCACACTTTCTGCCGAGATTGCCTTGCCTAACGCAGACATGGATCTCCCCGCTGTGTTCCTGGGGTCCAGCGATACGTTGTTCTGGATCATCAACTCCACAAGTTCAGCGTGTCCGTGATAAATCAACCAGTGAAAAGCGGCATGTAGCAGTGTTGGTGGCAGTGGCCAGGCGAGGAGTAGTTCCAAAACCTCTCTGCGGCCTTCTTTCGCGGCTAGGAGTAGTGGTTGCTCTATAGTCTGCAGTTGATCATCACTGAATAGGTCCGGGGTTTGGGGCTCGAAAGACAAGAGGCTGGCACCTCCATCTTGCAGTTGACCTAGCAGTCTGGTATGTCCGTTTTTAATCGCCCAAGTCAGCGCCGAGCTGCCGTCGTGGCGAACATTGTAGCGGCACAGGTAGGGATGATAGAGGTTGTACAGTCTCTTGGTGCTTCGTGCAAGAGAGCTGATATCACGTTGGCGAGAAAACTTCTCAATAATGAGGAGAAGGACTTCGCTCGGCAGTTCAGCCAGTCGTGCCATCGTTTGGAGGGGGTAGGCGAGAATTGTAGGAGAATGAAAGTGTTGATCTGCCTGGGAGCGAGTGTTGCTGATGGTAACACTGCAGGCCGAAGCGAAGGTCGGCAGACTAAGTAACACTCCTCCGGTCCGGGAGGTTTGCAACTTCCACTCACCCATCACCACTCAGCCTCTTTACCCATCTCATGGCCCAATTCTCTGCTTTGAGCCACAAACCTCTTCTCGTTGTTATCTAGATTGTCCTCCCCGCCTCATCTGAGCGCCTTTACGCGAATGGACAAGCAATCCCACGAGTCCCGCTCTCACCTCTGCCGCTATCAGGTCCAACCCCAGCAAGCTATGGAAACGACACATTTGCCACAGAACTACGCCAGGAGGCGACAGTCCGCGATGTCGTATCGTGCCCAAATGCCGAGAGCTGAGCTTTGAGGAATCAGAAAGCAACGCTGCCGACAACAACCACTCCGCGCAATCCGAAGAAACCTCGTCGATACGCTCAGCCGTCTATTTGTAGAAACCCAGACCTCAGATATCGCCGTCACATACGCTGTTGTACAGCATTCCGCCATTAGCTTACACACAGGGAAATGGGTTCAGCTTGTGAGGGGGCTGGCCTCGCCGCGCCGCCGCGTCGCTGTACTCATTAGAGGGTGAATTAGTGGCTTCACAAAAAGGTTCGTACATACTAATATTCCTCGACGGCCTAGACTGGTTTTCTAAGTGAGTTAGCAGCGCTAACTAACTTGAGGTCTTCGCGAAACTACGCCCTCGGAGCTGCTCTTCCAACCGGTCGCTCCTCTCTCGTCCACATGCTCTACAAACTCGACTAGAAGAACACATCCTCTAATATTTACTACCGTGGATACCCATCTTTTCAACGAGGAGGACGATAACTTTCAAGCTTGACTAGATGCAGTTATTCGTTGGCAGGGACGACGGTAACAAGGCCACATGCTGTGTTGTCTGTGGTGTGCTTCTTGGTAGGGTAATGACCCTCGATCGGGGTATAGATGCATATACAACTGGGAGACAGGCATATAATGGTTAAGCGAGTGATAGCTTTATCTATGCCTGTTTCAAACAATGGCATCCTGCTTTGTCGACTCTCAGCCAGAGACCTTCTTGCGGGAGGCGGTCGGGTTGCCTCGCCAGATCGAAAAAAAGTGCCCCGTTCGATCTGTCCACCACTCACAGGAGGACTCAGATTATCGCTGATCACGTCAAATGTTTTGTACTCGTGAAGAGACTTACGCGGTCAAAAGGTCATCGCCAGACCAAGAAGGTCGAGGTCCCACGGCATCTCGAAGACATCTGGAAGGTCTGTTGCAGCCGCGTCGATCTAGACAACCATGGTTTTTGTGGTCTATTGTGCATAGGGGTGAGCCAGCCAGTCTTGGTTTCCAAGGCACCATGGTATTACTTTCCGGCCGAATGCGACACTCCCAACAGGACTCAGTAGCCCAAGAGTCACCCTGATACAGTGACTATCAATACTGCCTACCGATCAGGTCTCGCACCAACCTGGTCTCGGGATGCGGCTTCGACCCATTCCCCATCCCTGGACTGTCTGGAGTAAAACATGTCCGTCTTGCAACCTCCTTCAGCAGTAGTCAGGGAACCTCACCCCTGCCGTGTAGGAGACGAAGCGGGCGAGGAAGTTTGGATTGATACAATCGTGACCCTTCATACCCCGGGGCGTCTCCGAGGCTGCATCCCCCCCCACTAAAGTCTACTTGAAAGGCGAAGACATAGTTCTAACGAAGTCAACATCTCTTAGACGCTCGGTGCTTAGGGATCATAATTCGCGCCTTCAAGGGAGACCCATTGACCCCAGAATTTGCCCTTTTTTCGATTACATTCAGGGAGACACGTACTTGTCAACACAGACCCCAAGCCGCGTGGGATGTACTTCTCAATGAGCCAATAAACCAGTCCCTATTGTCAGCACATGACTATTATTGGTAGGGAGGTAAGGCGCTCTGACCCATGTCAAGCTTGAACCTCACTCAGGGGCTTGCCCGGTGGTCTCAGTGCAGCGTGGGCGTTAGCGCGTGGGCTATGCCTGTTCTCCGCTGCCCGTTAGTCGCTGATAGAGTTTGATAACCAGGTGGCCAGATTTAGATCCTGGGGCCAAACCTATAGGAACACGAGGAGGTAAGGTGGAGATGTGATACTCGAGCTCAAATCTCATGCGAGATTATGCAATGCCCACTGCCATCCTGACTACGTGGGCCTCAACGCAGGGTTCGCCGCAAGAACGCATTTGCCTCGCGTCTCGCCATTCTAGGTCTTCCCATAGTAGATCGCAGGCAGCAATGCTCGCTCTCCGCTGCCTTGTTCAGCTTCACATAGGCCTGGACCATTCTGGCGAGACGAATCTCAGCGCAGTGCGAGCCGAGATTTGACCCTGACGGGAGCAGATTGCAACCATCTCAGTACAGGTGCATTTTACATTTGGTCTTGTTCCATCATTCATGTGTGACATAAGCATCTGCGCTGTTCATGTGCGTTTTTTTGATCTGGGCTACGACTTGAGGGACATCCCGTGGCAATACGATGTTGTGTCAGTGGTCGGAGTCCATTTTCCGAGCGTTTCTCAACACCAGCGGACTTGAAACCATCTGATCTGAGTCTGTAATAGCTGAGTGCAATTTTTACTAATCCACAGGCTCTCTCTCCTTGTTGAATATCGATAACTTTACGCATAATGCCAGTCAGTCAGTACCTTGGAGCTTATTGTAACCCCATTGACATGCCGCAAGCACTCGGTACAACAGTACGAAGTAATATCATTACCGTAAATTAAGTTTAGAAAAACAAAGAAACGAAAAATGATCAATCTAATCAGATGGCCCGAGGAAAATGCAGCGCCATCTGATTAGATTTTTTGTGGAAATCCCGCCGATACCGGACGATTAATCCTGGCGGCACAAATTCAGACAAAAATCAAGCCGAATTTTGTGGGCGTGAAGTTTTTGGGCCGCGGGCTTGCGGATGGATTCCCAGCCTTTTTCCTACGGTCAACGAGGGGCCAAGGATGGCAGAAGCCAGAGAGGTAGCGGGTTGATGGAGAAAGGGTTCTGGGCGCTCACACCATCCCCATCTGATTATCACATCGTTCTCCATCGTAAGTCCAAAGGCCCCTCTTCATATGGGACCAGCTCGTCTCCATCCGTCTGTGGAGCACGGTCGGCCGCAGGCGAACTCGACTCACGAGTCAGCGCGCCCACTGTCGAGTCATCGACTTCGATATGTCGATACATTTTTCCATCGTAGAAATCTCCAGTTGAAGGTCTCAGGTGAGCGGAGGGCTGCGGCAAGCTTCTGACTCTTTCCCAGCCTAGCGGAGATGGCTAACTAGCTTGGAGCTAGATCCCGTTGCGCGGTAGTATTGAGCTGTGGCAGTTGGGCCCTTCGCGACATGAGACATTTTGCTGAGACGTGTCGCGCCATGCGCTGCGAATTGCGCATGTTCAACTTTCTTGCGGCTTTTGCCTGAAAATATGGCAGAGTAAAGCAGAGCTTACGGAGTACTGTTTCTCAACCGGTACGGAGTATGCTGAGAGTGATGAGAGTCGCTGCGTAGTGCGCCGCTGTTGGGTGGCACTCAGAGCTCAGCAAGCCTCAGCGAGGGATGATTGGCAGTGGTAGATTAAACACCTCCAGAGGACGGATTAGATTCGCTGAGCAGGGATTTGATATGCTTGGATTTTTCGTATGCATTCGTAGAGCTAAAAAAGTGGTGACTATGACTGTGACTGTGACCGCTGCTGTGACTTCCACTCCTCCTTGGTGATCCGATACCGCACCTCACCTTCCTCAATCCCAGGCGGAGGCGTAGGATACTCGTTGAACCAGGTATCGACATGTGTAAGTCCACACTTGGCCATCACAGCGCGCGAAGCCGCATTCACCGTCATGGTCTCGCCAAAGACCTCATTCAGTCCGAGGTCCTGGAACGCGTGCCGGAGGAGCTCCTTGGACCCTTCCTTGCCGTACCCCTTGCCCCAAAACTGCGGGAGCAGACGGTACCCAAACTCGGAGCGCTCGCTGCTAAAGTTCTCGGTCGGCTTGTCCTTATCTATGGGCGTGGGCGCAAGAATCCACCACCCGACGGGCTCGTCGCCTACGTACGCGACCCAGGTTCCCAAGCCGGGGACGGAGGTGGCGGATTTGAGCAGCCATTCGTGAACTTGCTTGGCCTCGTCCAGCGTTAATGGGCGACCGAAGCCGATGTATCGCATGACCTCTGCGTCCTGGTCGAGCTTCGACGTGACCTCGAAATGCTCCTGCCCGAGGGGCACGAATTTGAGGCGCGCGGATTGCAGGGTCGCTTGCGGCATGGCTGCTGGGTAACCGTAATTTTGTTTTGTGTGTGGTGGGGTTGACTGGAGGCGTGCTCCTAATGGCGTTCTGTTGAGCTTCGGTCGGGCCAATGGCTGCAAATGGCGGCTGCGGGAAGGGCTGGTGAGGTTTTTGGGTTTCACGGTCGGTGGCTGCTCCTTCTGGGGTGTTTTCGCTGGCGTGTCTGAGCTGTAGAAACTCACCTCCTTACCTCTCTGCCCTTATATGTCTGGATCCCGACGATCGGGGGGTGCATCAGCGTATGATGTGCGGACCAAGCGCAGCACATCGCTGGAGCCCCAGGGCAGGCTGCACGCTGAGAACTGGCAAAGATTGGCAAAGATTGGCAAAAGGGCTCCATCACTCGACTTGTGTTCTTGATTTTGCTTGGCGCAGTGTCAACTTGGCCTGCAGCAGCAACGGAGCTATTTTGGCCTGGTCAGCGGGGAAATCTTCGCGTCTCCTTGTTCTTGTTGGCTGCGAGAAACACTGTGTTTCTTCTAGCGCTTACCGCGCGATTGGTTCTACACTTGACCACTGCATGTCAGCGGTCGATCGGCATTGCGAAATCAGTCGCCAAGAGACGTTGAAGAAGAGCGCTTTTTTGCAAACGCAAGCACCTGCAGGCTTCAAAGTTGGTGGTGCGTCGGCATAGGCCAACGTGGGTGTGTTCAAAGGTGGGAGAGAGACACTTGGCGCCAAGAGATTAGATGGTGATAACGGCCTTGGCGGCCATGTTCGCTTAGACTGTTGCGGTGTTACGGTCTGCTTGGCCATGGCTAGCGTTCTGACCGGCATGGCGGGATACTGCTTACGGCACAGGGAAATTTTATTGCCCAATGCATACGACCTTGCCTGCAGCCGTGTTTGAACTTAATTTTGAGCTGCTCCTGGGGTCTTCTGCAGTGCTGGCCTGAGAAAGGCTGGAGGTGCGGAGATGCCGTGGGGGTGTTGGATGCCAGAATAAGGCCGCGCGAGAGTCTCTGGCAAAGGTCAGGCTCTCCATCCTGCGGGATTTCCCGTTGCAATCAGCTTAAGGTTCTATGAGCTAACATGTTCCAGTGCGCCAATGTCCTGCCCCACACAACGCCGCTGTGCCTCGTGACTGTTGGTTGCTTCTTCAAGTCCTCTGTTGCCGTCGCTTGCTGGGAAACTGCTAGAGCTTACTTGGCACCAAGTCTCGGCCCTATCGCATCCCGCCGTCGAGCTCAGAGTTTTCTTCCAAGATGCGAGCTAGTAGCCATCCTTGGGGGTCCTTGCATGTGGCACGTCCTCGCCAGGCCAAACCAAGCTTGCCTTTGCGCTTTGCCACTGGACGCCCACGTTTTGGTTAGGCGATTTTATCAATGGCGTCGGATCTAATCAATCAACCCAGCGGATCTCCCATTCGCCTCTTGTGGCCTGACTTGAGTCTGGACTGACCACGACCAGCTGAGTGGCCAGTTTTTCGCTTTTCAGAGCTGCCGACTTCGGGCGATGTCGGTGCCGGTTAAAATCCCTGTTTCTAGCTCTGTGCCTGGCTGTCTCAGTTAAAAAGTCGGCCTCTCCCCCCGTCCGCTGTTGCAGTTGCGTTTCCAGCTTGCGCACTCCCGAGGATTCACCTGAGGACTCAGCAGCAATGGCCATCACCAAGTTCCAAGTTCCCTTTAGTCGTCGTAAGTCGGCAGGCGAGGCTGAAGAGCCTACGCGCGCCGCAGACATTGAGCGTCCCGCCGATGAGAAGACGGCGACGCCCAACGAGAAGGAGGCCGACACCACCAGCGAGGACATGATCCCCGCTGGCCCTACCCAGGACGGTGTGTTGAAGATGCAGGCCGTGACCCAGGTTTGGACGAAGTGGTCGCTTGCTGGAGTTCTGTGCCTGTATGTTGTTGGTCCTTTGTGCTCATTTGAGTCAAATCGCTAATTCCTCAGTCTGTGGCTTCTTACCTTGGCAAACGGTTTCAGAACAGCTATCCTCTACAGTTTGACTCCATACGCCACAAGTAGCTTCCAGAGTCACTCCCTCTTGACCGTGATCCAAGTGGTTTCCAGCGCCATGACCTCTGCTCTATACATTCCTGTTGCCAAAATGCTGGACGTCTGGGGTCGCGCGGAAGGGTGGATGTTCATGGTCATGTTGTCCACACTGGGATTGATCATGATGGCCGCATCCAAGAATCTACCAACATACTGTGCCGCTGAGGTAAGGTGCTAATACGAAACTCGGATGATCATTGCTAATGATCATTATTTGTAGGTCTTCTACTCTGTTGGATTCGGTGGTTTGAACTATATCCTTTGCGTCATCGCCGCCGATGTGACCAACCTGCGGAATCGTGGTATCGCATTTGCCTTTACCTCGTCTCCCTACATGATCACTGCATTTGCAGGCTCAAAGGCTGCAGAAAAGTTCCTTGTCAACGTCAACTGGCGCTGGGGATTCGGTGCTTTCGCCATTATCATCCCTATTGTGGCCTCGCCCACTTATGTCGTTCTGAAGGCCGCCATGATCAAGGCCGAGAAGCAAGGGCTTATTACTCCCCGTGAGCGCAGTGGCCGCACTCTTGTTGGGAACATCAAGCACTACTTCTTCGAGCTTGATAGTGAGTAGCCTGATTCCACACTAATTTCGCATGTTAATCAATTTGCAGTCCCCGGAGTCATCCTTCTAGCTGGTGGTCTCACTGTGTTCCTTCTTCCGTTCACCCTCGCCAGCCGAGCTCCCAATGGCTGGAAGACCGACTACATCATCGCCATGATCGTCACTGGCTTCGTGGTCTGTGTCCTCTTCGTCCTATACCAAGCCTATCTGGCCCCCAAGCCCTTCCTCAAGTACGAGTTCTTGACCGACCGCACCGTGATCGGCGCCTGCCTGCTTGATGCCACCTATCAAATGTCATACTACTGCTGGAACAGCTACTTCTCCTCGTTCCTACAGGTTGTCAGCAACCTTGGCGTTGCGGAAGCTGGATACGTGGGTAGCACCTTCCAGGTCGTCTCTGGAGTCCTCCTCTTCTGTGTTGGTTACGCCATCCGCAAAACCGGGTACTTTAAATGGCTTCTCTGGATCTCTGTTCCTCTCTACATCTTCGCCCAGGGTTTGATGATCCACTTCCGCCAGCCAAACCAGTACATTGGCTACATTGTCATGTGCGAAATCTTCATCTCTGTCGCTGGCGCCTGCTTCATCCTGATCATGCAGCTCGCCGTCCTCGCAGCCGTCGACCACCAGCACGTCGCCTCGGCTCTATCCGTCCTCTTCATCTCTGGCGGAATTGGCGGTGCAGTCGGAAACGCTATTTCCGGCGCCATCTGGACAAACACTTTTTTGCCTGCTCTGCAGCGCGAGCTTCCCGAGTCGGCCCTCCCCAACGTCATTACTATCTACTCTTCGCTTCCAGCGCAGCTGGCGTACCCGGTCAACTCGCCTGAGCGTCTTGCGATTCAGAGGTCGTACGGCTATGCGCAGACGCGCATGTTGGCTGCCGGAACGGGGCTTATGGTCCTCGTTTTTGCTTGGGTTGCGCTTATCAAGAACTATAACGTGGGTAAGATGAAGCAGACCAAGGGTGTTGTCTTCTAAGCGGTGCTTGGAAGCTTATTACACGCCCGTATCTGGTCAACTGGGGGAAGAGAGAGAGGAGTGATGCGGCGGCGGGCAGAGGAAGAATGCAGACCGCAAGCGATTTGTTTTTCATCCCATTGTCCGTCTGTCATGGCATTCTACTCCTCTTGTATCCGGTGATAGTGAAAATAAAGGCTTTACTTACATATATGCCTTGGTCTAATTGATTTATCTTAATGTATATACGAGGGAGCAGTTGTGACGCATGATCTCGATGAGACACGGTCGACATTCGTTCAAAATTGGCGGTGATAATACTACGACATCTCCGATGCTGCGCATAACAATTCTGTTTTTCCGTCATCTTGTAGATCTGACGATATACGTCATTTCGCCACGGCCCAACAGTTGCCCGAGGGCAGATTCGGAGTCCCCCCTCGCGATATAGACTCGCGTCGCATATGGACAGGCCAGCCCAGAGATAATCTAGAGGCGCGGAATGAACGAGAGCAATAGATGTCCGAATATATCTCATCGTCCGTCCGTCCGTCCACTCGCATCTCTAAGGATCTCGATCTAATCCAACGCGAGCATAAGCACCAGGCCCGGCGGCCAGACAATATCACACATCATCAACAACCGTCGACGGCCAGAGCCGGAAGATCAGATAAGATGTCGACGAGGTAATTTTTAAACCCGCCCGCATGCACTGATCCTGGAACCCGATTATCAGATCAGATTAGATCATCTCGCCGTCTTCCACGTCCCTGGTTCCCGTATGGAGCACCGCTCCGCGCGGCGCCAAGGAGCCAAGATTCCTGTTTCCGTGGAGAATGATTCCTACTCAGAGAATGCGATGGATGAACCGTCTGTAACCGAGCTGCGCCGAGCGTTGAGTGGAAGGAACTACAGCTGTACAGAGTACTCTGTACAGTGCATGCTTCCCGCGGTGGGGCGTGGAAATTAGGAGGGAGTCACCTTTTCACTGTTCTGCCACGGTCCGGAGGCGGTAGACTCCACTGAAAGATCAGTTCTGGATTTGCAAGTTCCCAGTGGTCGAGACCCAAGACAGCAAGGTTGCATTCGGGAGGGGTGAATGGATGCGTGGGACGAGCGAGCGCTTGCGGGTGCGGTTTTCGGCTACCATAAATTTCAACGGAACCGGCACCCTGCTTGTGAGAAAGAAGTCTGTTGTAGATACATACCTCGAGCAAAGGCGGATTAGACCGAGTCGGCACACTTTGAGATTCCCGCTGCTCGTCTCAAGAAGGTACGACTAACAGCCTGTATATCATGACAGACGAGATTGAGTAAGGTTTTTCGAAAGCTTGCCGCTGGCTGGCAGATAGCCGAGCTTGAATTTCCCGTCTTCCGCGGCAACCTGGACACTCCCAAGGTTCGAGGCCAGGCCAAGGATTCAGGAACGCGAGCGTAAACTACACTAGTAACTTTCATTTAAGTTATCTGATCCGCTGATGAATACTGTTCTGATAGTATCGTCGCGTTACAGAAGTTACACATTTGGTATTGAGGTTATCTAGGTACCTACGCCGGCGGCCTCCCCTCCCAGTCCCACGGCCGCTCAGGGAAATCCTCCTTAGTCTTGAAATCCCATACCTCAACGTCACCACTTTCCACAGACTCAGACCCAAAATAAACCCCCTCCATCTTCTTCTTCGACGGCTTCCCTGAATCCGAGGTCGGTAGGGTCTGCCCATGGGGAATCACCCGCAGGAGAGTCGGGAGTTTGAAGGCGGGAAGCTGCTTTTCGACTGCGAGGTATTTGCGGAGGGCGACAAGGCGGAAGTCATTTTGGGATTTGGTACCGACGGCGCGTTTCCTGACAATCAGCGCCGCGATGCGTTGGCCTGCTTCGGTGTCTGCGACGCCGAGGATGAAGACGTTTGAGATCGATGGGTGGTCTCGGAGTGCGTCTTCGACTTCGAGGGCGTTTATCTTCCAGCCGAGGGAGCGGATTACTGGTCCATGTTAGTGTCGCAACTTCCTTCACCTTATTCAGGATGTAAAGAGGTAGTGATGGGCAGTGTCACAGACCATCTTGGTTTGCGCGGCCGTGGATGGATACTTCGCCATTTGCACTGATACTCCCCAAGTCGCCGGATTTGTAGAACCCGGATTCGTCAAAGACGTTGGACATGACGTTTTCTTGAGCTGAGACGTAACTGCCACAGGTGTTAAGATGAAATGGTCGTCGTAAAAGCACGAAAGTGCAGTGGCTCACCGCTTCATCAAGAGCGGACCCTTGAAGCATATCTCGCCGCACTCGTTCACCTTTGCTTCCATGCCTGGGGCGAGCGTACCACAGTTACCCTGCCATTAGAACGTATTAGAACGAGCGCCGCTTGCGAACTGAACGAAGGATATCTCACGGAAGAACTCTCCCTCGTCTCAATGTCCCTCCAATCCGTCATAGCCATCATCCCCGCAGCCTCCGTAAACCCATACATGATGACCAACGGCCGCCCACCCCTAAGCTTGCGCCAGATATCCTTCACGGAGTCCGGCACAGCCATTGACCCTGTAGAGAGGGCCCGGATCTCATTCAACCCCCGAATGCATTCCTCCCGCTCCTGCCGACTCTCAATCAGATCAAGCTGCTCCTTCAGACCCGACAACGTCGCCGGCGACGCAACCATAGCCGTGATCCCACCGCGCCGCATACGTTCCCAAAACCAAGTAGGGGAGAACACCGCGCTACAGAACTCGAGGCAAGCTCCGGCGTACGCGGCGGCAAGGATGAAGTCGAACCCGCCTTTCCAGTGTGCGGGCATCTGGTGCAGCCAGGTGTCTGTGGTCGAGAGGGAGAGGCGGTCGAGGTAACTCTTTGTTCCGAGGACGAGGTTGTTGCAGGTGTATAGTGCGCCTTTTGGGGGCCCGGTGGTTCCAGATGTGTAGAGAAGGGCGAAGCAGCGAGCTGGGTTGAAGGGTGGTTTTGAGGGGTCTGAGTTGGGTTCGTGCATGAGGGTGAACTGGGCGTTTGCGTACTCGGTTGCCGGTGATGGAGAGAATGTGAAGAGGTCTATCCCGAGCATTGCGGAGAGGCTCTCGCCGTGTTCTGCTGCTTCTTGGCTGCTGGTGAGGGCGACTGCGTTACACGCGCCGAGGAAGTATCGAGCTTCTTCTGGGTGTACATGTGCTCCTGGCAACGTGTCAATTCTTCATGTATCAATCTGGGCTCGTTGTCCACTGGTACAACACCACCGATTGTCACTTACTCATGGGAACAGCAATGCCGCCAATACTGTAAATTGCAAAGAGGAGCACAACATATTCAAACCCCGCTTTCGCAAGGAGGCCAATAAAGACCTCCTCGTTTGGATCATGGAGTCGAGCTTGGGTATCCTGGCTCAATCTCTCCTTGAGACGAGCACCATGCGTGAGGACTTCATACAGGAATTCATTAAAGGTTGCCTCTTTCCCAGTTCCGAGATCGCGGATGAATGTTCGATTCGGTGTTTTCTCCGCGTGGTAGAATAGCTGGGTGATCCAAGGCTGTTGTGGGACATGGAGTTGTGTACCTGTCATGGTTCAATCTGATTAAGCATGTTACTACGGCAGCGAACCGTGGGACAGGCGGTTCTTAAGTTGAGTGTCGAGCGTGAAGACGCAACAGATGGGACACAATTGACGTAGTGCGCTGGGGGCAGCGGCTGTATAGCTACTCCGTACCGTTGGCTGCAGCTTCGTAAATTCGTGTGCTGAACCCCGAATAGGCGATTAATGTGTACAAATCACTACTCGCTGTCATGATGACGTTGAAATAATTGCTGCAAAGAGCAAGGGAGCTGGATCTTCAAAGCGTAGATCTCTATAGTCGATCATGGTTCATCGACGATCCCAGTCCACATGGCTGGGACGAGTGACGTAACGAAATCAACAGTGGTGGGTCCCTTACTTCAGTGATAATTCGCCTGTACGGAGTAGGCCACGCATTAGGCAAGGATGTTGTATTCACAGTTACGAGGCTTCATTTGCGCTCGTCAACAGGTGTTCGGCCGACGATCAGACGCGAATGTACTGTAGTGTGGCAGTCTGGCGACTTTTAGTGGAAGACCAGAATAATATATAGAACAAGTAGCACGAAGTGCTGAATATACCTAATCGCACTCTGACCCAGCAGAGCATGCAGGCTATATAAAAGTGATCTATCCAGGCTTCTAGCCATAACACTCTTAAATGCAAACGACAGATGTCGAGGCTCGTCAAACTTGCCACAGCAAGAATATCTCAGCATTCGCGAGAGGACAGCTCATGAGACCTCCCTACGCAGCCACCATCTCCTCGCCCAGTAGAAGAAGACTCCTAAAGCCCAAACGGCAATGAGCACGCCCGCCTGAAAGGGCGCAAAGACGGCTCCTCTGGCAACAACAAATCCACTAACAAGAGTGAACACCGCTGGAATCACGATGAATGGCTTATAAGGTCGATGCAGCTTGGGCTCGCGGAACCGCAGAACAATAGCTCCTATCATGGTGAGGAAGAAGAAGCTGTACTCGCCCAGTCCATTGAACGTGATAAGAGCTCGGAAGTTACCGAAGATGATGTAGAGCATTGAGCAGGCGGTGGAGAAGATGAGTGCGTTAAGCGGAGCGTCAGAGTCATCAGATGATGATGAATCCTCGGCTTCGGTGCTTGCTCGAGGGTTACCTCGTCGAACGCCGATGTATCCGACTTCGCCGAGGAACTTTGGAAGCCAGTTCTTGTTCGATGCCGCGACGATCATGCGGCTTCCGACAAAGGAGCTTGAGAGTAAGGATCCGGCGACAACGATGCAGATGAGGAACGAGGCTGCTAGGCCAACGCCAGGACCTAGTAAGTGGCTAAAAGCGGTCTATCATGTGTTAGCGTTCGAAGCCTTTCGCCTTCTATCGTTGTGGATACATACCACAGCCACGCTGTCCGTAGTTGAAACTACGTCCCAAGGAAGCAGGATGTAGTATGCGGTGTTCACCGCAATGAACCCAGCAATGATGATGGGAATCGCCGTGTTGATAGCAAGCGGGAGTTGGCGGGCCGGCGCCGAGAGTTCGGCGGTAATGTAAATCGCCTTGGACCTTGTTAGTATGAATTGGTAGCATCGTATCAGGAGCATACCTTGTCCCACCCTGAGTAAGCCCAGAGCGCGCCATACAGAGCTGCCGAGTAATGTCCCAGCATCTCCCAACCGTGGAGATTGCTCCAGTCGATCTCCGACCCGTCAGGGCCGACGCTCGTTCGGTAGCCAAACCACGACTTGTTGAGCCAATCTTGCGATGTCTTGTCTGCGCCACCTGCAGCAAGACAGTACACGACGACACCAATTCCAGCCACGACAGTTGCCACAATCGCCGTAAACTTTGAGGTGACGAAGAAACTGTTCAGCCGCGTGGTCGCTTTCGTGCTGATCCCATTGGCCATGCTGAAAATTATCAAGACGAGTATCGATAGAAGTTTGTGTATTAACCCTTGTGCCTGGCTGCTTTCTCCGACAGCGGAGTAAATGCTCTCGACGAAGACGATGCTCATGATCGCCAGGGAGGCTGGGATCACCGCGACGATCCAGGTCCAGGCGGAGAGAAAGCCGAAGATGTCGCCAAATATGTACTGAAGATATGGCTGTACGCCCCCTACACAACTGTCAGCCTCGACCCATTCTATGGCAACGAAAGACCCATACCTTCTCCAGGGATTGCAGTGCCAAGCTCAGCCATTGTCGCCGCTCCCGTCCAAGCAAGGATTCCTCCAACCAGCCAAACGATTAGAGCGAACCCGGGCGACGGGACATTTGTATCGATCGAGCCCGGCGAGGTAAAGATACCGCTCCCAATGACAATGCTGATTATGATGCTGAAGGCTTCGGCTGTTCCAAGGTTGCGCCTGAAGGACGTCCGCGGTTCGGCGGGAGCGGGCGCTCCTCCAGTCGCTCCATACTCTGGCGGCTGGTGGTCACCAAGGAGCGGCGATGTAGTCTCATTGTCTTCTGTCATTATTGCGAGACGATTCGAGTCGAAGAACGAATTCGACTTGGAATGCCGCCGAGGGGCGAAAGTTGGAGTTGGGGGTTCAGTGTTGGGGATTTTATCCGGGAGGCATTCCCCACATCGCGTGATAATTCGCAATATGACGATACTAGCTTTACGTACCGTAAGATATCGTCTACTTGGACATACATACCTCTTATGATTTCCACGTAGCAATGGCGAGTATAATAACTGTTGAGAACTAGCCGAGACAGGGAATGAGCCTGTGCCACAGGCGCTTCGACAACGCTTCCATTCATGTCATGCTTCGCTGCAAGTTCTGGGGGGTCTCCTTGGTACGGAGGAGTACCGTCTCGATTGACAGGTACGTACCCGAGAACCGACAGTCTATCGTCGAGGGTCCAGCCATCAAGTTTGCTCTTTTATTGGCTAATATCAGAATATCGGTAGTAGTCTTGACTGTTGAAGCTTATCTGTACCGGCAACCGAGTACAAATCACGTTGCAGTCTCTGGTTGAACTGGCTAAGCCACCGGACATCACGTGGTCTCGTGTTGCCTCGATTACAACTTGAAGTGTTGCCTACCAGCATCCGTTGCTCAACTCTCAAGAAAACTTTCAGAATCCACCTTGAAGGGCATCCGAGGCTATAAAACGGACTGTCGGAATGGAAACCCAGCAAGCGGGTCCTGTATCGCCCCTTTTGGCTACCAGTGCAACACCGAGCCTCTCTTCGGATCCCAGTTTGGGCCCGACCAGTCCGCGGCGGGTGAAGAGGGCCCATACGAAATCTCGTCAGGGGTGCTTCAATTGCAAGAGTCGAAGAGTCAAGGTGCGCGCGCCGACGATTGAACCCTCGAATAATAGCTAACTGTTATATAACAGTGTCAGGAAACGAAACCAGCGTGCAAGAACTGTGTGCGCAAAGAGCTCGATTGCGTATATCCAAGTAAAGGAGATCGCAAATGGAGACTAGTCACTGCGAACCAGACACAGAACCAGAGACAGACTGACACGTCGTCTCCTTCAATTTCCCCTCGGGTCTCTACTACCCCTTTTACTGGAGACGACCTGCGGTTCTGGCATCATTTCCTTGTCAATGCGCAACCAGGCCTGCCGATCGGAGATGAAGGCACCTGGTCGTCCGAAATACCTGCTCTGGCCCATGAGGTATGTCGCGGCGACTAATCCTATCATCCAGCTAATACGTGTAACTGATCTTCATGCTCTACGTAGTGTCCTCATCTGCTACATGCGTTGCTCTCTCTCGGAGCATCATACTGTTCCCTTACACAAGGGCGCAAGTATATACCGCTGGCTATCGCGCACCGCGGCAAGGCTCTCAGGTCCCTTGGTGCAATCCTTGGCAAAGGCGACAACTGTACTACTATTGAAATGGACAGCGCTCTAGCAGCATCCCTGGCCTTGACATTCCAAGCGCGCTACATGAGCGACGGTGTCATTGACTTTGCTGTCATGGTCCGTGGTAGCAGCATGATCGTGAATAGATATTCTCAAAACGGCCGCAAGAGCGTTATCTTCCATCAGGTCAAATCGCAAGACGGGATTATGCAAACTACAGCCCTTCCATGGGAGCCAAAATGCCTGGTTGAGGCTAGCGCAGTCGCAGCGTGTATTGCAGGTTTGGATAGGCTGCAACCTCTTCTGCGACGAACTTCGCATTATAAATTCTACAATGTCCTACGATCAAGTTATCTCTCTTTGCTTGGATCCTATCGGCAAGCCTTTATCCAACTTACGACAATCTATGTCTCATGGGCTCACATGGAGAGTTCTGAGTTTAGCGACTTTATATCCTCCGACGACCATATATCGCGGGCATTGTTCATGCACTACATTACGATTGATTCTTTCATGAGGCCAGTGTACGCAAAGCTAAGCACTCCACAGATCCTCAAGTCGAGAGGTGGGGATTTCATTATCTACCGATGGGCGGAAGCTATCTATAACGACTTACCAAGACCCCTGCAGATGCTGGTATATGACCAGTTCCAGTATTTAGCTCTGGATCTGCTTCCGAGCCTTGCCAGTCACAAGACACTTTTTCCGGAGTGGAATGATGAACTTTCCGAGTTTGTCGCTCTGGTGCGCAAGCGGGTGCCGAGTCATGTCTTAGAGCACCATAATTTCGTTCTAAAATAAGGGGAAAGCGTTGAAATCACGTCGGCACTCGTGCCAGATGTGCGAGACTATCCGAGCATAGCCACGATACCAGCCATAGATTTTCCAACAACGGCGACGATGGACGCCATCCAGCCAGAGCGTTGAGACCAGGCAGACGATTGTTGGCGACTTGGCATGATTGGGTGGAGCGTTTGACGAAAGCTCGTTTAGCCGACGAATCAGCACGATACGAAATGCGAGCTTCGGCAAGCTGACAAGCGGCGATCGGGCGATCTATACTCATCGAAGTAGAAAAATACGGACAGAAGAAGTGAATGCTGACATACTCTCGGATCTCTATCTTCGATGGAAACAACAGGCAGCTGAAAGATCTCATGCACGACGGTACTTGCGGCCTATAAATTCACCGGATGTCGCCCAAAATCACTACCATAGCAAACCCGTCATCCCCATCAAACTCTTCCAAAGATGTTGATCTCCTGTGCATTCCTTACTTTACTTGTTCCAGCTATTGCATCGTCCCTCACTTCCTCCGCAAATATTGGCATTACTTTCGAGCCGAGCCATGATCTCCCTTTGCTGAAGCTCCCATACGGAACCTGGCGAGCGTACGAATTCAATAGCGAAGAAGATGTAAATTCTCTAGACCTATTCCCATCACCTCATCCAGACTAACAGTCAAGGTCTACACGTTTCGCAACATCCGCTACGCTGCTCCGCCAGTCGGTGACCTGCGCTGGTCGAAACCGGCGCCTCCGAAGTCGATTCATGGCATTCAGGACGGCTCCTACGGTCCCAACTGCATCCAAGATGAGATTCCGGAGGTCTTTTTTATGCCTGGAGTAAAAGGTCTTTTTGCGAGTGCAGACGAGGGTATGATCATCCACCAACATTCTCAAATAACATGGAACTCATGCTTCTAATTTCTAGATTGCCTGTTTTTGGACATTTACGTACCCGGAAAGGTGCTAAAGAAGCGTAAAAGCAAGGTTCCCGTGATTGTTTGGATACACGGAGGAGCGTAAGGCTCGATCCTCTATCCCCCCCCTTAGCACTTACTCACTCGTGTGCTGTCTAGTTACGTCAGCGGCTCAAAGGACCAAGCAGTCAAATCGGGATACTACAACGGGACAAGCCTCATCAAACGAGCCGATGACGACCTGATTGTCGTAACCATCAACTACCGCCTCGGTGCCTTCGGCTTCCTCGCTGGAGAGCCTCTGCAGGATCACGGCACCTTCAACGCGGGTCTCCACGACCAGCGAGCGGCGCTGACCTGGGTCCAGAAGTATATCCACCTCCTTGGCGGCGATCGTGATAACGTGTCTGCGTGGGGTCAGTCGGCTGGCGCTGGGTCCCTGATCTATCATCTCATTGCAGAAGGAGGAAAGCTTGACCCGCTCTTTAGAAGAGTGATAATGCAGAGTCCTTCTGTCGATACTAGTGTGAACACCCAAGTTAGTTACGAGCGGTTTGAAACCTTTGCGGCCGCTGTAGGGTGTCCCACTAAGGGGGTCAATTCCCTCCACTGCTTGCGCTCGGCTAATAGCACGGCGTTGAGGAAGGCAAACGAGGAGGTATTTATGGGTATATCTTTTCCGGTGCCAGATGGGAAGTATATCCAGAGTCCGGCACTGGTTGAATATGCGAAAGGTACGTAGAACCCGCCTCTTGTACTCACTCACCATGATGCACAACAACCGAGGTGTTGCGATGGGAACCAAGTTAACAAACGATCTTCAGGCAACACCTGGAAAGACATCGACTCGGTCCTCGTCAGCCACGTCCTCGACGAAGGATCCCTCTCCGTCCCGGACGACGTTCCAGAAGGCCTGCTACAAGACTTTATCACCAGCAGTCTCCCACCGAACTCGACAAAGCAGGCCTCATTCATGATTGCCCTCTTCGAATCCCTCTACGCAAATTATACAGAAAAGGAAAAGGTTGCTGCCGTCTACACAACCCTCTTCTTCACCTGCAACATCCGCGCTGTCCTGGAAGCCTACCCAAATCCCGCCTGGGCGTTCCAGTATAGCTTCATGGACGGCGACATAAACGCAATGCACGCTGGCGATATTCCCGCGACGTGGTACAGCTCAGAGCTCCCGCTCCCGGACAACTATACTGGCACCGTCTCGGACCCGCTCTTCTCACAGTTCCAGCGGTATCTTACGAACCATGCGCGCACTGGAAATCCGAATACTCCTTGTTCCAGGACGCCGGAGTATAAGCTGGCGTACTGGCCGAAAGTTAGTTGGCTAGATGCGGATGTCCCGAGGAATGTGCTGAACATGGTGAACGAGGGGTTTGAGGTTATCAGTGATGAGCAGATGTCGAAGGCGGTTTGTGATGCTTGGACTCGGGCGCTTGTGGAGGCTCTTGAGGGGGGATCTTGATGGCTGCTTGAAAGTTTGGATCTTTGGTTCCTTGTTTGATGTGGGTGGATTATTATGTGGTCTTGTAGCCCCTATATCAACCTCCCTGAATAAAAACATCACGATCTAGTTCTAACACTATTCGATCCCCTCAACCCTCTTAACAGGCCACTCCTCGAAAAACGTCGTGAGCCCCCGACTCATCGAGCAAGCCATAACAGTCCCATGATCTTCGCCCCCATACTCACTAAACGACACCGCATGCAACCGCGTACACCCCCTGATAACATCCATCAAACTCAGCACATTGTTTCGCATATTCAAAATCGCCGCCGTGCGCTTGCGCGCCTCCCATTTGTCCTCGGGCTCATCCCCCCACTGCGGCGGATCCTGCTCCAACCCACCAAGATACATCATCAGCGTCGGCAACTTCTCCCCCTCCGCCTCCATCTCCTTAATCCTAGCAACAAACGCCTTGGCCTCATGTAAGATACACCTCTCCGCCCACCAAATCGACGGCGAACTCGCAATATACGCATCGAACATGCCCGGCCTCGTAAACAGCGCATGCAGCGCAAAAAGTCCGCCATACGAGTGCCCATACAGCGCCTCGCGCGAGACGGTCAGATTCGGGAACCGCGCCCGGACAGCGGGGCGCACAGTCTCGTCGATGAAATCCAGCAGGGCGTCCGCGCCCCCGTACCCTTCGCCCACGGGCTTCCCGGCGGGATCGGGGTTCTGGATCGTCAGGTCGAGGTTTCGCCGCACGCGATGGTAGACTTTGCCCGTGCCTGTGAGAGGGTAGCCGATTGCGACGACGATCCCGCCGCCGGCGTAGTGGGCTTCTGCGGAGCGGCGCCAGGCGGCTTCGGTTGCTGTTAGGAAGAAGGCGTTGCCGTCGACGATGTAGCTGTTTCTGTTAGTTGGTTTGCTTTTGAATGCTGTGGCGGCAGTGGATAGGTTGGTGGCATTGCGGTAGCTAGAGGGAGGGGAAGAAAATGATGAGTACTCACATAATGGGCAGTTTATTTCGGTCGGTATCCGGGTCATGTTGGTTAAAGTGTAGCGGCCAGGATATTTGGATGAGGTACTCTTCGCCGCGCGAGTTGCACAAATAGAGCTGCTCTGAGTTTGGGAGGGTGATTCCCGTGGGTTTGTCGGTTTGTGTCATGATTGTGCGCGTGTGAGTGTGTGTCTGAGCTTGCGGTCGTGGTGAGGGGTAGTATGCTGTTCGAGGCAGTACAATTCGAGTTCGAGGTCGTAGAATTGATAAGAGACTGGAAGGCCGTGGACGGGGTATGTGCATTCCGGGATGAGGTGTTGAGGTCGGCAAGATCGGCTGCGACTGCAGAAGGCGAGCGGAGTCGACAGTGGAGGCCCAGCAATATCGTAATCAGATGGCCGGAGTCGGACTTTTTTTATCTGATCCACTGGCTGTATTTTTGGGAAACGTGGGACGCGTTGGTTTCCACGAGTTTACGGCACAGATTTACAAAAATTACCTCGAGATCAGGCTCAATGAAATCCACCCACCTTGACACCTCCAAAATGCCACAGCACTCACAAATTCAAGAGCCTCTCTTAAATACCCCCATACTCTCTCTCCCACTCACCTGCATCCCCTTAAAAACCCCTTAACTCCTCCATATCTGCCTCATCCAACTCAACGCGCTCACGATTTTCACGAGCCCTCCCCTCCGTCGTCGCGCCCGGGATCGGGATCGCGCCCAGCGCGAAAGTCACGCCCTCCGCTTCGCGACAGCCTCAATGGCCTGAGCGAGCTTCGCGTTCTCGTCGAAAGCTCGCGCTTGAAGCGTGAGAGGTAATCTCACATGTCTATCGCGGTCGAATTTTCGAATTTCCGCCGTTGGCCTATCAGCCAGCGGGCGACAGGGGCGTAGGCGACTACTTTGGATGGTTACTGTCGCTGATTAGTTCAGCCCATGTCTTTCAACACGTCGAATGCACAAATGATCCGGAGTGATTGACATGGAAAACCAAAATGCGAAGGAAAGGAAGCCAGCATACACTCCTGACAAACATCCACAACCCTATCGCGCAACGCATACGCATCCGACGTAAACAGACTACGTTCAATCTCAACGCCCACAATCGATGGATTCGCATGCGCGCGACGGATCGTAGCGGTGCAGACCGCTAAGTCTCACGCCGCCTATCTTCCGTTCGTTTACGAGCTCCGCGAGGGCTCCGATGGACGTCTGGATGGGGACGTTGGGTTCGACGCGCGCGCACTCGAAGATATCAATCCTTTCCACGCCGTCGAGGATGCAGATGGTAGTCTCGACGGACGCGCGCACGGCCGAGGGCGTCCCGTCGGATGTATGTGTCGCTGCGTCGTAGGCTCCGTTTACGCTGAGGATGACTTTTTCGGCGTCGGAAAGGTAGGTTGTCAAGTAGTATCTCGGCAAGTGCAGGGGGTTTGAGGTCGGGGTGCCGCCGTGGAGATTCTGGGTTTGGTTAGGCTATGCGTTGGAGATTCATGGCGAGCGCGATGAGGAGTGGGTGTTCATACGCCATGTCAGAAGATTGCGCCCTGTTCGAACGCGGTTTTCATGGTTTTTTGCCACGACAGAGTGCTCAACTGGGGCAAGGGCGGGTGAAGCCTGCATTGTAGACGGCTGAGGATGTGGCCTTTGCTTCGTGCCGAAGGCTCCGGGATACGTTCCCATCAAACCATAGCCGATAGGGCCAACGGCTTTGCCGACGATGCTTGTATGTGCTGCCATGGTAAGGGTAAATGCTGCGATTGAGAGGTTAAGGTACTTGGCGATGAGTTCAACACCACTCTGTGCCGGACTTGTCCTGATATAGCCCTTGATTGTCTCGAGGAGGGGTAACAAAGTTACGCCCATCATGTTCATCCCGGAATACACGTCTGGGCAGGTTTCAATCGGAGTCGGGAAGCTGGATTGTCTCATCTCGGGGCTGACAGGCTGCTTGCATTGAAGCTTGAGCTGCGCGACGGTGATAGAGGTATGATGCCTAGGCAGAATAGTATGTACTCCGGAGTAAGATATCGAGGGCCATAACTTCAGCACAAGTTCGGGTGGCTTGATGGATCGGCAGATTCTAAGTCCAATGTTTTTTTTTGTGCAAAAGGGTTGTCCTTGTTGTGAAACCTCTTGAGGCCCGTAGCTCCATGCTTGAGCCCGGTCGATGGTCCTTAACTCCGGCCAAGAGCCTTAGCTGCAGAAATGTAGGAGCTTGTTGCTTTTGTTCGAAGAATTACTGTTTCCGGGGTATATAAGTCGCTGTCGTACCAGAACGTGCATTGGCAGAGTTATGCCGCTGTTGCCTGGGCTGGTTGATCGGTCTCGGCAGAAATATATTGTTGTACGCGCCCCGTTCCAGTCCGTAGCCCACTGCCATTGCGTGCTGCGATTCCCGCACTCCCGGAATATATAGCTGAGAATAAGTTATATGTTTTATGCTCTAGAGCCATTAGCAAATTATATCCTGATTGAATAATAATACACAATCCTTAGGAAACCCCAAAAACACACTCCGTATCAGCACACTCACAACCCAACCCTCTGCCGCAGCAAAACAGCGACGCCCCTTAGCCAGGCTGCATTGAGCGAAGCCGACCCGGCACCGACGAAGAGTATCAAAGCCAAGATGAATTTCCTCCAGCTCCGAGTTGCTGGTTTTTTGACCCACTGCGATTGGGCGTTAGCCATTGCGCCACAGATGTGTGCCCTCGTTGAGTCCGCAGAAAGGGTAGGGAACGAACCTTAATGTCCCAATCCTTCCACACGGGGAACAAGCTCCTGTACCAGAAATGTGACTGTGCCCACGGGTATGCCATCGCGTTCCATTCTTTGCCGTTGACGTACCACTAGACGTGGTTAGAACCAAACTAGTCAGGTGAGGAAGGAGGAGGAGAATTACCGAGTTACAACCCGAATGCCAGACGGTATCCTTAAGCGCGGACTGGACATTTTGGATGTATGTGTCTTCGGCCTCGAGCTTGACTTCGACGGAGGACGCAGATCCGTCGAGCACCGGTTTCAGGACTCGAAGAGCGTAGTTTACGGAGCTAAAGAAAGGAATCAGCAACTAACCATTTGCAAGCGCAATTAGCCGTAGTGACATACTTTTCTGAAGCCATAATAGCCGACGTATGTCCAGTAACCGTGTTCGGACCAAGCAGCATGAAGAAATTCGGGAACCGGTTCATTGCAGATGTGTTATACGCCCCCGGGCCATCCTGTCGACTCCAATGTTCCTCGACTGTTGTGTCGTTTCGACCGTGGACCGTGAGCCCCGGTAAAAAACGAGTCGTGTCGAAGCCGGTCGCGAGGACGATGACATCGGCGGGGATGAGGCCATCGGAGGTTTTGACGCCTTCGGGGACGATTTCGAGGATCTTGGCGTCTGTGAGGAAGGTTTTGGGGTCGTGTAGAGCGGCGAGGTAGCCGCAGTCGAAGATTCGGCGCTATAGATAGACCTGTTAGTCCATCATATATTGATGGGTAGGTGTTAGAGAATTCACACCTTGCAGCCGACTTCAAAGTCCGGGATCAAAATGTCATGATACTTGGCCGGGGCTGTTTTCCGCATGTAGGCTTCGATCTGCTTGCGCCGCTTTTGTCGGTATTTGGCGGCACTCTTGGTCATGGGGAACAGTTGCCAGTCCTCCTCGGCTCCTAGATAGATCGCAAAGCGATGCAGCTGCTGCAAGAACGGGATGTTCTGGAAGGCCCATAGCATGCCCGGGGTGTACTTGACGTTTGCGGATCGGACGACCCAGTGCTGGCTGCGAATGATTTGGGTTACTGAGGCGGCGCTGTCGACGATTGCGGGTACAATCTGAGCAGCGGTGCCTGGTCACTTGTTGTTAGCACTCGCTCGTGTGCTGTACTTGGGAGGATCATATTTGGGTGACAAACATCCATTCCCAACGACCACGACCCTCTTCCCCTCTAAACTGACATCGTGGTTCCATCGCGCTGAGTGAAAGATCGAGCCGTTAAACGTTGTTGCACCCGGGATATCGCACGGCCGAGGCTCAACCAAGACCCCCGTAGCCCCAAACAGAATCTGACACTCGTGGTAGAAGATCTCGTCCGTATCAATCTTGCGCAGCACCATGAGCCATCGCGACGCATCCTCTCGCCAGTAGCACTCCTTCACCTCTGTCCGAAACGTCATCTTCTGACGCAGCCCATATGTATCCGCCACTTCGCGCTGGTAGGCCTTGATCTCATCATGCGACGGCATGAGCTTGGTCCATTTCGGGTTCTGCGCGAAGGAGTAACTATATAGAGCGCTAGGGACATCGCATGCGCAGCCTAGAGATGTCAGCGTGGGCAACTGAAGAATCAACAGTGCCTCATACCAGGGTACGTGTTGATGTGCCATGTCCCTCCACAGTCATCATGCCGCTCGAAGAATCGGATATCGTCCAGACTATACCATCGTTTCAGGGTAGCTCCTAGAGCGATCGCACTAATGCCTGCGCCAACACAAGCGATCTGGCTGTAGGACGGGATTGACTTGGGCGCTTTTTGCGACATCGTTCATGAGCGACTATTGTAAGCTGATGTGCAGAGAGTCCCCTTCTGCTTCTTTTATCGCTCCCCATAGCTCGTCCCGCAAAAAGAAATGCACCCCTTCCCCGCACGGGGTTCGGCCGCCATGATCTGATTGTGTAGATCTACCGAGGTTGCCGGGGTAGAAAGGGGGGGAGTCTCTGCTTCCAAGGAACCCATGTGGTGGATCTTCTCGCAAGCGTATCTCAACTTGGCTGATGGGCTACCGAATCATCTTGCGATGGGTGTGTCAGTATGTCACGACTCCATTCAAGCGTAAGATCAAGCATACTCCGTACGCCATAGTAAGAGTAGTCCGCGCTGATTCTCAACTGGGTTAGATACGCTTACGCGCTGCCGAACCCCGCACTCACGAATCAGGGGATCTCGGGGACGGGGCGAGATGGCGACCCTGACGAGGAAGCTGTTCGGCGTCATCCATCAGTATCGTGACTTGGTGTGAAATAATGATAGATTCGTTGCCTTTCGAATTGAATCTGATCTCGCAGCATGGTGAGGTCATGGAGCGTGCTTTGGATGACTGCCTATTGTCCGTGTCGCCCAGCACAGCCTCAATCGCTTCACCCATTGACCCCGAAGGCAAGTGACCGCAGCAAAGCCATTGTCAGACAGGAGATGTTTGCGTAAAAATCCCTGCTCTGAGTTCTCAAGTTCTCGACGCGTCCGGGTGTTGAGTTTGACACATCACCGATCAGCGGTCGCAAGTTGTGCAGGGGCAGTGGCAGTGGCAGCCTCCTCACCAGAGACCACATCAGTTATGTCGGATCGGCCTCCTGCACATTGCCGCTGTTCCTCAGAGAATGAACTCTGAGATGCAATCGATTTCGATAAATGCCGCCCGACCGATGAACATCATCTCTAATGAGATCACCCATTCGCCCCTGATCGATGCTTGCTCACCCCATGAAACACACTTGCGGCATCGTGCATCGCAAGCCCAGCTAGAGCGACTCTCCGCCAATCGTCTCCCTGAAGGCTGCAAGTTAGCGCCGAGCTTGCGGCTCCCACACCATCCAGGAAAATGGAGGACCAAAAAAAGAAAAGAATAAAGAGCTGAAGAGGCCCAGCCTCATTGTCTTGCGGTGAAGATATAACTCGCACCATACCCGCGTCGCCCTCGTGGCATGTCGCTCGCTGCACAAAACCAACCTCTCTTTTACCGGGGAAATATATACAACTCCACACTCTTGATTTGAGTTTATATATATATTGCGACCGCCACGATGGGTAAAGCCCCGAAACCTCCTGCGCTGCCGCAAGAGGTGATCCAGATTTTTGAGGAGAGTGGTACGTTCGGGAGCGCCCTTAATCCACTTCGCAGAGTCTAACGACCCGAACCTTTGGTAGAACCGAACCAGTGGCAGAAATGCGGATGGGATTTGGATATTCTGGAGGTGAGTTGGCTGAATGGTCACACCGAGTTGGAGTTCCGATCGCGAGGTTAACCGTCCTGTCCTTTCCACCGCAGAACAAGCCGACCACCAATATTATCGTGTACGCACCGACCGTGACCTATTCTAGTTCATCTAGTTCGTCAACGTTCTAATTAACGCAACCCTCATAGTTTGGCGACCGGCCGATTCCATGAGCTGCCCGATTATAAGCGGTACAAGTTCCGATTCCAGGAAGAGTTCTGGCAGGTGATGGACGGGGACATCAACGGGTCCTTCCACTGCGAGTATGCGGTCACCGACGGCCGCGTCTCACCGAAAGGTTCGTGCTCGCCTCGCACCCAGCGGCGGTAATGAGTTCGCTCTAACATAACCGTCAGTATCGTGGTCATGCTTCAAGATCAAGCAGGTTGAAACCGCGGACCAATACGACTGGATCCAGCCGACCGTCCACGTTGACTGGGATCCAGCGACGGGTCGGCAGGTCGTTTACATCTTTGGCCTGCCATCGAAAGTGCACCGTATCTTCCTCAAGAAGATCCCCAGCCCCGACGATCGGCAACGAAATCCGTTCTGCTGGCACGCTGCCTTTGCGAGGCTTGTTCTCGAGCTGTACGACACGGCGTTCTGGATGTTGAGGGATCTGGTGCGCGGGCATGAGAAGGTATGTAAACACCCGCAACGTCAACGCCTTTAAACCATACTTAGTCTCTTCCGTGGAACTGACATTGCGTCCGGCGAGTAGGCCCGATCCGACGAGAGGCACAAACCAAAGGACTTCCCGCTCCTCCACGACATCGCACGGCACCTATTCCATTACAACGAGACGATCGAGGTCGCAGAACACACATTGAGGTCGCTGACAGAAGAGCAGATGCACTGGCGGAGGGAAGACAGCGAGTCTGTGCAGCGGAATCTCGATACCTGGATCAAGACTCTTCAGGATATAAAGCGAGAGGAGAAGCGAGCGCACTCACTGAAGACGCGGTCGAAATCGCTGAACGATAGGCATCAGAATGAGATCAACCTGGTACATCTCTCGCCGGAAGTCAAAGATGAATTGAGGCGATGGGCTAATAATCGCGCAGGCATTCAACCTCGTCTCGCAAAGCTTCGGTCGCGACGCGCGGACGGACAGTAACATGATGAAGACCGTCGCGGTGGTGAGTATGGTCTATCTGCCAGGGACGTTTGTGTCTGTAAGTTCTCTCTTAGTGTTCCCTCAACCATCACGTGTGAGATAAATCTGCTCAAATGGCAATACTAACCTACCGGCCACAGGGGCTCTTCGGCACAAACTTCTTCAGCTTCCAGGCCGACCCGCCGAATACATGGATCACGTCGGACAAGTTCTGGATTTACTGGCTTGTCACGATACCACTGACGCTGCTCACGGTGCTTGTCTGGGCCATTTGGCACTGGCGGGAGGTATACCCGCGGTGGTACAAGAGGGCGATTCATGGCAAGCCGAAACCTTCGGATGATGAAGATGTTGCGAAGGAGTCGCACGGTGCGAATAATCAGTTCAGGGAGAAAACGGAGTCGTTCTTGAGTATGCAGAGAGTCGCAACGGCCCTCGGGCTCAGGCCGGTACAGCGGCAGGAGACGGTGTAACGCAAGCACCGTCGCGGGATGTTCTTGGTATATGACGACATGATTTGAACGAATGTAAATGATTGATATGAGAAACGAACAATGAGGCTATGCTATCTAACTACAACATACAATCCATGACTATTTCCCCTTGTACCGAGCCTGGAAACACAACCAACCACAAAACTCCAGATATATGCGACTTAATCATAACAATGGTGCAATCGTCAAGCGTATCATCAAATTGTGGGCGCCTCGGGGGTCTCAGACTTTACGGGAGTGCTTTTCTCCGAGAGCTGATCGAGATCCATGAAAATGGGACCCGACTCTGGTGGTAGAGTTATGCCTCTCTCGCGGGCTGTATTCTGAAGAGAGCGGAATACTGCTCTGGGACATTCCCATCGCCGCGAAAACGCCCCGGCGGCCACTGTCAATGAAATGAAGGCGTCCCGGTTGGCGGGCTCGTCCAGAACTTCTAGCAACACAAAGAGAGCGCCCATGATACATGGAGCGTTGGCACCGGGCATGCGATCGAACCCCCAGCTGGAGCGGTGGACAACGACTAATTGAGCAATCTTGCGAGCCGACAGAAGACAAGCTTCCCAAGCTTGCTGGGGGGCAATAAACGGGATCCGCGGCTCGGGGCTCCAGGCTGAACCTGTACTTGCGTATGCAGGCCGAGTTCTGAGAAAGCCGTATATTGCGATCATAACATTGTGATAGTGCATACTAGAAAGATCAGCCACCGACTCGCAAACATTTCGACGCCAGACACAACTTACTGTAGGGAGAGCACATGGGGAACATCACGCTTGCTCTCTATCAAGCAGTTGGGTAGGCGGCCAGGCCATGCACTGAGAGCTTGCAAAGCCTCTATCTTCCCGTTGTCGAGTTCGATGTGACCTACAGACGACTCGCTGTGCGGGAACAAGAATGCGACCAGACTGTATGCTATTCCGTTGAGATTCGATAGGGCGTTGGATAAACAATTTGTATGTCCGGCTACACCTTTGGATGGATTCGGGTATGAGGACCATATGTCTTGGTCGCTTTGATGGTCAACAGGGAGAGGGATGTGCTGCATTGGTGGCTTGAGTATTGGCACTTTCTTAAGAAACAGACCATTGATCCTGATGGGTAGTCAGTATAAACAAGAAGGACGGACTGTACGATCATGCGCTGTTCAATGGTGTGGCCTGGCTGCTTACAAGGAAAGATGGAATAACCCCCATTTCGTGTGATTGACTACCTGCAGCATGCGCGTGGAGTCTGGGTCTGAGGTATTATGAGAGGCGGTTTGCGAGAGCTCCTCGAGGGAGTAGGCAAGCTGTCCACGGCTGATCCACCCGAGTCGGTCTTTACCAGTAACGCAGGCGCTGAACTGGTTAGCTTGTTGTAATGACAACTGTGGGCAGGTTATGGCTTACTTCAACCACAAGACTCCCAGTCCCTGAACTGTTTGTAAACAAATGCGCCCCTCCTCTTTGTGGAGTAATCGCTTCGCCTCGTCGTACAATAGCGATCGCTGCGTGACCAGCAGTTCATCGGGGAGTTCGTAGGCTGCGTAATCGGCATAGGCCTAAACGCAACCGTTAATGACCATAGTTGACATACCACGATAGGCAATCACATACGCATGCATCGGCCAGTATGACATTCACCAGGAACGGAGAGCAGTACGGCGCGGAAAGAGAGCCCGACTTCATATCGCGGATGAACAAATCCCGGTCAATCCAATTGCAAGTTGGATGAATCCATGTAAACCACAGAGTTATCAATCGAGAAACGAGGTCGTCATCTGTAATGACCGAGGTCCAGGGTCGCGCAGGAACGGAGAAACGAGGGATATCGACGGGCTGTGGGGTACCAAGCATGCGCCGCTTCGGACTCGGTTCGAGCAGATCGTACTGTCGGATGTCCCGGAAGAGGTCAGCAAGATCAGAGGCTTGCGGCAGTTCCGACCGTGGCAGCTGGTGTTCAATATAAAAGCGAATCTCGGACAAGGAGGCATGGCTTCGGATAAGGTTCAACAGGGGTACGATGCGACGGTTGTCGCCGTCGCGTATGATCTCGAGAAGGCGGAGAAAGACCTCCTCTTTGTCTTCCAGATGGTCGATCTTGCGCTTCAGCGGACCGCGGCGACGTTTATCGGCGGATTCATCGAGGTTGCATTCGAGACGGCTCTTGACGCAGTTGGCGCAGGGAGGTGCTCCGGTACACTAGCGACCGGGATGTGGTTAGCGGAGACTCCAGAGCGAGAGAGCGATATCTGGGCAGTCTCAAAGAGTGACTTACCTTCAGCTTGCGAGTCTTGCAAGCCAAGCACGCGGTCCCGACGTTCTTTCTGCGTTTCTGGGTGTCATTATTGGCGGCAGTGTCAGAAGCCACAGGGGCAATACGGCGGGATTTCGGGTTGGGCATCATGCTGTGTCCATGCTTGAGAGGGAAACAAGGTCAACGAAGAGGCGAAGCTGTCGAGTATTATGCGACGCCCAACAGAGCGGTACCGACCCAGAAACCTGGGAGGTCAGGAAACTTTTGAAAGGAATGAGGAGTGAGCGATCGTCCTCCAGGTGAGGGATGTGAGGAACTGGCAGTGTGACCAATCACACCATGCGACCCGGAATCTGCAGTGGCACGAGTTCCTGACAACGCTGAGAGCCCGAGATACGCCTTGACTCTTGAAATCCTCGAGATCACTCTTCCTGACGATGAGTGGTACTTCACTCGTCTTTCTACGAGATAAAAATTGAGACTACTTGGAATTATTATCCAAGGTTCGCTGTGCACGTCGGTAACAAGGGAGTCGCAACGAATGCCGACTCTCCGCTTCAGCCACTCTTCCACGCGCGTCGGAACCCATTTCCTGCCCCTGCCATCTGACCTCGCTTAGGTAAGCAACGCTTGGCGCAAGTTGATTGGCGGAATCGTGCTCCGACAAAAATAATCTTCAGAATTGAATTCAACTGGCGCTATTGGAACCAACCAAAAAGAATACAAGCTCTCGCTTAACAAATAAGGTACGATATGAAATCCTCCGGATAACACTCAGCCAATATATACAATGCCCAACTCTAACTAGTGTCTACCCGAATCCTGCTCAGCGACCTTCTCCTGCGACGTCGGCAGTTTCTCCGCAACGCGATCCTGAGAAGAGATCGACTCCTGCGGCATCACTCCAAAGTCCAGATCCTGCTCAGCTTCCGGGCGCCAGAAGTCCTTCTTGCCGTGGGCAACACGCACGAGCCAAGGCGGGAAGAATCCTCCAGGGATCTTCCAGGTCCAAGCGTCGTGATCCTCGTCGCGGTTCGGAGGGACGATGCGGCCACCGCTGGCCTTGTCAATCACCCACACTCCAGTGTTGATGAGGATGTAGCTGAGGATACCGGCAATCAGGCCATCGGCGATACTGTAGGTGAAAGGCATCATGGCGATGGTCAAGAAAGCCGGAATGGCGTCGCCGAGATACCGCCAGTTGATCTCGAGGGTGGCGTTCATCATCATTGAGCCGACGATGACAAGTGTGCTGCCAGTCGCCCATGGGGGGATGGAGGCGAAAATTGGTGCGAAGAAGACCGCGATGAAGAAGCAAAGGCCGGTCACGCAGGAAGTCAGTCCAGTCTTGCCGCCTTCAGAGATACCCGCACCACTTTCCACGAATGCCGTGACGGGTGGGGAGCCAAACAGAGAACCAATCGAGATACTGATAGCGTCGACCATCTGTTGTGCATTCATTAGCAACGTACGGACACATAATTCTGGCTGAACTTACATAAGCCATGGCGCTGCCTTCGAAATCCTGAGTGCGCTCGTCCATCGCACCAGCGAACTTGGCCATGGAATACAGCGTACCTGTAGCGTCGAGAATATCGACATACTGTGCTGATATTAGCGACCGAATCTGTGGATAGACGACGCCAAAACGTACCAGGAATGTGATCAGGGCCAGACCAAACTGTCCTCCGTGGCTCCCAATATTCCAGTCCTGAGCCAGAAGGGTGTGCTTGATCGGGTGGAAAGTAACCACTTTCTTGAAGAAGTCGAACATGTCGTCACCAGCCGCAGTGTGCGGGAAATAGGTGACGGCGGTTGTGCGCGGCCAAGAGATGATGGAAACCAGGAGGATACCGGCAATAACTGCGCCCTTGACGCGGTACAACATCAGGAACACGGTGAAGAAGCCACCGCAGAAGATGCCAATCCACATAGCTGGGTTTCGCATCTTGCCATAGCTAGGGCACAAACCATCCTCAGCCTCGTCGATCAAGCTCTGGATGCAACCTGCCAGCTGGATGGGGGTGTCCTGTGCGCCCTGAATGACACCAAGTCCAGCACTGTAGCTGAGACCGATCAACGTCAAGTACAATCCAATACCGGCACCAGTAGCAAGCTTGATGGACGCCGGAATCGCGCGAGCGAGCCACTGACGGATACCGAGGAGGGTTAGACCGAGGAAGATCCAGCCCTCGACGAAAACTGCAGTTACCGCGGTGCTGTAAGGAATCAATCCGCCACCGTTATGACCAACCACAGTGTAGGCGAAGTATGCGTTGAGACCCATTCCAGGCGCAAGGGCGACAGGCAGGTTGGCAAGAAGACCAAGGAAGAAAGTCGCGATGGCGGCGATAGCGGCAGTCGCGGTCACGATATCACGGTTGACTTCTTGCTTGCAAATCGCATACTCGGTGTTGGTATTGCAGTTGTCGAAAACGCCCTCTGGAGGGCAGACACAGGTTCCTCCAGTATCGCTAGTGATGTTCGCGTTCACGGAGATAATATAGGCCATCGCGAAGAAAGTGGCGAGGCCGGCACGGATCTCGGTGAAAAAGTAAGAGCCTTTGCGCTCTTTGGGCTATAGCAGAATCAGTGAGAAACCTTTCAAACTGATCCGAAAGACAATGCTGCACTCAATGCGCAACAGCGACAGTTTTCGAACGTACGTGATTCGAACCCTCGAGGCGAAACCAGCGACCGACTGGGCTACGAGCCACAGTGCGGTTGACACGGCCAATCCACTCGGAGTTGCCCATGGCGTCGAAGATTGAACAAGAAGATCGAAGACGACCACTTGGTGGGAGTTGTTTTATGCAAGAGTTGCGGCGAAGAGAAGCGACATTCCAGAAGACTCACACGACCGGCACGTTGGAGATTTTATTTCTGACGCGACTGGGGCAAAAAACCTTCAAAATCGTTATCTCTGCGACCCTCAGTGGATACCGGCGCGATAGGCCACGAGCGAAGGAGCTGCCGAAGCGACCACGGAACCGCACGATGGCTGGAGCCCGCCTGCGAGTCAGGTTGCACGTCTTACGCGAGCGACCCTCCTGGCGGATCTCCCCGAGAAAAACGTATCTGGCCGCCCCTTATCAGTGGACAAATCGCGTTACGGAGGCAAAATCTTCCTCAATTCTGACAACATGTTGACGATCTAGGGCTTTGGGAGCTGAGCAATTGCCACCAGCAGGAACAGCTTCGTGCCTATCAACGTTTTCTGTTCGAATACACGCAGCTGCGCCGCGAACCGGCTCTTCCGGCGTAGGGCGGGGCCCCACGCGATGAACGCCAAAGGGATCGGAATCAGGATCGCAGAAAGACAACCTAGCAATGTGCCCGACCATTGCACACCGAGGTTGACAAACGGAGGGGAAGCATGCTCCCCCGCTGACCGTAGGATGGTGTTGACGGCGAATACCGACGCGCATTGTTCGCAAGCTTATCAGCTCGTGCTATAATCTCCGGGCCAAGCCAGATTCATCGCTAGCTCAAACTTACAATTGCAGATACGAGTCAATCAGGTAGATGAAACAGTTTCAGGAAGATGGAAGAGATCGCAGACCCTACCAGTACCCCAGATGCAGTGGGGGGCCATTCAATGGATCTCCTCCGTGAACCCTGTCCAGCAGTACCCGAGGCATTTGTCAGCTTACAGATCGATCTATCACCAGCATCAGCTATCGGCGATGATATCGAGAGATATGATCCCGGATGAGTCCGATTGTGAAGACGACCCCGCCCACGATCGTCGGCGGCAATCTCCATTCAGGAACCGGAATGTCCCCATTCGCTGCCAGCAGCTTCTTGGTGTATGACAACTGGCTCAGCAGCGTGTATATCCCCACTAGGAGCTCGCCGATGATCAGCCTGATGAACGGTAGGCTCCCGACGCCAAGGTCCATGCCATGGAATCCTTGGAACACCACGGGGTAGGCCGTCGGCGGCGCCTACATCAGTCTGTGGATGAAGGCCATGTACCTGTCACGAGGAAGACTATGGGCCTGTGAAGAACATGCGGAAGAGCCAGCTAAAGTTCACCATCACTGGGTCTCTGAAGTGTACCACGACCTCGTCTTGCTTTGCATACACGGCTCGGCTCCTTCTCTGTCGGCGCAGCGTCGCTGCCTTTACCATATCATTTGTGCATATGTCTCCCTGAAGAACAGCACGAGTAAGTCTGCTCCTTCATCAACCGCTATCCTATACAGCTCAGGACAATAAAACGTCCTGTTAATGGCGAGGCAAATTGTCTCACTAACACCGCCATCGCGGGACACCCAACCGCGACCACGGCTTGCCGGTTACTTTACACATCCGCGAACGCCGCGAACATGCAAGCGCAAAAGCGAGTCAGCATGATTGTCTGAACATCTTTCGCTGGTGCTGTTGCGATCGTGAAGATGCTGTATCCGAAAATACCGGCCGTGATGAGCGATCGTCGACCAGACAGCTCCGGCGCAGGAGCGCAGAATGTCAGGCCAGCTGCAGCCTAGTACATAGAAGTTGACCCTAGCGTTGACATCTCGCTGCTTATACCGGACTGCTCAGTCACAGCACCAACACCGGCGGAAAAGATTGCACTCGCTAACGATGAGACAAACGTGACATACGCAAGGACAAGAGATAGCCTGACCCTATCGAGATATCATCAGCCCATGCTTACGATATGTCCCCTCAGACCACCATCTTATCTCATCCCGAATTCTCTATTGAAAACAAACCAAACCAAGGAATTCAGAAGTAATGAAGGACCTACTTCTTCGCCTTCGGCCAATTATGCGGATGCAACAGATCCTCAACACCCGTATAACCTCAACAACATATTTCTCCGGATCCGGTAACGCAGGCTGATAATCTTTTCCTATATCAAAGGGTAGCCATTCATTCATCGGAGCAGGGCCAGCTTTTCCACCGACTGTTCAGCGCTGTGTTGGGCGAAAGGACTCGACACACGCAAGCTCGGCGTTTGTCTGGCGTCGGCTGATGGTTGCGTTTGTGGTTGTCCGGATGGGTTCGTAGTTTCGGGGTGAGGCGGCCGGGGTGTCCTCGTAGGAGGTGGTCGAGGAGGTTCTAGACACTTTGTTGGGGGTCGATGGGATTAAGTTGAATGTCCCATTCCGGGCTGTTCAGTGTTCTTGAGCTGGAAAGCGAAGGAGGTGTCGAGAGGTAGATCTAGATGTGGTCATTCAGTGATCTTTGGTTACCATCAGTCGAACGCCGAAATAGCCACAAGTTTTATAGATTTGGAAACGGTTTCGAGTCTCGATGTTTTCTTCTTTGCCCTTAATATTTCCGGTACGTTATAGTCGTTTATCCAACCTCTGCAATGGGCTCCATCCCTAAATGACTAACGAATCACCATAGCTCGCTCGGATTGCCTGCCTGGAATCACATTGGCACTCATTTCTCGAACGCAATCTCGATCGATCATCTTACTTGCCTATATTATCACCCAACTAACATCTCTCGTTTTCTCGTTCTTCCTTTTCTATATGTTCTCTACATGATCAGCGCCCTCGCCCTCTACAGCCTTGACCCCCAGAGTCCCCGAGACAAACCCCTTGCCATCCCCACCGCCAACAACCTCCGCCTCAAGGAGCACCTGCTTCCGCGCCTGTTTCAAATTCACTCCGGCGCCTCTCCCATCAAACTGCACCTCAAACACGCGATCAATCTGCTCCAGCGACAACCCCGCGGTCTCGACATAGCAATACCACAACACCGGCAAAAACGCCAGATTGAACACGCCAAACATGAGATAAAACCTCCACCCCAGATTGTCAATCCCCAGCGGCGTGACGAGCACGATCACATACACAAACGTCCAATTCACGGCGGTCGACACTGACGTGCCCAGGTTCCTCATCGCCTGGCTGTTGATTTCCGCTGGGTACAGCCAGGGGATGCTGAGGAAGGAGATCCCAAAGAAGAAGTTGTACACGAAGATGAAGACCACGGCGAAGATGGACATGTTGTATGTGCCGATTTTGATGCCCGCCGCGATTAGGAAGAAAGCGATGCCTTGGCCAGTGGCACCCGCGACAAGGAGAGCCTTGCGGCCAAGTGAGTCGATGGCGAGCATCGAGGCTGTTGCCCAGAGGGTTAGGGCATGCGAATAGACGGCAGAAAGAATGAGGGCAAGGCGGTCAGAAAGACCAACGCTTCGAGTTAAAACGATGGGGAGATAATTGGCGATGATGTTGACGCCACAGAGCTGCTGCATAAAGGCGAGTCCAGCCCCCAGGGCGATGCGGCGGAGGGTTTGGGTGCGGTCTTCGTTGGTGCGGCGGAGGAGGTTGGCCGTTGCGGCTGTTTCAGCCTCGCGTTCGTGGATCACGGTTGCGGAGAGGATGTTCAGGGCGGTGAGGACGGCCGGGTCGTTGGTGTCTGCGGACATCATCCGGGCGAGGATATGTTGCGCTTCGTCGAGGCGGCCGCGCAGGACAAGCCAGCGCGGGGACTCGGGCATGATGAGGACAAGGCAGAAGGTGACGATTGCCCAGAAGGACTGAAAGGCCAACGGGAACCGCCACGAGACGGAGTTATCGTGCAGGAACGTGAAGCCATAGTTCATCCAGCTCGTCACTGCGATTCCAGTGATATTCAGCACGAGCTCCATGATGACTAGTCGGCCGCGATGATGCTGCTTGCAGGTCTCGACCTGCCACATGGGGATGGCAGTCGTGTTCAGACCAGTCCCGACACCCCCGACAATCCGGCCGATGATCATATGCGCGAGTGTACTCGCCGAGGCTTGCAGTGCTCCGCCGATGGTGAGGAAGATGGATCCGAGCATGATGGCCTTGCGGCGGCCGATCTTGTCGCCGATGAAGCGGGAGAAGATGGCGCCGAAGATGGCACCGAGGTAGTAGGTCGACGTGATCTGCGCCTGGATGGTCGAGTCTGGGTTGTTGAAGGTCTTGAGGAAGTTCTTGTCGTTGAGGATGCCGCCGAAAACGCCCTGGTCATAGCCGAAGAGGAAAAAGCCGGACCCGCAGGCCACGGTGATCCCCCAGGTGATGGCTCTGCCCTGCATCTGCGTGGCGAACATTGTCAGAGGACCTGAAAACAGAACGAAATCAACGATGCGTGCAATGGAGTAATGGGGAAACACCACCGCCTGACAGGGCGATTTATAGGAAGTCCCGGGACTCTGGGGAACGTTGGAGACAATGTTTTCTCCGTGGGGGCCAAACCAGTGGATAAGCAGAGGCAATAGCATTACCCGGAGGAAGCGAAGCTTTGCCTTGTAGGGCTTTGCCTTGGACTCCACAGTTGGAGTACCTCCACGCGTTTCTCCCCAGTTTCCCCTCGCCTTCGTGCCGGACAAGGAATGGGGCCAGGGCTTAAGGTTCAATAGGCGAGATGCCTACCCCAACATCCTTCGGACTGCAACCCAACTGGCTTAAACGTTCTTCCCTCGCGGTTAAAGCATTCGAAAGGCTCGAATAGAAATACCCGCGAAGCGTTATCACTGAAAACTTGACAGTTTCGACCATATTACTCCGGACTGTATCCTCGCCACGCCATGGACGTCCCTCCATTCTCCGCCCTGCCACTCAACCGCACGCACCCTCCACACTCTGCCTGGGACGTCTGGGGAAAAGAGGATCAGCTGGGGACGCTTAATCACCTGACACCCCAAGTGGTGGTCCAGGCCAAGGATGAGATCCGATCTGGGGTGCGGATAGGGCTGAATTGGCCCTTGAATGAGATGCGCACGCCGCCTGTTTTTCGAAAGCCATTGGAGCATAAGATCAACACTATTGAGGGAGGGCTTATGCATGTAAGTGTTTATTAGCGGACAACTGGCGTGAGTAGGATCCCAAGGGATATACCCGCTCGTGCCTGTGCTTGTGTCCATGCTTATCCTTGCTTCTGCTGACAATCCAATGAACATAGGACGACACACTGTGCTTCAACACACAAACAAGCTCCCAATGGGACGGTTTCCGACACTGCGGGTACGAAGACGTTTTTTTTTTCAAGCAGAAGACGGCATACGAGATACAGCAGAATAAAACAGATAGAATCGGGGTTCATGGTACGTCATGTCTCGGAACTGGATCGATATCCACATTTCGACCACTGACCGCGACGTCGACCCATCCAGCATGGTGCAAACAGGGAATCGTCGGCCGAGGCGTCCTCGTCGACTTTGCATCGTTCGCTGCAAGCGAGAATCTGCCATTCGATGCGCTGGGCCGGAGTGAGATTTCGCTACAGATGATAAAACATATCCTGCAGCGGAACGGGACGGTGATACGGCCTGGGGATATCCTTGTTATACGCACGGGTAAGTAGGCCCACCACATTATGTTCCACCTTACCTTACATTCTTGCGCCGCATGATACATGAGCTGGGGAGAAGAAGAAGCAGAAATCGAAGCAGAAGCCGAAGCTAACCAATCCGAACTTCGAATGATCGAACAGGTTTTCTGCAGGCATACACATCCGCAACCGAAACCAGGAGACAGGAAGTAGTCTCCGCAGACCCACTACAGTACCCCGGCGTCGAGAACGCACAGGACCTCGCAGAATGGCTCTGGAACTCTCGCATCGCGGCCGTCTGCTGCGACGCTCCGGGGTTCGAGGCTATGCGTATGTTGCCTCCCCACCCTCTTTCCCCCACTCTCCCCTTCTCTCCCCCTATCGTTCTCTACGTCTCCCGCGCATGGCCTGCCCTCACACTAACAAAACAACTCCAGCCCCGCACGACTTCTTCCTGCACCCGATCCTCCTTGCGGGCTTCGGGATGCCGATTGGGGAACTCTTTGACCTGGAGGGACTGGCGGAGCACTGTGCGGCGTCGAAGCGGTGGACGTTTTTCTTCACGAGCGAGCCGCTGAATGTACGAGGCGGGGTGGCGAGTCCGCCGAATGCGCTGGCTATTTTCTAATCTGGTGTTTTGGTAAGACTTGCTAGATACATTTAGACCGACTTAAGAGGTTGGATGGGATGGGATGGGATGGACTAGGGCGGACGAAAAGAGGACACAATGATGAAAGATGCGATTATTACAATGCCATAACAAGTAAATGAACAAAACGAAAGTCTTTAAACAAGCCCCCAGTAATGAACGAGGAGAACAGACAGTCCTCGTCCTCAAAAAAAAAAAAATCACTCCTTCTTGCCATCGCTCTTCTTGACATCCGTCTTCTTCGGCACCCTCACGTACCAATACAACCCACACGCCGCAACGATATTAAACACAATATACACCCACATCAGCCCCCAATTCCTCCAAACATCCCCATAGCTCGCCGACACCGTCGCGAGGTACGTATTCGTGTCGCGGATCGGACAAAACAAGCAGTCCGCCGTCGCCGCCTCATTCAACACATACCCGCCGTTCGCCGCGCGGTACGGCTCCATGTACTCGCCACAGGTCCCATTGACGGGGTCAAAGTGCAGATACTCGTTGTCCGCGCAGGTGACGAGGGTATTCGCCAGGCCGACGGAGAGCATGCCGCTGACAAGGTACGTGAAGGGGGAGACGCGGTACATGAAGATCCAGAAGCCCGGGAACTGGTCGGGGGTCGCGAGGACGCCGCAAAAGAGCAGGCAGAGGATAAAGAGGAGGTTGCCGAGGTTGCCGGCGTTTTCGGCGTTGTCGAAGGCGGCGATCATGAAGTGCGCGAAGGTCGAGGTGAAGAGGAGGAATGTCCAGATGAAGAGCCACATTTGCGCGCCGCGGAGGGTCACGGTGTCGGTTGGTTCGGCGTTGTGGTACAGACCCACGGGGTAGTACCAGCAGAGGAACATGATGAGGGACATGAGCGAATTCCAGGGCAGTTCGACGATAATGTTGGACATCATAAAGGCCTTCCAGGAGTAGGTCTTTGATGGGCGTTCGCGGACTTCGTAGAGGTCGCGTTGGGCAACAAAGTGGGGCATTATCTGCTGCACGATCTGGCCAAAGATGGTGAGAAGCATAAAGATTGAAAACAGTTGGTTCTGGGAGCCCTGGATCGAGTTGGGGGAGCGGAAGAGGGAGAAGCCCACAAACAGGGCCGAGGTGGCGCAGAGTACCGTCTTGGAGTAGATGTACATGGGCGAGCGCCAGATCTGCTGGAAGACGCGCTTTTGGACCTCGCAGAACTGCTCGAGGAAGGGCACTGCAAACTCTCGATAGTCGGCCTTGGCCTGGCGTTTGGCGCCGGTTTCGGTGCGCGTGAGGTCGACCAGCTGGGAGCGCTCCTGCTTGAGCTCTTCGAGATGCTCCTGGACTGCTGCGTACTCTGGAGATTTGCGCCATGTGCTGAACCAGTCAATGTCCGTGTGAGACCCGGGAGCTGCGCCGATGACTTCGAGCATCCACTCGGCGGGATTGGCATTCGGAGGGCAGGGGTGTCCGCCATTGCGCACAAAGTAGTTGATGAGCAGCTCCGAGTTCTGGCCAATGTCCCCGAAATACACGGTTTGGCCGCCAGATTTCAAGAAGAGAAGACGGTCGAAGCGCTGGAAGAGCATGGCAGAGGGTTGATGAATCGTGCACAAGATTGCTTGGCCATTCTTCTTCAACTTGTCAAGCAGATCGAGAATCGACCTGTTCAATTAGTACTGTACATTCAGAGAGATTGATTGAGTCTTACCATGATGTCTGCGAGTCAAGACCAGATGTCGGCTCATCCAAAAACAAGAGCAAAGCGGGCTTAGCAGCGAGCTCGACACCAATGGTCAGGCGCTTCCGCTGCTCAACGTTGAGTCCTTCTCCTGGCACGCCAATGACAGCATCAGCATACTCGGTCATATCCAGCAACTTGATGACTTCAGTAGCATAATCGACCTTCTCCTGCCATGGAACGTGAGCAGGCTGTCGCAGAAGAGCAGAAAAGGTCAGCGCTTCGCGGACTGTCGCCGTACTCAAGTGCAGATCCTGCTGCTGCGCATACCCTGTCTTTCGCTGAAACGACTCATCACGGGGCTTGCCATCGACCAGAACCTCTCCACTGATGACTCCCATGGTGGTGCGGGTGGCGAGGGCATCAAGGAGGGTTGTTTTGCCTGCGCCAGACACGCCCATGAGCGCGGTCAATGTGCCTGGCTTGACCCAGCCGTCGACGTGGTCCAGGATCCGGCGGCTCTCCTTGCCCAACTTGATGTCATAGCACACGTCCTTCCACTGGACGATGGCGGACTGGCGTTCGATGATAGCAATGTCGTCGGACTCGGTCTTTTCCGCTGCAACGCTGCGTTCACTGCCATCCTCTTCGTCGTCCCGTGCCTTGCTCTTCAGAGCCTTGTGCCCGTGGCGGAACACCAGGATCTCGCCCTTGGACCTCTGCTCAGTGATATATTCCGTGGCAGCCAGATAGACTAGCATGAAGCCAATCATAAACACGAAGATGATACCGATATTCCGCCACTTGTGCGAGGCGACATAGGCGTAAAGCGACTCGATGTAATTGTCACCGTTCACAAACGGCTGCCCGGGTATCGAGCCAACAGTCGAACAAACGCGGTTTTCCGGTCCGACATCAGAGAACCCAGGGCCGGACGGGACATAGTTGACGCAGCGGAACTCACGATTGTGAAACTCGTTGATCATGAGAGCCTCAAAGCCAAAGCTAATCGGATTCAGGTACCGGATCCAGCTGGCCCAGCCAAGCATGTAGTCTATGGGGATGGCGAACCCGGTGTACATGCTGAGGCCCAGGATGATGAGCCCGGAGGCGGGCAGGGCTTGCACCAGTGTCCGTGTCAGGGATGCAATTGACCGGAAAATCATGGACATGGTAAGGGTCAGAATAAACGAGGTAAACAGGTAGAAGAAGAAAGGCCCGGGCTCTCTTCGCAAGTTGGTCATAAAGTAAAGAATGAGGTTGAAGCTTATCGTGTTGAGAACTTTATACGGCATATCCATCAACATCGAGGCAAAGGCTTCGGCAGATGGATGGTACAGAGCGTATCGCGCGTGCTTTTCAACAATGCCTCTCTGGGCATAGAGAGTGAGCATTTCCAGACCACATCCAAGGGCATTGACGAGAACAGCAAAGAAGAGCAGTGCACCCCGCTGGAAGAAGCTGTTGGTGTCGTCCCTGAGGTTGTAAAACATGCTACCCAGGATGAGTGCGACAACAGAATTTCCAAATAGGGAAGAGATGGTGATGCTGGGGTCCGCCTTTAACCGTTGGTAGCCACGCCACAGGCAGAGCATGACCTGCTGAAAATAGGAGAGAGTGTACGGCGACGTGACTCGCTGGAGCTTGGCCTGCTGAGCGCGTCGAGACTGTTTGAACGCTTCCAGCTGCTGGCCATCGGCGTACCGATCATTGTACGAGTGAATGGCTTGGACCAGGCGTGCTCGCTCTGGCGAGGCTTTCCATCGTGCAGCAAACTCGTCGGGGGTCTTGGGAACTTGATGCTCGAACCCCGGCTGCACAACCCGCTCCTTGGGGCTTGTCATGGACGTAAGGAAATCCGCATCAGTCTGCCGGTCTGGACAGGCGAATCCGAGGTCCAAAAAGTACTGTTTTGCTGCAGCAGTAGGACCAAAGTAGATCTGCCGACCTTTGTAGAGAACAAGGACTTTGTCAAAGTTGTCGTAGGCTGCCTGGGGGGCTTGGTAGAGGGATACACACGCAGTGGTGTTGTTGATGTCCGCCTGCATGCGCAGCGTCTTGCAGAACTCGATTGCATTAGCGCTGTCAAGACCACGCGTGGAGTTGTCCCAGCATTGCAAAGGGGCCATGCTGAGACAGGCCTCGGCGATGGTGACACGCTTGCGCTCTCCACCAGACACCCCGCGCACAAAATCATTGCCGATGATCGTATCCCTGGTGTGGCTGATTCCAAACATGGCCATGATAACGTCCCGCATGTGTGATGCGTACTCGGTGACGGTTGCTCCTCCAGGTATGTGACGCGGAGCGCGAGCGCGCGCGGCGAAAAACAGGGTATCTCCAACGGTGAGTCTGGGGAAGTGGACGTCGACCTCTGCGGTGTAGATTGCTTCTCCTCTGAAATTGCGGGCAATGTGTTTGGCAGTCGCGCCTGGCACGGTTAGCTGGAGCCCTGGCAGACACACAGTGGTCCATACCTTGATAATTGAGCTGCGAGTTCTTGTCTACATAAAAGCCATGGGTTTCGCCAGCAATGGTTTTGAGGAAGGTGGAGCAGCCCGATCCCGGGGGTCCGAGAACGACCAGCATCTCGCCAGCCTCCACCAAGCCGTCCAGGCCACGCAGGATGTCGATCTTGTGCTGCCGCTGACCAAAGGCCCTGCGCACTAGACCTAGAGCCTGGAGCCAGACATTGCCCACGCTCTTCTGGTAATCCGTATCGGATCCGAAACCGTGCACGTTGAGGTCGTTGAAGGCGACGCCGAGGGTGCGAGGGGGATGGGCCTGGTCGTCTTGCGTCTGGAGCTGCAGCATGGCCTTGCACCATGCGCGGGCACTGAAGCTCTCGCCATTCGGGTTCAAGGGGGATCCGACATCTGCGGTAAAGGGATTCTGTCCGTCGGTCGAGTAGACGCTTTGCTGTGTAAACTCGCGGGCGAGTCGGTGGACCTCGGCCTCTCGCTTGTCTGTGCTGGGAGAGCTTTTGCTCGTACTCTCATCGGCAAAGTCGATACCGTCGTCGAAATCGTTTGATGTGGCCATGGCGCTCGCGGAGGGCGAGAGAACTGCTCAACGGAGTGAGAGGCATGGATGTGGGTGGTGAAAGTCGGGGCAGGGGAATGCTTTTGAGTAGGAGGCGGCATTCACCCCCTAATGTGGCTGATCAACTGGCTCATGTTGGCAGCCGGCGTTAAGGGCGAATACGCAGACGCAGGCCCGAGATGGTTCACGTCAGCCGCCCTGCTGTGCAACCCCGGCGCCACTGCTGATTGGCCCGTCGGGGGTGGGCCAAGCCTCAGCCCAACCCGCCGCCAGTCTTCGCTCTCCGATGATCGAGTTGTGCGTGGCTGCCGAATCTCCGATGGTATATAGCACTGCTCGCACGCTTCCACGATCGACAGTTTGCCGGATCGACCCCGAGCCTACTGCAAGATGGTGCAGCTAAATTTTGGTTTTAACAAACATGCTGGACTGTGCGGCACGCATCCATCCAAACGGCAGAAGATCGCCAAAAAGAGGGCGAATACGAGGACCAGCAAACCATGCCTGTTCAATAATGGCTTTATCGATGAAGAAATCTTCGCACTCGCGTCTTTGTCATCGCCGGGTTCCGAATCCGGGCGAAGTGTGCATGCCGAGACGCTGTAGAGCCCGTGCCCCGTGACCAATCAGGCCCTCTCTGCTGACGCCATGACCAATAACCCTTCTCTGCTGTTCTCTATTGGCCAACCCACTGTGCTTTGCTCGCAGAGCCTTCCCAACATGCATCGAACATGAGGCGACTGATGTCGTAGATGTTGTGGCTCCCCTGCTCTTTCCCCTGCTCTTTCCCCTTTGGTCCTGCCTCACACTCCCCTCGTGAGCTGGCTTCGATCGTAGCCTCTTTGCTCGACCTTCAAGCTGAGGAACGACCAATCTCTTACGTATATCTGCTCAGAGTCGTACAGTCAGGTAGGGATCTGTACCAGGATCTTGCTGCCGACCATTTACTCCGGCCCGACCAGCCAGTACACTTGCAAGCTCTCGTATGCAGTCAGATGCAACTCGCCTTGCTGGTAATCAATCCCTGATGTTCCTGTTATCTCTCCTCGATGGCGTCGTCTCTTACCTGCGTCGATACCCTCTGGATATCAACAACGGGACCGACCACCCCTCCTGGGCTCTTTCACAATCGCACTCGGACTAGACAAGAGCAGTCGGTCAGCGCCATATATCTGGCGGATACCCGCAGCAGGGAGAGCCGATTGTGATTCTGAAGACGACCAAGGTTTGTGAGGACAGTCCCTTGCTTTGTACCGCAAACACGGCTCGTCTCACCATGTTCGGGACCCTACATTTGGCCTCCCAGGACAAGGAGGCAATGTTTATCGAGCGGCCACATGGCTCGTCAAACCTAGAGAAGAACTCGGCTTGCAACCGATGCAGAGCCAAAAAGGTATTCTCGCTCTCCGTCTCTTGAGCTGGATCCTACTAACGGATTCGCGGCATGTCCAGGTCAAATGCAACCCTACAGAGGACGGATGCACCCGATGCAAGCGCCTTGGGAAGAAGTGTACCTCGAATCCAGCGAAGCATATCGGGGCAAATCGGAGGATTCGAAAAGGCAGCATCAACATGACACAGCATGAGCACCTGCTAGACCTGTTCGCGCATACGACAGCGGACTCCTCTCGGAACCTCCAGACTACAGCGCATGGGGGCATCGGGTCTCCACCCCGGGGGAACTGCACCATCGATGGCAGTATAATTGGGGCACAGTGCCGTTCTGATATCTTAGCAGAGCTTGATCCGCCTTTTATGCCGGATCTTTGTCAGGAACCTATCTCTCAAGACGGAGATGATCTCTCTAGAGCCTTCATGTCTTCGCTCCTGCCCAACGCCGCCCTCTATCAGACCCCTGAACTCTCGCCGCCCTTTAGCTTCCAGGACGAGCTCTCACATCTCCACCTCCCTCCAGTCGACCACTTTCAAGCGCTCAACACGACCGCCCTTCTTCCTTGCACTCCTCCTTCGCCGCCCTTTACACAGTCATGCCAATGCCTCGCTGCGGTTCTGTTTGCCGTGGAGGAACTCGAAACCAGTTGCAACCCAGGGCACCGCTCCGAACTCGACTCCATCATCGCCTACCAAAAGGAAGCCATCAAACGCTGCCGCCTGATGCTGAAATGCAGCGCCTGCCCACTGAAGCGAGAAAACCTGGTCCTGCTAGCGTTTATGGCCGAGAAACTCGTCTCGGCAAGCAGCCAGATTGTCCTCATCTACCAGAACAGAGACAGCATCGCAGGCGCCGGACAGTCTGACCACAAGAAGGATTGCGCCTCGCCCTCTATTCCACCTTTTCACCATGACACATTCGATGAGCTTCTCAACAACTTCAATACATACTCCCTCACCACTCACATCGGGACCGATCCTGACCGCAAGTACATGCCACCCGGCTGGCGCGAAATGCTCCTGGGTGACTACGAAATCAGCTCGGTCACGGAGTGGCAACAGATCATGCGGGTTCTGATTGTGCTGCAGATTAGGGGTGTGGTTGAGTTACTAGGGGATCTGCGAAATGTGTGCGGGGAGGCGTTGGGGGAGAGCCGGATGGCGAGTCTGGCACGCTCGGAGCGTATATTAGCGCAGCTGCGGAGGGAGCTTTATACTCCATGATTTGAATTGCATCGAATAGGGGTGCGTTGCCAGTGGCTTTACATATATCTAGATCTATTTGGTAGTTGGTGTGAATTAGACTATATGGTCATTCGGACACTTGATACAGGATATATTGCAGGAATCCATCCAGAATCATCTGGTTGAACGAAGCTCAGACTGGCTTTCAGGCTAACTGAAGCTTACGACAATCAAGAAGTACCAAGCACACGGCTAGATTAGCGAGATAGTACTGCCATTTAGGGGGAACTTGATCAATGAGATGTTCAGCGCCACGTCACTGCCTGGTTTGCAAATTCCAACCACTACTGGGCTCGATTGCAAACACGGCCGACCACTCCATCATCATCGTCATCATCATCGGGATCAGCGACCAAACGTCTAAATCCAAAGAAAAAAGAAACAAAGAACAAAAGGTTTGTTCCTCTCATCACACTGCAGCAGGCGCTGGGCGGGGGCTCGAGCCCCGACGAACCCCGGTCGATCCAGGCCAATCACGCCCAATCACGCCCAATCGATCCCCGCCTCTCGGTCTCGCGGGCCAGGGCCGCTCATCGGATCATCAGTTGCCCCCTCTCTCATTGGATACTGCAAACTACTCGGCAGACTACTGCATGTACCCTTGAAGAACTCGAGTATCGACGCCATGTATATCTACATGGTGAGGGTACCCCGATGAGAATGAGAAAAAGAAAGCAAATAATCACCAGCACCCTCACCCTCGCTCCACCCACGAACTCATCCGGAGCCACTTAATCTATCCTTCCATCAGCGGCCAGCCAGCCCCTGGTCCAATTCCATGCATCTGGTGTCGGCCAGCCAGCCAGTCAGTCAGCTACACACGCCCCCCCAACTCTCACACACCAATCGAACCAAACCCCCCTCCCCCCTCCCCTTCCCTCAAAAGGACCAAACAACCCACCACACCGCCAATCAATGGTACACAACGCGAACACCCAACGAATCCAATCTGGGCATCGGGACGATGAGATCGTGCGCGGGGCGCACATCCGACTCGTCCGTCCCGTACAGGTCGAATTTCGGGGCGCCGGGGCGGAACAGGGCCGCGATGATGAGGTTTAGTTCGCAGTAGGCGAGGCTGGACATGGTAGTGTTAGTTTACTGGAGGTAGACTCGCATATATATATATAGAGAGAGAGAGAGAGAGAGAGCGTGTGTATGTGTTGGTGTGCGTGTGATGAGGACTGAAAAACAAATGGGGGAAGGGGAGAAAGAACCAGGAAAAGAACCAGGAAAAGAAACCAGGAAAAAAAGCAAAGAGGGAAAATGAAAACAAAAGTACGTACTTCATCCCCAGACAATGCCTGGATCCCTTGGAAAACGGGATATAGTTCTTGTACATGGCCGGGGTGACCTCGCCCAGCCAGCGTTCGGGGAGGAACTCCATGGGCCGCGGGTAGACGTTGGGGTCGCGGTGCTGGAAGTAGGCGGACATGCCGACGGGGACGCCGGCGGGGATGACCCAGTCCTTGAAGAGGAGGGGCTGCGTGGGCGAGACGCGCGGGCGGCGGTGCATGGTGCCGTAGCTGAGTCTGTATTGACCAGGTTAGTTTCTTTTTTTTTTCTCGCTCATTCGCTCGCCCGAGGGGAAATTGGGTCAGCACGGTACCTCAACCCCTCTTTGATAACCGCCTGGAAATACGGCAGCTTCTCGAGCTCCGCCCAGGTTGGTTTCGTGCGCGGATAGTCCTTCATGACGGGCCCCAGTTCGTCCGCGAGCCGCTGGCGGATCGCCGGGTTCGACATGATGTAGTAGCACAGGAAGCCCATTGTCCCCGCCGTGGTCATCGTGCCGGAGCCGATGAGGACCTGGGCCTCGCGTGAGAGGCGGCTGTCGGTGAGTTCGGAGGCGGGCAGGTCGCTGTCGACGAGGTGGCGGAAGAGCGTCAGGCGGCCCGAGGCCGGTTGGGTTTTGGAGGTATAGGATTTTTCGCGCTTTGCTTCGGTGAGGTGTTCGTCGCACATCTGGCTCGTTAGTATCGGATGTATCGAGAGGGAGAGGGAGATGGGAGGGGGGCGTACGATTTTGAACTTGTTGAAGCTTCCAGCGCTCGAGTTGATGGTGGAGACGATGCCCACTGGGAGGAGCCGAATGAGACTGTGGACGCGTGTTAGCAGAGGCCAATTCAATTCGCGCCTATAGAACAGTCAACAGAACATACTGAATCAACCAGGGCAGCCCCATAAACAGCGGCAACGAGACGGCCCCAATATGGAACAGATCAAACCACCAGGGCGAGAACTCGTCGTCGTCGATATACGTCTCGCTCGGCTTATCCACACAGATGCGGTTAATGACATCGCCCGAGAACGCCGTAAACGCGTGGTCCAGGCGCACGACCTTGCCCGTCCCCTTGAAGCTCTCCAGCCGGTCCACGACCAGCCTCGCGGTCAGATCGGCGACCATGGGCTCGACCCGGGTCACCCCCTGGCGGGAGAAGTACACGTCCAGGGGCTTTCTGCGCTTGCGGTGCAGGTCGTGGGCGATTGTGGCGAGGTGGGAGCCCTCAAAATCGACGACGCCGCTGACGAAGCCCTCGTACCGGTCTGTTTTGCGGATGTTGCCCATGACGTACAGCTCGTCGTAGTAGTCCGAGTCGCGGATGGAGAGTTCAAACGGGTTGACTCGGACGATGGGGCCTTTTTGGGTATCAGCTCAGCAAGATTTCTTGTAGAAAGGCAGCAAGAACATACCATATTTGTCGTGCATCTTCTCAATCTGAAAGATGTATTGTCCCTTGTGGATGACATCGTAGTAGAGCTCGTAGTAGCCTGTCACGGCGGCGATTCTGGGACCGGGAAACTTGGCCAGGGGAGAAAAGTAAAGGCGGTAGATGACCAGACCAGACAGATAGACCATGTAGATGGCGGCCACGGCGAGGCCCGCACGTACAGCAACATCTCGAGTCAGGTAGGCCTGCACCTCGGCTAAACGGGCGGTCGACGCCTGGGATGGTAGAAGCCGGGCGAGAGCCTCCCTACTCGCTTGGGGCAGGTAGGCCTCCATTTTCAATATGGGGGATGAAAGATATCTTGGTTGAAGCAAGAGTCAGGTATAGCCAGGGCAGAGGTGAGAGGTATGCAAGTCACGGCGGAAACCGTATCGCCTAAGCGAACAACTTATATGAGTGCACCGTGCCCGGTGCAAAGGATAGCACCTTGCGAGCATTTTCCGTTCGCGTCCAAACCCCGATCTACAATGGATGCGTCGGACGACGGCCTGGATGCAAGTCGGTGGTCTGCCCAATTCGGCCATTCCCCTCTAGGAAGGACCCCCTACACCTGCGGTCTCAGCTCGACACCACACCTCGGGGCTGGGCCTATCGTATCGCTCAACCCTTGCTTTCTGGTTATATGACGATTATCAAGCAGATCTTAGCTATTAATGCCGCAGCCCAAAGAAGAACTCCCGCGCGAAATGCCGATTATCGGTGGTTTCTGCGCCGTCTCGGGCTGACCAGCCGGTACCAATCAAAGCGACAGTGAACAAGGCCATTTAAAGAGCCGGTGAATGGTCCAAGATAAGAGGGGACAAAAGACCCATGACCACGCCCATGTCCATGTCGAAAACAATCACGCAAGTTGGAAACCTCGTTGCAGTCCACATCCTTCTCCTCGCCCTGTACACTTTCCTGGCATACCACCTGTATCTTATCATAGCGCAGCCTCGATTCCTGGAAACCCCGCACACTCCCACGAGCATCGTTACCGCTCTGTAAGATGGAGTATAAGTACTCGACCATCGTCGACAGTTCCAAGTGGGACCCCGAGGGCCTGATCGAGGGGATCCCTCTGCGGAAGCACGAAGCCGGGGACCTGGAAGAGGTCGGTTCGTTCCGGGTCCAGGAGGACTGGCGCCGCCTGGTCGGGCCCGTGGAGAATCCGTTCCGGGGCTCCCTGGGACCCGAGATCAGTTTCATCACATACACCGTGCCGGAATGTTTGCCGGAGAGGCTAGAGGCCATCAGCTATGGGCTTGACTATGGCTTCCTGCATGATGGTATGTCATGGTTGCTGCTTGCCTGTGCGCCGAACACGAAAGCTAACCCGCCCACCACTCATTCTTTTAGACGAGATCGACACGAAAATCGAAGAGGCCGAGCTCGACGACGTCGGCGCAGCCCTGGCCCAGGGCGGATCGACCGGCAAGATCCAAGAGGGGACCAAATCCTCGGGGAAGCGCAAGATGGCCGCGCAGCTGCTCCGCGAGATGATGGCCCTCGACCCGGAGCGGGCCATGACACTGGCCAAGAGTTGGGCGCAGGGTGTGCAGCACTCGGCCAGACGGGTGGAGGAGAAGGACTGGAAGTCGCTTGACGAGTACATCCCCTTCCGGTGTATGGACCTGGGGTACATGCACTGGCACGGGCTGGTGACCTTTGGGTGTGCGATTACCGTCCCCGAGGAAGAGGAGGAGGAGAGACGGACGCTCCTCGAGCCGGCGGTGATTGCGTGCCTGATGACGAATGATCTCTTCTCGTACGAAAAGGAGAAGAACGACAATAACCCGCAGAACGCGGTCGCGGTCATCATGAAAATCCACAAGTGCAGTGAGGAGGAGGCACGAGACATTTGCAAGCAGCGCATCCGCCTTGAATGCCGCAAGTATGCCCGCATTGTCAAGGAGACGCTCGCGAGAACGGATATTTCGCTGGACCTGAAGAGGTATATTGAGATCATGCAGTACACCGTCTCTGGCAACTGGGCCTGGAGCACGCAGTGCCCGAGGTACCACGCTGATGCCAAGTTCAACGAATTGCAGATGCTGAGGGCAGAGCATGGGGTTGCAAAGTATCCCGCGCGATATTCGCTAGAGAACAGGAAAAACGGCGCCAACGGGGTCAACGGTGTTAATGGCATTAATGGCGTCAACGGAGTCAACGGAGTCAATGGCAAGAGAAAAAGAAGCGGAGAAGAGACTGCAGATGATGCACGAACAAACGGCAATGGGATCAAGAAACCAGCACATGTTCTCGAGTACAGGGACTCATTAGTTCTTGAGGATATTGTGGCTCTCAGCCTCGACTGGAACCTTCCAGACCTGAGCGATGGCGTAAGTTTTCCCCTCTTCTCTTCTGTCGAGACTGTACTGACAGCATCGGATCAGGTCGTCGTCCAGCCCTACAAATACCTCACCTCGCTGCCATCCAAGGGCTTCCGTGACCAGGCGATAGACTCGCTCAACACATGGCTCAGGGTCCCCACAAAGACCACCAAGATGATCAAGGACGTGATCAAGATGCTGCACAGCGCCTCGTTGATGTAAGCACATCCTCTGCCAACCCATCCTCCCCTCTAACCCTCCCCCAGGCTCGACGACATCGAAGACAACTCGCCTCTCCGCCGCGGCAAGCCCTCCACCCACGTCATCTACGGCAACGCCCAAACCATCAACAGCGCCACATACCAATACACCGAAGCGACAGGCCTCGCCGCCCGCCTCCCCAACCCGACCTCCCTGCGCATCTACCTCGAAGAAGTCCAGCAGCTGTACATCGGCCAGAGCTACGACCTCTACTGGACGCACAACGCCCTGTGCCCGTCCATCCCGGAGTACCTCAAGATGGTCGACCAAAAGACCGGCGGGCTCTTCCGCATGCTCACCCGCCTGATGGTCTCCGAGAGCCCCGCGCGCAGCTCCATCCTCGACCAGACCCTGTACCCGCTGAGCCACCTCATCGGCCGCTTCTTCCAGATCCGCGACGACTATCAGAATCTGGCGTCGGCCGAGTATGCCCGCCAGAAGGGGTATGCGGAGGATCTGGACGAGGGCAAGTATTCGTTCACGCTGATTCATTGCATCAATACGCTCGAGGCGGAGGCTTCGCTGGCGAGCGAGAAGATGGCCTTGCGCGCGTTTCTGATAAAGAGGCGGGTGGATTCGAGTCTGAGTAATGAGTCGAAGCGCGAGGTGTTGGATATCATGAAGAAGACCAAGAGCCTGGAGTATACCCTGGGGGTGTTGCGGGCGTTGCAGGCGGAGCTCGAGAAGGAGGTGGATAGCCTCGAGGCCAAGTTTGGCGAGGAGAACTTTTCGCTCAGGATGATGCTGGAGCTGCTGAAGGTTTGAGTATTTCGTAATATTTCTGTCTATTAATCGTTGCGGTTTTGTCTTGTTTTGATACACAGTTTGACTGGAGTTGTATATAATGTGATTATTTGGGCCAGAACACATTTGCTTGTTTTTAGCACTTGCACTGACTAGATCCCTTCACTCAAGCAAAGTAGATTAAGACGAAGTTCAGCAAGTAGAGTAGCCTTTGGATGTATTATCTACACTCAAGTAGGCCTTGATGTCGTCCCGGGTAGGCTGTATTATCCCAGTCCGCATACTCCAGCAAACATTGGATTGGGTGCAGGGCTGGTGACCTTGCCTGGCTGGTCAGGATACAGGAGCCTCCAGACGCATCAGCTGCGATGGCCCGCGGCAGGAGGTACGAGGCCACCATTCCCATGCTGAATGCACTACGCTCGAGCCACGCCTCGGCACGTGGCGAAAGCGCCTACAGCGAGACCATTTATGCCCTCCGCGTCGTCCTCAAGGGCCTAGACTGCCATGACGGTATTGGCGCTATTGCTGCTGTCTTCTGGTTTATCTTCCGGGTCTCAGGTAGCTTCCTCGAAGCGACCGCATGTAGCGCCGCTGTTGCGGCGGATAGTCAAAGACAGGACATGGAGAATCGTGGACAGCGAAATGAGATGCGATAACCCCTGCCCCAAGTGCTGTAGTGCCGAGACAGGCAACAATCACAATGACCATGATGGCGAGGTTGCTGAGCAGTTCGTTTCCAGACAAGAAGGGGCTTGGTATCGGACAGCGGATTGTTTATGAGACTCCCGGGGTCAGAGATGGATAGATGGAAGGCTGGCTGGAACCTGACTCCAGCGAGGCGATCAGCTATATATAGCGGCCGGTGAGTCTTTGCGAGGGCTACAAGCTTTTGGTAGAACGCACCACTACTACGGAGTCATAATTTGGCCCTGCCACCCGTACACTATGCTTGATCCCGTCCATCGTAGAGAAAACGTGTGGGAAGCGGTCTCTTGGGCGTCGAGAGCCTGTATTCAATGGTGCATTTTTTATTTGCTTTATTATCATACCCGCAATGTAAAGGATAAGGTTGTATAATCTATAACTGCTGCTAGTATTCATACAATGAGGGGCCCGTCTCAGAATCTTCATTCAGCATCCACAGGGTGTGCCAGCCATCTCCAATGCCCTTGTGAGGGTGCTGTCCCCTCGACAAGGATATTCCATCACGGACAGGACAAAGCCACCGTCTCCAAGACGAAGAGTGTAGCCTACAGCTTCCACGCGACGACTCTGATCAGCTGTTCTGCCGCATGGCCTCTTTTGCAACCTGCTCGAGCATTGCCAGAGCCCGTGGCGAAATAGGCAAATTGAACACATGGGCGTCTCGACTGTATGGGTGGGCATTGACATGATCATTGGCATGGGCATGGGCTTGTGCTCTCCTCACGGGGCACATCACCATCTCCCTCTTCCTCATCGCCGTATTTGCGAAGCGATTTGTAGTAGACGTCCAGTAACTCCCGGTGCGATGAGCAAATACTAGTCGTATCATATACGTGGTTCAGATTCGGGCCTTGAACGGTGGTTTTTTGGTTTAGTATAGTAAGTATGTGACGTCACTGATGGATCTCAGTGTTGGTAGGGCTGCGGCAATGGAACCCTATCCTGTCTCCCCAATACATACTTGATGCACATCGTTTCAATAGATGTGATACCCTCTCTCAATATGAGACTGGCACTCCGCTCGAATCACTCAAGCCCTTGGCAGCCAGTTGAAACATCCCAATTGCTTCAAAACTGCCGCGTCCGCAACGCGACGGCAGTTGAGTGCCGAAGCGCAGATACACAGATTGACCATTCTCTATCCATACTAATAACTCGGCAAAGCCGTCCATGTCCCGAATCTGAAGACCCGATATTAGATATCCATGTCAAGGGTTCGATCCGAGGTGCGGGGGAGACGGAGAGGGACGCGACGATCCATGTTTGAGCGGACGAGGAATTGGGTATTTATACCCCCTCGACCATCCGATTTCAATGCGTATCTTGTTCCAGTTCGCACATGATATCTTTTCCGCACTCTCGAATATACCCGTGCCCTCCGTATAGCATCGAGTCGATCTCGAATCACGATGAAGTGGCATCTCCCTACCTTTGCAGCCCTCGTCTCAGCAACCCCGTCCCTTGCGGCGGGCAACGGCCCATATGATGCTGTACGTTTCCTTTTGCAGTACTATCTATCCCCTGCCCCTGCCCATGTCCACTCCTCTCCCCTCCCTCCCCTCCCCTCTCAATCAGCACTAACACGCACCCTCCTAAACAAACCAGTCCCACACAACAGAAATCACCCTCCCCCGACACACAATCTACATGCCCAAAGCCCCGCCGCCCAACACCACCCTCCCCGTGCTAATCTGGGGCAACGGCGCATGCTCGGCCAACGGCACGCTCTTCGGCAACCTGCTCACCAACATCGCCTCGTACGGCTTCATCGCCATCGCCTCGGGCCGCCCCAACGGGCGCGGCCGCACCGACGCCAGCTACATGACGGATGCGCTCGACTGGATCGAGCGGCGTGCGGGGACACCTGGGCGGTATGCGGCTGTCGACGCCGGCCGCGTCGCCGTTGCCGGGCAGAGCTGTGGCGGGCTCGAGGCGTACCAGATGCGTGATGACCCGCGGGTTGGGTACCTGGGGATCTTCAATAGTGGGTTCTTGGATCTCCCGGGGTTTCTGGGTGGGTTGTTGGGGATTCCGGGGGAGGGGCCCGAGACCATTGACGAGGTGCGGTTGCCCGTGTTTTACTTTTTGGGTGGGAAGGGGGATATTGCGTATCCGAATGTGAGTTCATCGTAATCTCGACTGGCGTTTTGATGCGACGACGACGACGATGATGATGATGATGATGATGGTGGTGGTGAGATTCGGATGACGCTGACTGGTGCAGGGCATGGCTGATTACGCTGCGCTGAGCGGAGTGCCAAAGTGGGTTGGGAACTACCCCGTCGGGCACATGGGAACCTATGCCAAGCCCGAGGGAGGGGAATTCGGCGTTGCGGCGGTGAACTGGCTCAAGTGGGTGCTGAAGGGGGATGCGAGGCAGGCTGAGTGGTTTACTGGTGGTGGTGCGGAAGCGGCGGGCTGGGAGGAGGTTGCCAGTGAGGGCTTGGACGACCTCTTGAGCTTTTCGAACTGAGTTGTCTGTGATGGACCCTGTTATTGGCTTGACCTTTCACTTGTGCATTACGATTGGCTCTCTTGAAGCAAGTGGCTCGGAATAGGATGACATTGTTCCTGACTTGTTTAGTTCGCGTATGGCAAGGTAGAGAGTGGTTTTGACCGGTAGTCGACATCGTGCCAGCCGCTGAACTAGAGGAGAAAAAGATCAAACAACCAGGGGAGTTGTACAAGGCGACACCATACTGCTGTGGCACTGACCTGCCTCTCGGTATGAGACAACTGGCGCAGATGGACCCTCTCCGTAGTGCGCTCCATTATTGTGAAAAGTCGGGTGTCATCGCAGGACCTGGGTGCGCCCTGTGCTGCTCAGGGACGGTATTTTGGTTAGATCTAGTGTGAGGTGGCGGGGGTTTGTATATAGGCCCGCCGCGCACACCCGGACGCCCCTTGAGCTCCATCCCTCCCCAGGTGTTCAAGACGCCGCACTGATGGGTGATGGTATTCGCACGAGATTGCCGAACCGAACATATAACAGGATCCGCTCGGTTTTGTTCGAATCTGGCCAATGGGAGGGGGAAGGACGAGGATGAAGGGGGGGATCTATACAAATCTGCCATGTGTCGAGAATATTTCTTGGTAGATACATGATTGAGGAGACTGCCATGACATGAGCCTGTAGGTAGTATTAGTATTAGTACTAGTTTGTATCGCATGTCTAGAAATCATTGCACTCGCATCACATGTCAAGTCGTTAGGACAGAATAGGAAAAAAGGTATCGCGACTGAACGCTTCATGGGAATCGAACAAAAAAAAGAAAATAACATAAACATCCCCACACCCTACTAATTTGTGCACGAGACAATGACATGACTACCGCACCCGGTACTCAACGTTATTACTCTGATACGCCGTCTCCTGCCCTGGATACTGCGGGCCAGGGTTACTCGAGAACCCCGAATGATACCCCGAGTTAAACCCCTGCTGCTGATGCTGCGGGTAGACCGGGTTATGCGACTGCGCGACCCCAGGAGCAGCGTAGGCTGGGTTTGCCGCCGGCGTTTGCGCACCGAACGCGCCGACCTCGAGTGCAGCGTAGAAGGCGACAAAGTAGAAGAACGAGATGAGGAAGTAGACGGCCTGCTGGGACCGCTGGAGATCCACAATCTCGGAGCTGGAGAGGGATGCGGTGTTTTTGAACATGACGTTGACGTAGCCGCCGAGTTGGGTGAGGTTGAAGCCCAGGGCGCCGATGAGGAGGGCGGAGACCCAGCTGGTGAGTTTCTATTGCGCACACATTAGTATGAATTTATGGGTGGATAAAAAGACAAGGGGAAACTTACCCTCGGACGCGAAAACCCAGCTCCGCCAAAGACACTCTTGACAATTGTCCCGGAGGCGATGAGGATCCCCAGAACAGACAGAGTATAGTACGTCGTCCAAATCCCTTTCCGTGGCTCAACGAGGTCGTATATTTTCCGGCGATCCGAGTAATCATCCGAGTTGCCGAGGACAAGGTACGCCGTTTCGAGGGAGCAGGCTGTCACCATGAGGACGAGGAGTAGCACAACGTAACCCTTCTGCACACCCAGTAGGGTCGCGGGCCCCTGCCCGAAGTCGGTGTGGAGTTTCTTGGAGAAGGAGGTGAGGATCACGGCGTTGAGGATGAAGAAGAAGATTTCGGAGAGCCAGTTGCTGACAATGTATCCGGGGTAGATCTCGTCCGAATAGGAGATTGCGCACTCGGAGAGGACCAGGAGGATGATCGAGATGATGTATACGCTGGAGATTCGATGTTAGGTCGAGCTATCGACAGACATGACCACGCAAGGTGACGAGGGAAAGGACTCACAAGATGGCAAAGACGATAGAAGTGTAGAGCCACGGCCAGGCGACGAGGGGCCGCCCATTCTGTTTTGCGCGCTTGGCCTTGCTGGACCCGATGATTGAGAGCACGAGAGCGACAAGGAAGAACAGTGCGTGAAAGGCAATCGTGACTCGCGAACCCTCCCAGCTGAAAGCGCTATCGCTGCAGGAGACGCTTGAGCCGCCGCCGCCACCATAACCACCGCCGCGTCGAGGAGCCATGTCTGCTGTTGTGACTCGGGAGTTTCGGTTTGCTGCCAAAAGGACAAAGGAGAAGGGCAGAGACACGAGAGTGACGGTCGTATTTATGACCCTGCTCTGCAGGGCGCTGGGGAAGCACCAACACTGCCTCGCAGACAAAAGGGGGACTTCATCTCGTCATATCACAAACACTGCGCCCTTATTCGTTGAGGCTTCAAGAGCCGCAGGAAACACGAGGAAACTAGAGCACAAGAGGAATGGCCTTGACTGCGGTGCTCAGCCTTGCTCCCTTGGCAAATCAAAGGCACATGATAGGGCTGCGACCTGCCCCGCACCTCGTATTCCACCTGGTCTTTGCGCCCGGCCAGCCTGGAAAGGAAGAATGCAGTGCAGATCACAAACTCGGGTGGGTTGCCGCTTCAGGCTCCGCCACGATCAATGATTCAGGCTTATCACGTCAGAACTTTACTCCGTCCACAGATGGCATTGTGGTGAACTCATCCGTGGTTGCTGGACGCTGGCTCGCTAGAGGCGGGGAGCCAGCTCGTGTATGCCTTGCTGCGCCACGCCCACGAGATAGAGGCTCAACAACTTGGCTCGATCAGTTCCTAAGCATTATTATTTCCGGGCAGTCTAACTATGTCTTGATGCCTGCTTTCGGCATGGCTTTGAGCCTCCCGAGGCTTGAATTATGCGACTTCTCGTATACTTCGTGCGCTTCTACAGTACCTCGGTAAGTGAACAAAGCAAAAAAGCTCTTCGTCTAACGCTAAAGCAAGTGTCCAAGATCAGCAAAGATGACGCGGTCATCAATTATGTACAAACAGCTTCTCTATATACAGCAACGGAAACCAAACAACCTGGATCCTTCTTTCACTTGTCAATGTCCATAGGATCATCGTCATCTGCAGCCGGAGCCGGAAGAGCCGGAGCCGGAGCTGGGACCGTCTGGGCCCGCTGGCGAACATGGCGCATCCGCCCGCGAAGGCCATGAACCTGCAGCCCCTCGGGAATAACTTCAGCAAAGCGCCTATTCTTCCTCTCCTGCGCCCTCCTGCTCGGCATGACCGATCCATCCTGGATGGACACCGCGGCGAGAGTCTCGCCCCCCGCACAAAGCAGCACGTCGCGCGCGTCGCCATACTCAACGTACAGATTCAACCTCTGCGCCTCATCGAGCATGGGCTCCTCCGGCAGCCTGTGCACCAGTGCGTGAGACGTGTCCCAGACCAGGCACGCGAGCCCGTTGGCCGCTGCGCACCGCACCATGCCCACCAGCTCGTTGTAGATCACCGCCGGGTGCATCTGCTCGGTCAACGTCTGCGGGTCCTCGGTGTAGACGCCCAGCGTCTCGATGTTTGGCGGCAGGTGCGTGGCGAAGCGGGCCCCGTCCGTGTGGATGCATTGCCAGCCCGCGAGGATCGTCACGGGGATGTTGAGTTGGCGCAGCGCGGTGAAGGTCGCCAGCGGCGGGCAGCACGGTTTCTCATGGTCAAACCAGTTGTCGAATGTGTCGGTCTGTGGGTAGATGCGCTTCTGGTAGATGTCGAGGTACTCGAGTTGCTGGGTGAAGGGAGCCAACGCGGCAAAGAGCGCGTTCCACAGGTCCGGCCCATTATTCTCACTCGGATCGCTGACGGAGCCGAATTCGTCCGCGGGGAGTCTGATGCTCAGCGTGCGGAGATCTGTGCACCACCGCAGCCACGAGCCCAGCTGCAGCTGGAACATGATGCGCGAGTTTAGTGTCAGGTGGCGGATGCTGCTGGCGGAGTCGAGGTGCGCGAGGCTGTCGTCGCCCGTGACACTGATGCCCGTGAAATCCACCAGCTTCGGCAGACGCCAGTAGGGCCGTTTGGTGGCGTCGACCACAAACGGGTACTGGTGGCCGTCAAAAATGGGTCGAAAGCCGTCGTGGTCTCCCAGTGGGCCCTGGAAGTGTCTGACCTTTCTCGCCGCAGCAGTGAGCGTCTCGACCTTGCCCAGCGGGGGATCCGTATCGTCGGGGGTCAGTCCCGCAAGCGAGCGCCACATGCCGCCGCGCACCGTCGCATAATTCATGATCCGATCAAGGAACCGATCATCCTCGGTGTGCCACACGTGGAGGAACAGATGAACCAGATTCGGACAGTACGCCAATATCACCGCAATCAGCGGACACTGGTACCCGGCCGCGAGGACGCCTTGGCTCAGAACCCGCGACGCATGCCGAAATAGATCCCCGGAACCCTTGTGGAAGCCCACCGCGCGCATGGCACGCTCAAACCACGACCGATGCTGCTTGTACAGCGCTTGTCCGTGCCATTGGCGAATCTCCTCTACGAACTCGGCGCGGACTTCCCCGCGCTGGTTCAGATACCCGGCCTGCAGCCACTGCCAGACCTGGTGCGGGCCTTGCGGCTCCAGCTGGCCCGGTTGCAAGACGGCATCCTGCGCAGGGTCCCGGCGCGCGCGGAATCTCTGCGGCCCAAACATCCAAATCGTCCCAAACATCCTTGGCAGCTGGTGCGGGGGGAACTCCCGATACAGATAAATCGTCGAGAACGTCAGATGCTTGACATGGACTCTATGTCCGGGGTTCTCGACGAGCGCTCTCAGGAACTCCCAGAGGGGTGCGACGTCGGGCTCGCTGAAGTATTCGAATTTGAGGTAGCGGAAGCGCGCGACGGTGTTGTACCATGCGTGGTTGATGACGAAGTGGTCTGGCGTGGGCGGGTGTTTGAAGTCTGCTTCTCGGAGGGTGCCGCCAAAGACATATTTGAAGATCTGGTCGGTTACCTCTTGTGGGAGGCCTGGGTACAAAAGGTGTGTTGCCATCCTGGGGTGTTGGTGGCGCTATACAGGTTGATGGTGGTGTATGTATACGAAGGTATCTCTTGATTGTAAATATGAATGTATATCCAAACTATGCTTAGTTCGCATCTAGGGATCTTTATATGTTTATTCCTCCATCGAGACCAAGCAAAAGGTCGTTCTATACTCTACAGCGATCAAAAAGAATTCCTATTTTAGCAACTCCATCTCCATATCTCAAAAGACACCCAGCATCAACTCACGTCTTGAGATCCTCGGTGCAAAGACCGCTTTGTAGTCGTGAAACCCCCGAGTCCCAAGACACTACAAAGGACCCTACTTACCGAGCAGAAAGGCAACAGGGGGACAAAGAAAAGAAAGAAAGAAAGAAACAGTCCTCTGTCCTGCTCTGAGGTTGAAACAGCAACAAATACAAGGTCGGTGCAACAATGAGCCCGCATAAAGCGTTCTGGTTCTTGATACACTCAACGAAGATCAATCGTTCCGGAAAGAAAGAAAAAAAAATAAGCTACCTAGGGTCGTGAGCCAGCCGGCAAGTTTTCGTATTGTGAATCGAGAAGCGAAGGGAGGCGAACTGATTGATACCTTCAAGTTGGATGCCTTACCACTGCTGAATCGGATCCGACAACCATGATAACCTGAATCCCGAGTCGGTCGGCCGCAACTTGTAGGGCACACAAAGGCAGTACAGTAAAAGCAGCCGGGGATATAGGACATAGATCTGCAGCACGTTCGGCCTCGCCTCGCCTTTGTGAGCCCATCGGCATCATATATGCTTGGCTGTTGCTGGGATCTCGCGGACATGTTTCCCGACAGGGGGGTTGGATGGGAACCGGGGGAAGGCTGAGGCTGAGGCTCGGGCATGGGCATGGGCATGGGCATGCTACGGTATGTACACTTATGTATGCAGGAATAGTGAGCTAGCTATTCAGAAGCGAGCTGAGCTGGACTGGCTGTATGGAGCCTAAAGGATTATGTGGTGTTAGGTAGCTAGCTATAGAACAAAGGACGCTGGAAATCCAGCAGTGCCATCCGACTACTCGGCTCTTACCTGATTATGGGTGGATCAATTAACCTCGTGCAAACCATCTAACTACCGCGGCGCGATGCTAGGATACTAAACTGAAGACAGGCACGAACTTGACAGCCCGTCGCCTTGACTTAGTTTCCTGAATCCGGAGTGGTGATCCCAGTAGCAGTGGATTTCGGCGGGTCACGAAACCAAGACTTGAACCAAGGTTAACTTGTGGCTGATATACAAGTCATTTTCCTGAATGCCATTTTTCTTCATTATATTCAACGAGCAGGAGAGAAAGCTTGACGGGATTAGTCCTGGAGAGGCTGTCAGACGCCCTTGGAACTAAGTAGAATCTTTGACGACAGTATACGCCTAGACTCCGCTACAGGCGTGGTTGATTCTCATCCTTCATTGAATCTGTACAGGATAATACTTAGAAGTAATGGCAGCCGTCAAGTGAGACTAGACACTGCCTAATATCGTGCTTAGGATAAAGTCGGCGCTGAGCATATGCATAACGGCAGGTCAAGCCATTTCAAGCACTGCTAAACGAGATGGCAGTTCAGACTCCATCTGGACCATCAAACAGGATATCCCAATACTTCAAGTCCAGCCCCGGCGCGACCACCAGAAACTCCGACCAAAGCTGAGGCCAGTTCTGATTCCAAGGCCCACGCTCATTCAGCGTCTCCTGGCCGATTCCACGGAGAAGAATGCTGTCAAAGGTTTGTCGCTCAAATGGTGTTCCCCTGCCATCGGACGAGGCTATCAAGCTGCCTGGCTGAGGAAGGGCAGCGGGTTGTCGGTTTCCCAGCATGGACATGAGCGTGCGTAGGTTATTCAGCCGAAACCCGCATGATTCCTCGGTCGCGTTTTCAACGATGTCGTAGGCCGTGAGGATTTTGGCTTCTCGTGCATCTGCGTCTGGCGCGGTAGGGTTGAAAAAGGTATCGGCTGCCAAAGTCAGCGCGGCCATGAGGAGATGCGGCACAGCAACCCGGAAAGTGTTTGGTGTCTGCGCAGGCGGAGAATCTCGCTCTCCATTAATCGGGCGGCGAAGGTTCAGTAATGCCTGCGCAGAGCGGACACAGGCCTGGCGCGAAGGCAGGTACTTTTGATTCTTGAACGCCTTGAGATGATATGGACGGTGCAGCCGGCATAACTGGGTGTGAGTGGCGACATTGGCCGTCGTCCGCTGAAACGCAATATCGGGACGTTGGGCGCAAATCTTCTCGGACTGCCGAATGGATTCTGGGTCCATCTGATAGAACGTCGGGAGACCTCTGAGATACTCCTGCCACCGTGCATCCAAACTGAGGATGATGCTGTAGTCGGGTTCCAGGCCCTCAAATATTGCAGAGGGTAATGCGTCCACGGTCTCTCGACACAGCGTGGTGAGCCCTACACGGTAAATGATGCCTACTACTACCGTTGGCTCGGTTGTCGGCTGCACGTGCGATATACCGTCTGGCGTGATGTGCTCGTCGTCTGCATTAGTCGGTAAATGGACGCACATGTGCTTGGGATGGAACAGGTATGTTCCAGCCTGGGGCCCTGTGGAGTAGGCAACAACCCTGCAAGTCGTGAGTGGGAATATCGAGAGATGCAGGGGGGCACAGGCGGTACCAGTCGGTGGCAACCATCATCCACCACAGCCGCCGCTTGACCTCAAGTTCGACCACATCGCAGCCCTTCAATCTCCGTTCCTCCCGCGCCCTGGGAGTGTCGAGCCACTGTGTTTGCATCGCGCGAGCCATTAGTATACCTCTGGCTCGCAGTAGATGGGCTTCTACCGAATGGCCGCTCTCGCAGGTGCATAGCCAGTGTAAGATCCATATACCTACGAGCGCGTTGGTTGATGGCTGAATTTGGGGCTGGGAGGCAATAAAGCAACCCAGTTGCGTGTACGTCTTGAGGGCCGCTGTGGCCTGGTCCTGTGTGGTGTCTAGAGTGTGCAAGAATTCGAGTGTGGCGTCTAATGTTGCCAGCCCAAACAGCGCAAAGAATAGTAGTAGCTTAGTATGGTCGGGGTATTGGCCGTCAAGCATAACTTCATAAGTCTGCTGTAACAAGGCTCGGATCGAGGGGGCGTGCAGGATGCATGTTGGCGCACCTGGAGCTCGTTCCGCGTGATTGATCAACATCCTCGCCTCATTTCTCGGTGGCAGGTACGCAGCGAGAGATGAGGCAGTCGACGGGAGCCAGTGGCCTGGCCTGGGCGGCGAATGCGAGTTGAACCGAGTGAAGCGAATCTCAAGCCGGCCAGTCTCTCGTGGCACGGTGTCCTCTACCAAATGAGGTGCCAGGTCTGCTTCCCCCGAGCGAACTGCAGCCTCGTCTATTTTCCTGGGCAGCGTTGGATGAAGCCTCTAGAAGACGGCAGGATTGTACTGACCTGCTCTTCGACCAAATGGAAGGAGACGGCGGCACATCATCAAGGAATTGAGGCGGTTGCTTTTTTAGGGAATACTCGCAGGAAAGATTCCATTGGCGACAATTGGAGCAGGGCAGGCTGCGATCGCAGCGACGTTTCTGTTGCTGGCATGGGGGACAGGGGAGCGGAGGTGGTCTCCCCCATTGATGAGTTGACGGCGTGGGCGCTTCCCCAGGGCCTCGTTTCATGTTCAAGGGCTGAGAAGCATAGACATGGTCAATGCGAGGCTGTTGATGAACTGGGTTGAAAACGGAGGAGCCATTTTGAAGCTGTTGAGGCGTGAAATAAGTGATGGTCAATCCGGAAGGAAGTAGTCTGTTTCAACGACAAAGAAAGGAGCGGAAACGACCGACGTCCGTGTCGATCTGTATAACTCGCTTGCAACCAATCAGAGGTCGAACCCGGTCCTAAATCGGACAATTTCCACGCTTGTTTACTGAGAATGGTTAGTCCTGGCCAGTGTGTGCGTAGCGGAGACAAAGAAACGATACTTGGCAGACTCGAGCATGTCACGCACCTCATCCAGTCCAATCACCTCACCAATCACCTGGCCAGTGCCCCCCCGGATCTTCCAGAGGTCGCCCCAACTACGCACGCCACTGCACTCGACACCAAAGCTGGATACCGCCCCGCCAATCCCGTCTCGACGTGCGACATTCCCTCTTCGTCCAAATCCTTCATTACAGGGTTGCTGGCATTGTTTTCCCAATTGAGTAGCAGCAAGGCATACGGGCGCTTAAAAATTGGCCAACGCCCAATGTGGGCGAGTTCTTTGGTCAACGCTAAATGACGCACGAAGTCCTGATATTCGAGAGGGCCACACTCCCCCGCAGAGTGCCGTACGGGGAGATTTGGAGATGCATAGACTGACATTGGTGTGAATTCCGTGGTGTCGAACATGCTTGTAAGGAGGATGCTGAAGGTGAAGAGAGGTTTCAGGGAAGGTGAGGTTCCTGTGGAGGTTCTTCGCTCCAGTCAGTCCGGAGTAAGCAGCGGCTCCAGCCGACAGCAATGCTTGTTTTGGTGTAACCTGCGTTGCGAACACAGTTTGCAGCGGACTGTAAGACGAGCATAAAAGGACCAGGGCAGGCGACAAAGTAATGAGCTATCCCCGCAATCATGTTCCTCACAACAAGGATGGTCAAGTTGTTGGTGTCCACAAGGTTTGGAGAGAGATGAGGTTATTATTTTCCTGGCGCGGTGCCGAGCAGGTCCTCATGCCTCCGCAGCAGGACCACACGTCAGGCTGAACCTGCAAACAACTGAAAGAGATCCGCCAGATTTCAGACGGCACTTGGACGAGCAGCAGCCTCACCTAAGCGCACAAACCACGCAACATGATACAAGAATGCTTCATGAACATGCGATAGTAGAAGCCCTGGCGAACCTCGCCCTTCAAGCAAAGCTGTCCTTCTTATATCTTTTCTCTACAGACTCGTCCATGATGATATAACGAGACTTGACAGTTTCCTGGCCGTACAACCGAAGCCTGCCGCTCGAGCTTGCTCCGACTTTCTGCCCTGTGTCAATTCGCGGAACGGACCAAATGTTAGCGGCTTGATATGCAGGCTTTGCCGGAGCTGTTGGCCCTTCGAATTTTCACAAATGACGGATGATGGTAGAGAATGCTGACTCAACTGGATAGTGCAACAGAAGACAGACTGCAATCGGCACCGGTCGGACAGATTCAAGCTGGCAACCTTCTGTAGGTATGGAGACGAGGACTCAAAACTACGAAAGATGATGTTTTAGCTCCTTCCTAGAATGGCGGCTGCATCGCACCTTCCCACTGGGGCCTGAGCTTGACTTATATTGTTGTTTTTGGAAGGAGCACCCAATGAGCAGGGCAGGAAAGAGCGACCGGCACTAGAGGAAGGAGGCTCACAAGGATGAAGTCGTAAGAGTTGCTCTGATCATCAAGTGCTAAACCGGACTGACTGCCCCTTAGCGAGAAGACCAAATTATGTGCGAAAAGTAGTTACGTCCTGGAATTATATCTCCAATTCTAGATCTGCTTTGCCATGTCGGCGTTATGTACACACCACCGAGTCCTCCCCTCAAACAGCAAACCCAGCAAAAGGTACATGCTCCTCCCCCAACGCTGCACCTCATAAACTCGCCTGTCCCAACCCCTCAACCACCTTATAGACCGCCTTGACATACTCCTCCGCATTCGAATTCCCCAACGTCCCCATCTCCATCCGATTCATCGCATACGTAATCGTAATCCTCCGATCCAGATCCAAAACCGCCAGCGACCCTCCATACCCACCCCAGAAACAGACCTTGCCCTCGGGCATCCACGCCAGACTCCCATTCACAAGCCCGAACCCCATTCCCATCTTCAGCGGCGATCCCAGAACGAGATCAATCCCATCCGCCTGCGTCTCGAAAATCAGATCCACCGTCTCCGGTTTCAGGTACCTCTTCCCGCCCGCCGCGCCGCCGAGAGTGACGATATCCAGAATGCGGTTGAACCCGCGCGCATTCGAGATCCCGCCCATGGACCCGATCCCGCATGTGCGAAAGGGCGCCGTATTGCATGTTTCTGCGTCCAAACGACATCCGAACATCGCGCGCAGCCCGATCCCCGGTCCCCCTCCGCCCGGTGCTCTGGATGCCGCGGCGGCCTGCATGAACTCCTTGGGCATGGGTGGCGGGGGGACCATTTCGGCGATGCGCGGCCATTGGCTCTCGTCGTGAAGACCGAGGTGGAAGTCGGCGTCGCGCGGAACAGCGAGTTCGTCGCGGACGAATTCCGGTAGCGGTTTGCCCGTTACGCGCTCCAGGAGGCCGCCGAGCAAATGGCCCTGCGAGATGAGGTGGTACCCGCTTGCGGTTCCCGGTTCCCACCAGGGTTTCTGCGCGACGAGTTTCGCAGTCGAGAGCGGGATGTCAAAGAGCGTCTCGACGCTGATTTCAGGGTCCCACGAGGGCAGGCCCGAGGTGTGCGCTAGGAAATGCTTGACAAGGACACCGCGCTTATCCTCGGTGTCGAACTCCGGCCAGTATTTGTGCACGGGGTCATCCGGGGAAATTTGGCCGCGGTCAATGAGGAGGAGGACTGCGAGGGCGGTGATTGTCTTGGAGATCGACCAAACAGGCGCAATGGTATCTTTTTCCCACTCTTTGTCTTTTGCCGGGGTTGCGTGGCCGGCCCAGATATCAACGACCGGTTCGCCGTTTAGGCTCACGCAGATCGAGGCGCCGAGTTCGTTTCCGCTGGAGATTTGGCGCGCGAGCGCTGAGGCGACGGTCGCGAAGCGGGGGTCGCAATGGCCGTGGACGGTGGGGGCGGGGGTGGTCATGGTGGGTGGTGGAAATCTTGTGGGCTGAAGAGAAGCGGAGAAGATGATGAAGAGGGAGTCATCCAGACTTTAAATGCTGCAGCAAGGTGTCCTCAACGTCTCGTTAGTACCAAGGAGGCTACGGAGTAGGCTGTGCACTTTCGCCCGTGCCGAGTATGGATCCCCCCACATTCGGCCCCGAGACCTGAATAGCGCAGGCACGCCTAACTGATGCATTGGTAATTGGCACAATGCATGGCGTATCGCCTACATACCTGCTATGCACACCAAGTGATGACAATAGAATTGTCCGCCGATTGGTAATTCCCTGATTACGTGCCAGTAATCAATGGTCCCCCGCAAATTCAACAAGCTGCTCGCAAGGTCGGCGCAGGTTCCCCGCATTCATCAGCACGCAGGCAGTCTCGATGCCGAGGTTGGTGGTGAGGTGCTAGTGGGGTTGTGGCTGGCTGGCTGGCTGCCGGCATTTCAGCTGGAATTTCTCGAAATCTCAGCTCTCTTCACGCGACGAGCTCTGGATCTTCAAAACTGAGACGCTTCCCTCCGTATTGCATGGAGCATCGCTCCCCATTGTCAGGATACTGCTGGATCAACCCTAATAACCATTCTCTCACGCTGGCTGGTATATCGTCGGTCAACCTGCTATCAGCATCACGAGCGCCTGGGTAATCTGTCGCTTCACATACGACCTGTAAAAGATCCCCCGGTGTCCCGTATTTTTCCTCGTCTCTCCAAAAACAGCCACTGCAAATATTTTGCCCATAACGCCTGTTGCCAACTTAGAAAAGTGCTCGTGAAAGAACCCCCGTCATACAGCAGTCACAATGCACGAAGAATAGCGGGATGTGTGGCTCGGTTTCGAACCCTGCTACTTGCTGGCGAAAGGCGAACAGGGCTTCCTGGTTTGGCCCAAGAAGTAGCAGACAGTGACCCAATTCATTATATCCAGGTGACTGGCTTCTGGAGCCGGATTCCAAAAGGGCACGAGCCAACCGGCTCACAGAACGGTGAACAATAGCGTGGCTAACAGGATCAGGCGTTGAAGTATACTTTGTGTCTTGGGATCTGAGATAGTTGTCAACATCATTGAACGAGAATGTCGTTGGGTAGCTAAGAGCCAGCCCAGTGGGATCCTGCCATATCCGTCTAGCACAAGGGGGTCCTAAGTATGCTTAAGGACCATCCAGGCACCATCTAGATTGGCTTCCAATGCCCTGACGGTATAGTGCAACGGTATTCTTCCAAACAGATCCCGTATGCTGAAAAGGTCAGATTCGTTTTGCAACCTAAGTAGGACAGGGCTACATTGGGATGCTGCACGATGTAGTGGTGTATTGCCATTTATGTCTGGTATGGATGAATCGGCTTCGCACTCGACGAGCAGTTCAAATATTTCGGCTTGCTTCTCCGGTGGGTTCAGCCTGTTAATGACTGACAACAGAGGTGTACCGCAAGTTCCACAGCCGGCGTTTATATCGGCTCCGCTCTCGAGCAGCACTTGGACGGTCGCAACATCGCCGTAGTGCACTGCATCGTGCAGCGCACTAATTTGGTGGCCAGTCATTGGGGTAAAACATAAGGTATTGACCTCTACACCACCAGCGATCAGCCTTCGTACAATCGCAGGGTATCCCCCGCGCGAGGCTGCGTGTAGCGGGGTACCTAAGACCGGAGAGTGAAGGTTGATATCGGCTCCTCGCTGGAGGAGTGCCTGCACCACATTATCTCTGCCCTCAGAACAGGCCTCTTGTAAAGCACTTCCATATAGCGCAGTGGTGACATTCATATCAGCACCAACATCAAGTAGCAGCCTAACTATCCGGATATGACCCCGGCGCGAGGCCACAGGTAATGCGTTGATTCCAGTCCCAGATAAAACATCTGCTCCGAATTGAAGAAGGAGACGCACTACCTCCTCCCGACCAGCACCGGCTGCTCGCTGAAGGGCCTTCCCGAGGTATCCAGCGTCTGCCTGACTCTTCGATAACGACATATGGCGAAATCGATCAGGATCTCGTGGGAGCAATAACTTGACGAGTTGGAGATGACCCCCATATGCTGCCTCTGCGATTGGCATATTATTATTAGTTCTCGTTGCCGACCGATTCGCCCCTATCCTGAGAAGTAGTTTGGCCACGTCTTCCTGTCCCCAGCGGGCTGCATAATGAAGCGCAGTGTATCCCTCGTCATTGCAATCGTTGACTCCCTGGCCGTGCGAGAGCAAGTAATCTACCACATCATACATGCCACAGGAAGCGGCAATATCCAATAGTCTGTCGCCAATCCTGCCTAGGTGTAGCCCATAAAGGTAGGGTGATAGAAACCGCCTCTGTGACCACTGGGGAATGACTTGTTCAAGAATTCCAACCTCCTCTTCCACGTCACTTGATCGATACAGACCTGCGTTCATGGCATGGCAGAAAACATTCATTGCCGCGTATGTAAGAAACGGGCCCTGCACATTGGTGATGATTTCCATTTCCCGAGCAGTCAAGCTGCGTTGCACGAACTTAGTAGTGGCAAAGTATGTCAGACACAAACGGTAAAGGAAGGCCTGACATTTCTGTATATGGAATGGGCCAGCCCTGTCAACTTGAGATGCATCCATGTGCTTCAGGCCTTGGGCGAGGATAAATCACTCACTGATTGATGGATGGCCTGTGCAACTTTGTGGCCTGGCGAATGTGCTTCTGAGACAATCTCAATCAGTCCTCCGGAGCGGCTGTGAACCCTCCGAGCGATCAGCTGAAGAATATGATCTGGAGCCTCGCATTCAGCATCAAAATCTGACCATAGTGAGTCGCTTCTAGCCATCGCGGCGACAAAACCTCGGGCAGTTAATGGCATTTCCGCAAAGCATTCCAGCTGAAACAGAGAGTATGCGTCCCTCTTGTGCCCGAAGTCAATGAGGCCCTGAATGATGAGTCGATAAACGCTCTTTAGTGACGCTCCTCACGAATCTGGGTCGCGACCGTAGATACGACCAACCGCGCCCATTGGAATATTCCTTTGGCACATTCTATCAGCTCATCTTTGAGAGCCTGCTACTCATCGTACGACCATTGTCTATCATACTAAAGGAGTCATGTATAAATGCAACGATATCGTCCTCATCCAATGCATCCACGAAAGTACTCAAAGCTCGGAGCTGGGGTGATTGGGTAATAAACTGCTGGAGTAAGTCTTGAAGGTCTTGCTCCTGCCAGCTCCACAGACGGTCGCTCGATTCGAGTATATTGCGGCCAAACGTGTTACATTTCTCTTGGTAGACTTTGCGTAAGGCTCCTCGAACACGCTCATCCTGGAGATAGAGCTGATTGAGAAGCGGCCGTAGCATTCCTAGCGGCGTGCGTTGCAGTTCCGAACCTCAGGCGTTGAAGAACTCGAGAAGAGCGTTTAGATCAAGCTGTTTCTTCACCCTCTTGTGAAGAAACGCCATCAAAGTGGATTTTCCCGCACCCGGCTTTCCCTTGATCCATAATAGGCCCCGGTCGCGATCTCTCCATTCTGTGTATTGCCTCAGCCCGAAGATCCATTCACACACGTCCGGGCGAGGGCGTGTATGGCGCTGCGTCGGTCGAGCATGCCCGAAAAAGCGAGAGATGCAAGGACTATTTTTTGCGAAGCATCGCCGCCAAAGTAGACTGGACCAGAGAACGTCTGGTTGGTAGCCTGGTTCTGCACACTTTCATGGTTGTTGAAGGTTGTCATGATGACTGGCGGGGTGCGGGTTCGTGTTACTCGCCAACTCAGCTCAGCTCAGGTCGTGGTCGTGATTTCTGTCCTGAACCTCGACCAAACATGCTGATATTTCCCAGACTCCGGCAGTGGTATACAACAATCATGGCAGCGTTTGGCGAGCCAGTTACATTTCCTTGACATTTAGCAGTGCCACGACAGCGTAAGTGCAATGGCATCGCAGATCAGCTTGTGTCCTCGAAGGGTCCTTCTTCACTTGACATGAATATCACCAAGCACAAAGGAGGCTCGGTATCTCGGCGAAAACAATCTGTCTTTTACTGTCGCTGCCTCAGATTGACAGGCAAAGGGGGGATATGCGGCATTCTTAGTGGCTGGGAGGGCGGCTCCTGTTTCACATACACTGTGGACCCCCTGGGCGGAAGATAGCCGCCGACCCTGGCGAGCCTCCAGGGGCAAGGATCGGTGTTCATGCCCCATCCCCGTCTAAATATGAAACATTGCAAGCAGGACTGCATGGAGATTTTGTTTGCCATGGTCGCAACAGGAGTTTACTCCGGAGTAGGGCGTCTCGCCGATTCAGGGAAGAACGTCAGCACCTTGCATAGGCGCCTCAACATGAGACAGCGCCAAGGGTTCAATCTCAGGATATCGAGTGGGGAAGAGAAGCACATTGTTACAGTATAATAATGGCGTCTAACCCTTCGAAAACCCTTCTTCACCACGTTCATTCCATTCCATTCCATTCCCACACCCTCCTTTCTCAACCAGCTGGTCTGGATTTCGTTCATTTATCTTCTAAACTAGAGGAACATTCTTTCTTTAGCCCTTCCTACTGCATTCACTCAAAATGCGCTGGATCGCCCCCTCCCTTGTGGCATCCCTTGCCCTCGTCCCCTCTGTAACGGCCCATTGGAACCTCGCCTCGCTCATCGTCAACGGTGAAGTTACCGAAGAGTACCAATATGTCCGCCGTACAAAGAACAGCAACAGCCCAGTACAAGACGTCACATCCACCGACATAATCTGCAACAACGGTGGAATCGACGACGACGTCCTCGCCGAGACCGAAACGTACGAAGTCGCACCGGGAGACCAGGTCGGCTTCACGGTCCGCGATCTCTGGGGACACCCGGGCATCCAGCAGGTATACCTCAGCAAGGCGCCGGAGACAGCAAAGACGTACAAGGGCGACGGCGACTGGTTCAAGATTTACTCGCTCACGACCTCGAACCTGACCTCTGATCCGATCACCTGGGCTCCGTTCGAAGACAATGTCGGTATCAAAAGCTTTGTCTTTAACCTGCCCGAGGACCTGCCTGCGGGCGAGTATCTAATGCGCGGTGAGGGTTTAGCCCTGCATGGCGCCGGTGAGTTCGGCGGCGCACAATTCTACATTGGCTGTGCGCAGATCAAGGTCACCGGCAGTGGTAGTGGAACCCCAGGTCCCACCGTACAGTTCCCCGGCGCCTACACTGGAAACGAACCGGGTATCCTCGTGGGAATGTACTGGCCACCTCTCCGAAACTACACGGCCCCTGGCCCGGCCGTGTGGCCCAATGACTGCGAAGACCACACGCCCAACACGCTTGAGAGCCCGGACGACGGCGATTGCACGCCCTTGCCCGCCGGCGCTGAAGGTGACGGGAGTTCTGAGAGCCCCGAGACTCCGACGACGACCTCTTCCACAGCCCCTTCGAGTCCTGCTACTACCTCTGTTCCCTCGCCTGCTTCGACGCCTTCCAGTCCTTCTACCTCTTCGGCATCTACTGTTCCCTCGAGCACTTCGACTCCGGTGCCTGATGAGAGTAACAAGGGTGGCCAGGAATGCTCACGCCGTCGTCGCAGACGCCGCCATGTGCAGTAGAATGCCCGTTTCTTTCTTCTTTACTCCTTCCACAATGGGATTTGGAGGATTTCAATTTTTCTTTTCTCCTTAGAGAAGGCGCCTTTACAGCATAGGGTTCGACTATGGAAGGATCACGACGCTGGACAAACTACCAAAGCGCCCTCTACTACCAACGCCTGCCCCTTTTTCACCGTCTGTTTCTTTTGATGTACTATAGTCCAGAATATACCTCCCATGTCTGGAGGCCCAGTCCACGCTGGACAGTCCAAGACGCATCTTTCATATGCCCGCCTCCCATTAGTAGTTATTCCGACCTTAAAGCTGTCATGCCTAACTCAACGCACTAGGCAGTAGTCTCATTTCTCTTCACCCCATGGCCCTTCCTGTACCATGTCCATCTTACTTTGAAAGCGTCCAGCTAATCAAGTGTAAAGGGCCTTCTTCGGCCTCCACTGACAACGTCGCTGATAGGATGATCGGGATGAGCACGTGCCCCAGATACGAGATGGATCTGTCCTCCAGGCTCCAGCGGCCGCAGCCCCCTGCTGCCTTCTCAATTGATGCGCCCGCGATACTTCAGTGCCTGGATCCATAAATTCGCCTTGACAAAGGCAGAATGGACCATCCCAGCACCAGCCGGAAGCGCCAGCTATCGCAAGACAGCCAAGATACGCCTCCGCAGAAACGCGACCAGCGAGAGGGAGGCCGTGCAGACGCAGAGCAGCGGACAGGACAGACCGCACGCGGATCCCAAGGCCCCTGCGCGAAGTGGTGCACCCTTCGTGACGATGGTGGCTACACAATCGACGAAACCATTATTCGGAATCATCTGACGCCGGACGCTCGTGATGGCCCGGTGTTAATCCGCGACATTTTATCCGGATACGCGATCGGCGGAGCAATCTCGCCGCTTATTTTTGAGCATGCGAGCGAGGACGATGGGGAGAGTGTTTGGTTTCGCTCTTTGCCCTATTTCGAGGGGTTGATTGCAGATGGGGCCGCCGGGAAACAGCGATATCGGGATTTAAGTCAGAACAGGAAATGGATTGTTGCGGCCGGCGTTCGCGATCTCTATCTTGCTGCGTGGAAGGGCCACGCGGATGAGCGCGAGCAGCGGATTCTTCATGGTATGGTCGAGGTGATCGGACAGCCAATCGAAACCGCGAGCATCGACGGCATGCAAGTTTCTTGCTGTCCATCAGCAAGCCACAAAGTGCTCAAATTCATCGAGAACCTTGACCAAAAGATCGACGTACTGAGCGTTGTCTTCTTCGCACAGATACTCGAGACCCCAAGGCTCTTCGCTGTCTTTGTGGACCCGTTGGAGTTGTCATATCACAATTTCGAGAACATTGTCCCGCTGGATCGGTGGATGGAGGCACACGGAGGGAACCTCGAATTGTCATTCACCCCTCCAAAACGACCAAGCTTCTTGCACGACATCCTAACATGCGAGCTCGATGGGGAATCCGTCAGCCTCTTGAAGGAACTCTCCTCGCTAGACCTCTATACGCAACCCCTCAACAAGGAGGCGCGCGGCGGCCAGCGCTTCATCTTCCACTCTGCCCTCCTGAGCAAAGCGCTCACGAGCGCCATCCGCAACAGCGGCATCCTAGCGAATCTAACGGATGGCTCCCTTGCCCCTGCCTTTGAGTTCGTCAACTACGTCTTCCGCTGCAACCGCTTCTCACCGGGGGATACCCGCTTCGCGAACCACCTCGACACACCATACTACGACAGCGAACGCTCCCATGTATCAAAGTACACACTGCTTATATACCTGTCCTCTGGCACCGGCAATCCTGCCCTTCGCGTCGACAACGTCGATCTAGAAGAGATAGAAGAATTCACCTGCGTAATCTTCGACCAGAGGCTCCATCACGAGGGTCAACCGTTCCTCTCCCGCGACAAAGTCTTCCTTCGCACGGAGCTCATCTTCAAGGACGACACCCTCATCCACGATACTCGAATTGCGCCCCTCTTCTCCACGGCGTGTTATCTCACGGGGCAGGACGTCTTTGGCGAGGAGCTGGGCAAGTACGCGCACGAGTGTTTTGAGCGAGCAAACTCCCTCCACTGGGCCCTCGAACAAGACACCAGCGCCCCAGATAAAGCACCGCTCTACCTCCACAAGACCTTTCGAACCGCGCAGTTCATCACGAACGGGTACGACTATTACTTCAAGCGCACGCCAGACCCAGACGCGTCCATGACACCAGCCGACTGCGCAATCCTCGCCGTCCTCGACTACCTCAACTGCAAAATCACCACACGCCCCTTCCGCACCCTCTGCGACACAAAACCCCTCCGCGCCACCCTCTCATCCACCTCCGACATCTGGCGCCTCTTCGACGCAGACGACGAGCCCATCCCTTTGACTTCAACGCGTCCAGCCATATCCCGCCTGACAACCAGCGACATCACCCCGCTGATCCGCACACACCCAAATGAACCCTTCATACGCCGCCGCTGGGAGGGCGTATCTCCAGACGCCGATGACGACGAATATGAAGAGTCCCACCCACCCTGCTGCATCTTCCACTGCTGGCAGACTTTCGACGCATGGCGAGACCCGGACGTCCGCACAGACTACCGGAAGTGCTGGGCGTATACGCGCGACCGGCTATTCGGGGTCCCGCTCGTGATTCTGGGCCACGAGGTCTTTATCAATGAATCGCAGATCCTAGTTCAGGATGATAAGATTTTTGTCCTGCGCGGTTCTGGCCCTGGTTCGGAGACGGCGCACGGGGCCCTGCCGCCGCTGAATTTCGCCGCCTGTTGGGGAAATTGTCTACCGTCTATCACGATCGTCGTTGACGGCGAGGTGCAGACGCCCGAGCTGCTCATCCCACCGATTGTTTTCTATGAGTCTGAGGACGGGTGGCATCTCGTTCTGGATCTGTTTCGGAACGATTGGATGGTGAGCGTCGATGAAGATAAGGCGGTCCCGTTACCTGTCATCACAAACGATGTCCCCGAGGAGGGGTTTTACGGTGAGTTCTGGGATCGGGTTGAAGTTGGTAGTGATGGCGTAAGAGAGATGGAAGAGGATGATGATGACGGCTGGGGCGAATTTGTGTGGCCTGATTTAGATGAGGGTGAGGGGGCTAGTGAGGGTTCAGAGGATGCTGAATCTGATCCTGACTCTGACGTTGGAGGGAGTAGTGTTTCTAGCGTTACTATATAGTTGATTGGTTGGCCTGCTTGAAGACCTACAATAGGTATGATCTGTGTAAAGCTTAATTGATCCACTTGGGGATCTGAATGAAATAAGCCTCAAGACAATTTAGAGATCCCATGAGGATAAGTTTAACCAATTACGCTGCTGGAGTACCTTGTGCCACTGCTAGTCCGCTATCATAGGCTTTAAGACATACCGCGCGCTCGCCGACGGATGACCTTGATGAACGGGCCCGTCACTCTAGGGTGAGACACAGGGTCAGAGTTGACTTGCTGACGTGACTGATCGGAAGGCCCAGCACCAGTCCAGATACCGGATGTGTCAAGGGGGAAACTCCTCCACCTCGTCTCCCAAGGCCCGTCCCCTGGCCAGAGCTCGTCAAAGACCTCTTGCGTATCTACATCCATTCCACTCCGACTGCCAGATCGGTATTTCTCCTCCATGCGCAGGGCCAGGGACTTGCGCCCGATCGGCTGTATTTCCACGGGGTGAGTGGCGCCTTCAGGACGTTGCACAAGGAACGATTGGGCAAGGTGCAGCATGACCCATTCTTGCGTCCACGGAAAGCACTCTGACCCAAAGTGAATACACGATAGCTTTCGGAGTCGCTTGGTCAACTGGTTTTGGAAGATGGCGTTCCAAATGGATTCAACCAGCTTCCTGTCCGTCGCCGCGTTGGCGAGACTGTGCCCTACCATGTCGGCCATTGATGGAACCCGGTTAGAAGGGACAGTCGATCGGGGGTCACAGAGCAGGTCGATGATCAAAATTTGCAGGTGGTGGAATTGCCCCAGTGCTTTGTACTTTGCGTATTCGTATCTGTCCCCCTTGGTCCGCAGTATCGGTATCCGAAGTTCGCGTAGATTTGGGCAGGCTTCGGCTATGTCGCTTATGCAGAGAGGGCTTAAATTGGAGGGTTGAAAAGAGCAATCAGGCCCAAACCCGCGGCGTGTCACCTCGATGATCAAGCCTTGCAACGTTGAGCCATGGACTGCGAGAATATCAGATATGGTACGTTCTTGTCGAACACCGCGAAGACACAAAAACTGTAAAGGTTTAAAAGACTGGAGGATGTCTACTCTATCCTCGATATCGTGCAGGGCAGCTGGATAAGGTTCAGCGTCCAGCGAAACGTAGAGTTTCTGGAGATGCTTGAAAAGTAAGGAGGCTTGCCGTAGAACATCAAACCCGGAGGACGCTGTCAAGTCTAGTGAGCGTAGCTGAGACAGATTATAGAGCCTCGATAATGCGCCAAGACCATTGGTCAGGGGGCTGGGGCCCCGGAGAATGAGGGACTGTAGACATGGCCGAGACATGGATTGTGGACGAGTATACCAGTCTTTGACCAGGTTATTCAATCTGTTGAGAAGGGTGGGATTCCCCCAATGGATGGCCAGGTGCTTGAGATTTGAACATGCGGCAAGCCCGGGAAGGATCTCGCGCAGTAAAATGCCGTAAACATGGTTTGGAGTTTCCATGTTCTGGGCCGGGCAAACTGCAACGAAGCTGCGAGGATTGAGAGAAGATAAAGCGCCTAGAGATATTCGCTGACTAGTATTGCCGGCTGTTGCGGGAAGATAGCTATTCCAGATATTTAGGGTGCAGCCAGGGTGGTACAGTCTAAAGGCCTCAGCCAGTGCTGGAGGAAACATATCTGCCAGGCCATAATTGAGCACGCCGAGACGATGGAACTTGGCAATCAGGTCGACAAGTGGCTTCCAGCTTTCGGGTTTGTAGAAGTTAAAAATCCACTTCCAGCGCTCATAGTCTGAACCTGGAACTCCGGCTGTGGTGAGATATGGCGTGAGAAAGGAGTCGGTCGCAGCTCTGGGGATGTAACCAAACAGGTTAGGCTGCAGCTCCTTGAGACCCCGAGTTGTGTGGCGCGGAAGCCAGTGCTGGATGCAGACCAGGTTGAGCCGACGGGTATATTGGAGATAATTTCTACCAATACCAAAATCATCGAGTTCGAGTAACAGATCGTGTACGTCGGTACCGGCTCGTAGTTTGATGGTCAGGTTGTCGAACACGACGGGCGTAACCGCCAGGCAGCAGAGGCGATTTACGAGCCGCAGCGGAGAAAGATCAGAGCAGCCATCGTCCCTAAGCTGGTTTCATTAGTTTCATTTCTTCTCAGTGGAGACGGGCGTACCAAGCCGCAGATGTACTGGATAATCTCGATTGGGAGGCGATGCATGGCGGAGGTGGATGATGGTGTGGGGAAACGATGGTCGGAGATCCCAACACTCGCAGGGTCAGCGCCAGCCACGTCAGCCACGATAGCCACACGACCTGCCATCTCTACTGGCCACGCAGCGCAGAATCCCCGCCTCGCATTTCTTGTACAACGACGAGCTAGGCTAACAGGGAAATACTGGTCTTCCTCTTCAGGTCCTGGGATGGGGGTAGCAGCCGCTTGCACAGGGCGACGCACTTGTACAAGTGGTTTGGTTGCCCAATGAGATGTCAACTCCCCTGATCACAGAGATCGTGCTGCAATCTCAGCCAGACGGCCTGCCCGTCGAACACCAGTTGATTTGTGAATCCGGTATAGCTGCTCCACGGCGAAAGATCGCATCGACGCTGGATTGAGTGGCTCCTCCGCAACCAGGAAGAGAGGTTGGATGACATGGAGAAGATCTACAAGGCTGGTTAGTCGGGACCGAAACTGCCGGTTCATATACAGTACTTACGAGGACTGTCATCAAAGCTCGATATGGATATGCATATCTCGGAGGAAAGATCCCTCACCAGATAGCGAGCCCGAGATACAATCTCATCTGCAAACTCAAATTTGACCGCATTCTCGATGATTATTTGATTCACGGCGATCCTCATGACACGGAAATTCAGCCATGCTCTCGCGATCCAGAGATTCGCGTAGCGATGGTACTTGCCCATGAACAAGGTAGAGTTCGTAGAGCTTGCTGCACAGAGCTCATCATACGTCCATCTAATTCCAGCACTGACTTTCCAATCCTCAAGATCTGCATCAATTGAGAATGCCCGTTCGCGAATAGCAGCGGGATCCTCAGAGGATTTGTCAGCAATCACCGCTCGGAGGTTCACCAGCCGAAAGCATATCTCGCTTATTGAACCAGGTGTCGCGAGGTTGCTATCCTTCCACAGTTGGCGGAGAGTGCTGGTCTCAAACTCGTACGTGACATTGACCAGTGCTGGAGGAACTGGAAGTTTCCGAATCATGCAGGCGGACAGCTACACAACAGTTAGCTGCGGTCTGTCATATTATGAAGGCTCACACCCACAATCTGCGACCGAGTGAAAACATACAGTTGTCCTCCTCGCGGTCGCGCAAACTGGTCAGGCCCTCGAAGCTGTAGTAAAGCCATAGCCCCGGCAGCGTGCGCTATCCAAAACCGACTTTCGTCCCCTGCATCAGACGCGACCACCTGTATAAAGTCAGTGAGATGAACAATTTATCTTGAAGGGCCGCGTCACTGACCTCAAATAGACCGAGCAATATAACCGCCATGAGCGTCGTATCCCGAGTCGCAATGCACGGATCCTGCAACGCCCCGTCCAAGCCTGCTAGCGCCTTGCCATATCTATCCTGAGCCAGAGCAGCCAAATGAGGTGCATATAATGTATTGGACAACCCCGCTAGACCAACAGCCTCAATGGCGGTCTGCAGGACATGGCACGTCGGATCCTTTACATAGACCTCGCGCAGCCAGTCATGCGATATACTGGAGAAATAAGGCCCGTTGTAGATATTGTACTTTGCGAAGAAGAATCCCGCCGCAAGATCTGCAGTTGGAAAGGATAACGACGGAGTGCAGATTATACTGTCTCCTCCGCCTCCTCCTCCGATCGTTGAACGCGGCGCGCTTTGTCGGCAGCTTTTGCGTATCACGCGAGACGATTCATCGCGAAAGGAAATGGCAGTTAGATCGCGGTACCCCGGGCATGGTCTATTCGAGATCTCGCATTTCCGACAGCTCGGTTTTCGCTCGTCGCACTGGCGGAGTTAGCACGGATTTTGTCCTGGTTGTGGTTGTGGTTTTGGATGTGTGTTTTGGCGATGGTGACGGACCTTGATTTTCCGGCGACGGCACAGTTCACAGCCTTTACTTAGAGCGCCGTAGTAGACCATCTCGCAGATACATTGCAACTGGAATGCGTGAGCCCATCTGCGCAGTCCCAATGACTGACACACCTCTTTAAAACCCGCTGCTGACCTGACTTCAACTGAAGATGGCTGAGCTGGTGGTTCCTTGAGGAAGGAGCTACTGCGGGTCGCGCCTTCCCTCGTTTGGCTTAGCCTCGCACTCGTCGCTCCTGTTGGGCATAACGTAAGGCTGCTGTTTTTTGGCCTCAGGCATTTGCCGCACCATGGGATGGGGAAGCGAAATCGCGACAGATTCCTGAACTACTGGAATTTGCTATATACTGCTCTGTCAACTGTTGTTCCTCATGGCCCTGAACAGACCCTGCCGCCCTATATTTGTATCCTTTTCGCGGTTCAGTAGTGACCTTGCTATCCTAGGATATATATATATATATTAGTTCTCGGATCACAACGAACAGTTCCAGTTGGCCGCCCACCACTCTATTATCTTCTACAAGGTTCTACTAGTTCGTCTTCGGATGTACTACGTGCATAAACCGAGGCCACCATGGGCAGAGGTAAAGTAGGTCCAAAGCCTAGATGGCTGTAGACAACAAATTGGTATCTTACACAGCACGGTACCAAAACCAGGCTCCGGTCAACCCACGGTTCGGTTCGCAATCGCAGCAAGGGAAATGATCTCCACCCCGCGGCGATCCCCCGTCCAAATGACGCACTATCGACTCAAGCCTCCAACCACATCGCCCAGTTCCAGCCGGACTCCCGCAAGGATCCAAATCAAGCTCGTCCGCAGGTTTGCTTTTCTCTCCTGGGGTTGCCATGTGATATAACCGTGGGTGCCGGTGAACTTTGTCTGGACTTCATTTTTTCAGAGTTCATCCCTCGTGCACCTCCAAAAGATCTCATACCAATCCATCCACGTCTGCAGGGCACGGATTCGACCTCTCCTCAGGACCAAGACTTGTCTATGTAACACATTGCGAAAGAAGAAAATCGCAATGCCTCGCACAGTACTCACACCGCCACTACCACTCCTCTCACCAAACATCCTACTATTAACCTTAATCATCCTCCTCGTCAACCTACTGATAACCCCAACCCTCGCAACTCGCTACCCGCCCTGCGTCGACACCTGCGTAACAACCCACCCCAGCGCGTCCTGGTGCAGCGGCGAGGAAACGGGCCGCGCAATGGAAGAATGTGTATGTCGCGGTCTCGACGGATTACCGATGATCGAGTGTATCGCGCAGTGCGACCCGCGTGATCAGTGGGCGTTTGCGGGCGGGTTGTCGGGGACGTGTCGCGAGAGGGTGTTTCCGAATGCGACGGCGAGTGAGACAGATGGGGCGGGGAGAGTTACCGTGCGAGGGGGAGGGGGAGTAGGAGGGGCTTCAATGACTGTGGTAATGGTTGGGGGTGTGGCTTTGTCTGTCATTGTTGTTTTATGACGAGTGAGGCGATGAAGGGGTAGGTGTGGGTATATCAAAGAGGATGTCGATTTCATTCACAGCTCTATGACGCGATTTCGAAGTGAGCATGTGAGCGACTTTCAAGAACGTCTATACAGCGAGCGATCCAGCGAAAAACCTGATGATAATATTATCAAAAATTGATTTTGTCTCTGATATTCCAGGCCGATCAGTCAATCTATCGTATTCCCATCCATCCATAGCCGAATTTCAGAACTGATAGTCCCACTTAAGTGATAATCTCACCCAACAATCCCCAACAACGCCGCATTCCACGCATCCGCGGCCGCTGGCCCTTCCAACCCACTCACCCCGTCAATCGTCGCCCGACAAGCGGCCACAGTCTCCGGCGGCGCATTGCACGGGCTCTCAAGCCGATTACAGATCAGTGCCGCCGGACTCTGGATCGTCGGCGATTCGCCAAAGGGGAAGTCGTCCTGGTTGTTCGTTGTATAGATGTATTGACCGTTGCTGTTGAGGACGTAGTTTATTGTCGGGTCTGTGCAGGTTCCGTAGACGCCCGGGTTGGGTTCTGGCTCTGGGGTGGGATCGGGATTGGGGTCGGCCGTGCTGGTTGCGGAGCATGATTCTGTTGTTGTTATACTCGTCGTCGAAACTGACGTCGTGGTGCTGGTCGTCGTGATGGTCTGGTTGAGCGTAACCGTCTGCGTCTCAGTCTCTGTGAGAGTTTCTGTCTCGATCTGGTGAGACGTCAACGTCGTTGTCTCGGTGACTGTCTCGTCAACAGTTATCGTGAGCGTCTCCGTCGTCGTCACGCCCGGCTCTGTAACAGTCTCGGCACCCTCGGTCGTCGTCGTCGTGCTCGTTACTGTTGGGCCAGCGGTGGTGACCGTTGTGGTGATTGTGGACGCGTCCGCGGTAATAGTGGTATAGTCAGTTGTGGTCGCGGTGCAGTCGGTGATAGTCTGGATGATCGTGTCTGTCTGCGTCGGGCGGTTGGCTGTGCCTTCACCGTCCGTAGTCTTTTCGGTGATTGTTGTCGTCGACGTGATCGTTGCGGTTGCGGTGCCGTCAGGGTTATCAGTGGTAATCGTGATTGTGGTCGTTGGGACGCCGGGGCTGTTGATGTCAGGATCGTCGAGTAAGGCAATGGTTGCAGTATCTAGGGCAGTGGCCGTCTTACCAGTCGGTTATAGTGGTGATTGGATCTCCACCATTTTTGTTATCACCCCCACTCTCATGGTCACCAGAATCGCCATTGCTATCTGCGCCATTTCCTTCCTCACCTTCTCCACAATCATCAGGACCGGCGCAGGGCTCGATATTCGCAAGGTGAAGAGGATTATGGTCCGTCAAGGCGCGATAGCCATCGACAGGGGCTGGTGCTGCGCCGACAGGGAACGCCTGCAGGAAGAGTACCGAAAGCAGAGCAAAGTCCTTGAGACACGCCATGATGGGAACGAAACCGCGGTAGAGAAGATGGAACAAGAGAGAACGGAAAGGGAAATAAAACCTGCAGCCGTAGCGCAAGCCAGATTATGTAGTTGGACGGCGCGATGGTCGCCACGGCTTAAGCCTTCCGTGGTGAAGAATTTTAGTAAAGGACTAGAGCCTCGACGAAGAATTCTATAGAACGTTTAGGGGGAGAACCCTGGTGATCATTTGATGTGGGGCCAGTAAACGGTACAAGGAGCAAAGGCTTAGTTTCTAGTCACATTCCACAAGCTGCAGGGTAAGTGGTGTGCATTCTGTAGATCCATCCCTTGTTTCTTGCCATCAAAGGTAAAAGATGCATGCTCAGCTTGTCGGCTGCACCCTCAAAGAAATTCTTCCGTCCCCAACCGGTGAGACCACTAATACTCCGACTCAACGTCATACTCCGTCCCGGGCACATATTTGCCGAATGTAAACTTGGGCGGGGGCGACTTCCACGGCGGCTGTTGGCCCGGAATTAACGAGAGCACCATCCGCGAACTCAGCTGAGGAGATTCAAGCAGGAGATCATGAAAGTCTCTCTGTACACGGAGCTTCTCAATACTATAGGCGGCATACTGCGCTAGCCAATCAAGCAGCGGGTCATCCGACAATAGCTTCCGAAAGGCAAGTCGAAGTGCAGCGATGACAGCAAGCTGGGTATCGAGATCTTCGGGTTTGTCGAGCTCAGTAAAGCACGCAGTTACGCGCTCAAAGGCCAGACTTCGCAGATTAGGGATGAGGTAGATCGCGCCGAATATGTATATCCGCATATGTGCCGGGAGCTGATGGTTGCCCGGCATGGAGGTAGCCGTTGGTTGGCCCCCGATAGCCGTGAGGAGTTTGTCCGTCTCATTGCTCTCTTCTTCTTTCTTCGCCGGCGCTCCGGTGGGCTGGGCAGGGACGATAATGGCCGGATAATCGCCAGTATAGGCCCACTCGATGAACCGGGCAAGTGTTCCCTCTGAGGTATCTTGGAAGGTATAAACACCCTTCAGCTCCTCCTGGAATCCGCGTTCGAATGCTGCACTGATACTCTTTGACTTGCTCGCTAGAAGGTCTCGGTGGATATGGAATGGTCGACCTGCCTCCATCGCTTGAAGCGAGATGGTGGGCGAGTGGAGGAAGCTAGACAGCTGTCAGCCGGTTCGCATTCGCAAAGCGGAATAGGAAACAGCGTACTTGATGTAGGGAAGAGAGTGTTCCTTTGCCATGTTGAATCAGATAGGTCAGATGAGGAGATGAAGACGAAGTGCGGGCACGAGCGAAGAAACGAAGGCACGGCGGTCTGGGGGAGAAGATATAATAGGGAGCGGGCGTTTGGATAGGCCAAATTTTGCAAACGCAAGCGCACCGCAGTGGATCTGTGGGGCTAATTTTAGTATTTTACCCGCAGGAATCATAGTAGGAACCAAAAAGCAAAGAGGTCTGGCTCCAGTTGTGGGCGTTTGATCATGATACGCAGTGAAACCGTCCATATTCATTAGCCAGATAAGGACCCACGATCCGCCTCCCATGCCCTGTGCGACATCATGATAGATCCCGGCTGTCGAACCAAGTTATACTTACCAGTCATAACGGGAATAAAAATATAAGCTGTCGAGATACTCAATCAATCATCCTTCTTGTCCAGGAAAAGCACCTCATGGAAGATATCGCAGCGCGGCTCTTTCGGCGCGGTGCTTGGAAGTTGCTTTCTCCTTCGTAAAAAGATATACCATAGCAGTGATAGAGATCAATGGAGGAAACAATACTTACCTCATCACACGCCAATATCGCCGCGGCTGTTATAACTCTGTCACTGAATCAAAGTCATCGGCTGACATTATTTCTGTCTGAGATTGAAGTATTCAACTACTAGCAAACGGCTAGACGCGTAAATCGCTGCTGCTGCCGTGCCTCTGTTATAGAGTGTGTTATATGAAGATTTAAGGCGAAGTATAAGTGATCAGCTGTGTCGTATCACCCAGGGCGAATGGTGCCCGTACCCCTATTATGCGCTGGTAGAACTGCAGGCGTTTGACCAGAGTTTATGCATAGTCTCGTGTCACCAGAAAGCCGGCCGATGATTGGCAAGTGGTGACAGAAGAGCATGGCTACCTTTCTAGGGCTACCCTCAGTTGTTGAGCTTGGAAAGCCTCAATTCGTTCTGCTTTGAATAGTTCGCTGGCGTATCATGCCCTCGCATGTGTTGCGCGAGCAGCGTGGGATCGAGTGATGTGTTATCGGGCTTTGATAAAGCGGATAAAGGGTCTGGACGAGCTTTGGTGGCCGTGGACTGGAGTTTATAATGGCTTATATTGAATGAAATACCTTGAAAGGTTTGATTATACCACAAGAAGAAGTCGAGGTCAATATGCTGGGTCAAGATGGGAGAGACATCGTGGTACTTTTAACGTGCTAAACCGAGTTTAGAGGATCTCTCTCACGCGCCAAGACCTACGCATGCCCAGCATGGGATTTACTGCAGCGAAGAATAAGTGGGAGCAAGTTCCGGTTGACCTACGGTGTCCAAGAACAGAAGACGGATATGACATGCCAGGTATATACGTATGTAGTCAGCTGAACTCGCAAGAAGGATAAAACGAGGATAATATGTATATTATCTAGGTATCAATCCGAAAATCGCTTGACAATCCCCTTCACGCCGTCTCCAGGACAGAAGCTATATACGAACTGCGCCCGCGCCTCTAAGCTTCCCATATGTGTCATTACCAGTCCACGCACAAATCGTGAGATCATTACTGTAACTATATCCACTTTATACATCCGTCCGCGGAGGCGAGTTGTACCGCGATGATAATTCTTCCATTCCACCACCCCAAAGGGCCAAGGAGTGGCGCTTCTCCACGAGTTTCAATACCGCGTAGAGAAACTTGCGTTCTGGTCCGCCGTCCGGGAATGCTTCCCATGCCACACGAACCGGGAAGGCGAGGCGGTTGATCATGTTCCCGGGTGACTTTAGGATATACCACTCGAGACTGCGGCAGATACCGCATGCCAGTTGGTATTGCTCGGGGCGACTGACTCCGTCCGGCCGCGTGTCGACGGACGACAGAATCAGGCGGGTGGCATAGTATATGCACATTGTCTGCGTGAGAAGGAGATCTGGGTACTCGAATTTTGTAGGGGTAATAGTGGCGCCGGTGCGCAGGTCACGACACTGGAAAACGGGGAACAGGCCCTCGTCTGTGGCCTCTACCTCGCTTGGCGGTCCATCTGGGTATCCGTCTACCCAGTTGATCTTCCACAGGAGAAAACGGTTTGTCAGATCAGCGAGTCCGTTCCACAATGCTGCTTGTTTGACCGATCGTTCGTGTGCGCTCAGTATATTCGAGTTTATTCCCGTGGTAATTTCATCATATTGGGATAACAGCCCTGGTACTTCCACTGCTAGGTCGAGGAGATAATGGAGGATGTTTTTCGCAGTTGTTCCAGCTGACCACGGTATTGTTTTCCACTCGTCTCGAGCAAGGAAGGAAGGGGCGCGGCGTGAAAAGGATGCAGAAACCTGTTTTTTCTTAGTATGTTGAATCAAACAAATATCGAATAATTCAGTAGGAAACCTACCCAGTATGGACGTAGTTCGGTAAAGAAAAGGTGTTCCACCCCATACATGTGGTTTTCCGGGCCTCGGTGCTCAATCAGTCGCACAGCGCCTTGGACATGTGCGGTAATGGATGCTTGAGAAGTCCGCTCAACTGCCTTGGTGTGTGTTAGGAAGTTCTCCAACGTGAAGTCTAGGGGAAATACCTCAAATGCCATCAACAGAATTACCGTGGCCAGAGTAGATTCAGCTTTGCTCCGCTCTGGGTCTAATAAAGCCTCCTGCAAGCTCCTAAGGACGCGAGGATAGTAGGAAAATCCGGTCGCTTCAATGGTTTTGTTTTGGACGGAGCGGCCGAAGAAGACATGACTAACGGCTTGAAAGGCATCAGTCAAAATTGGTGAAAACATGCGGATTTCGGCCGCGCGCCGGATTGCACCCGCTTGTCCAGCTTTGGCATCGACCTCTGGGCTGAAGGCATCAACGAAACGTTCAATAAAGACATCTAGCATAGATTTTGACGTATCCATTCGACTTATAGAGCCATAAGCAGAGTCGTCACTTGATTCGGAGGAGTCTCGGCGAAATTCACGTCGGATAACCAAACTGGAGAGGTCGTCCCCCTCAACTGCATCTCCATATTCACCTTCGCCGTCTAATTGTTGAACGTCATCATACCCTATCAACAGCTCGCGGTCAGTGCACAGCACTGTACGATTTTCTTGAGCGACTAGGCGTACCTTCTGTGTCGTCCCATTGTCCAACAGGCGGGTTCTGGCGACTTGTCTCTCGAGGAGGGCCTCTGAGCTCGGCGATAAGGCGTTCAACTACATCCTCAGGGGCAGATCGGATGGTCTCGAAGAGTGTCTGTAACTGGTGGAGGCGTCGCTGCGGTCGATTCGACCCTGGCAATGCGTAAGCTAATGTTGTAATTGGAATCCAAAGCTCACCACCATTTATTCGGGCAGTTAGCTCCTTGATTTCGTTCCGCAGGTTGCGGATTTCTTCAGCTTGCGAGATCGGCTTGAAGTCTTCACCTGGAACAACTTCGTAAACACATTTTGACGGGTACCCATGGGTACAGCACGCATGACATGGTTTAACTCGGTCGCACTGTGCTCAGTTAGTGGGAACTCTTCATGAAAAAAAACAGCGACTCAATGGAGGCCAATGCAGGAATTCAAGCTTCGCGTTTGAAGCAGGGCTCGGGGCGCACCTTGACTTTTCGAGCTCGACAAACTTTGCAAGACCTCGACTGGCGAAGGCCCTGTGTGGAGCTGGCTACCTTTCTCGAAAAGTGATCAGACATGAGCAGAGCCCGTGACCGCAAGCTCGCAGGAGAATTGACAGCGCGTATTGGGGTTCAAGGTTGAGGGTCTTTGAAGCTTCATCTGGAATAAACCAACAGCGCAGCAGAATTGAGGCATTCGAGATCCGAGCGAGCAAGACCGAGATCTCGAGAGGGGCGCCCTGGTTAGTGCTTACAGCCGCTGAGCACGGGATGTGTGGGTTCTAGCCCTGCCAGTCGTGAGAGCCGTTATATGTGGGGTTTGATTCGCGGGTCTCAGGACGGGACAAGAGATGCGTGTCAGATGGATACAGTGCGTCTGTACGACATTTCAGAGCGTATCGAACGTGTTTAAAAAGCCACTCGATGGCCTCTGAATGTGATCAAAGAAAAGCGACCTGGGAGGGAGCCAGAAACCAAAAACTCGGGAGCGTCGTCAGGTATACCTTTTCGGCGATGGCAACAGCTCCTGATCCGGCTTAGTATGTGGAGAAGCGGAAACTGGAGCCTGAGGTGGCAAACTCGAGCCAACCAGTGCGCTGCGAGAGGCTCAACGAATCCACGCTTCAGCCAGCCATCAACCTCGGATGCTGATCGTTGCACCACATGGAGATTGAGCTCTCAGAATGTGATTCCTCGACCGCCCAATCACCGAGCTTTCCATCAAATGCAAACCCTGCCCTCTCGCCAGTCCACTGGTCAAGTTGGTGATTGATCAGCTCACACTGCAGTGCTGCACAGACACCGAAGAGTAAGCACGGTCCCAATACCCCTGCTAACACGGCGATCAATTATTCGTCGATCAAGATATTTTACGGCTCCGAGGCCCGAAGCCGATGTTGGTTGGTTGGTTTTTATCGGTCGGTGTGATGCTTGTGTTGCAGTATATATCTCTCATACGCCTTCACCCTTGAAGCACATAAGATAAACAAGACGCCTGACTATGCAGTCCCATCCTCAACCCCGTGCCAACTACGTACCAGTCCTTTGGATGCCCTCAGCCTCTCGCCATTCATCGCCACAGCAAATCCCGGCACGTAAAACAAAGAACGGGATCACCATCTCGAATATCAGGGAAGCCCCTTGGAGAGAGAATGCAGGGATATGAATTGCAATGGGGCCTGCTGTTCAGCTCTTTGGAATTGTCCTGGCGTCTGCTACAGTTCTACAGAACTGACCGTGACCCCAACGCAGAGCTTCTTGGCGACCAGTACCATTTATGCTTGCAGACTCGAGTCTCTCAATGAGAAGACATGGATGGCAAGTGTGCTCGACCATCAAAGGGAGCCCACCACGCCGGCTCTGCCCGAATTGCCACTTCCCCTCATTTCGATGCTCGCCGGCTTTCGATGAGTCCCGACAGCGGTTGATCGAGAGGCTTGTTTGCTGAATATTGGCGAACTGCACGCGAACTAGGTCAGAAAGAAAACATACTTGCACGCCTGTCTGTCCGGCAAATCTCTGGACTGTAATGCAGCATCAGTCTGATCCAGGGGCGGACACCGCGGCAAAGTAAGCAGCTCCGGAACACTGAGTGAGTGAAGTCCCAAGCAAAGGATCGTACCATTGCGTCTCAAGCCTCTAACAGAGAGAAATTTGTCGCTCATGCCCCGAGCCCGGATACCCTCGAGCGACTATTGTTCCTTTCAGACTTGGCAGTGCCACCATCCTTTCTGAGGCGAGAAAGTACTGGGGATGTTCGTTGTTGAGAATTGGAGAAAGAGCTGTCTTGATCTTGACTTCTCATAAGCCCACATCGACCGCCACAAAACTCAGCTCACATGTTGACGACGACAGTTCAGCCAGAGAAGCCATATCTTGGTGGGATGTGGTGCGAGATTTCGTGAAATGTAACCTCGCAAGTGAACTGTCGCCTTGGCGCTTTTCTGGTCATGGCTGAGCGAGACGACACAGACATTGACGCTCTCTGTTCGGAGAATATATTTAACCTTGAAGTCCTCTCAAGTATCAATCAAATCCCGATCTTTGGCAAGCTGACATGATATTGCCAATACCGCCAATCGACCCGATTGTTGATTTAAATGACATAGTTGGCGGGCTGCTAATTAAAAAAAATTCGATAGTTCGTCTGCGATCGACGATCCATCACAACCTCTCCACTTGACGGGACGATGGATCACTTCCAGCTCCCCTTTCTTCAGCTCCCCGCTGTCACTTTTGCTTTCTGTTCTTCTTTGCTTCTTCTACGTTGAGACGCAGGTCCTGCTCAGGCGACTCTCGCGACACTCATTTTATACTTTTCATAGATATCTTCTTGATATAAACACACTCGTTCCATCATCGTCGCTCTTTGAATTCATTGCATATCAATCCATCCTCATATTCATAAAAACATCATCGTTACAGCTAATCAAACACCATCAACAATGCTCCTCCCCTCACTCAAGCCCCTCTCCATCGGCCTAGGCCTCACCATCCCCCTCCTCGCCCAAGCCCTCGACATAAATGACTTCTCCTGCCGCAGCACCAACCACACAAACCCAATCGTGTTCCTACACGGCCTAGGCGCTACATACTACGAAGACCTCAACTTCCTGCAAGCCTGGCTCCAGAACCAAGGCTACTGCACCTACGCCGAGACCTACGGCGACTACCCGGGGTTCCCCTTCGTCGGCGGCCTGAAACCCATCTCCGAATCCGCCGGTGAAATTGCCGCGTACATCCGGCGCGTGGTCGCAGAGACCGGCGCCGACAAAGTCGATCTCGTCGGCCACTCCGAGGGCGCAATGCAAGCGCTGTACGTGCCGAAATTCGAGGACGGGATCTCGGAGCTCGTCGAGCGCATCGTTGCTATTGCGCCGCCGACGCGGGGGACGACCTTTATCGGGCTGTATAACCTGGCGTATATACTGGGCGATGTTTCGCGGGAGCTGGTCGGGCAGGTCCTTAGGCTTTTTGGGTGTGCTGCTTGTGATGATTTGGGACCAGGCGGGGATGCCGTGGAGAGGTTGAATGATGGGGAGGCGATTGTGCAGCCCGGGAATCGGTTGACGGTTATTGCGTCGCGATTTGATGAGATGGTCACCCCGACTTCGACTTCGTTTGTGCATGAGGACGGAGTCCAGAATCTGTGGGTGCAGGATTTCTGTCCGAAGGATCTGGTTGGGCATATTGGGGAGGCGTATGATCCGAATGTGTGGAACATTGTGAAGAACGCCTTGGATGATCAGCATAGGAGGAAGTTTCCTTGTGTGATTGGAACCGCGGGGAAGTATAACTAGATATGTGAGCATAAGCAAGAAGGAGTAATAAGTCAAAGTCATTTCATTCATGTTAGGCAGTCATAATAAATGCGTAGTGTGAGGGTATATCATATATAGGCTTTCTTGATGTCGAGTGACTCTGCTTGTGGATCTTTCGCGGCGGGCGTCTCTTGCACCAGGTTATGTCCATCACTACCGGAGTTAGTTGAGGGTCTGCTAGGAGGGTAGATGGACGCACCCAAGTTTCTTGTTCGGAAGCAAAACGGACAAAATAACAATCGGCACAGCGAAGGCCAGCGCTGCAATCGTGATATATCTGCTACGGTCAGCATTTGTCTTCCGAATGATGAGATATACGAACCCCATAACATCAGAGTACTAGAAAATGTTAGCTATAACTTAGATCTACCATCTCAGCAGGATGAGACTTACGGCTTGATTAACAGCAGTCCGTTCATCAGTACCCCATGCCGGGAGAGTTTCCGTGATGGAATTGTACAGCCTTCGGACCTGTTCTTGGTCGACCCCTGGGCCAAGGTGTACCTGCAACCGCTGCCGTAGCTGCCCGGTATAAATCGCTCCGGCCACAGCAGACCCGATCCCGTTGCCCAAGAATGTACCGAGCATGATTAGCGAGGTGACCTGGGCCAATTCCGCATGTGGAACGGAGATCTGCGCTGCGACAATGATGATGGTTTCAATTATCCCACTACCAAGCCCTTGTACGAGTTGGACGATGAATAGCTCGGCAATGGAGCTTTCGTTGGTGCGGAGCCGAACCATGACCCCATATCCAACTAGACGAATTACTGCCCCTGCAACTCCAATCCACTTGTAGGTCCGATACCGGTACATGAGTAGACCGGTCGCCATGCCCATGAGAGCCTGAGAAACGCCGTTTGTGTAGGTAAGGAACTGAGCATCACGAGGCGAGAAGTTGTGCGAGACCATCGACCACACGAAAAGATATGTATGCGTGGCGCCATACCCGATATTGTCCGTTATCCCGAGGAGAAACGAAAGCACAATAGAGAGCGTCCGAAAGTAGCGCACGGGAACAACTGGATGGCGCGAAATGTACTTTTCATAGGGAACAAGAGATATCAAAACTAGGCCGCCTAGGACAATCAGAGCATCCACCCATGGCGTAGTCCATCGGTCAGTGGCAGTAGCTGCCAGAGTGATTGGAATCAGCACCATGGAAAATCCACCACTGAGAAGAAGTATGCCGCCGAGATCGATTCGCGAGCAGAAGTTGTAGATGGTAAGCTGCTCGTTTAGTATGAGACCTGCGCGTTTCGCTCGCCTCTGGAACACCAAGAGGGTGATGATAATGAAGCTAGCACAAAAGGGCATCAATATAGCGAACATGCCAATTCCCCAGCGCCAACCGATTCCGTTGACCACGCTGTCCACAATGAAAGCAGATATCCATGGTGTGATCAGAAATGGCACGTAGAGAATGTTGTAAACAAAGCCTCTCCAGCGCATCGAAGACAAATCCGAAACGATCGTCGAGTTGAGGATGGAAGTGCCCGCTTGGCCAAGCGAATAGAAGACGTAGCCTCCGGCATATGTGCTGAACGACTGTGACGACGCGCAGAGAACGTACGACAGGATATAAAACGTAACGGCAATGATATAGGCTTCTCCTCGTCCGAGGACATCTGCTAACTTAGCCATAGGGGGCTTGCCAATTGCCGAAATAATGCTTGCTGCAGTATTCAGTGTCGCGAGCATGCCTAGCTGATGAAATTGCGACGCAGCAAAGTTCCTGCACCGTGATTAGTATGCTACAGTCACGGCAGATGCACTCTTAGAGCTTGTCTACCTGTAGGTACCGACAGTCGAGTTGTCCAATTCGCTAGAAACCGAATGTCAATACCATAAGAGACCTGATGTCGACAGATAACCTACTAGATAACCATTATCATGGCCAATCTGCAATCTGTTAGCCCATATTTAAGCAGTTGAAGCCGGTTTCATACGTACCCAGCGTACATCAGATACTTTCCCTTCTTTCCACCCACAGCTTCAACAGCCTTTATCTTTGTGACACCGGCCACTTCCGGGCCCGGGCTAGGCGTGGGTTGATTGCTGACCTCGATAGCCATCGCTTTTTCGGGACAACAAGGCCAGTGGTTGTAGACACCGCCGTTCACCCCTTTCTTGATGGACATGTCGTCGCTTGAGAGGGAGCACGTGGAGCTCCCATACCATACGTCATCCGGCATGTGGGAGAAATGAGGGTCCTAGAAATAAGAAAAGGGACGATTGACAGGGGCCAAGCACTGCGGTGAGACGCTGGTGTGCTCAAGGTGTTACCTGAGACCCTGGTCCGAGCGATGTCCGAGTGTTGAAAGTTGAAGGAATTCGGAGCATCAGACAATGCTGGCAAACCTTGGGTGCGCGATTATGACTGAGTCAGGAAAAGCCAACTGCGGGAGTTGGGCTTTCGATCGCGGAGCAGATCATCATGGAGACTCCACCGGCAGTCAAGCCGTCAATCATCCGTGCACAATTCCTGCATTCAAACCGCTCTCAATCTCATGACACCACCCTGCGTACGTGTACTCCGGAAGCCGCAATACTCGCCCCGTTTAGGACACCGAAGGAGATTTGTTATTCGACGAAAAGTGAATCCCGGCGTGATGAAGTGAGGCGGTGCGAGTCTGGGGAGGGAACCCCTCACAGCAACACCCAATTGCAAACAGCCGACCTTCTTGGCAGCTCTTGTGAAGAGTCCAGGCATTTTGGGTTGGCATCGGGAGGGATTACTGATTTTCCTCAATCAGCGAAGCTCTGAAAGAGTTGCAGAAGGCATGACAAGGTCTGTTACTCTCTCTCTCAACCAAATAACTAATATCACCGCCTTGCATCTCAAGTTGTTTTCTGCCCTTAGGAGACGTGTTTGTTCTTGTATATTTCCTTGTATTATTCCCTGTGCAACTTTATGCATAAGTACCAGCTACATTACAGAGACAGCATGCTCAACGTGGCTTGTCTCAATTGAGATTTGGGCCAGTATCTAAATCATGTAATACTGCAAACAGGATGTACGGCATAATTTTAAGTCTACGAATTTCATGTTGCCTCTACAGTCGCATCAAAACTGCGCCGCAGGAATAGGCACTGCCGAAGCTCTACTATGGAGACAGTTGCCATTGAGTCCGACAGCTTCTTTGTCATAAAAGATGTTGCGGACTGGTCGGGCCGAGAGTCTATGGGAAGATCTCACCTCCGCTGGTCAACCAACCGCGATGAATTTGTATTCGAGGGATTCGAAGGCGCGGCGAGCTTACTCCCGCGGTTTTCGTTGCCCCAGACCTATATACCTCCTCCAGCAGTGTCTGGGTGCACAAGATCCGGTCTATTCGAGTACAGTCATGCACGTATCCGGTCAGGTGCATATTATTCCGGCGAAGGCGAGGGTTCCGTGGAGGCGCCCTGTGGTAGCTTTCTTTCGATGTGCATCAGCCTGGCGCAGGGTCCGTTCCTGTATCACCGACACGGTTCGTCACCAAGATTGGGGGACTCTCTCCGTAGATGACCTGGACGAAAATCCTCGAGCTCCGCCACGTTGTACAATTTGACTATGGGAATTGTGATCTCCTCTCTAGTTCACGAGTACTCCAATCCGTTTCGATCGGATCCCTGCTTCTTTGTTGGATATACCCTTCTAGAACGAGGCCGCCGTTGGGGATGGTAACTCCGCGTCACACCGCATACCACAGGCCGCTCGGGTAGCTTTCATTGCGTAGGCACGATATAAGGAGCGCGAAGTGTGGAAGGATTCGGAGTCGACGAAGCGGAGGTGATGTTCTAAGGACAAGAGTATGGTAATCACTGATGTGTTATTAGCTAGTTCTTCGTTGAATAACACTGTGGTGTCACCGTGCGTGGCTTTCTCCCTCCGCTAATCACTGTCGTCATTCCATCTTCTCCGTTTGAGTCTCATGACGAGAGGTCAGCCAGATCGATATCACTCAAGGAGGGGATGGGTTCAGTGCTCATGTTGGCTGTCGAGTTGACAAGGAAGATGCGTCCTTGCTTCGCTGGGAACAAGGTTATTTTCTGCCGCCGCTGTTCCAGAAAGGCGGTGACTGCCCGTCGGCTTTGGAGCAAGACGCACCCAGGGAACCACCTCGGGCTTGAACTTTAGAGTTTGCCCGAGTCCCACGTTTTGCTTATTTCTTTGAACCTGTTACTCCGTATAGTACACATGTTCGCTTTCCCCTCTTTTTTCTTACGAGGTTCTTTGGCCATGAATGGTCCATGATTGCTTTGTTTTTCCGATCGCCAGCAGAGGAGCCGCTTTTGTTGGATGTAGGAGAATCACCCTTCAGACTATCGGACTGAAGCACATTAGCGCGATAGCAGAGATGGGTTCATTCGGCAGCTCCACTTCGCCAGATTCTGGTTGCTGTTGATCCCAGAGCCCACCCTTGCCGAGAACTCTCCTCCAGCATCCTCGATCCAATCGTGGCGCCTTCACCGTCTCACTCCCTGCCTCTCGTCCTGCTGCGATTGCATATTCCTCCCCCTTCATTCGTGGGCGACAGCGGCCATTCCATATCGCGGATGGTCAGCGATCACCTTCGGAGGAAATATCTGCATCTCAGCGCCGCCCAATAATGCCCTGATAAGGTCCACAGATTCCAACATAAGACGCTTGTCTTCCTCCGCCGACTCTGCCGGGCCAGTCGCTTGGATGTATTCCGAAAACACCGTGGAGCGACTGCGGTGAGGACCTATGGACAATCTCAAATATTTCAGGGTTTCAAGTCGCCAGAAGAATTGCAATGGCGATTCCACATGGCAGGGCGGCCGCTCCCGAAGGAACATGGTCAGTCCCGCCATAATGGTGTTGACGGCCCTAGTGGTGCTGTCATGGCGGTTTGTCCCCGCATTGTTTCCGACACAAGAAACACACTCTCGCCAGGCTGTTGACTTAACGGATCCATTCTCTTGGGACCAGGTATGATATACATCGCATTATCACGCACAGCTTGCGTATTAACGTAGCGACAGGTCACTCCATCGCGATCACTTGAGTATCATGAATGTTTCGATGGCTTTTCCTGCGCCCGTCTTGATGTCCCTATGGATTGGCATAGGCAAGACGATAAGGGGACTCGCATGGCTATCGCCATTACCCGGCTACCTGCCAAAGTCCCCGTGACGGATCCGCGATACGGTGGCGCAATTCTGATAAATCCCGGTATAGCGTACAAAAGCTCCCGTGGCGGGAATCTTTACTGACGGCGTGTAGGTGGTCCTGGAGGTTCTGGAGTTGCTCAAGTCTTAATTTCCGGTCGCAACTTGCAAACTATCGTCGACGCCGCGGCTGTTCCCACAGATACGGCAGAGTCAGAGGATCGATACTTCGACATCATCGGCTTCGACCCTCGTGGGGTCAACAATACGACCCCCGGGTTCAGTTGTTTTCCTAGCCTGTTCTCGCAAAAGAACTGGGAACTTCAAGCAGAAGCGGATGGAATGCTCGGTAGCTCTGTGGACTCTTTCATGCGGAATTGGCAACGCGCCATCGCGCTCAACACGGGCTGCTCGCAGGCTATTTCCACACCGTCCGAATCTGGCGCAGATGTACTTGGAGAGCACACAAACACGCCTCCCGTGGCCCGAGATATGCTGGAAATAATTGAGCGACACGGTGAATGGCGTGAGATCCAAGGAGGAGAAGCCCAACGCTTGCACGACAGATCTAAGGGATACGACCTAGAGCAGCGCATCCTTACTAGGACGAAATGGCAGCGAGACAAGGAGAAACTTTTGTACTGGGGCCGGTCATATGGCACTGTCCTGGGCGCTACCTTTGCGGCGCTCTTCCCCAACCGAGTTGGACGAATTGTGCTGGATGGCGTTGTGGACTCAGACAAATACTACTCAGGTGTCGGGCCGGAACCCATCAGAGACGCGGATGCAATTTTTGACAAGTTTGCTCTTTACTGTGATCAAGTAGGAGAGGAATGTCCCTTCTACGCTGCTGGAGGTCCGGCGGCTATTAAGCAGTCCTACCAGGAATTGGAAAATGCCTTACTCAATTCATCAATGTCTGTTCTTCCTTCGCGATCGCGAGGGCCAGAGGTGGCAACGTGGACGGATCTCAAGAGCGTCCTGCGGATTGGAGTCTATCAACCCCTCGCTGGGTTTCCATTTCTCGCAGACATCGCTAGCGACCTTCTCAATGGGAATGGAGAAAAGCTGGCCGATTACAAGCACGCCAGACGGTCTCCCTCCTGCCCCACGGATGAGTGTCTTGCTGCTGGACCCTGGTCGTCGGCATGCCAAGTATCGGGGCAAAATGAACTCTACGCGAGCTCTGCCATTCTCTGCTCTGACGCAGAATACATGCAGTCGGCTGATGAGCAAAGCTTCAAGCAACATTGGCGGTCTCTTCAGGAACTCAGCAGCTCTCTCGGTGATTATTGGTCCCACATTCGATTAAACTGTGCAGCATGGAGTGTGAAGCCAAAGTGGAAGATGCCTGGTAGGTTAGCGCTATTGCTTCAATGTTCGTTTTCTAATCTTTGCAGTACCCGTGGCCGGAAACACTTCTTATCCCCTGCTGTTCGTGAACAACATTCTTGATCCGGTTACCCCACTGCAAAGGTATGGATAACTGATATACCGTGTGACCAGGTGCTGATATCAACAGCGCCAAACACATGCATGGGGCTTTTCCCGGTTCGGCTTTACTCCAGCAAGACTCGGAGGGCGTAAGTCACTCACTCCGGACGGACGTATAGTACTGACCTGGACACAGCACTGCACCCTTGCTGCTCCGTCTGTATGTGTAAGCACTTCCATCCGTAGATACTTTCAAGCCGGCGAGCTGCCGGCTGCTGGAACAGTCTGCGATGCCGACCTGAAGCCGTTGCTGGGAAACCCGGGTAAGATGGAGGAAGAACGTTCCGTCCGGAGTGTGGACGACGCGACTTTGTATAAGGCACTACTTGAAGAGGCGCAGCGCATCAGGGGTGATTTCCCGCTCTAACTACGTGTTGCTATCTTGTGCATATTCCCATTTGAGTTGTATATGCCTCCTGTACTCTTACCTTGGTAATGTCAATGTGGAGCTGTCTGCCCGAGTTCGTTCTCGTATTCTTACTAATTGTATGTGGGGTCGTGAGTTATAAGGACCCTCACCAGCTCTCCGTTCTGCCAGAGCTCAAGACAATTGGAAATCATCGAGCTCAAACGAAGAATCGAAACTCATGATGGCCACCAAGACTCTAACCGGCGCATGCCTGTGCGGCAAAATTACCTACGCAATTGACCTCCCAGCAACCGAGCCAAACCCCAAGGTACTTACTCACCTTGCACAGCTGCCCCACAATCAGAGCTTTTAATCCTGACAAAGCCCCTCCTCAACCCAGGTCGTCCTCTGCCACTGCACAAGCTGCAAGCGATACTCCGGCGGCGGCTTCTCAACCAACATCATGATCCCTAGGGAGACTTTCCGGTACACCAGCGGCACCCCCAAAGTATTCCTCGACCCCTCCACGGACAGCGGCAACCTCCTCCCGCGCGAAATCTGCGGCGACTGCGGTTGCCATTTCACTTCCGCCATGCCCGATTGGCCTGTTGTCGCGTTGAAATGGGGGACACTGGACGAGGAGCATCGGGCTGGGGCGGAATTGCTGGGAGAGATCTATTGTAAGCGGAAGGATGCCTGGCTCGAGTCGTTGGGGCGCGGGGAGTTTCTCAGGGCGGAGGGGATGTCGTCGTAGGGAGGTAGGGAGGTTTCCAATCGGACTAGACTGGGTTAAGTGCGTTAGAGGCTGGTGTTTTGTTCTTGCAATTAGGGAAGGGTAAGGGCGAGATGGAGTTTTGTGATTTCAGACACGAATTGAGATAATTTTTGTTGCTTGGTGCGGAGAGCCTCGGTGTGTCCAGGATCTTCGGATAAGCCGTCGAATCGTCATCTACCCCGCAGATAACATGCCAGCCAATGTCATCCTCTCTCTCTCTCTCTCTCTCTCCTCCCTTGTCGAACAAGGGCGTCCGTCTGAACCCCTCGGCTGCAATAGTAATCGGAGTCGCGTCGGGCCAACCATCGCTATCTTATTTCAACTCCTTTCTCCTGCCTCCCTTGATCGATTCCATCAAACTATCGCATTGTCCATCCGACCACCATCCGCAGATCTCCATATTAGTACAACATGGCTCCCCCCTCCGCCACAGAACCCGCGACGGTCACCGTCCCACCCTCGGGTAACAGCCAAGAGGCCGGCGTGGAAAAGGCCAAGGTGAAGATGGGCGGATTCCCCAAGCCGCCCGTCTTCGAGGATAAATACAAGGAGCGCGAGTATCTCAAGGGTCGACTGGCTGCGGCGTTTCGAATCTTTGGGAAGAATGGATACGATGAAGGTAGGTTCCTCCTACTTCCCGGCTACCGTCCACTGCACGCCACTCTACAGACCTCTACATTCCGCATCCACCACTCGCACTACACACCCCCAATACCAGACCCAGCACCTAGCTAACCAAAGAAAAGGCGTAGCAGGGCACATCACCCTTAGGGATCCAGTCGACCCGAGCACCTTCTGGGTAAACCCCTTCGGCGTCGCCTTCTCGCAGATCAAGTCCTCGGATCTGATCCAAGTCGACCACTCCGGAAATGTCATCGACGGCGGGCCCTGCCGCCTCCTCAATGCCGCGGCCTTCATGATCCACTCGGCCATCCACTCTGCGCGTCCCGACGTCCTCTGCGCAGCGCACAGCCATAGTCTCTACGGGAGGGCGTTTTGTGCACTGGGCCGGCCGCTAGATATCATTACGCAGGATTCGTGTGCTTTTTATAATGTACCTCTTCCCCTCTCTCATTTTGATCGCGGCTTTGGCAGGGTGTGAGAACTAATAGATGATAGGACCATGTCGTCTACACGCAATTCAATGGTGTCGTGCTCGCGGAGGAGGAGGGCAAGAATATCGCTGCGGCGCTGGGTGACAAGAAGGCTGCGTTGCTGCAGAACCACGGCCTGCTGACGGTTGGAAAGTCAATCGAAGAGACCGTGTTCTGGTTTGTGAGTCTCGAGAAATGCTGCCATGCGCAGCTGCTTGCAGATGCAGCGGCTGCGGGGCGCGGAGGGGAGACCGTGAAGATCAACGAGGCCGATGCGGCGTTTACGTACAAGGCTGTTGGGACGCCGTTTGCAGGGTACTTCAGTGCGAAGCCGTTGTTTGATGTCATACATGAAGAGACGGGTGGGAAGTATTTGGAGTGATTTTACCTTATCAGGAATTGCGCATTGGGTGCTGGCACTGAAAGGTTGGGAAACTGCATACATTATGGGTTCATGGGATATTTTAGGCCCGTCATAGTAATCATTTGACTGATATATACAGAGAATGGCTATATACATTTGACGGAGTCTCAAAACTGAGTCTGAACGCCCCCTATTATTGCCTTAACAGCCGTGAAGGGTTGCCGCTCCCATCGCCATGACAAGCATGGGACATAAACCAACGAGGTCGAATATTACATTAGGCTATGACATGATCCGCGCGATGGCAATGGCCCCAGCGATGGAGGCAAGTGTTGCACTCCACATCATGCCCGTTGCGCCATTGCCCCCATACTCCGTAGACAAACTGCCCGCTTCTTCTTCGGGTAGTTCCCCGCTAGAAGATTCCCCGGTGACCGGTTCGTCAGTTGTTGATTCGTCACTGTTAGGCTCTGTCTCCGACTGATCACCTGGTGCCTGCGAGTCCTCCGAATCTCCCGTATCTTCTGTGCTTTCGGTATCCTCCGTGCTGTCGGTCTCATCCGTAATTTCGGTATCTTCTTCCTCATCCACGTCTTCGGATTCCTCATCGAGGTAGTCGGGCTGATTGACAGGCGCCGACCTAGCGCAGCCGAATTCGACCTGAATATTCTCAACATCACGCCAGGAATCTCCCTCGGATGGCAGTCGAACAATCACAGGGACGGCAACCTTATTGATGAGATAGCCATAGGGTGTTCGTTGATGGACATAAGTATTGAAGGGGAATGACTCGTTGCCGGATTGAATGATATCAAGCGATTCGCCGTCTTCCCTAGCAAGGACTTGATTTGCCCGAGTCAGTTCTTCGTAGTCGTGCAAGTATTAGGGGTGGTTTTGGATGCATGGGGGCAAACATACTTCCGTCCAACAGCTCATAATGGGTAACCGCGTAAAAGGATCTGAAGTAGTTTTCCGCGCATCCTATCGACTGTGGTACACCCTCGTCTCTAAAGGCATACAGAGCCTCGTCTAGCATTTCATCCGTTCGATTTGCCTGGCCTGCAATGTGCTCTTTTATGAAGCCTGCGAAGTTCTCCGCGCACTCCTCGCCAAGGGGTCCGTCGCACCCGTTGTGCCCGCCTGACGTGATGCCCCCTGCACCTCCCAGGACCATAACCATGTAGGTGTCGTGGGGCTCGGCCGCCGGAGGCTGCGTCGAATTGTACTCGAGCCAGTAGGCGACTTTTGTATCGGGAGCACCGGGGTAGTACTCGTAGTTGTTTTGCAGGGCGAAACCCCAGGTAAAGTCCACGGGTTCGGGGAAGAGCGGCTCAAAGTTGAGGGTCACTGTACCCAGCGTCATTGGATCGATGCATGGATCGAACAGGTCGAGTGGGTCGCATGCTTCGAAGTCCTGTTCTGTTTGTGCTTTGGCGAGCAGTGCCAGAGAGATCGCTAATACCGACGATCTCATGGTGAGCGCCATGTTGAGGCTCTGAATGAGTGGCTCTGGAGGAGCGATAGAGGATTGGACATTTTGGAAATGAGCCCATGCGGGGGTTTGACCTCGTTTATATATTGGACACACTTTAGAGGGTTCTTAGCGTCAGTCCAGGTCTCAGCCTTAGACTCATTCCACAGCAACAAACGCCCCGGAATCCATGCGGACTCTTGGCACTATTTGGGGGCGCTCAGTTTGGCTTCCCTTAATCCTTCCAGTCACCTTCATGTTCTGCATGTTGCTCGCTTCGCGCAAGTACCTTCGCTGGATGACCTATTAGCGGCGGTTTTCCGGTTCTGGAAAGGACATCGAAAGTAAAGAGAGGATCAGATGGTGAAAGTGCCAAGGAGGGGTGCCTGGGCTGCCAAGGCGCGAAGTCAACGCAATTTGTCCAGAAAAGGCCACCCGCTGGATCGCAGGGCTGAATATCACCGAATCGCAATCGAGGATCGAGGCGCATGTCCACGGTGGTGGGCTTGCCGCTTGCCGTTTTCCAGGCGAACCATAGCACTGCTCGTTAAGCCAGAGGCCCAGAAACCGTTGTGATGGCCCTGTATGCCTGCTGTCAACTTTGCCGGGGTTCCTCCACTGCCCTAGATCTGAACGCGAGCCTCGACGGCATTGCAGAGTGTACTCCAGAGAAGGTGCAATGAAGTACCACGGAAAGTTGTTGAAGATATGAACCAGCGTCGCAATTCAGGGTTGAATTCAGGCACAGAGCAGGCGCACTATTGAGCCGAGCAGCAAGCCGCAGAAAAATGCTAGCTTTATTCCACCGGAGGAAACCGTTCTAAGGTTGCCATTGATTCCAGCACCACATAATCGCGTTCTGTCTCTCTCTCTCTCTCGCTAAAGCTTATATCTTTGAATTGAACCCCCCATGCCCGTGCGACACGCGCGTCAGGTCCATAACCTAAGTAGGACGCCCTGATCATCTTGAAATTCGCTGAAGACCCGTCGGATATCAGATAAGGTGTTTCTAGAGAACCGCGAGAGTTGAATTCAAATTCAACTAGGTCTCCGAGCTCCAAAGAGAATTTCAGAACTTTCAGCAATGGCATCCGCCGGGCCGCATAACCCAGTGAAATGAACAGGCGGTGGAACTTGTCAGTATGTAGTATGCTCACGCAGATTCTGGCTAAGGGTTCGAAGATTGACTGCAAGCATATCTCCACCGTCCCTGGACAGGACGTTTATTGCGGAAATGGCATTACTCCAAGACTCGTTTAAGAGAGAGCCAAGCTGGAATACTCTGGTGGAAGGCGGGAGTCTGGTAAGTCCCATGCGATAGCTATACGTAAGGATCAGCCAAGTTGCATGACGGCAGGAAATGTTGACTCACCATGTCGGCGTCCGTGAATATAGTCAGTATGATCTAGTCGTATCATTTCACACAAGTTCAAGTGCAACTCGCGCGGTGCAACGCAACGCTGGGCACGCTGCAATACTGCCCCAGGCCATATGTTTGCGCTAGAGATAAGTTGGTCAATGCGAGATACCTCAGGCAAACTCGAGGCATCATGATTTGGGAACCGCGCACAATACCGACGAACGACTAACTCCCCGTCAAGTGTGGCCTTCCACCACTGGTACGTAGAAGTTTCCTCTCTTTGCGGTTCTTCTTCCGTGCCGTGCCATGTTATATGTAGCCGCAGGGTAACCCGACAATCGTCACCCCATTTGCTCAAAGTATCCTTAGTTGCCCAAAAGGCTTCTTTGAAGGCATCCTTGTTCGCGAGTCTGATGGAATCTTGCTCGCTATACCCCACTAGCTTTGTGCTGTAGTAGTCCCGGAGCCAGTAGGGCAGGATAATCGTGTAATCCACATGAGGAACATAGTCTCGTCGGCGAGAATTTGGGCCTGAGGTCAACCGTCGAAATCGTTGTTCGGACAGAATGCCTTTATCTGCCCTGAAACAAAACCTCCGCACGGAAACTTTGCGATATAGCTGCTGCTCAAAGAGAGCCTGCTATTGACCGCATGCTCAAGCGCAACGGGAGAGAGAGGCGCTATCATTGTGAAAATGATCCGCGATATGGGCTCATAGTTTCGGCGGAAGGTCTTGGATCATCTGGGCTAGCAAGAATTGAAAGACGATGAAAGACTTCGGTGGACTGTCATCATGTTGGCAAGTCATGCAGGTGAGCAGGTGAGGAAACACCAAAAGTGGGGCAAAGAGAGGGCAAATGTGCTTGCTTCGTAAGTCTCTCCACAGGTGCATAAAGTCTTTTTCAGGAAATGCCGAGGAAGCACAAACGGGATTCTCTCGTATATTTTAGCCCGACTCATCTTAGCTGCAACAACTGTCAGTTCATTTATGCCGGCTTAAACCGCTGTATGACCTTTCAGCTGGTTCGAAATGCGCGCTAATGCGGGATTACTGACAATACCCCATGACACGCATCGTATTCACTAACCAAGATATTGATGGGTTCAGTGTGCCGAGCTTGCAGCTTGCCAACGGTCCAGCCAGGCATCAGGCTATCAACCGTCCTGTCAGGCTAAGTTAGTGCATCCCCGGGCTGATCCTGCATTGTCATCCGGCAATTGCCCGCACTGCGCATATAGTCAGTCGATGGACTGACTACCTTGCTCTCAGATTGAATGACAAGGAACTTGGATGGACACGATAGCCAAGCGTATCTGACCAAAATCCAAGGTCGTTAACACAGGTCCTAGGATGGCCTCTTCGGGCGCGTCTGTTGATGTCGGAATGGACCCGCTGCCGCTCCACATGGTTGACCCAGACCAAGCAAGACTCCATCCATAGCGCTGAGTTCGGCTCCGGATGGAACGACAAGGGATATGCGACGATTTTATTAAGCCAATGGCCTCCAGGCCCCCTCTGCGACCATTATGCTCCCCTCACCCATCCGTGACTCTTTGCGCTGGCACCTGAGCTGCACACCCCCTCGCTCGGAGCTCAACAACTGTCACAATGCTGACACGACGCCTGCTGGGATCGATTCCCAAGAGCAGCAATGCTTATCGCTTCGCGATGTCAAGCGCTCGGTTCGCGCAGCCTGTACGGCACAAGTCCAACTACCTCTTGAGTGCTGTTGAGACAGACGAATCGCAGAGGTAAGGACCTTGTCAGTCGAGCAGGACACGAGCTGACGCCGCCTCTAGACTCGATATTCAGCATCGCATGAATCTTCACATGTTAAACCAGAGGATGCTGCACCCGGAAATCCCAAAGAATCTCGAGCGTATCGCAGACGTGGCTACAGGAAATGGGTATAAACCCTTATATTCTGTAACTCCTGGAGCCAACTAACAGCGCAGAACATGGATTTTCGACCTGATCAAATACCGCAAAGAAAACTCGGGTTCAACTGATACCAAATACCACGGCTTCGATATCTCGGACTCACTCTTCCCCAAGCCAGACGCCATTGAAACACTAAACATCGACTTCTCAACACACAACTTCTACCAACCGTTCCCTGAAGAACATGCTGGCAAATACGACCTCGTCCACGCTAGACATCTCAGTCTCACCATTCGAGGAGCCGAGGACCTAAAGCTCGCTATGCAGAATATCTCATCTTTACTAAGTACTACTCCTTCATCCAGGCATGAATTGCATCTCTAACAATCGCAGAACCTGGCGGCTACCTCCAACTCGAAGAATACGACTTCCAAACACAAATCGACAACTGCCCACCAGCATACATGACCGCAACTTGGCGCATAATCTTTGACTGGGTCAAGAACTCCGGGTACAGCCTCGACTTCCCCGACGACGTACACAATACGATTGCGTCGCAGGGGCTCGAGATCGTCGACAAGAAGCAGCATAGCACCCAGTATGTTCCGTTCTGCGAGGATCACCGGCTCACTCTACTGTACGCGTTCTACACGGGTGTTCCGAGGATGTGTTGGAAGTCGAAAGGGAAGAGTGATGAGGAGATAGAGAGGATTATCGAGAGGTGCCTGGAGGAGTGGGAACAAGGGGTTCTTGTGGATTATTTCCTGACACAAATTGTTGCTCGGAAGCCGGCTGAGGCTGCTTTATAAGTCTCGCGTCGTTGGGAGCTCGCTGCTTAGATAGCTAGATCTAGGCGGGATTGGCCATGTTTTGTCGATCTATAGGATTAATGATACACGATACCTAATGCGACTGATGGTCATGAGGCTCGTAAGCTGATATATTATGCAGGATATCAAGATGAACTAGATAAAAATGCAAATCATCCGCGGCGCTGACCTGGGCAGCTTGAACTGCCAGCCAGCGTGCGTATATGATACCTTCAAACTTCAAAATGTTCCCAAGAAGAGAAGAACGGCAATGCGCCACTCCCAGAATGCGCCGATACTCCATGTGTAAAGTGTAAACCCGGCACCACCCACACGTGCTATTTTCTTTTTGTCAATCATCCATTTTTCTCCTCAGAGATTGTCCGCCGTTGTATCTCGAGTATCGAAAGTCCTCGGCCGGTCTCCTGATGTTCCTCCGCTTCAAGAGGTATGTCCCGCGCAGAACAACGTCTCATGAGTTTTCATCACCCCCAATTCTCCCGTTTCCACAAACCACTCATGCTCAGATTTAGCCCGCAAACAACGTATCCTCATCACGGAGGTACTCCCCGCAGTCCGCCTGTCTGAAACAAACAACGCCCGTCGGGTCCAACCGGTTCGCCTCCGCCGAGCTGCGGGCCATGATTCCAAACCCGATAGGGACATCATCTTGTGTGCAAACGATGACGCCGGAATGTTCAGGGATGTCTTGAGGAAGACGGGCAAGATGCGCGCGCGACAGGTTTGAGCCGTAGAGGAAGGGCATGACGCCGTTTGGTCGGATGTGCAGCTTGTAGCGGGCGTGCTCGGCGAGGATGGGAAGGGCGGTGATGTGCAGGCGGACTTTGCCGGTCTTGGTGAATTTGCCTACATGAGGTGAAATTGGTTAGCTGGTGAATTTACGTTGTTTGCCGGATGCAGCGTCATCGGAGGCTTCTGCTGATCTGAAATGTACGTACCCATGCAAATTCCAAGTGATAGGAGGGTGTCTCGGGGTACGGAAACGGCAAGGTTGGCTAATGAGAGTTTCACGTAGTAGATTCTAGAGCCTGAGATTCGGAAGACATAGCGATCGGCCTTGGGAGAGTTGTCGAGGGGCGCGATGATGTTTTTCAGAGATGATCCGACATAATGGGCAAGCTTCTCAAAGAGAGTCTTGGTCTCTTCTTCTGTGAGGGGGCGCATTCTGCTGATGCGAGTGAGTCAGTTGGTAATTGAGTTGCTCCGAAAGCAAATATTGAAGAATAATATCTGCAGTGTCGGCGTTGACGAGCTGTCTCCTCCAACCAAGCCGCCGAAGAAAAAAAAGTCAAAAAACGATATCAGGAGGCAGAATAAAACATACCGCCCTCGAAAACGGCTAGCGCCGTTCCTGGGCTGATTGTTGTTCCACGTGACCCTTATCAGCCAGCCCCTCCACGGAGGAGCGCTGGTACAAGATGCAAGGGGATCGCAACGCGAACTTCCATCGATCGGAAATAGCAACCACCATCGAGGTCCTTGGATATGGACGCAGAGAATTGCTGGAGGCGCAACACCAGCAGGATGACAGGCAAACATAGCCTCAAACAAGGTGGCTGGGAGGAGATCCTCCTGCATGATCAGGTTGCGATGGTGACCCCGCCTCAATGCAGGTGCTCTCACATCTAGCCGCCGGCACTCCACGCATCCCTTTTCCCCGTTATTGAGCGATTGTTACGCGCCTTCATTTTGGATACCATATCCATCGCCGTTACCATGTCTAACGGCACTGTCAGATCGTCCTTTGACGGAGTCAAAATCGACGGAGACGGCAACTTTGTCTGCAAGTGTGGCTTCCCGACGAGAGACTACCGCGTGAAGAAGAAGGCGAGTCCCTACTACGGGCAGCAATGTGAGCCCCCCTGCTTCTTGTCTTTCTGTCCGAGTTTGTACGAACAATCAACGAAACAGACTACGCCTGCGCAAAACACAGCCGCGATCCGAAGCAATGCGATGTCTGGATCTGGTTTGACGAGAAGGACCGCGTGAGCCAGTTAATACCTCCTGAGATGCGATCGCTCCGAACCCCGCGCAAACAGAAAGATATTCGTGATTTCGGACTATACACACCACCGTCTACGAAGAGGAAGGCAGAGAGCAAGGCAGATACACAGTCGTTTGATAGCGGTGTTGGGGACTTGGAGGGGACTGGAGAGCCAGCGTCGCCGTCGTCATTACGACCTGCGAAGAGAGCACGGAGTGCCGATGCGGCGACTCAGACAGGAGACGGTGCTGCGCGACCCCCTGTCAGACCTACACCCAGACGGCGGTTGTTCGATGAATTCTTAGACTCTCCGAGGAGGAACAATACTGGTAACACGGCCTCATCCGTACCAGGTGAGGCTTTGCGCAGAGGCAGCTTATTCGGCTCATCAATACGCAAATACTCTCGTGACCAGCCCCACACAGAGAAATTAGCTTCACCCACAATAGCAGTTGACGCCAGTTCAACGCCGTCACGAAGTCCCGGATCCCGTCTAAGTTCGCGAGAGCGGAGAGTCCATTTTACACCACCGTCATCCAACAATCGTGATTCGGATACTGGCCTCGCTCCGCTCAATGTCGATAGTGACGCCGAATCGTACGGATGGAATGATGAGATGGCCGGGGACATCGTTGATCTCGCGAAGAACGTGGAGAATCCACGATCCAGCCCTTTGTTCGTCTGATGGCAGCCGTCTTGCACTGATATGATACCTTATGACATTATGATTTTGGCGATTCTTTCGGGATTAATCCTAGCAAAGTCTTATAGAGCTTTACATTCTGAGCGTCTCTTGCGACAATAATATATCACTCTCGGTTCTTTTAAAACCCGTACCACTATACATAGACTGCAGACCTCCCCTTACTTTGCGAGACTACAATGGGAATATGAACCTACGACTCCAGCTCGCAAGTACTCTTTGAAGAAAGATTAAAAGTCGTTACTCGTGATTATGAATCTGTATAAATCGCAAGATATGACAGCCCGAAGAAAAAAAAAGATATACAAAACGCTCCGCTTCGCTCAAATGATCCAACCTAAACGTAGACAAACACAAAATGGCGCATAGGATAAAGAAGGGGAAAGCCACCAATATGCACGAAAAAAGCCATCTCTAAGTCCATCAAAGACGCAAAGAAATGAACACCGAATCGAATTAGAAGTTGAAAAGGCCACTTCTCCTTTTCCCAAGCGGATAAACCACAAGCGCCGAAACAAACAGGCCAACCGTAATCCCAATAGCAATCTGGATCATCCCAAACCCAAGACTCGCAATCGAGGTATCCTGGCTCGCGACGTCCGTCGCGTTGCCGCTCTTCAACCCGTCCCGGACGGAGTCTGCATAGTTCAATCCGGCCACGAGTGATCCGGTCGATGCGAGACCCGAGGGGACGAGGACGAAAATCGCGGGTAAGATTGCAGCTGCGGCGTGGCCGCGCCAGATACGACTGTATAGATTCCCCAAGAGGCCGATTGTGAATGCGCCGACTGTATTCGCGACCTCGGAGTTCGAGCCGAGTTTCGTGGTGCTGAAGTAGTTTGTCACGTAGCCGGAGAGGGCGATAAAGATCATTACGGGTAATTGCTTCCATTTCGTCTGGTTGATGATTGCGACGAAGATGACGAATAGAGGGACGAAGATGAATCGCCGGGTATATTCGCTTCCCCAGACGTCGAGGTTCGAGCATCTTTTATCGGACGAGGCATTGCTGTCGATGAGTCCGTATATCGTTGTTCCGACTGTTATGCCGTACCCTAGGAAGAGGGAATAGATGATTGCGTAGACCATGCGGATTGAGCCCGCGATGATCTGGTGGGATTGGAGTTCGAGGGAGCTGCAGAGGACCATGAAACCTGGGAGGATGAGGGCGATGGAGGATTGCGCGAGCGCAGAGAAGCAGAAGAGGTGCTGGTCTTCGCCGTTGCGATTTATGCGGATGGAGCCGAAGGCGCGGGCGAGGAAGGAGGTTAGCACTGCGGCGGTGACTTCGAAGACGTTGGAGTAGAGGACGGATTTCGGCGCGAGGACGTGGTGCATGAGGCCAACGAGGGAGCCGAGGAGGAAGATGATGGGCATGTCGATAGGGCGGGCTTCGAAGGCGAAGGGGCCGACAGCAACTGACGCGAAGCCATAGGCGGGGACGAGGAGCCATTTGTTGAAGCGGGGCTTGCGGGCCATGATTGCGTCGAGCTCGGAGCTGGCTTCTTCGACGCCGATGAGATCGTGCACGACGTTTTTGTACACGTTGTGGGTATCTGCGAGGCGCCCGAGGTCCACACCTTGTACGACGCGAACGAGTTTCACCTCTGCTGTGCGGGTCGTGGGGTCATCGAAGGACATGATCATGCACCCCGGGAGGTAGAGGAACTGGCCCTCTACTTCAAGGACCCGTGCTGTCATCTTCATGTATTCTTCCATGCGGTGGGTCGGGGCACCGTATCGCATGAGCGCTCTGCAGAGCTGCATGATGTACCGCTGGCGAGCCAGGATCTCTGCAATATGTACTGTCACCCGGATTTCATCCTCCAGACGAGTCCTGCGGTTGCCCTTTCTCTTTCCTCGCTTCGGCGTCATGAGCACATCGGTAGCCGCTGGCAAACTTGTCCTGCTCAAGTTCATCGAGGCCTCGACCAACGAGGCGGTTGAATGGTGATTCGACTTCTTGTACCACTTCAACTTCTCCTTCTTTGGTGTTGCGGCGCCAGATGAGACCTGCGAGTCGCCATCGGAATCATCGCTCACGGCTGTGCTCGCGGTACCGGATCCCTGACTCCCTTGCAGCTTGAGAAGCTGCGCCAGAATTCCACCTCCACCTCCAGAGCTTAGCCTTCCAGTGCCATACCACGAATCCGGCCGACCATGTCCATCGGGCGTGCTCTGGCCAGAACGAAAGTACGCTGACCGTGGCCGACGCCGCCGCATCTGGCCCTGTGTGACGTTGCGGACGAGACGGTGGGCTTCGGCGCTGGGAAGAGGCTCAGGCGGAACTCCATGAGGACCGTCGAGCGCGGCCTTTTCTTGGTCGCGCTGAAGCGGGGGTAGACCCCCTTCCAGGTCGTCCGGTAACAGGGAGGCACCAAGATCGTTTCCATCATCGAAATTATCACGGCCGAGCCTTTCACCAAGAGAGGCAGTCCGCTCCCTAATGAGGTCACCGGCGTGTCGGAATCGTTCCCTCATGGACCTGGCTCGGTCAGGCGTCTGCACTTCCTCTTGAGGCCGTCCAAGCTCGCTAACGGGTACTTCATTGCCATGTGGAGGCGTGGCGGATCCGTAATTCGCGATGGACTCCCTGGATGTGTTGGCGGACGTATCGTACGGTGGCATGAGGTCGTGCATGGAGTGGTATGAGCGCACCGAGTAGTCGGAATCATTTCGCATATAGGCTGGGCGAGGTGGTACCGGCACTGGCTCTGGCTCTGGCTCTGGAGTGCGATCGTCTGCTTCGCGAAAGCTGCTGAAGGACCGGAACCTCACACGGTTGCCCCTGCTGGGCTCTGCCGCATGTGCTTCTGCAGGGCCCTCTGGAGCCGCTGCCGCTCCGGAAGACGCCGGCTCATGCTGACTTGATTCTTCTACGTGAGCACCCGCGCCTGGCTGGATGTTCTCTGAGGGAAATAATTCGTAAGAGGGCTGGTTCTGGGGATGGTCGGACATTGAGACGCCCCGGCGAGAAGGTCGTGCTTAACGAAAGACAGCAGAAGGGGACTGGGGAACAAGCGAAAGAACGGTGGGTTGTGGGAGTGAGAGGGGTAGTGGGTATATTTTGTAGTCGAGAACGGTGAACCAGAAACCCACGCAAGCTTCTAGAAGATGAGACGATAAGGGTTCTTCACTCAAGGCGCAATCTAGACAATGTCGAGCAGCGAACGGACCCTGGGTGGAGATTTGCCATACGAAAGCCACGCAGCGGGCCAAAAATAAGTCGAGTCTAGAACGATGAGGCAGAGCTGAGGAACTGGTGCGAGGGAAGATAAAGAGTCGAGACTCGGACACCTGTGGGGATTATAACCCAACCCTCCGAGACTGCATGACCTCATGGGACAGAGAGTGTTCGGTGGTGGATCAATCGCGGGCAATTATAGAAGCGCACGATGTTGTGATAGAATTATGATAGGACAATTGCCGGCCGATCAAATGAGCGCCAATGCTCAGGGACAATCCGACAAGACGCTGCCTCGCGTTTCAGACGTCCATCACTTCGAAGCCCGAGTCTCGCCCCTCGATGTTTCGACTTTTTTCTTGAGTGATCCCCAAGCTCTGGGAACCGCCAACCGCTTTTCGTGGAACGCAGAACCATGTGCGCGTTTCTTGTGTTGCGGCGAATTTTCCTTTCTTTTTTTGCGCCCCTGTGGATCCTTTCCCGCGAGGCGCTTCGCCGAGACTCCAATCAAAGCGCTTGCATTGGCATCGGCTGCCGGCGGGCCGGGTCAGTGTTCCCCTCCGGCTGAAATCAGTTCGACAGAGTTGTCAGAGTTACTGCTTGAGCTACAAACAGAGCTATCTCGACTCGGTGGGGAAAAAGAGCCATGACTCGCATTAGCTTGGAAACAGCCATCGTGTGCCCTTCAGAGCTTTCTTTCGATCGATCATCAACACATGGCTGCCCAACTGAGGGTCCAGGGGTTCAGGACCAGAATGGTCTCGACCAGCTTGCGGTTCTCGCGGAAGCCGGATATATATGATCGACGCTCGCAGCGGCCCAAGCTCTTTGTTGATCTTTCGCTCTCCGAGAACATAATCTGATGAGGGATTTGCTCAACAAGAATCCTCCCTTTGATCTTCTCCTTCTCCCACGAGCCAGAACTGTTGGATATGATATTCCACTTTTCTCCGACACGTCCGTGCGAAAGATCGTCGTGGATCGTCTCAGCTGTCAATTCTACTGCCTCAAATTATGACCAATGACACCATTGCTGACATGGAAACACGCGGATTGCTTTCGCGGAAACGGGCAAAGATGAATATGGTATGGTCAATCAGGAACACACCTACGTCACTGTGACTGAAGCCAAGAGCTTCGCCATATTCAATGCAGACATCGCGGAGATACTGTAAGCATCCGACCGAAGAGCATTGAAGATCCTGCCTGGATTCCTAATTCAGAGGAGGAGAGTTGTCAATGGGCACAAAGTTGATCCAGCTGGCCAGGAGAGAACCAGTAAGGTCGTTGAGCATCCGCCAATGTTGAAGCTCAAAGCTTCTTGAGGATGGTCTTGTGCTTGAATGCATGTGAAAGGCAACCATAGGCGGCTTAGACGCGTAGGCTGCGATCAAGTCGAGTATTGCTCCATTTGACGAGCATGCGGAAATAATTCGTATATGCGTCCTGTTGCATGCTTTTTACGTTCTAGATGCTACGTTAGAAAGAGCCGCATGATGTTCCACCTTGGAACGACCGACGAAGAGCTTATATGGAACCTCGAATTCAGCCACTAGACACTTAAATGGCTGCCCGGCCGTGGACCCTTGAGTACCCACTGACAAGGTTCATCGACCGTCTACTGAAGAAAAATATGGGGCATCGACTTGGACTTGGCTCAAGGATGATATCAGTTGAGTGATTTATCCAATAGGTATAAATCAAGTCTATGTACGAAGAATCAAGTCTAACCACAGTCAAGATACATTACAGGGAAACATAGGAAACCACACCTCTCGCTCAACATATAATCCAACGCCGATTCAAAGCCAATCCCGCGTTCTTGCCATATCCAAACGCATCCAGTATCCAATCTCATCTGACGAACCCTTGCTCAGCTCATGTCCGACCCCCAGTCGCTGTCACCGACGACCCGAGACTTCCGCTCTCAACATCAGCCCCCTTCCCCTGTGCCCCAAGCACCCGACTGGGATGGCAGAAGTTCATAACCACCATGGCGAAGAACATCAAGGCCCCATCAAACACATACGGAAACACCTCATGGCTAATCAAATACCCATCGTTCCCCTGGACATACTCGACAAGACGGAAGATCGAGCGAATAAGGATGAGGACGCTGGCGATGTACAGTCCCACGATGATGGATTCCCAAGACACTCCAAAGAGTCGTCGACGAGCTGTACCCTGCTGTTTCTCGCGGGGGCTGACGACTCCTCCGGCGAGCGATTCGACCTCAGGCGTGGGGGCCTTTCGGATCCGGAAGTGGAAGACGCCGCAGGAGACCATGAAGACGGTGAAGAAGACGAGTTGCACGGCTAGACCGCCGATTGTGATTCTTTCGCCGGTCTTGAAGCTGTTGCCGTTGTCGGAGGCCATGAGTCCTCCACCTATTGGAATCATGTGCATCAGTACGCGTTCAGAGGCAATTGAGTCCCGGTCCTAAGATGGCCGGGATGGAGGCTGGGGGAACGAACCAGCAGCCTGCGCAAGGAAAGCAATAACATCGCCCGTGACGAAGATCTTGGTCATCCAGTTCACACGGATCAGACTGAGGTGCTCGGCGCCTAGGAATTGGATCAAGCGCCCGAGAACCATGTATATCGACGCAGCGTAGAGAGGGGGTGCGAGGAGGATGAGGAGAGCCTGAAGCGCGAAGACCGGGACGGACTCGGGGTTAGAATGTGCCGGGATGCGGACGAGGTAGCCGACAACTTGGACTAGAAGGTGGGTGCGGTTAGCATGGCATGCTTGGATGATAACATGGGTGTCATTGTGGTGGAGAGGGTTCGGTTCTTACAGACTCCTCCGACGACGAATGGTATAAAGTACCATGCTCGCGACTTGTAGACCTGGTAGAGGTGGAAAAGGGTTGTGATGAAGAATAACCCGGCGAATAGTCCCGCGGCGGCTTGGGACGGGGTATATCTGAAGAGTTCAAAGTCGATGAGATCGTCTTGAGCCATTGTGATGAGGAGTAGTAGTTAGTGGTGCGGTTGTGTAGAGATGAGTTGATGATGATAGTGAGATTGATAGCAAAGCGACATCTACAGAGTATTTATCTTCTTACCAAACCAGTATTTGAGCTATAGTTGTGGCTATGCAAAAGATATGGCTATGTATCTAGATCGCGAATACGCTTATGCGTACGGTGGCCAGGATCACGACAGAGGGGAGTAAAGTACATGTGCCGAGTCTAGTCCTACTTGGCACTGCTGGGGCCCTGTTTAACAGGAGCCTTCATTTCAGATCCTCTCCAGTCGTTCTCTCTTCAGATCTCAAACGCGTGGCGCAGTCTGCCCCTTGTTCAGCCTCAGGTCCACTGCGCATGCGTATGCGTATACGCTACACATTCCGCATGCCAAGATGCATTTTGCAGGAAGCTTGGGTCAATATTTGGTGAAGGCCTCTATATTATACGTACGAGGTACGCTCTTCTCTAGTCGCTGCTTGCTGCCGTTCTCGTTGTTTGGTTTCAAGGCGCTTTTGGTCGATGTGCCAAGGACGCCCTGAACGGTGCTAACGGCGTTGCCCGGACTAAGGCCTAAGCCGAGATCAGAGATACGGTATACGAAGCTTGTCTGAATTGGCTTGTACCGTGGAATATTCTTTCTCGATGGCGTCTTAGGATTCTTCTCCTCGGGTCGACTCAAGCGACGCGCCTAAATCTCGGCCCCAGAAACCGCGGCCTGTCCGGGCGATTCTTCACCGTCAACGCCATTCCGACGGGCCTTGAATGAGCAAGGCGCTTTTGGGGTTGTTAAACATGGAGTAGGATATCGACCAGGTGGCTTGTGCGCGTTGTGGAACGATAAGTTGCGCCATGTCCCCGGCCTTGATGGACGGTATTTCTGGCAAGTATCTTCCTATACCAGTCTCTTGATATCGGCTGCTCCGGCGGCGCTATTATTGCCGTATATAATGCAGGGCTCGAAAAGTGGAAGAATGCTTGGAGCAGAAGCACCTCAGGCCAAACCTTGGATTCAGCTCCTCTGGTCCCTCTTCTTGATCAATGGTCCTTGAAGCGATTCACCACACCAGATCGAGAGTACCTACTTTTGTCAAGCAAGCCTCCATCTGTTCTGCGACAGAAGACACGTACCGGATCAGCCGTTAGCACTTTGTTCGCAGAGAGATCCCTCAGGCCATCCTCAGAGCGAGGATTGTCCGGAACACGAGGGATAGTTCTAACGTCGTTCTCTGTCAAAACAGCCGACATAGCTTGCGGCACGGTGAGCTGGTTCAGTGACATTGCTGGGCAATTGCCATGCATAGTTCGACGTGATAGGGATCACTTCGATAGAGCATTCAATGCTCGCGGTTTCCATGACTTTCTCGGTCAACCCGTTCTTCCTAGAGCTGGAGGATAAGTACGACTCGATCCATATCCGGTGCGCTATAACGCAGATTGTCTGCAAGAAACCAAGAACCTAGGCTCACTTTTCACCTCGATCTCGGCGTATATGTCAAAATGGAGAGTTTCTGGATCCTGCATACCGGGCTGCGGCAATGAATCAGAAGGACCAAACCCAGTGGTGCGCACCAAGTTCTGAAAGCCTGATACTGGAGTATTGGTGTATTGCAGTTGCTAGAGGAGATTTCCAGCCAAGGATTTCGGTACACACGTTTCAGGGTCAGCACGTGCTGAATCTTGACGAGCCCGCAGAGGAGATTACACCCTTGGATGAGACATCGACCGGTGACCTTTTGGCGCCAATAATCAAACAGCGCAATAAAAGCACAACCAGGGGACGTTGGTGGAATTTTCTTTGGATATGATTGTTGCGAAGAAGGCCGGGTGACGGCCCTCGTTCACGAAATGTTGAAATCCCCAATGGTCCATTCCACGATTTGATGAAGTCCGAGAGGTCTCATATATAGGTAGTGATCGCCTCTGAGCTTGTGTTATGCGGCCGGAGTCTGCGGCTTATTATCAATAGCCCCAATTACTTACGTTTTCTGGGACATGGGTGACATTATTGTCATCTTTGTTGATGCTCCTCGTCTGGACTCGAGCATCATCGGATTATGTTTTGCAGTCTGGAGCCACTCTTGTGGCTTAACTTTACCATGACACCTGTTAGTAATAGTAGTTTTTGTTCAGACCGGTTTCCTGTCTCCCGCACATCGGATCCTTCCGGTCTGAGGGGCTCTTTCCTCGACTGGACATGCCGCTTAGGAGTTCTAGTCCACCATATGGAGACACAACTTCTTTCTTCAACCTCCTCTCAAGAAATCAAAGACGAGGATGAACATTGTTGTTGTCATGCAAAGGTTTAAAGTGATAAAAGTCAACAACGCTACGCTTAGTGTGCGCAGATTTGAGCACATTTATTTTCTACGGCAGCCAATGGCAACTGCAGAGAAGCTGCATGAGCCAAGTTCAGATCGTCGAATCTTCACCACACGCCGCGGACAGCCCTCGAGGAGTCCTATCGACATGGTTCTAGTTTTCCTTTTTTCTCCATATGACCGGGGACCCCCAATTTGCCTGTATTGTGAGGGACTCTGCGTCCATTTGAGCTGGAATCTGAAACCAAGCTGTAACGATGCATAACCATTCGTCGGAATCGGTCCGCTTGTTGCTCTCGATGACTGTGGGGAGCAGTAGCCGAGGAGTAGGCTAGCACCTATGCCTCCGAGTATGCACCACTAGACCCATCGCTGCTCTAATGTCGTGATTTAAGCGTCCTTTGCTTGCCGGATCTCGTTATCCCCATCTCCTCTGGCAGCACAAGTGGCGAACTGGCACATCTACAGCGCGAAAGAAGCGGTCCGAGATGGCAGCGAACCAGCATCGACTTGGCCTTCCACCTGCGATCCCTCAATACGAATCATGGGCGAGAGTCTGTGGAATGGAAAGACGGCCGATGCTCGTTCTCGCTAATTGGTCACTACCTGCAAGGTCACCCCATGCCCCCATGCCTTGGCCGCTATATTTGCACCCCCGCCAGCGCCTCAAATCTTGCTTTTAGTCGTTCTTCCCCCTGCTGTGTCTTTCCAGTGGCATTAGAGTGTTCTACACTGAGTCTCACCCTCGCGGAAACCTCGAAGATAACTAAAACATGCCCTTCGACGAGGAGGGCAACAAGTGGTCGTGGTAAGCATGAGACCAGAATCTTGGAATTCACTTTCTAACTCCAAAAGTGACCCGTGCCTTCGTGGGCATCGTTCATCCAAATGCCAGCACTTTGACAGATTGATGGCAAAAGTTCCCAAATCAGGGCGGCCTTCAAAAAGGTGCCCACATGCCAAACGGAACTGTGGCTGTCGAAAGTCGTACGCTGTCATGGCTCGTTTATCTTATGGTATTGCATAGTACTCCTTCCTGATCTTGTTTTTGCTAATCACCGTGTTGTCCATCAGAACCGAAATCTCTTTGTCAACCAGTCTACTACGTCTCTCACAATTCGGAAGAACCGTATACGCCCGAGCCTTACTCACCGAACCCCCTCGATGCCTGGCACCATATGATTGAAAGCAACTTTTATCCACGACCTCCTCATATTCCTGACGTTTTCGACATCATTTCTCCAGCCCCGAAATCCGCGGCTGATTGCCAGCCGCCCTCATATTTTCCTGCTCCCCTAGACGACCCTGTATCCTCGAACTCCCACGGACACGCACTACCAACTGGTCTTGGGATCGACATGCTGTCAGTGATGTCCAATATACACAATGATAATACTTATTTTGTTCAAGAATCCCAGTCATTGGGTGATCCGCGCGACGTATTTGAGGCCGGGCATGACATGAACCATTCAGGGCAGAGCGAGACGAATTACCATCATATGACGCCAAACTTCCCTGACTGGCCTTCGGATTCTGCAAGAGCACCTTGATTTCTTCAATATTCATTGAGTTTACTGCTCTTGTGCAGACCCGTCAGTGCAGTATGTCCTCTGCGCATAATACGACAGGGTTTTGGGGAGTATACGAGAAATATTTGACGCAATCTTGATACTCAATCAACCAAACAAAGTACAGCCTGCTATACATAATTGGCCACACAACCTCCGACGAAAGCCGCGCCATTGATCTGGTGAAAGGGAACAATAGCTTCACCAGTGGATGCTCAAGCGTTAGGCACTCCCCAGATCTCCGAGAATGGATCCCAGTCCGGATCCGTGTGTCTCTCGTACTCCATGATATTCGCAATCTCAGTCGCATTGTCTTCCCCGTATAGGTGCTCAATGAACGCCATTGTCGCGTCAATACCCGCAGAGACGCCCGAAGAAGTCCAAATATTGCCATCAACGACCCACCGCGCCTTTGGCACCCACTCTACGTTTGGCCCATACAGCGTCATACTGCTCCAGCTTGCCTTGTTTGTGGTCGCGCGACGGCCATCCAGGACACCAGATTTTGCAACAAGCGCAGAGCCCGTGCAGATTGTGAGGAGATACTGGACCTTCGGATACGTCTCTGCGATCCAATCAATGGTGTCGTTCAGGAACGGGGATCGAGTTCCGATCCCGCCAGGGACCATGAGGACGTCAATGTCAGGTGCGTTCGCGAGAGTGTGAGTTGGGTTGACTGTAGGGAAGAAGGAAGAGTTGAAGCTGTTCATGGACGGCATCAATGGCTCCGTTGTAACCGGGTCGAGGGTCTCGGCCAGCATGTAAAGGTCAATTTTCGTGCGCCTGGCTAGAACTGCGAGAGCCTCGAGGGGGCCGAAGACGTCGAGCAGCTCGTAACCACGGAAGAGCAGCATTCCGTATGTTTTTGGAAGCGGTGCAGCCTGCCCTGATGCTGGGGTCGGTGTTGGCGAGGATGTTGGCTCTGACATTCATTAGAAATTGCTTGCAGGTAGTAGGTAGTCTTGTGATTCACCTGCTGCGACAAGAGAAGCACCAGATAGGAACAAGAGCCTGCTGAGGGCGCGACTGATAGAGAACCTCATTCTGAGAGCCAGGTATGCTAATCTTACTCGCGCGAGGGGGAAAAAAAACAGATATGGATACCTTTGACCTCTTTATAACCTGCCAACGATAAGAGGGACCAAGGAATGCCATCAACTGTCCTGCAACCCATCTTTCCTCCCCTCTCCTCCAGTTGCTGTACTTGCGACGCCCAGAAGCTTGGACCCTCCTCACCGATTGAAGTGTGCACATCAGTCTCATTGGCTGCGCTCTTCATCAATTCTGCCTATTAAAGGGCATTTGCCAAGCGTTCTTGAGCGAATTTGCGGCTTATTCTACTTTCCAACCAATGTCCATCTGACACCCAAGATCCCTCCTTGTAGTTTTGCTACCTTCTTGAGACTCCAAGTGTTTCGTATCCGGCTGGACATTTACTTGTGCCAGGAAAGGGCGCCAGACTGGCTATATGATAGCGCCTATAGCTGAGACGTGCCAAGTAACCGGTACTTAGTATTGTTCCTTCCACTCTGAAAAGTTTCACGCAAGGCGAGTCCCCGCGGTCCGAGCGTTTTTGATAGACCCGATTACAGCAACGGAGATTGCTATTCAGAAGTTTGGAGCAGTGAGCATGGTCGTATCTATGAACCAAAGGGAATGCCTGCATGAACAGCGAAAATTCTCAATATGCTAGATAAACATATTAATCATGGCACGCTCCATCCTCCCACGCCGAATGCCGCATAAACCGGCCTAGCACCAGTTCCCCGAATACAATGCCCGCAAGGACAGCAATAAACACACCAACGTTGAAGGTCATTACCGCCAGCATCCTGCTCACCACCATCACTCATTAGCTCTCCAACCGCGAACGCACTGCTACCCCAGAGTAAACGTTCAAAGGCAAACTCACAGTATATACCCCATAAACGCCCGTATGCCCTCTAGCATAGCGCGCGAGCCATCCTGCCGTAGACTCCAGGAGGCGCTCGCCCTCCACTTCCAGGGTGGGATGACGGAGGGGAAGAAGCCTCGTATCCGACTCCAGGCCGGAATCCGCGTCGTCCTTGCGCCGGATCCAGAATTCTCTTCCTCTTCACTTTCACCTAGAGAAGGCACGTGAAGAGCAAGACGCACCTCCTGTTCGCTATTAATCGCCTCCTCACAGTCTCTATCCTTATCCCCATCGTTCTCGACCCCCATGTACACGGGCAATGGACTGAGCCGCGCTTTCGGAATCCGCACGCCGAGCCCCCTCCGTCGAGATTTCGGGGGTTCGAGGATGGGTACTGATGTAGAGAGTCCGCTAGATCGTGCATCGGCGCTTTCGAGCTGGAACCGGAGCGCGGTGAGGAAGCGGTTTAGGAAGGCGAGGAGGAAGAGGAAGATGAGCGTGGCTGTGTAGGTGAATGGTGAGGCCGTGGTCCAGGAGGAGAAGAAGAGGGTTATTGTTGTGGATGCTGTGAATGTCGAGGACATGGGCATTTCCATCGTGTTTGTGTTGGAGTCGTGGGCTTCGTGATGGTCGTGATGGCTGAGACTACCCGAGGCTGTGCCTATATCCATGTTCATATCCATGTCGGTTCTGCGGGTGACAATGCAAGCAGAGATAGTGTTCCTTTGCAAGGATTTCCTCTGTTTTGCTTCTGCTCCCAAAACAGAAGCGAATAGACCGAGCTTACAAGGTTATAGATTATAAGGCAAGAATTGTGCTCAATCATGCGCAACTAAACTGGACAGGTTATAGCCGCATATATCTATCATATGACACTGCTGTCAGCCTCCAGGTTAGACAACTAAGCTTGGACCCTTTTTAGTCTGTCCTCTCCCCATACAAGACAGGTAACTAGTTCTAATTAGCGCAAATATGCTCGTGGTGCTGCAGGCAACGCGCAGAGCCTTGCGTGGTCAGATCGGTGGAGCAGTGGTTCCCAACAGGGCCTAGATAGGAAACAACTTGCCCGGGCAAGTAACACATCAGGGCCTCCCGAGGTTACAACAATTACTCACCCTTTAGAAGCAGTGTCCCAGCCAACCACCCTCACCATGACTGTACACATCCCACTATCTGCCGCCGTCCATTGCTGAATTGCTAGTCAATATGAGTTCAAGGCATATCGCAAGCCTTCCTTTCTTCTCCTTTAACATCCTTCTTGCCCGCCACAGCGGCCAATTACACGTACAGAGACGGTATGTGAGCCATCATCCAAGAGGTTCGCATGACACTGGCCGGTCGAAAACTAACCCGTGCGTTTTGAAGAATTCCATTCTTTAGCCTCAGCTTCGCCAGAATCTCGATGACCCACACACACCGAGTACCGGGCAGACGCGAGAGGTGGGAGAAAGTGCAAAAGTCATGACAATTGAGGAACAAGCGACGAAGCTTCGGGATGAGCGATAAGGATGGAATATCTTCATGTCGACGGGAATGTTCCTGGAATCGATGCATACAGGGCTCTCTCTGGTTTGCATGCCCTCTTAATGGACCTAGATCCCAGCCTCATGGCGCCCACTTGACTACGTACGAGTTGGGGTCCGGGTCACGGCTCCACCCACCATGACTCGAGAGTCGAGCCCACCAGGACCAACCGCAGCTCAGCCTCTCAGAAGAAACGGGAAAATCCGCAACAATGTGCGCCAATATCAATACCCTGAGTTTAGAACTTTTGGATCTAATCATCACACATCTCATCGAGATACCCCCAACATATTCCGACATTTCAAATGCATCCCTGCCGCCGCCGCAGAACCTCGCGCGATACGCGACAATCTCGCGATCGTGGCAGCACGCGATCGAGCGGCACACGTTCGCCGCAATAAGCACATTTTGCGGCGACCTTCCTACCATGAGGCAGGTATTCAATCAGTCCCCATGGCGCAAGCGGTACCTGCGAGCGCTCTTCTACTCCATCGATCTGCCGCTATACAGTGACGATCGTAGGTTCTGCTTTGAGCGCCGACGCGAGCACCAGGAAAACCTCGTTGCGTTTCGAGACGGTGTAAGGCAGCTATGGGCGGAGCTTGCTTCATGGGAGGAGGATTTGTCTTTGGGGATTCGACTTGTCCTTGCGGCCGAGGCGCCGATGAATCGGGGTCGGGAGGGGGATGACTTACCGATTACGGTTGGTATTGGCGACAGGCGCTGGGCATTCCCGGAGCATAGTCTGACGCTCTGGGATGATACCGGTGAAGTATCCTTTCTTCCTGGTCTGTGTCGTGTTACGACCCTGGAAATTGCAAAGTCAGGAAGGCGCATCTACCCCACTGCTATCAGCCAGATGATCTCTTCGTTGTCGAATCTTCGAAAGCTCGAGGTTGCAATCTTCCCCGTGCAACCAAAGAATAAAGACCTCCGGGCCGAGATGCGAAATGACCTCGCACGCGTACTAGAGAGTCCCATGTTGCATAGCCTAGAAATACTCCGCGTCCAGATGGACGAGGCAACGCCGTACAACCACAACTTCCGCATCGCATTCCAGGAAGATCCTGTGTATCCCGACGGAGACCATCTCTGCCGCGCCGTGTGCAAGCTCGCGCAAAGAAGGCTTCGCGAGCTCTACATGGTCGGACCGTGTCTGATCTCACCCGCTATCTGGGGACTTTCCCACGACAATCTCGACACAGACAAGCTGGATCTAACCTTTCCGCACCTCGAGATTGCCAAGATCGAATTCGCTCTCGTCACCTACGACGGTCGCTGGTACTACACCGGCGACGCGACGGAGAACACCGAAGACGAAGAAGAAGCCAACGCGGTGCCAACGTACTCACAGCACGAACTCGCCTCAGACTCTGATTCAGACTCGTGCTCCTCATTCAACTCCGAGTACCACGATGAGATACATGACTACCGCGAGGCCTGTCTGAACGGGAACGACCCGTATAACACCTGGCGACGCCATCCAGACCCCAGGACCTTTGAGCCCCTGCAGCGCGGCATGATTCTAGCAGCCATGCAGATGCCCAAATTGCGCACGCTGGAACTCCGGACGAGGGACCCCGGAGAGTTTGACAATGAAGTGTCGTTTCAGTGCCTTGCGCCGGGAGTAGAGGCTGATGATGTCGGATGGGGGACGCAGCCGGAGGAGCAGCTGAGGAAGTGGCGCTGGGCTGTGTGTTTTCCGATGGAGCGGCTATGGGAGGTTCCTGAAGCGATACGGCAGTTAATGTTGCAACATCTGGGGGAGGAAGGGGAGATTATGTACTTTCCTTGACTTGGTGGAAGTGTCCCTGTGAACAGGATACAGTAATAGAAGTCTTTACTCGAAAAGATACTAGTACTCAAAAGATATTAATTCGTGGGTCAAGGTTTGCTTGAATACACATGGTCGGGGAAATCAATCCAGATAAACTAGCGCCGCGCCGATATCCAGAAAGAGTCCCCGACGCGGGCGCAGAACCGGGACAAGGTAGCAAGCACTTCTATACGTTCACCCATAGCTACAGACTACTAGCTTGGGGGCTAAAAGATTGACTCATAAAGACTCATTATCTGCCCAAATATAGAGCATATTTAACTCGCCAAGTATGCTCATGCAGCCTGAGGACCCTTACTCACGGGGTGGTATGAGCCTCGAACCTCCTCCAAGGATACTTACAGTACAAGAACCACATCCACTACATTAAATTCCGTTATATTCAACCCACCACAACCAACCATGAGCACGATATACCCCCCCAATGCCCCCTCCTACCCAACCCAAAAGCCATCCGTCATCGTCCCACATCCCTCAGATCTAGAAATACTGCACACAGGGAGACTTGTTCTCCACCCTCTGCGTATAGACGACGACGAGGATGCCGCGGCGATATTTGATATTCGGCGGAGGCAGGATGTTATTGAGTGGATGTATGGATACTTTTACTTTTCCATTTCCTACTTTCATCCGCGGGGGGTTATCTTGCGATATCCCTTTTGGGTTATGGACTGACAATCGATAGGTGGCCCTTCATTCCCGATACAGATATGAATGCTACGAAAACCTGGATGAGAGGAAAGGTCTTCTCGACGCCCGACGGCGCGGGTTCCGTGGAGACACGGCATTTCTGCTTCACGATTCGACGCAGGGGTGATCCGGAGGAGAGGATTCTCGGTTCAGTCAGTATCAACTCGCTCGATCCCGCTCCGTCAGTGGGGTACATGCTTCATCCGGATGCGTGGGGGAAGGGGTACGCGACTGAGGCTGTGAGGGCTGTTGTTGAGGCGTGGTGGAGCTTACCGCGCGCTTGGGAGTTTGCAGACGAGAGGGTTTTTGCGGCCACCAAATGTGCGAATGTGGGCAGTTTGAGGGTATTGGAGAAGGTTGGCTTCGAGGTCTACGAGTATGTGGAGTATGGGGAGAGGTTGGCTTTCATGTCCATGGCGAAGACGCAATGATACTAATGATAATAATAATCAAGCGCATAAAGAACAACGCCAAGCAGGAGAGAACAGTAGTCTCAACATACAGAACGCTGAATAAAGCAACTGCGCAAATACAGGATGGTCGAGCATCTCCCAGGATTTGTCGATTATTCGAACGCGATACTCTCGCGTTTCTCCCATTAACCATGCCACGACTTCGTCTTTGAGAGTCCGGTAAGCATTTCATGAAGATGTTTTGCCAGAGGCTGGTGCAGTGCCTGACAGCAGTAATGGAAATGTAGATCATTCATTTCCGAGGCTTGTGTATGATGTCGTAATTTGCATGGAAATATTCAGGCTGCTGGGATGAGGAGCGCGAGTATCGCGGCTGCTAAGAGAGAACGGCAATGAGCTTAAAATATGGGGAAAGGTGGACCAAAAGTGGGAGATAAGTCATTTAAATAGAGCTCATGGGGGCAGGAGTGATGCAGGGTCAACGCGTCTGCGGTCACTACTAAAGTAAAGCTAAAGATGAAGTCAAAAGTGACACATACATTAGAGTTACATTCACACGCCGAGTCAGTCTTGTTGATGACCTACTACAGTAGCTGGGTACGAGCTTTTCTCTAATTAACATAGGGTTTGCGGACACAAATTTTACATACATGATAGTTATACAGGAAGCTGCTTGTGAATGTTGAGATTGACTACCGAACCCAGCTGAAAATGCGCGCTAATACCAACAGAAAAGAGAAGGATGCACTAGTAGGTCGGAAGAGTCCCTCTCGGCCTCACACCAAGCAACCCCATTGACATCATCATGCGATCCATCCAGCCAGCCGTCTCCCTCGTCATATAAAACAAGCCCAACCCATAATCCGGATCAAAATCCAGCTGCCAAGCCGCACTGTGCGAACCCAGATCAGACCAGGGGTTGACGATAAAAGACCGCGGGCTTCCTGACGCTGAGGAGGATGACAGACAATCGCCAGAGTTATCTTCATAGAGAAGCAAATGCGCCCGCACTAGACCAACAAGGTGGTCTAGGAGCGCGATAGCCAATCGAATCCCATTCATAGCCGACTGGGCAAAAGCGCCGATGAAGTTGAACGCTATTGGGCCGATGAAATCCTCCCATGATGTATCAATAACTGGCGTGCCTTGGCGTGAAAGGGCAATCTCTAGCTGCTGTTGGATTATGCTGAGCGTATCTCTACTCTGCGTCATTCTGCGCAAGAGCTCGAGTGGAGGAATCGATGTGGATGGGGCGGTATCGAGCGGCGCTTCCAGGAGCATTCTGGTTTCCATAAGCCACCTCGGACAGCAGCTGACTTCGATGAAAGCACGGTCGACAAGTATGCCGAGCTTGCTGCCCCTGGAGCTTTTAGTTTCTGATTCGACTACTTCGCGTAGGAAGGTCTGCCACTCAGGTTTATCCAGGAAACATCTCCCACCGCGGATAAAGGCCTCGGACACCAGGATCGACCGACAGGATTTGAGCAGAGTCGTTCCAAATCCCGTCCTATGGGCTTCCGGGCCACGAAGTTGAATAATTGTAGCCAAGCCCTGCGCATGAGCGAGCCAAGAGAGTGGGCTGATGCCATCTCGCATTTCATAAATGTTCAGCAATATAGCTGCAGCCAGAGTCTCGGCACCACGCTGATACCGAGGATGAGAGACGAGATCCGAGAGATATTTCAGGGATTGGCTGTACATGTGTCTGCTACTGGTGATCTTTTCGGGGTCATGATACGTCAGTCCCATATGCAACGTCGCAATCGAGCGGAACGCCCAGGTGAGAGCTTGTGGTGCATCAAGGACTGGTTGGCGCGCGTAATCTATCCAATTTACGTCCACCCTTCCTCCGCAGGATGCAAACTGGGCAGGGAAGCTAGCCAGCAGGAAGCTGCAGAAGATCTCCTTGCCCTGCAGATCAAACGCCCGAACCACCAGATTGGGCTCCACGCGCTCATCAATCGTGCCATTCGATGACGCTACCGGGGCAGAACGCAGCTGGGTCGGTCGCGCGTGGCGTGTGGATCGAGCTCGAGGCTTATTTTCGATCAGTCCAGAGGTCTGGTTACAGAACTTCCATCGCTTCTCGAAGCCGGGGCATTTCATGAGGCGTCTCGAGCACTGAAGGCATTCTGGATGGGTAAGATCACACTACCACGAAAGGATGGTTGTTAGGATCAGACAATTATACCGTCATATCTCAAGGACATGTGGACCAACCTTGACGCGCCGTTGAAGACACGTCTGGCAGCCCTTGCTGCGCGGAACTCCAACCATGACTGTGGATGTCAGAAAATAATTTTGGGGTCAGAGGAGTGGGAGGGGCCACTACTAAATGGGGAAGCATGCTGAGAATACGAGAATGTGGACTGGCTAACCAGATTTGACTGTGGCGGTCAGGAATACGAGGAGGGGTTGGATATGGCTTCATCTTGGCGCGATCAGCGAACCATATCGCAAGCCAAGGTTGATCAATATCTGGGAAACCAAGATTCTGCGAATCGCACTGGAATAGGTCAATTTGAACAAGCTGCTACGCAATTTAGAACTTCATAGACGTCGACACACTTATTAGAGGATACGTAGGTTGTTAAAAATATTTCCCGGCCCCATAAGAGCCCGTTTTGTCCAACACCGGTTTGCGCACCGGTCTTTCTCATTCCTCAATCTCGATTCTTTGCGTATCCCGGCGATATATCGATACGCGGCTTGCCCTCCGCAGAGGTGGCCAGTTTATGTTTCTTCTTCATAGTCGCATATTGCTCAATGTGTGGTTAAATGAAGGCTCAAGAGGAGATCCATTCGAATCACCCCAGCCGGTAGTAGTCCAGGCGCCAGAGTCATCGTCAACCGAATCCGGACTCGCTGAAGAGTCTGCGGACGTCGACCTTTCAACGGGCGTTTCCCACTGAGATACAGTGAGATCCAGTGTGTGACCACGCCAGCCAAACCTGCAGGGTTTACTACCCCGGCAGCCACCTTTTTGGCAGTGGTGGCCAACATAGCAGTTCAAAGCGCGACACTTGGTGCCTTTTGAGCACACGTGTTGGCGGAGTATATGTTTCATGACGTTAAGTGAGTCGGAGTCCACGGGACTATGGTCAAACTCGCAAATTTCATTGCCACAACTGCCACCAAGATGATAATTGTTGCATAACTTACGTACTTTCGAACGCTGAACGTATCCTTCCCACACTTCCGGAGAAGGCGGCGGCACGTATGTGTCGATACGCTCTCCGTCTTTGTTCACCGGTATAAAGTCCAGCGACTTGACATTCATATACGGAAGGTTCTTGGAGTAGAATTCTGATTCGCGCGCAGTGGTATGGTTCTTATCTTGCGAGGAGATTGAGAGCCGGGTGGAATGCTCGGGTGTTTTCGAGAGCTGCTGGCCAGGCGATATGTGTATCTTCTTACATGAGCTACCGTATCGGCATGTGCCCTAGGACAAAATCAAAACTCAGCCAATGCTTTCGGGAATGAGAGAAACAAATGATTTACCTTTTGATAGTACGTGCAAAGTTTAGGAGCAGTTGGAATTGAGATGGTTGGCGACGGTGCACGGTTTCCGGCTGACTGAGTCGACATAAACACAGTAGGAAGCTCCCTCACTGGCAGATCGAGCCTCTCAAATTCGGGATGGAAAGAAGCAGCTTTGACAAGGGTTATTCGATCTGTCTTCCCCCGGTATGGTGTGATCAAAGAGAGATATCCAGTATCATGGCAACCAGCAAAGAATATATGCTTGCACTGATTGTTATCTGCGAACAAGCGGAACATTTCTGCCAATGGTGAGTTATGCACATCCGCCGTCTAAGCTTACAGCAGGCCATACCCCTAATTTTGTAATCCGCTCCCTCCTTCTTATCTCCAGCATCAACATAGTCGAACAGGTCTTGTGCGCGTGTAAAGCTGGAAGCAAACGTTGACAAGGAGCGCGCCTCATGTCGCACCAGTCCGGACCGTGCCATAGACTTCGACAAGCCCAAAATATTGGAGTATATGCGCACCATGATTCGGCATTGGTCTGCTTCGATTCCCAGTCGTTCGTGTGCAAGGTCCCTAATAGAATCATTCAGTACCCGAGCGGCTTTAACGCCACCTTCGGCTCCAGCCTTGATCAAGTATTCCTTGAACTATACAAGATTAGTAGTTATGCTCATGGATTCACGCGCAGGAACGCTGAGCTTACCAGATAGCCATCACCATCGACTAGGACGAGGATAAATGGATTTCGCTCCTGAACAGAACATATAAGCCCAGTGCTGTGGTAGATGTAATAAACGCAGGCACACCTGGGCTCTGGCAAGCTTTTTGTATCGCTCACGTCCTTCCTTTTCTTCCTCATAGTCACTTTTGAGTCGGTTATAGCTCTCCAACAAAAAGTGAAATTGGTCGAGTAGCCTATGAAGCTCTTGATGATGGCGCTGATTATCGTCGGCAACTGTCTTCAAGCTGCTATTGAGCGCCTGAAGCTCGCTGTCTCCGAGCATTCTCGCCGGCCTGGACTGGGGTCTGGCGACGGCTGGCCAAGCTGACTGCGAGGAGCGACGAGGACCGGTGAACCGCAAGCCGTCCGTGTGCTGGCAGCCGGTTCAGACGAAGCCACAGTCATGCAACTTTGTTGGCCAAGAAAAAGGTAATAGATTCCACTCAGACCATAGAACGCTAGTATTACAGCGAAGACTACAAAGATAAAGCGAGAGCTTATCCTGAACTTCTGAGCCCGGAACTTTCTGCGGGGTGAGCGGAAGATCTACCAAACTGGCAAGCGGTCAGTAGCTTTGTTTGTGCTCTTTTCCCCAACAAGGATTTTTTGCAGTGTTTGCAACTGCAATCTTCTGGAGAAAATAAACAATCATCCTCCACCTCCTCCTAAGCTCCTACGCCACCTTCTTGCCCACCGGTGCTGTCCTTTTTAATCCACCCAGCTCGTTGATCACTAACTCATCACGTTCCCACATCAACTCGACAGCAGCCCCAACCGGCCCAGCCAGGATCGACAGGGCAACAACCTTGACAAACAGTCCGGCACATCCGGCGCGACCGTATACGACACGGTGAGCCGTCTGGTATAAGCTGACGGTCCAGATCAAAATGCCCACAGAACCAATGATATAATCCCAGCGCAGGAAAGCGTGCACCCCAGCTCCAACGTCCTCTACCAGAGTCGGTGTCTCCCACGGTTTCGGAATGTTGAATACAGCGAGCGGATGGAGAGCCTCCAAATACTCCTCTTTGAACAACTGCGGCGCCGCAACAGTCGCGAGAGGGATAATCCACGAGGTAATGTGGCTTATGGTGGTGAGAGCGAAGGCAAAGGCGTAAACCCATCGGAAGGACCGCAGAGTTGCGCGTCCGCCTTCGACGGTGTGGTCGTTACTGGTGAACGGGGAGAACAGGACGTGGACAGTGGTCAGCAGGATGGAGACATATGCAGGCCACGGTTGCCAAAGAGCGATGATAAGCTGCTTGAGGTCTGTGTCAACCTGCTCGGAGACGGGAAGAAGCAATAACCCTGTCGGGAGCATGAAACCAACTGCAAACACGAATGGGAGCGCGTTCAGAACTGCCCGAGGAACCCGAATGTTCTCTGCGTTCGGTTTCACAGCAGTGACAGACGTGAATAATTGGATCGCACAGTAGAGCGGGGCCGCAAATGCGAATGTCATCACCTGCGCGAGAAGACCAATGACCATGGGGAAGGCGACAGTCGTCCAGGCGTTTCCCCTCCTCCATGCCTCCAAGCTCACCAGAACCCAGGCAGAGCCAAAGGTACCTGAGAACGCGATCGAGTGCACCAGCAAAGAAAGATTGCTGCCGTCCGTAGTCGGCCAGAAGAAGACAGTCAAGACAGCAAGTAGCTCATCGAGAGGCGCGATTCCCGTGTAAACTGTGCGCAAGGACGCATCGCTTGCTGGGAGCTTTTTTGCCTTGATAGATTCGAGGACGAGCTTGTTCGCGCCATTGATTTCGAAGAAATGGAAAATGGCGTAGAAGACGAACAAGCTAAGCAGTGGAAGGAAGAATTTGGCGGCCATGGTTTCTGACACTGCTGAAAGAACTCCTCCGTCAGGCATGCCGACGAGCCCATTATATACCTTGGGATCGACGGAATGTAGCGGAAATGGTTCGACTGAGAGAAGATGACCACTCCGCCTAAACCTGATCCGGAATCACTTGCGATCCGCCGACAATGGCTGAATCAACCCTTCGCGCCTTCATTGGCGGATGCGTCTCAGTCGTTTCCATCTGTACCTCTCCACTCTTGATCAATCCTCGACAGAAAATCGGAGAACCGAGGTTGACAGGAAGCTGTCCCCAAGTTCACATGGTTCGAGGAATGTCCTCCATGTGCAACACAACGACTCAATATTTCGCTCTGAAGCTGAACTGCACGGTAGTTATCGCAAACCTTGTTGATGCAGATTTTTGTAGAATATCGAAGGGACGATTCGGATAAATTCATCGACAGCGGCTATTAGCCTCAATTCATTTGGAGGCGCCTTATAAAAGCTTCGCCCCCCAATTCGTGCAGACATGGCGCTGCCTCCCCAGGATCTTCCTCAAAATCAATGGAGTCGATTCTCGAGCCAAATCCAAGCCCACCTGTCACGGTATCTGATATTATCCAGACAGGGCTCACCCTCTGTTTTCGACTGCCATGGGTAGTAAGCACCACGTTGCTCCGGCGATGGTGGCCGTGGAACACATATAAGCCTCCACCATTGCGCGAGCATATTTTCCGACATACAATGACATGGTAGGAATTCTAACGCGAGAGTCTGCGATACACAAACTAAACAATTTCTGGAAGGCAGCTTGGGAAATCATGTCCCGCTTTCAGTCTGGCAATGGTACACGGCATCCGATACCAGCGGCACTAATGTCAAAACCTCAATCCGTTATGGCCACATACCACACATTTTTGAGCCTGTACGGACATCCGAGTTTTATGGATACTGGATTTGTCGGGGACTGTCTGCTGAACCTGTCGAACCTCGCGACGCCGATCTTGTACTCCTGCACGCTCATGGCGGTGGCTATGTCTCAGGTCATCCAAGCGTCGGTGCGCCCGAACATGTGTTCCTCGCCGAGGTTCTCCAACGGCACAACGTGATTACCGCTATATTCTCGTTGGACTATACTCTGGCACCCAATGCCACGTTCCCAAAACAGCGCGATGAAGCTATAGCGGCGTACGACTGGCTCCGTCGTGACTTGTCTGTCGACTCGTCCAAGATCGTGGTGATTGGTGACTCGGCAGGCGGGCATGTCATCATGTCTCTTCTTGTGGGCATGAACGAGCGACGCGGCCCAAAACCAGACACTGACGCCGATAGAGATGACCTCCGTCCGGCGGCTGCTGTGCTGGTAAGTCCATGGATGAATCTGCACACATCACACCCACGCGCCTTGGACCTCCACTGGGAGGAACGACTGTTCAAGAGATCTCTTGATGCATACTGCCAGTGGATTCTGCGCGACGCCACGCCCGATCTTGATCTCGTCTACGGAAACTTCGCACTGGGCCGTGAAGCACGCGGGTCATGGGCGGATATTCTGCCGAATCGCACTGTGATCACTGCCGGCGCTGAAGAGTATGTCTTTCTCTATGATATTGAAGATATGGTGCTGCAGGCGAAGAAAGATGGAGCGGAAATCGAGCTTGATGTAGCTGAGGGTATGAATCATACGTGGCAGTGTGCAGAGGCGTTCGGACAGCAGGCTCGATTGCTAGCGTTGCCATTCGACGAGGAGCTGCCCGCGGATCTCATGGGAGGATATCGAGCGATAGTCATGGCAATATTGAAGATTACGAGCCATGCATAGAGAAGCCAAGCCAGCATCGGAGCAGGCTTTTCAAAATAATCACATCGTTTATATTTCTACTATGAAAACTTGGTCAATCGTTGCCCAAGAGCCACACCCTTTGCAGCTCTTCCGATCTATCTGTCCCACTCCATTCCTCAACCCCACCCGGTTTGCAGTGTGCAAGAAAGATTCGCTGGATTTATCCTAATAGCCGGCGGCCCCGAACGGCCGGTCGATGTCTCTACCGAGTACTCCGAACAAATCACCCGAGATACCGCCGATGTTGTCTTTGACCATCTCATTGACTTCGCATTGCGACTGTCAAGTTATTCATAACGTCGTAGTCGCCATAGCAGTTTCAGCATCCGCACATAACCTGTTCTAATCAAGATTCAGACTATGCTTGAGATTACTAACACGTATAGGCAATGCCCTGAACAAGTTAATTACTCGTCGGCGCGACCTATGTCCGGCTACAGCGCAACAGCTGTACTTATCTATGATAGAACGGGAAAGAGCCCAGAAGAAGGTCAAGGTCGCTCCTTCCCTGGGTGTCAAGTCGCATCGCAAGGAAGGCGCAACCGTCCTGTTTCCATGGCAGCAGTCCAGACGCACCTTCCTGACCGGAGCAGGAAGGACCCCTACGTACCATGGCATGCTAGTATGCAATGCGATGCAATCTACGTACATCAAAAAAACACATGATGACGATCTATTGAAAACTACTACTAGGTACGCTCTCAATCTTTCCTGGACAACCATGTGGCAAGTGTGTTATTGCCTTACTCCCACCACTTAAGCGTCCCGCTTCACCATCAGGAGAAACCCCGTCGTCGCCCCCCGAACCTTCTCTTCACCTTCCTTCACGCCAGTCTCCCTCAGCAACCGCTCAATCTCCCTCCTAAATATCCTTACAACATCGCTCTCTGTCCCCACAAGGGTTGGGTTCGCCTCTCGCCACCTCGTGATCGGACTCCCTGTCCCAATCATCCTCTCAAACGCATCAAGCCCCACCTCCGGCTGCCCAACTGCATAAAAGTCCTCATCCCGAGCGCCCCAATCCTTCCTCACAAACGACGCTGGGTCGAACCCGGAAACCCTGGGCTCAATGGTCCAGGGGAGACCGAGATTTTCATAGCGGTCGCGTGTCATCCAGTTCCCCGCCGTGAAATGCTGCTGCACGTACTGTGTCTCAATCCGGTCCATGGCCTCCTGGATTGCATGGGCGTTGGGCATATCCGGATGTACGGCCATGTGTCCACTCGCCCAGATGGCGACGGTGCCACTGGGCTTGAGGACGCGGGCCGCACTCGTCCAGAAGGCCGGCATGTCGAACCAGTGTGCGGCGGTCGCGACGACGATGAGGTCGACGCTGGCGTCTGCGACGGCGGGGTCAAGGTCCCGACCTAGTTCTTCGGCCGTTGAGACCTCGAAGCGGATGGGCGTTCCCGAAGCGGAGGTGGGCAAATTGGCGACGCGGGAGCGCGCAGTCGCGATCATTCCTTCGGACGGGTCGAGACCGATGGCTGTGGTGAAGTGCGGCGCGAGGTTGGCAATTGCTAGGCCAGGGCCGCAGCCAACGTCGAGGACCAGGTCCAGCTTCCCACCGGTCGAGGTGTGGTGGCTCAAGACCGTGTTGTAAAGGTTGGGGTGGTAGTCGAGCCGGTTCTGGACGTAGGTTTTGCCTTGTTCGGCTGTGTAGGAGCGGAATGTTTTCTCCAGCATTTTGATTTCCTGATATGGTCGAATGCTACTGTAGCGGTAAAGGGGGAAAGAAAGAGGAAAGAGGAGAAAGTGGGCAATTGATTTGGAAGTGTTCCATGAAAGGAGCAACAGAAGATGATTTATAGAGCCGATCGCAACCAACCCCGCCAAAACCACTAACCCCGATCTATATGACGAGAGCGAATCTAGGCGGGATCCGGCTAGCGCGGGCGCAAGCCACAGGCGTGATCAGGCGCCCCAGTTGGGTCCCCCGTAAGGCGTAAGCGGATCGACACGGTGTACGCCCGGAGTACGCCTCGCACTGCAGGATGGCACTGCCAAGCAAGCTCGGTTTGAGCATGTCAGAATCATATTTTTTTCCTCGAATCAGCTCTTAGCCCGCTCCTGGTCGCCAGATGTGCCTTGTCCCCAGACGGTAATTCATAGGGGGCTGTCGAGTGAAGTGCGGACACTACCTAGCACATGTGGAGTGCAAGGAGGGTTCGCCATTCAGGAAACGGGTTTACTATGACTACCTGATGCACCTCATCCCGGTGCGTATTCATGAAGAGATATTGAAGACACGATTCTTCAGCTTTCGAGTGACGGAAATTAGAGTAACCTGGTGAGAGGATGCTCGACCTGCACTCTCGGCTTTTCAAATTAACCTAATTTGGGCAACCTATTCCCAACAAAGCCCTTCTTGTGGCTTCTTGCGTTTTGAGTTCAATTCAATGAACCAATACTTGACTTTAAGCGTGAGACTCGAGCTAGAGGTAGTGGAGACAACCTGAGCATGAGATCCATCCAGCAGTACGTGATTTTGGTATTTTGGGCTGAGAAGCTTTGGTATAATGGTGAAACCAAGAATCGGATATGGCAATTGCCGGGGTTATCACAATGAAACGACGAAAAGCGAGCAAGCCAAACCAAACCGGGTATCCAAGATTTCACAAGGCCATAACCACCGCCGCAAACACCGCAACAAGCAGCCCAGCCAGAGCCGGCCGATGTGAAGGCGCAAGATCTCGGGGGCCATCTGTAGAGTCGCCAGTACTAGTGTCGTCCTCCTCATCTCCGCCGTCTTGTTCGCTATCATCATCATCGTCACCCTCATCATCTGCAGAAGCACCGCTCCCCGGCGTGTAATACATCGGCCAATCCGCATCCACTCTATCAAACGCCCCGAGACACAGCTCCGTCTCGTTCTCTCCAGTCCTTAGATAATCCCAGATACACTGTACCTGCTCCCCACTCTGCAGCCGCGACGCACACGCCTCCCGGTCCCGGTCCCCAACCTCCGTCCCTTCAGCGGGACAATCCGTGCTATCCTCCAGTGTCCACGACGACCCATACCCAGGACACTCTTCGACGTCGATGCCAAATTCTTCCCCGGACCCGTCATCCACAAGCTCGAACCAGTGCGCCCCGGACGCAATCGGCTGGCGCGTGGATGAATACACCGAGCTCTCGCCCTCGGGGATACACGCTGTCGTCGCATAGTCCCACTCGACGCGATAGCTGCCCGCGCGTGCCTCTGTCCGAATGGGATCCTGCAGTGGTACGATGGCGAGCCCGTTGGCGTGGTACTGGAAGGTGTTTGTGGTGAGATCGGACTCTGCGAGGCCGCGCGCTTTGTTCTGCGTCCGGGTCTGGAGCGTCTGCCACTCATAGGGCTCACTGTCGGCATTGACAATGCGCCAAATGATGTTAAATTCATGGCGGTAAGCGAGCTCGGCGTTGTGGATTGCGAGGATTGCCGGTGGGGAGCCGAGCGTCGCGTTGGTGTTATAGGTTTTGTTTGCGGGGAAGAGGAGGGAGATTGAGACGGCTGCTGGGTAGGTTATCTCGCTGGTTGCGAGGCCCGTGAGGATTGTCCAGACGAGGGCGGTTGTAGCTGTTGTTGCGATGGAGGGGGACATTGTGGAGCTTAGTGGAGTGAAGCTGAGATGAATTGGGTTGCATGTACGGAGAATCACAGACGACGAGGATGGCTGTGGGGAAAAGAGGGGGTGTTGTTTGTGTTTTATCCATGATCAAGCAAGATCAAGGGTCTTTCAAGGTTCAGCCCTGCGCCCCGCTTGGCACGAAGGGAATACGAGGTTCTCTGGATCACTGCCAATAACTAGCCACTGCCCATGTGCGCTGGCTTGTCTGGTACTCAAGCGCAGAGCCAAGCACTTGGAAAAGAGGCGCAGCATGTGATATCGACCACCACACCCAGGGGTCTTAACTTATCCATTCGTCAGATCGGCCAAGTTACTTCGCTCTGGCCTAGCCATCCGGAGATTTCTCTAACCGGTACTTTTATATGTTTCCCCACTCACCAAGCGAAATCTTCGAGACGACTGTGGTGACTATATCGGAGGTCTATGCTCGTTAGTCTGTTTCGCAGGTGAGTGCGCCTGTAATACTTGGTACGTCAGAAAGCAGCGAATCCACATGAGCGGTATAATGCGCGATTATGATAGTGTCCAGCGATGTGAACGTAATGGTATAGCATGGCTATCACTAGGATTTCAACTGATGGAACCTTCGAATGGCCCGTTTACCAAATACGTTGTGCAAAGCGAAGAAAAGAAATGCCTGTTCAGATTATACGATATGTAAATAACAAAAACGCGTACAGCGGAGATAATGACTGCTGGAGGCGAGCCCGTCTATACCAGCTCTAAGTCTAATAATGTTGTATCAAAGTGAAAAGATCTGTATGGTGGTGGAATGTACCCTCACCCATCAAGCCTTCCCCCCATCGAGGTCCACAGGCCACCGCTCACGGATGGTCTTCCCGTACCGCGTGAAGAGGATAGGGACCGGCACAAATGCCAGAGCCAGGAACCCAAGTAGCGAATTACCCCAGCCAAGACCAAGGTCACTGAACATGGTAGGCCCCGCAAGTGGCAGCAGCGCACCAACCAAGGACCTTGTGGCAGTCAAGGTGGCGTTAGCAGACGCGGCGTACTTCGGGTAGCAATCGATCACGTATGTTTGGATGGGCATGTATACACCCATCATAGCCACGCCAAAGGGGAACATTCCGATAATGGGTACGATCCAGTGAACTTCCTTCTCGACTGTCCATCCGTACCAGAAGAAGGAGATGGGTAGAATGCTCGAAAAGATAATCATCAGAGGTAGACGCATCTCGGGTTCGAATACCCCGCCGTTGTGCCTGGTGGCCCTAACGAGCATTCTATCGTTGGTGAGGGCCATAAAGGCAAGTCCGACTGCGAAACCCATTCCGATACCGAGATAGGCGAGGCCGGATAGTCCTGTCGAGAAACCGTACTGCGTTCTGAAGACGGAGGAAATCGTGGTGAAGAAAAGATATAGGAGACCGTAAACGAATGACTATATTCGACCCGCCCGTCAGCGCTACGTCCGTATCAGAACCATAAGTCGAAGTTGGATCTCACCATGTAAGTGGAGAGGAGGAGTACGATTGGAGACTTGACCAGCAAATGGAAAGGTCGCTGCAAACCCAGCTTCAGAGCCTCTTCCACACGAACTGGCTCCGCACCCTGCTTTCCATTTCCCTGCTCGTAGGCACTGCGCAAATCTGTCCGGCCAGTCTCCTTTGCCAGCTTGGCTGTCTTCCATCTGATAAGCACCGGGGCGAACGTCTCCCGATTGAGGACTTCGATGGCGAGACTCAGGACCCCACCGGCAATGAGTAAAACCCAAAAGGCCCAGCGCCAGCCGGCCTCCTGACCAATAAACCCGCCAGCAATTGGACCAATGACCGGGCCCATGAGGGGACCAAGACCCCAGATTGCAGTGGCTTTGCCTCTTTGCTCAATCGGGAAGAGGTCTGCAATAACACCTGCTCCGAGGGTAATGCAGCCCGCTCCTCCAATGCCTGCGAAGAACCGGCATATGATTTCCGTCTCGATGTTTTGAGCTAGGGCACAGCCGATCTGCCAGACAACGAAAAACCAGTTGGAGAAACTTAGAACCACACGGCGGCCATAGATTTCGCTGAGCGGGGCGAGGAGGCAAGGACCGAACTGTAGATCGAACACTGGTCAGCCAAGGCAGGAATTGAACTCGTCACAGCTCATATTGCAGGGCTAGGTCATAACATACCGTGTATCCTAGCAGGAAAACACTGACGGTAAAAGACAGTATGGTCTGATTGGTTTCGCGAAAGTCCGCAGCCATGTAGGATACAGCGGGAGCAAACATGCTTGACGCGAGTGGCGATACCAGGGTAAATGCACTGATCAAGCCGAGCAGACCCCATTTCTTGCCAGGTGCAAAGTTCTGGGGGTTGTTGGGGTCATCTTGTCCCTCCCACCCCACAATGCCCCGACTGAGGTCAGTTTCAGGGAAGACCTTTTTTACTGCTGTCGAGTTGCTTCCAGGCTCGGGGTTGGCTTCTTTTTCAACGTCACGCTCCTCGAGTCGTGAGTTGTCGGTCTCGGCTATGGTAGACATGGCTGACAGTCGTCCATCGGGTGCGTCGTTTCGACTTTCCATAAATAAAGAACTAGTGATAGAAGTATAAAGGAAAATAAGATGACAAGGAACGTGCGGAGGATCTGAAGATCTATTGCCAAAGTGTTATGCGAGGGATGATCGCCGTGGGATAAGGACGAGTTGGGCAAACAAACGGAGTGAGGACGGGTTGCGAGTATTTAGGGGATGGCCTCGTGGCCGAGTTGGCATTCGGGACTCCGTGCGATGCACCCTTGAACCGGGCCGAGTGGTGAGCCAAGAACCGATAACACCGGTTGCAAGTGCACAATCCTACCCCAGAGTATCATCTGCCACTGCTCCACTGGCTGGCCGGTTTATGCATGTCTTGTGCGATGCCTGGCCATCCTGCATAAATGCTCTTGTGCAGAGCTTGTCTCCATAACTGCCGACACAGTGGACCCGAGTGTTGTAAGACCACCAATAAGATTAATATCAGCTCACCCTGTTAGCTGATATCTGACCCACTGTGGCGGCCTGGCGTGGGATTATACCCCCTAATGCGATTTTCCACTTATGGGATGGGCAGCGCATAACACAAGCTCCGTCGGGTATCGGTGATCGATTCTTCTCTCATTCTATCCGCGCCGCCGGAATTCATCTCAAGGCATTGTGCAGTGTATCTCAATGGACTCGTCCCTAAACACTAGCGGACGCAAATGGTCTCGAGTTCGAATGCGAAAGGTCGTTGATCAGAGTGTCGTCCGATGTCTCTGCTGACTTGTTCTAGGCATGTGACCACTGCAGACGGAGCAAGAGCAGATGCGAAAAGACCGACGGGTCTCCATCTTGCATCGCCTGCGAAGCGCGAGGAATCGCCTGCATCATCACACCTCAGACCATTAGGCAGATGGGGACACGTCCATCGCATGTCTTTCCAAGGACATCTGATTCAGATGCCTCAACCTTCATCTCCAGCAGGCAGCGGTCCAAGGTTGTATTGTACGACTGGATATATGGAAACAGTATGACGCGATCGTTCCCTCCTTCTCTACACCCTTGTACTAACCCAAAAAGCGCGATCGAGCGACCTGCTCAATGATCCTCGCCTGCTCGCTAATTTTGCGGATGACTTTCGACACAATGTTGAGTTTGCCATTTCACAACTTGCAAAAGTCGACACAGGTCGCTGCGAAACAGACTTCTTCGCGACGACGAGTCTTCCACAGGAATTCGCTCCTCTACCGGACGAAGGCGAGCTCTTGCGGATGATTGTCGTGTTCTCTGACTCGGTCCACTTGGCATTCCCTTTGTTTCGCGAATACATCGACCAGTGGCTCACTGAGCGAACATATATAGATCCATCTATACGTGATGACATACCAGCTTGGGCATCTCTTAATATCGTGCTCGCCATGGGCTACAAGTCTCAGATCCTACGGTATCCGGACACGACAGAAAACAAGATTAAGTGCGAACGATATCTCAAAAATGCTATAGACACTATACCGAGATTGATCTTCAAGTCTCCAACATTAGGCGATGTGGAAGCTTTACTAGGCATGGTTTGTGTAAAGACACCCTTGCCAGCTTAAGTGACTATCTAAGCATTTTAGGTACTTCTTATGAGTTGCAGTCTCGAATACCCATTAACGTATGGTCTGCTTGGTGTCGCAATCCGCAAAGCCAGGACCATTCGAGCGGAGCAGGCCCATTCATTTCGCGTTGGAGGAGTCGTTCAAGAGAGAAGAGCGCGTGTCTTTTGGGTCGCCTACGTTCTTGATAAGATGTATGCCAGTTTTTCTTTTCTTTTTTTTTCCCTCTTACAGTAAACGACTCTGACACAACCAGGACATCCTTCATTCAAGGCCTCGCCCCCTGCGAAGACGACAGCAACTTCGATGTTGACATGCCACGGTCCGTCAACGACCAGTCGGGCACAATAATCCTCCCCAATGGATTCAGGCTCCCCTTCGGCCAACACGTATGCCAGCTCGCCGTTATTCGAGGACGCATCTTTACCATGCTCTACTCTAGCAATGCACATTATAAGCCGTCATTAATAGAAGATCTCTCGTCGCAGCTACGAGCGTGGCGAATATCTGTCCACCCAGAGTGCGAGGCCTCGCTCGACATTATGGAGGAGTCTTCGTTCTCTCGACTCTATATTGTCCTCCTTCTCCTCACCTATCATCACACTGTCATTACCCTGCACAGAGCAGACTATCTCGCCCATGCAGATACTCCACAACTCCAGGCTGGGCCCCTCGCAGCTTGCACTCGCTCAGCTCGCAAGGCCCTGAGCCTCACTCGCTATTGTCCCATCTACGCACCAGTCGCTGTTCGGTATGCCTTACTGTACCTGTTATGAGCTTCAACTGCGTTCCAACTGACAAATTACAGGAGTGTGTTAATGGCTGTTTTCGCCTCCTTTGTCACTCTGACAATGCATATACTAGACGAGCCCTGGGATCTAACTTCAAGAACGGATCTGGCTGCCTTGCAAGATGCATTCGGATTTATTTCTGACTTGGTACATTTCAACAGCAACTTGCCCCTCGAGCAGGTAGGTAAGTTGGATTCGATGCTGAACATATGCCGCTGGCATCTGGATTCGGCTGAGCGGGCAATTCGATGTAGCCAAGGCGTGGCGTAGAGCTGTGCCTTCACACTTTTTGTCTGGTATCTATATACGTCTTAATCTTATCTGTGTAGGCTTGACGTCTAGCAATCCCAAAGCGTGATTCATATTGAATATACGCATCGTTTCAATTCGGTTTTCCGAATAAAGGCAGGTGAACAGGGCTAATGCCTATCCACAGGCCGGTCATGCAAGTACTAGTGCGGAGATTCCAGGCAGGGGACTGGATGTACGGAAGCAGTATGTCCTCAGGGCAGAATGCCTCAGCTGATATCCAGAGGTGTCCAAGAGACAAGGTGCCGTTTTTATAATGGCAAGACAGCGCATTGATGAGGCTGTGTGAGGCGTCCAAACCAAGAGACTTTGCATTGGCAAGGATAGTGTCTAAGAGACTGCCCAAATTTATGTTACCAGCCTGGCAAGATGCTTCGGGCAAAAGCTCTCATTTATTTCCTTTCCCCATTGTTACTTTGTTTCTTTCTTTTCGACTGCCCTATTTCTTATCTCATTTTTCAATCTATTGTTCCTATTCTTCGACCTTATCCTTTACCCAGCAACCATTATTCGACAAACTTTTCACCGAAGCTGTTATCCACCACTTGCAACTTGATCATTCCAATTTATTTCCATCTCATTGTTTCTCTTGCTATTACCGTTCCTATATTTCTCCCCATTCCGCTCGTGACCGCCTTTCATCTCTTCTGCCTGGAAAGCATCGAGGAAGCTACAGGGGGACCAACACGCGCGTGTTGCTCTGGTCCCAGAACACATCAAGAGCCTTCCTTCCTATTACCATCGCTTGGCTTTTTTTTCCCTTGTTTTATCCAGTCTGCATTGCAATCCTTACGTCTGTTTACTTGTCGTCCTCTCAATTTCCTTCTCGTCGTCATCCTTCGTCCCTACTGCCATCGCGTCGCCCTCCTCCTCGATCGCAAACCTTTCCAGCCATCGTCTGTCAGCCCTACCCAGCAATCCCTGACGAATTCCGACAGGGAAATCTCTTCGGACATCCAGAATACCTCAGACCATCGGCCCATTTCCCACAAGCTGCCGAGTTGGCTGGAACAATCGCAACGCACCGGGTTGCGCCCATTCGTCGACCGCGGAAGAACAACACCACAGCCGATTTTCAGATCTCGGCTCGACGAGGCGCATTGGCGCGAATCTTTGCGCTGCAGTGAGTTTAGAGAGATGGGACCTCCACAGCCATCCCGCAGCGTGGTTTGCTAACACCTGAAAAGCAACGCCGGGGTGAAAGGAGAACACAGAAGCCATCAAGTCCGCATGATCTACAAGCAATCAAAGGAGAAGCGCCGTCTGCAGAATACCTTGCTATAATCCAATCACATTATGCAACTCCGCGTCGCCGAGCAAGCACCGAAATACTTTTCTGGTTGCCGGATGGCCCAACGTAAACACCACTCTTATCTCAATTTCTGTTGCGCTCTACACTATACACCCACAATCTTCTGTCGAACAGAAAGCCGAAATTGTCAATAAAACACCAGTGCAATCCACGATTAGCCGATGTCTGGAGACAAAGATTGCCTTGAAATATCGCTCCCTAGTCAGCCTTAGAACGTGATCCAGCCACACCCTTCGCCTTAGAATTAGGAGAGCCTGCGTTGCTTTGACTCGCTGGTACACCATGAAACAGGGTTTGCATTGTGCGATTAATGACATTATGGACTTACCCCAGAAACCCTTGTCACTCTTGACATGATCTTTGTTAATCCAGACTCGGTGCTAGAAAGTGGTACTTGAGGTACGACAGCCGTTGCTGAACATTCACGTCATCGGAAGACGGCGCTGAGATAACACAAAACTGAAGCAAAGGCGATGGTTCTTCGACTGAGAAAGAGCCGCCTGGACAATCAGGATCGCTGGGTCCACTGCGCTCATAACTGGTGATGGAGATACGAGTGGTAAGCCGCAATGACCTTAGATGATTTTGAGTTAACCCGTCATAGGGGGTATACTGTCATCTGCGTCCACCTATTCCTTTCGTTGGCAGGTCGCCGTTCAAGGTCTGAGGAGTCGGTCAAAACTGAAATAGCGAAGAAGACCATGAAACACCCCACAAAATCCACTGATTCAACGGTGATTATGAAAAGTCGGACCCGGAACTGACAATTTATACCGCTCTGACGACGGTAATATGACTGACGCTGAGGCAAGCGGTGACCCTGGAGATATTGAATTTGACCGGAGTACGCGACGGGTGAGTAGACTGCCTTTCTTGAACTTGGGCACTTCTGCAGGCCCCTTCTAATTTCCGCCCTTGGTCTTTGGATTTTACCTTGCCTCCCATGCATATATCGCCGGATAGAAACCATAAGGGTACTTAAAATAGCCAAAAAAATGTGGTGCAGGATCTTGAACAGACTAAGAAAACCATACAGGAAGCAAAAAAACAGTTAGTAGATACTTATATAAAGCTAATCAAAAGTAATAATCTCTTTCTTCCTAATCCCTTTTATTTGGTATAAGTTCTTCTTTCTAGGTACTCTAGTCTATAGTTGCTAGATAGAAACTATAAGAGTACTTAAAATAGCTAAAAATATAGTGCAGAATCTTAGGCAGAAGACTAAGAATACCACGTGGGCGATAGAGACCCTGTAGACTGCTTATTATGAATATTATTTCATGGAGGCAAGTTGCTGCTTGATAGGCAGCTCTAGTAATATGAAGGGAAGAGGCAGTCACCGTGGTGAAAAGAAGTGTTAATAGATAAAGAGGAACAAAAATTTAAAAGTAACTGTGTGATGCAGCGTAGCAAGAACAAGGTTCGAGCGGTCAGAGCAATCAAGGCAGCAGCGACATGACCAAAAGGCGCAAAGCGGGAAGAACAGCGGATTGGGGTTATTGAGGTGTGGAAATCAAAGTCGGAGTCATTAGGTCGACTAAGGCTCTGAGGCTTTCAAGACTATTAGATAGAGAGAATATGAGGAAACCCGCGGAGACATTCTAACAGCAGGATCATGCATTGGACCCCACTTCCCTGGCTGTCAATAGTAAGGGAGTTATTATAAGTAGCCTAAAGCGGACTTAAAATTAAGAGAATAATTTAGAGAAGGAATAACAAAGACTATCATGGCAACACCAGGAAACATAAAGCTCTCAGGGCTCTCCAGGCTAACTAAAGTGGAGACTTGGGGATACAAAGAGCACGTAATCTTATCTCTTTTACAATGCTCTTCCCTGGTCTCAGCTTAGCCCTTCACCCAGTCAATGCTTCCAAATCCTGGATAGTTTTACCATCTTACCTTCTGCTTCCGCGTGCGTTCTTTACAATTTATTCTCCAAATATTTAGACTACTCCGGTGGAATCTCGGCTTGACAATATGCAAAAACACGACTTGACCAGGAAAACATCGAACCCAAATGCAAAAATCTTCAAGATCCTCCAACGGATACTTGACCGTTACACTCGCCCAGGTGGCGACTGGCGGTCATCAGTGTATTATAAGGCCACAAGGGTTCTTTCCAATTACCCAAAGATGTGATAACCAACACGCGAGCCTCGTGGCTGGCTTAGGGCCATATCCAGGAGCATTGATCACTACGGGCCCCAGCTAATATTAAACATGATAAGAGCCTGGAGCCTCACGCCGGAATCCGGATCGAGCATTGTATTGTCTGTCACCAGCTGGGCGCTCAGCTCCTGATCTCCCCTGTTCTTTTGAGCCTTCTGCTACGGAAAGGACAAGAATCCTGCCCTGACTTTTCGTTTCAATCAGCTCCGTGGGCGCAACGAGCGAAGAGCAACCGCTGCCTGTAGTGTCCATGCACACGCGGTGATCAATATCGCTAAGCCATGTACTATAACATCTGTTTAAACTACCGCAAGGGATACCCTACCAGCTTTTTGAACTTGAGTTCCATGACTCTCAATGGCTTCTTTCAAACATTTGAATAATCCCGAAAATCACTGCGTCGTCTAGGTACACAGGGCTGGATCCCATTGCGTTCCCTAGCAAATCGACGATTAAAGGAACCCACAGAGAGATTGTCGTGATGTCTCGCGTTTTAGGGTTTCTCCGTGTCTTGGAACCCCATTTCCCATTGAGTACGACGTGTGGCCCCCGGAGAAGGGGTCCAGCCTTCATTGAAGCCACTTGGAACGTGGTTAGGCAGTGGCACTCTGATTTTCACCATGCCCTTTATGTGCTGCAACTCTTGATGCTAAGGTCCATTCTGGCCTCGAGCTCATCTACGTTTACTACTCCAATAGTCCGTACAAGGAACATAATAAGTTCAACGCGCTCACTCCAAAGGCCGACGACACCATACATACTACCTGGTCCAAGCTGACAGTATCCACGCCAATTAAGACCACCGGACGGCCTCATATCTCCTTGCCTGTAATCCTCCCGGCCTGTCTACACACCCACGGCAAGGGTCATGCAGTGTCATGACAATGCGGCACTCCGAGCACAAGTGGAACTGATGTTTGGAAATCCAAAGCCGTCTATATTGAAGCCACGTGTCGAGAGTATCCGGGTCTTCGCAGCCTGGCTCGGGGCATTCTATCCAATATTGACGGGAGACGTGGCCCTGCGCGTCCACCAATATAGTCATGACACTGGCTCTGTTGGCTAGCTACTTCCTTTGTTGCTTCAAAGGCAGTTGAGGCTTAACTGGGGACCTACACAGCAGGGACGGGTGCTGGGTCTATGTCTTCCAGTCGAACACCCCCGCCGTCCGGATATCTAACGGTGTCGATAACTTGCTGTGGGAATTGTGCGGTGGATGCTGTGGTCGAAAACTCCCTTTGGGAATCGGATGCAGTAGTGTAATAGGCTGATGTAGCAAGAGCGGGATTTGCAGAACTTGGTTCAAAGGGCGGTACAGTAGTGTGATAGGCTGATGTAATAAATTCTGGATACGCTGAGCTTGCTTGGGGAGCTGGGTCTGTGTAACGCTCCTGAGAGGCCTGTTCGAAGCCAGTGGGGTTCGAAAAGCTCATATCAAAGACCTCAGGTTGTCCGGAGGAGGTTGGATTTAAAGGGCTAGTGCGAGAGGCTTGTGCTTTGGAAGCTGGGGTGGAAAAACTCGGTTGAGAAGCTGGTGGAATGGAAGTTGGACTTGTAGTACTGAACTGAAAGGGCTGTCTTTCGAAGGCCGGGCCTGAAGAGCCTGTCCTAGGTGTTTGTCTGGAGGAAGCAGGAATTGGAGACCTCGACTGAGGGACTTCTCTGGAGAAGGCCGGGCCTAAAAGCCCTGTTTGGGGTGCTTGTATGAGGGAGGTGGGATTTGAGGAACTCGGTTGAGATGCTTGTCTGGAGGAAGCGCGAACTGAGGCACGCGGCCGAGACGCTGGACCTGAATGATCCGCTTGAAAGAAATCATAATAAAACCGCTTAGACATGGTAGATACTTGGTAGAAATATGAGGAGTTGCAAGCCGTCGCCGCCGTGGAAGAGGCCAAGTGACGCAGACCGAGTAACATATTCATGTCGTCCCTTCCCTATTCATCCCCTTCAACCTTCCAACGCCCACTACACATACGCCACCAACAGTCTTCATACACTCTTTGAGCTGCTCGCTTGAACTGTGAACATGAGTTACATAAGCTTCCGCCTGAAATCGTCCATGAGATCTTAGGTCAGGTTGCTCCCACCAGCTGGGATTGGGGTTGGCCTTTGAAGGCTTGGGCAGAGCTCAAGATTAAACGAAATGACATGGCAGCGTTCCTCAATCTACGTCTGATGTGCTGTAGGTACCCAATCCGCTCTCTCTATGCAGTGACTGACAGTTGACCTGCTTTGACAGCGGTATTTAATGACATCGTGATCAAATACTTCTATGCTAGTATCGTGGTGGACGATTACTGTACCCATCTACCCCTCTGGCACGGACCGATCTCCCGCTCGACTATGGCAATGGGAATGCAGCTTCTTAGAATGCTTGTCGAACGTGGAGGGCCGCAATCCTACTTCCTGAATCCGATTGTACTTGCGATAAAAGAGTGCGAGGGGCTTTTTTCGCGCACTAGGTATTACGACAATACTTATGAAGTGCGAGAGATTTACTTGAATGGAATTCTGGAGACATACACCGGACTCATGGGCTATGCCGTACTAATCCATTTCGTCTCCCATCTCGAGGAGGATTGCCTTGATGACCGTCAGAAGTCTAAAGACGAAAAGGAACACGACTGGATGTATGTTATCCTGATGGCCGCCGCTTATCTCGGACGCATTCGAGACTTGAAACACTTGATAACCCTAGGTCTGGACGTTAATCGGAACCATGAGGCTACGTGGCTATATCCGCCACTCATCGCAGCTTCGTTTGGCGGACAGGAAACAGCTGCTAGAGTCGTCGTCGAACACGGTGCAGATCCCCATACTGTGATGCGGTCGAATGATTCAAGTAATGAGAACGCGATCCATTTTGCCGCTCTCTTTGGCCATTGCTCCCTCATCCAGTTCCTCGTTGGCCATGGTGTCAACCCTCGATTGGAGAGCCTCAAAAGCGATACTCCACGGATCTGGGCAGCCGCAGCAGGAAACCCAGATGTTGTTCGCATACTTCTGACCTATTATATTGATGTCCCCGAAAAACGCCAGCAGCTTGAAGCCGCGCTCGACTGGGCTGCTAATCGCGGTTACAGTGATGTCGTTGTGGAGATCCTGAGGGACCCCGATTCCAAGTATAGCCACACAGCGCCGCTGGACTCGGCACCGTTAGCAGGAGCAGCCATCATGGGGAGAGAGGATGTGGTCCAAGCCCTTCTTAGCGACCCATATGTCATGGGGAAGGAGTGTACAATATTTCGGCGTGCACTAAGTGCGGGAGAGACAACAACCGTCAGAACCATGATCGACAGCAATCGTAAAATGCTGGAAGAGTACCAAATCGTCTACTCTGAAACAGCTGTACACACTGCAATTGATTCTGGAAAGCATGAAGTGGCCAGTCCTTTACTAGTGCTTGTGGACTTCCCTATTAATTATAAACGAACATACCATGATAGTTACCCTACACTGTGCTACACCGGGCAGCTGAGTCGCAGGATACCGCGATAGTCCAGGCTGTTCTAGAGCATCCTAGGCTAGACATCAACCTTTGCTCGGGCACGGATACGGGCGGCCAGTATGAGTGCGCTCTCAGTTTCTCTATCAAGATCAACACGCCAGTGCAGGAAATATTTGAAGCGATACGCGCCCATGCTGGAGTCGATGTCAATATTCGTGATGGTGCTGACCGCACTCCTCTTGCAGCAACTGCTTTGAAGGGACAGGTAAAAATGATGCAGATGCTTCTAGCACGGGACGATGTGGATAGAGACCCAGTGGATGGTGACGGCAACACACTCATGCACCTTGCCTTACTCTCAGGCAAGCAGAGCATGGTTGACTTCCTACTAGCGACGAGGGGCACGGATTTTTTACGGACCAGAAATAGGGAACGCCAAACTCCCATAGCTCTGGCTGTTGAGTTAGAATATTTGGATATCGTGAAGTCAATGCTCAACATCGTCGGAGGCTCGGCGCGAGACACTCATACTTGTTGCAGTTGCCAGTGGAAAGGAAACGTTGAAGCTGTTGTTAGATCAGAACCCGGAGGTACCGATGAACAGCACTCCACGGATCTATGGGGATTGGGATAAGGCTGCTTCTGCGAGGGCAGTGAAACCTGGCCTGGATCACCTGCCAAAATACCTAGAAACGGAGGGTTTGATTGTCCCCTTATCGGGAAAGGTGGACGAGTAATATACCGTAGGTCAGCTGAGAGCCGACTACAACCCATCGTTGCCCTGTATTTTAGTCTCTTACGACAGTGGTAATGGAAATTAGGGAGACTATAAAATAACTCGCGAGGCAGTGGCCCACATAGAGAATTAGGAATTAGCTTAGGAATCAATTCTGCTCCAGAGTAATCTCATTGCAGACTCTTGAGCCTACCCCTCCGTCCCTCCATCCCTCCGTCCCTCCATCCCTCCGTCCCGACGCACATTTCGTTATATATCATCCATCAAGCCTAAGTATCCAGCCACTTGCATAAGCCCGAGTCCCTCAGACAACCTTGTCCTTCGCAAATCTCCCCGTAACCCCTCGAATCCGCTTTCCGAAAACGTAAATGGGTATTCCACAGAGCCACATCGCAGCCGTGAGCCCCGCAAACGTCCCAAATGCCCCATCATATCCATGACTCTCGACAAACGGCGCCGTCCCATAACTCGTCCCAAACGAGATGATGCCACGGAACGCACAAATAATCACAAGCAACGGCCCAGCGCGCGCGGGATACGAATCCAAGAGGTATGTAATCGCCACAATATTCGCACCTACAAAGCAAAAATAATACGCGGCCACGGCCCAAGCAAAAACAAACCAGTGATACTTGTCAGGATTCGCGCCTCCCGCACCATACAGCGCCGCCGTGAACGTCCCCACGATAATCGGGAAGATCAGACTGATAATCCGCGTCTCGGGCTCGTGAACGCCATTGTTCCGCTTCGCAAAGTACTTGGCGAGGTAGTCGGATCCGTGGCCGAGTAGAGGGAGAGCAAGGAGTGCGACGACGATCTGGCCGCAGTTGACGTACGAGGCGGACTTGTTGGGCCAGTTGTAGGGCGGTGCGTGCAGGATGTTGGCGTAAGTTGTTCCGATTGCGATGTTGACGCCGATGGTGAGGCCGTTTAGGCACAGGGCCCAGAAGACGTTGGGGAAGAGGAGGAGCTCAAAGGTTTGCTGTTTACATCGAAGGTGGTTAGCATTGAGATTACAGGTTCGATGTTACAAGGGAAGAAGGGGAGGAGTAGTACCCGTAGAACCTCCCAAACCTTCCACCAATCCGGCTCCCCAACCCAGAGACGCATATCTGATTTCCACGTGCGAGGCGCGTACCGTTCGAAATCCAGTGGTGGACGCTCAGTGCACATAGCCACCCCAGCATCCCGCTTCATCTGCGACGAGGCGTCCGTCTCATCCCCCGACTCGCCCTCCTGGAACGAGGCAATGGGTCTCTGGTATTTCGTCTCGGGGACGAAGAAGAAGGCGAGAACCAGCTGGGCGCCGGCAAGCGCAGCGCCGAGGCCGTACCACCATTGCGGCGTGATGCTGTCCGCGATTGGGCCGGCGAAGAGGACCCAGACGGCGGTTAGACTCACTTGGATGGCTTGTTGGCCCATCAGGCCTTTGCTGCGTTCGTGGAGGAAGAAGATTTCCTATCAGGCCACCTTAGTTGGGCCGCTTCTTTGGCAGACAGGGAAAGACGTGAAGTAGATTGGGGTACATACCTGTGTGATCATAGGAACTAACGCCTCGCTTTGCCCGGCTGCAAGTCCGACAACGCAGCGCGCCCAGAGATGCCATTCATAGTTCTGTTCCAGCGCGCAGACAACTGCACCGATGACGAGAACGACGGTTGAACCTAGAAGAACAATTCGACGGCCGACCCCAATGGCTAGGGGCATGCCGATGAGGTTTCCGATACCCCTGAGACCATTAGCTGATGCTTCTTCCGTAGTTATAGGACGCAAGACGCACATGAAGAGAGTCGGATATGTCATCAAATGCGTAATATCCGCATACCCCTTGCCAACAGCCTCATACCCAGGTATATAGAAGCCTAACAGTCCACCAAAGCCGCTCACGAGCGCGAGACCGAGCGTGGAAACTGCGACTTGTCAGCGGGACCACAGCGTAAACTATCCAGGCCGACTGACAGATGGAAATGACGACGAGGACAATCCACTTCTGCCATAGCGGCATGTTCAATGGATCCTGCGGATCCGCGGTAGGCGTCGGAATATACACGATCAAACCATCTGTCAGCTTGACGGTTCCCATCACCTTGTCCTTTGGTGGAGCGATGCCGGCTTCTTCGAGGTCTTCGACATGCGTGATGTCGTTCTTTGTGTCTGTCATTGCGACTGTTGTTCCTTGCTCTGTTCCGCTGTGGGTTATTGGTTGGGCGGAGGCTGCGGTGTTGTGGCGACGTTTGTTGTGGCAGGGATGAACGCGGTATATATCGTGATGCCCAGAGACGCCAATGATAGGACCAAGATTTCAAAACCTGGAGGTGAACGCTGAACTGACCCTAGGTTTCGTCCACCATGCCGAATACGCGGAGGGCTGTGTCGAGGGTTGACGCGGCTGGAGCGCAGGAGAAAGGAGACCTCCGCATCCCCGAGACCAGAAGGTTGGCCAAGTCTCGGCGGAGCTTTGGTTTCGGGGGGTCGCCGAGGGTCAGGCTCCGAGGGCGCTCTTTCAAGCCACATTTCGGGGTAGATGCGAATCTCGATTTCCCGGAGGAATAAGCTCAACTCCAACATGGGGACAAAGTTCGGGGCGAGGTTTGCGGGGTAAGCTGGGGAGATGATGCTCGGCGCTCTCCCCCTGTCTGCTCTAGTTTCCACCCAGCCTACCTCGACCACATTCGGTAAGCAACCCTCTACTGGTCTAAGTGCGGAGCAAAATAGAACGTGAGATGTAATCATAACAGGATTGCATTGGCTATCTAGTTCTGCCTCGTATCTGTCTAGTAGGGCTTGACACCAGCCAGTTTCAACACCGTCTCCGTCAATTCGGGCTTCTCGAATGGCTCTGTCCGATACACCGGACACACCTCGCCATTTCGCATGGGCTTCTCCGCCGCAGGGCGAATGTTGCTAGTAATAGAGTTAGTACTAAATCTAGTCGCCGAAAGACGTAAGGAAACATACCAATGCGGCCAGTGTGTCGTCCCCATGTAATTCTCAAAACAATACTTCTTCAGCTCCAACGCCTTCTCGGTGGCAAATCGTCTCGGGGTCATGCAGATATACTGCACATGGCGAATCTGGTCGCCCTCGGGCAAGCAAGCATAGTGCATAGTGCGAGAATCCCAGAGGACAAAGTCGCCAGGCTCCATGTTTACCTTGATCATCTCACACCCACGCTCTTCGAACCACTTGAGGTCCTTTTCGTGAAAGAGGAAGAGGTCCATGTACTTGAGCTCGGGTGGTGGGGCATCCTCATGGTCGTACGCGTCACGCTTCGAAGCGAAGAACTCGTCAAAGAGTTTGGCGGAGCCCTTCATGAGCATGAGGCCGCCGTCGCGGGGACCATTCGGGGCAAAGTTCAATAGGCCTTGGACGGCTTGCATCCTACTACAGTTAGCCGCCATCCTTTCCTTTGAAGCGAAGTGGGAAAGCGCACCCCTTCCGATTCGGGTTCTGGTCGCAGTGCGGCCATGGGCTCCAATTGAGATCCTTTCGGCGGGGAAGCGAGATGTTCAGCCCGTCAAAAGAGCAAAGCAGCTCCTTGGTTTCCCACAGTTTCTCAAAAATCTCGATTACAGCAGGTTCGGAGCGAGCTTCCCACGCCATCTTCTCATGGGTTGCGCCATATGCGAAATACATCCTAGCTTCATTAGCCCAGGCTTCGGCCAAACAAATAACAACACTTACCCTCCCTTGAAGCTCACTGGAAGGTGCTCCGCGGTCCAAGTGCTTTCATCTTTCTCGTCAAACCCAAGGTTAAAATTCTTCAACCACTGAATCTGCTTGTCACAGTAGTACTTGGCTCGCTCGGGGCTAATCACGTTCTTGAGAACGACGCAACCATTCTTGTGGAACTCGTCGCGCCAGTCGCCATAGTGGCGGTCGCTGAAGTCGACGAGGTCCTTGACTGTGTAGGACTCGGTCGTCGCCTCGACGATCTCTTGGAGGGTGGTTGTCGACATGCTGTAGCTTGGCTTGACTGATTTGTCTGATAGGAGGAAGTGACTTGGTTGTCTTGGTTTCTGTCGGGGGAACTGATGGGTGTTCGAAAATCACTTAAGTAAACGCTCCGGATCTTGGCTGCTGTCGATACCCCCCTTGTTCCACGCCTCGGCGGGTGATGTCGCTGTTCGGGGCCCTCCGAGCCCCCACAGGCCCGGAGACTGGGGACCGAGCATTCGGGCGCTAAAAAGCCCCGAGACGGGCCATCCCCCCACCAGTATACCGTCCACGATCAGGGTGAACCGGAGGACATCCGAGGATGGAAGCGCCGCAGATTCTATAAAAAGATGATAAAAAGATGGAGGAACTGTGATATGATATCAGCATCAACTTAGCCAAGATCATTCGTTCACTCACCATGCCGCCCCCCGTCCAAGCCGCCTACAAACGCATCAAAGCCCCCAAAGAGGGCGAGAACGGCTACGCCGGCTTCCAACCCGGCAAAACAGAAGTCTTGCCTGCAGGTTGGAACGGATTCAACGCAAAGCCTTTGACAAGCTCCATTCGGATCGACCACGATGTCGAGATTGTTGTACGCGACGGCTCTAGACTGTACGCTGATGTATACAGGCCTGCGGAGACGAACGAGAAAGTTCCCGCCATCCTAAGCTGGTCGTTCTATGGGAAGAAGTATTCCGCACTGGATATGCTTCCCATGTGCGTGTGGAACTGCTGCGTGCCGCGCTCAGACCTGAGCGGGCTAGAGAAGTTCGAAGGGCTTGATCCCGCGACGTGGTGTCCCAAAGGTTATGCAATCATCAGCGTGGACACACGCGGAGCGGGAAACAGTGACGGCCTGATTGGTGTTATGGGGCAACAGGATGCGGAGGACGGGTACGATGTTGTCGAGGCCATCGCCTCCATGGACTGGTGCAATGGATGCATTGGGATGGCTGGAAACTCGGCACTGGCAATCTCTCAGTGGTTCGTTGCTTCGCAGCAACCACCGTCATTAAAGGCCATTGCACCATGGGAGGGATCGGGTGACATCTACCGCGAGCAGTTTTGTCGTGGTGGCTGGTTCTCCATGTCAAACTTCGACTTAATTACTAACGAGATCGTGCGCGGGCCCGCGAGCTCTGGAATTGAGGATATGGAAGAGATGTATCGTCGGTCACCGGTCTCGAGCCCATTCTGGGAGGATAAGCGAGCGGACTTGACCAAGGTAAAGTGTCCAGTTTTTATCAGAGGCAGTGATGTCAGTTCGATCCATACAATGGGGTCGGTCCGTGGCTGGCTCGAGGTGCCTCATGACAAGAAATGGATTCAATGGGGTAGCAAGCAGGAGTGGTACGAGCTGTATAGCTGTCCCGAGTCGCTGGACGAGCTGTTCCTGTTCTTCGATCGGTACCTCAGAGGGGTCGAAAACAACTGGGAGAGCACACCCAAGGTGCGCTGGTCTGCGCTACAGTTCGGCGATCGTGAGGCGATTGATGATATCGTCCTCGAGGACTTCCCGGTTCCAAACACGCAATACCGGGAGTTCTTCCTGTCATCTGGGAAGCTGAACACAGGTCCTGTCTCAACATATGAGAAGATCTCGTATGACTCCGAGGCAGCGTCCAGCTTCGCTGAATTCTCATACACCTTCGACAAGCCAGCTCGACTGATCGGCCTGCCAAAGGCTGTGCTCTACATGTCCTGTGACGACCGCGACGACTTCACAGCGTTTGTTATCATTCGCAAGAAGGATAAGAACGGCAAGCCATTGATGCACCTAAACTTCCCATTCCATGCGACACCGGTTAAATCCATCGACGAGATCCCACAGAAAGAGCAAGCGAGTTTGAACCTCCATCTGGGCTCCACTGGTATCTTGAGAGCATCACATCGCGCAATCGATCCGGAGAAGAGCATCCATTCGCAGTTCCCCTTCCATCCTCACAAGTCCCAGGAGAAGGTTCGTCCGGGTGAGATTGTGAAGCTCGAAATCGGCATCTGGGCGATGGGGGTCGATTTTGATGCAGGGGAGACAATTAGCGTCCGGGTAAGACGATTCCTTGCGTATTTCCGTGGAACAGGAGCTAACATGGAGCAGGTATCCGGTCAATATCCGAGCATCGCCGAGTACAAGACTTGGTCAAAGCCTCGCCCAGAACACGAGCTGAACCGTGGCAAACACTTTATTCACTGCGGTGGGGAATATCCCAGTACTGTTATTTTGCCGTTCATATAGTTGCTTAGGACAAGCCCATGGAATATAGAATGCAAATGTGACTCGAAGAGACCCGATTTCCCGATTAGCTGCAGGCCAGAATGCACCAAACGCATCTTCCACTATTTGGCTTACCTAGTCCCTGCGAATGCTTTGATCCGTAGATGCTTCTCTCGCCGACTAGGCGGAACCGGAGTGGAACTAGGAGGTTGGCCTTCATGGCATAGCAGCGATGGATCCCGGCCAGAGCATGCAGATCGAGGTGTATGGCAAATGTAGTTGCGCAGTACTTGTACATTGGACAAAAGATCGAATAATAAGTACATGATATGACCGAACATGTTGAGCAGAAGTAAATAACCCAACGGCCACTTTCTTCGCGTCGCTTAGTTTCGCACAAGTGAAAAGAACCAGTCCATCTTGGTGCCTTCCCTCGGTGGTGTAGTTCGTTTTCTGGCCAAAGAAGGATAAACGCAAAGAGCAACCTGAGGGCTGGCCGACTTAAGACTGAGCTGGACTTTGAAGTTCTTGTCATCCGGGAAAATAACCCGCGGCCGCGTGTTCACGCCATATGGGTCTAGCAGCAAAGGGGACAGAAATTCAAATGTGCCAGATCAATAGAGGTGGAAAAAGGGGCCTATTGCCGGATATCTTCGAAACCTGTCGACAATGAGTTCTCGTGTTTAGAGCAGTGGTAACTTTGTGTTTAGGCACACCTTTCACATTCGGGGTTTCTCCGGTCATTCTCACTCCACGATCTAGACCTTGACATGACGTACGGAGCGATGAATGGCGCGCACACGCCCGCAGTCAACGAAGCTGAGATCAGAACTTTGGTCAGCATCACGCCTATATGATAGACCTTTGCCTGCCCCGGTCGCGCGTATATCTTGTCTTTGGGCTTTCGGGGACAAATGTTGAATGAAACATCGCGCAGCAACCTCACATATGGATGGGACACAGAAATCCTTTGCGGCCCTGGGGCGATTGCGACTGCCGGTAAAGTCTGCATAAGACCTCCGAGAGCTGGAATGGAATGGAGTCATGGACAAATCTTGGACTTCCATTGGAGCACATTTTCTTCTTCGGCGACTGCAATTACCCCAACCGCTTGGCCTTCGGCCGCGTGATCTCAAATGTCGCAGCCCCGATTGGACCCGAGGGACACCTACTCCTCCATATGGAGATAGGCGCGTGGGGGTCTTCAGAGAATTACCAGGCCAGTCACAGTGACCTTGTTTTGAACGTGAGTCGCAGGTCTCGACTGCCGCGCAGGAAGCTGACATCTCGCTTGTCATGTCGTCGCTCGAAATGTCCCCCACTTTCCGACCCCGCATTTTAGCATTGAATTTCCCCGTGGGGGTGGCCACAACGCTCCGATGGGCAGATGGGATATGTTGGCTCTCGCCGATGAAGGTGGCCTGATCCAGTTCTGCTCCGCAGTTGACCGAGCATAGCATTGAATTTCTCTCGCACCATCCGAATGGATCGTCCCTCGAAGCGTCCGCGCCTGTCAATGGCATGTAACATTTGCCGCCAGCGCAAGGTCAAATGTGACGCAGAATACCCAAAATGCCGGAACTGTCGAGTCCGAAACCAGGCTTGTGTCACGACTGATCCTCAACGACCTGGATGTCCGGGACTGCGCGAGTGGCTAGACGTCCCTGAGAAGCAGCTACAGATCACAACTGTCGATGCAGGCATCCAGAACAACGAGTACTTGCAAAATGCCCACACCCAAAAGAATTCACTACAAGAGCCGGACTCATCTGAAGTCGACGGTGATACTGGCGCAGATAGCGAAGTCTCACCAGTCCGCCAGCCGTTCGACACCTCAGTAAATACCGAAGATGGAACAAAGCGAACAAAGATTCTCGGGGGAAGTAGCTCCCAGTGCCTTGCCAAATCCCTCGATGTATACTTCAAGGCTGCTCGAATGCAGCCTGTCTCCGAGTTCTTTCGGCACGGGATGAGGCACGCCGAAGAGCTCGACCTCGTGCTTGCCTTGTTACTCCCCGAGCTCCCCGACACCGAGAAGCGGGCAAAGTACATGTCGGTATACCGTTCACGCATCTACCCATTGTATCCCGTGTTCGACCTAAGTCGTCTAGAAGCAGGGATTGCGGAACTAGCCGCAATGTCGAACTTCAATTCGCTTCCTCGGGACGACATACCGCTCCTGGTGTGTGCATATCTCGTCATGAGCATAGGAGCAGACGAATACGCCCAATGCCCGACCGAGGAAGGGGAGCGTTATCTTCATGCCGCGGCCAGCCTTCTCGCTCATATCATCGTCGTGCCTTATCTGCATACCGTGCAAGCACTTCTGCACTTCACTATCGCGTATAGAGGCCACAATCGAGAGGGCCTCGCATGGCAGACACTGGGAATGGCCATCCGTATCGCTTACACACTCGGCCTTCACCATGCTCAGCCATCCAAGTCCCCCGTCGGCGCTTCAGAGAAACCTGGAATCCGTGTCCGAGTATGGGCAACGTGCTGTGCTCTCGAAAAGCTGATGCACCTTGCTTCCGGCTGGCCAACTCTAATCTCAGACGACCTCATGGCCCGAAGCAATAGCCTAAAGGGGACAGAATACCAATTCCTACAATGGCACCTTGGCTTGGCTGGGTACCAGGGTAGCATCAGCGACCACTTGTACAGTCACCCCGCAGGCCGTAGTACCCGCAGTGTGCGACAAATTCTAGTCGATACTGCGCGCCTCGACAGGGATCTCCTCTTGTGGGCGAACGACATTCCTGTCGAGCTTCGCCCGGGCAATGATATTACTTGCGCGAGCGACGAGTTTCACATGGCTGCATTCCTATCCATCGAGTATCATGCTGCAATGATAGCCCTTCACCGTGCTGCACTCATCGCACCGAGAGCCAAGATGGAACAAGAAGTTATGAAGCACTGCTCTGACGACCCGTCACGGTTCCGGCTGGCGAGCGGCGAATCCATATGTGTGAACAGCGCACGCGCTATTGCGAAACTGAGTATCGAGCTACAAGATCGTGGGTTAGACTCTTGTCTTATTCCGGCGGGCACGGCAGTACTCGCATGTATATCACTCGCGATATACCTGATGAAGCATACAACGTCTCGCCTCCAGGCAATGGACATGCAGCTACTGAAAGCGTGCTTGGCGTATTCGAGTACGAGGATGGCGCAGAGCAATATCGATCCGAGATTCATTGAAGGGCTGGCGATGATTTATGATCAGGTCCAGGTCAGGCTGGAGGCTTACCTTGAGGGCGCTGAGTCGAGAGTGCTGAGTCCACTGAGGCATCATCAAGCGATTTACAGCGAACATGTCTCCTCTCCAAAAGCTGTCAAGTACTATAGAAGTGCTCAAGCGTTTGCTCAACTGCCAACCCCATCGACTCATGAGCCAACCAGTCCAGCCCGAATGCGCAACCTCGGTCAAGAAAAAAGTATCAATCGGCATCACCACGCTCAAGCGACAATGCCCCGGAGAGCCCAATCCTTTTCCCATCCGGTCCCTAACCTTGATAGGAATGGATTGGGGATCCATAATGAATGGCCTCAAACGCAGCAAGAACCTTTGGACACCCAAGTCCCTCTAGACTCTTCAGACATCTCGTTCTTAGGTGGACCGGCAGCTGGTATGGGCGAATTTCCAACTGAGATTGATCAGGTATTTCCCTTCGAAGGATTCAACGTTGAGGAGCTTTGGAATTGGATGATGTACTATGATAGCCCTCCTAGCACTGAAATACTATAATGCCAAGTGTGGTTAAAGGTCAAGCCATTTGCCTTGTCGATGAGTCGTTGTATTTGCTGTAGCAGTGGGCATGGTTCAAGACTAAGAGGTCGGTCCTTGATACTTCCAAGGAACGCGCTGAAGTTCATCGGGGGTTTGGTGTCCGTGTCCTGCCAGCCTTTTCCTATCCAGCAATACTTGGTAGCTCTGCCTTTGCTATGGTATTACCCTATTCTGCCCATTCCTCTGAGATAAGCAGTTTGCGACTGGGCCTGACTCTTGGCGCGATTTTCTGCGGAAACCATGGCATTGTTGTACTCTGCAGCATCGGCCAGGAGCAGGAGGCATTGGCCTTGTCCAGCAAAAGTCCTGGAGCAACCAGCCCCATCTGGGCGACGGAATATCATTCTAATTGCCTGCTCTTGTCCATTCGCGTGTCTTGCGGCCCATCTCCGTGTTGTTGTACTTTGTCGTCGCGGTCCACGGGAGGAGGAAGTCCAGTTGGTACAGCTCTCGAGCCTCGTATCCTCGGTGGATTGTCTGAGTCCGAAAGGCTTATCGGCGAGGGAAGCGGTTGTGCAAACGGAAAGCAGAGCTCAACAACTGAAAACCGCGTCAGCGCTATACCTCTTTCGGCCACTACACAACAAGCACCTTCGACTTCGAGATCCCTTCATACATTCATTGTCCAGACACGACAAACCAGTCTACCATTTGCTGTTTACTTCAATTCCTGATATTGCTTTTGTCAGCGACGGAGAAGGGATGCCAAAACCATGCTCTGATCGTTCCATGTGGGCTCCACCATAGAGCGTCGACTCGGGCAGCACAGCATCCCGCCCTGCCTAGTGGCTTGAGCTCTGGTCTATCCACCACTAATTCTCATTCCGCGATTCGCTGACGGTAACTCTGTCATGAAACCCCTTGAATCTTTTGGTCCAGGAACGCTATAGGCCTCATTCCACGACAACAAGCCAAGGTTATCACAATATATAACACCACCCGCCTCAGACAAATGCCGAGGATATACCCGAGCAGTAATCATGAAAGAGCGCTCAATTGATTGGAACCCTTCAGTGCATACACCTGATAGTGCAAAGATCGTCATCTCCGGTGGAGCTACGGAAACCCTGGGGTAATCGCAGCTCCGGTGGAGAGATTGAAATTAGCCGTCCGCTATTATTATGTTTTTTCACGACATCCCATACACGCAGGTGGGAAGCCCGATGATCTTGAGGTTATATCAGTGAACCCATACCCATCTCCGATTCTGTTCACTGGCTGCAGACAAAGACGACTCACAACAAATATGCATTTCTTACCTTTCTTACCAGCGATAGGTCTCATCGTGACGGCAACGGCCGCTGTCTTACCCCGGCAGGACAACCCATACGTTGGATATCTCCTGTCGACCTTCACAGACGCAGACCCTCGTGTCTTCTGGTACCTCTCTACCGCCGAGAGCCCTTTGGCTTTCACTCCGCTTAATGGCGGAGAGCCGGTTCTTGGGTCAACTGTTGGTACTCAGGCAGTACGTGATATATTCTTGACTTCAAATGATGACAGGTCGGAGTATTTTGTGATTGCCACGGGTATGTCCTTCAACCCTTCTAACCACAATTGGAAATCCAGCGTGAGTGTGGCTAAGATAAACAACCCATAGACCTCGATATCAACGCGGATGGGTTCTCCTGGGACGAAGCAACCCGCCGCGGAAGCCGCGGGCTCACGATCTGGAGATCTGAGAATCTAGTGGATTGGGCTGAGCCTACACTTGCAATGTACGACCACCAGCCCCCTTCCTATCTATATAAATGCCATCGAACCCGGGATCCCTATACTAACGATCCCATAGTATCGAAGACGAAACAGCCGGAATGGCCTGGGCCCCCTCCGTAATCTACAACAGCACCGAAAGCCAATACTACCTCTTCTGGGCCTCTCGCCTCTACGACGCAGCTGACACAAACCACGGGGGAACCGCAACTCTTGACCGCATCCGCTACACGACGACCACAGACTTCGTCACCTTCGCTCCTCCCGCCGACTACGTCGCGCTCGACAGCGCGAACATTCCCCTAATCGACCAAGAGTTTCTCTGGCTCGGCGAGGACGGACACTACGTGCGTTTCCTCAAGGATGAGAACGTCCTGCACGTCTACCAGGAAACCACCACAGACGGAATATTCGGGGAGTGGACGCGGTCCCCGGGGTACATCGAGGATGGAATAGTCTACGAGGGCCCCGCGGCGTTCCCCGATATTGCCGAACCCGGAAAGTACCACCTACTGCTGGATAATTATGTCGAATATGTACCCTTTGAAACCAGCGATGTCGCCACTGCAGCTTGGACGGCGTCAGATCGAACGGGGTTTCCGGTGGGGTTGAAGCATGGCAATGTGGTTCTGGTGACGCAGAGTGAGTATGACGCCATCGTGGAGCGGTACGGAGGATAGATGCGCTCGCTTATCTCCTGCTCTCGAGATGGGATGTCACAAGCTATAGGCCCGGAGGTCATAATGTCGGGGGAAGCTGGGTGGGGGATCGACAAGCCCCGTCGGGATATTTCCGCTTAGGGCTGGGCTACTTTACTGCTAAATGGACTTGGATACTGATGGCTTCAGCATGAAACGTGAAGATATTGGGCCAAGGCCGCACTATTTATCCGCTGAAGAAAATCCTCCGTCATGGCGCTTGCAGTAGTAGACAGAGATAGGACCAATCGACTAATTCTCGTCACCTTAGTAGTCACTCTAGAAGAAAAACTCCTAAGAACTTTTATTGAGCTAATCCAGAATGTGGAAAGTGTCATGCCACAACTTCCTGCCTCTGCATCCAGTCAATGGCTCCGGCGTAATTACAATTATAATCCATAAACTCCGCCGGGTTCATCTTCACCTTGCGATTCCCAGGCTCCGTAGCAGGCTTCGCAGCCTGGCGACTATAGGCCTGGATCGTGGACGCCCGGTCATAGCGACACCTGAATACCGCTTCGTTCAGACGCTTCATAGTCTCCAGTGTCCCGACAGATTTGCTGCTTTCCTCCTCAGCTCTTTCGAAAAATGCCCCCAGGGCCTCGGCATCCTCAATCGCCTGGCTCGCTCCCTGCCCTTGTGTGGGCAGCATTGCATGCGCCGCATCGCCGATGAGAATCGCTCGACTCCGATACCAGGTCGGCAACGGATCAAGATCGCGAAGCTGCCAGAGTCCGAGCCCCGATTCGGACGTAGATGTCTTTGCGAGTTGGAGCGGTTTCTGCGCCCAGAGCGGGAAGTCTGCGAATGTGGCCATCATCTTATCATGGTCACCCTTTGTCGTCCAGCTAGTCTTTGTAGCGTCCTCGTTCATGTTCTCGTCTGGGACTAGAGCCACGATGCTGTAGATTGTGCCGTTTCGGGCGGGGCCCATGATGAGCCGGCGGGATCGACCGACGACCATTGTTGTGCAACCTTTGCGGGGATCAATGACCTTTGTAAAATCTGCTTCTCGCTCGAGGTGGTCAACCGGGATCATCATCCTGTACGCGGAGAATCCCGTTGGTCGAGCAATGACTTCGTCGCCAAGGATATTCCGCCGGATGGCACTCTTTATTCCGTCAGCTCCAACAATCAGGTCCGCTGAGAGCATCTCGCCATCAGCCAGCTCGACAGTGCCCTTTTCGGGATCACAGTTTACGACCCGAGTCGACGTCTTCAGTTCGGCAGGCTTCCCAGGAACCTCGGCACCCATCGCTCGCTCTTTCAAAACCGCATGCAGATCCGCACGGTGGTACATCATCCTCTCCGCACCATACTTCTCCGTCGTGGAGAGCGGGATGCGCATCTGCAGCTCACCGTCTAGGTTGTATACCTCAAACGCTTCGTCGACCATGGAGCCTCGCTCCCTCAGTGCAGACGCCAGACCCCATTGTTGTTCAACAATTCTCGACGCATTCGGCTGCAGCGAGATAGTCGCGCCAATTTCTGCGCTTATTGGTGATTGCTCGAGGATTGTTATTTGGCGACCATCCTTCCGAAGCGCAATAGCCTGTGTCTGTCTGTCAGGCTGTGGTAATGCTAAACATCTTTAAGAGCAAACGTACTGCTGCGAGCCCAGCGATGCCGCCGCCGACGATAATCACACTTAGTCCCATTTTCGGTTTTCTACAGTTCGCTCAACTCACTCGAGGGGGAGATCAATGACTGAAGAGATGACATATGTGGGGCCGACTAAGACGGTAAAGGCTCTTTGCCCTCAACTGCCGTGAATATGGCTCTTCGGAGCGTGTTCAGCCACCTCGGCGCCCCCCGAACCCTCCGAGCCCCGAATTCTCGGAGCCTCACGAGCGTCAGGCCATCAAATCACAATCTCTGGGCCGGACTGAGAGTACCCAGGTGAGATAAAACCACACCAAGCGAGAGAAAATACAAGCCAACAGAATCACCCTGCACCGACCCGAGCCCAGAACAGCCAAGTACCCTCGCACTGCAAAGCAGAGAAAATGTCCACCACAACAACCGAAACCCCTTCGACAGACCTGACCGTCTCTGTCGCACCGCCAAAGGGCCGTATGCTTCTTGACGGCTCCCCCACAAATTAGGCGACTTTCGTGATGCTCTGAACCGCGACGGGTACGCCGTCGTCAAGGGAGCTATCCCGCTCGAGCGTGCAAAGAAATATGCGAACGAGTTCTATACATATCTCGAGGGATTGTGAGTCAAGATTCCTAGAAGGCATCGTGTCCCTATTTGAGATAGCATTGACATGAAGCCGAAGCGACCTTGGTTACAAGCGTGACGAGCCATCTACCGTCAAGCGAGCGAACCTGCCCGTTATAAATGAGAAGGGGATGATTCTGGCCTACGGCGTGACCCATGAGAAATGGGTATGGGATGTTCGCTCAGAACCTGGTGTTATCGATGCCTTTGCAAAGGTTTATGACGATGAGGATCTGATTGTGTCCTTCGATGTTGTGAATGTGCAGTTTGCCAAGTATGTTCCCGGCCATTTCTTATCCCTTCCCCGTCTTCGTTCTCTTTATCAAAGAGTCTGGCATCAAACCTGCTAACGAATGTCTTCAACCAGCCGTGAGGATATGCCTGAAAAGTATGTATATCGGTCTTCGATTCTCCAGCATAGCAAGAGGCAGGTGATTGACACCTATTAGCAAGCCGTGGCCCCACCAGGACCAGGATCCATCCAAGCCCGGATTCCGATGTAGGCCACCAGCCTCCTTGACGTCCATATGCCATATTCAAGGGAATGCTAACCACATTTCGCCCAGGCCTTCAAGGTCTTGTGAACCTCAATCCAGCAGGCCCTAACGATGGCGGTCTTATCGTGTGCCCCGGTGGGCATAAGCTCTCCGAGCAGTTCCACGCGGAAATGGCTGATGAGCCTCGCATCCCGGCTTGGACACCAGAGTGGTTCGGCTACACCGAGAAGGGGATGAAGTGGCTGGCCGACCATGGCCTAGAATGGGTGAAGGTCTGCTGTGAGCCTGGAGACCTGATTGTGTGGGATAGCAGGACACCACATTATAACCTGCCGCCCGCAGGAAAACAGGATCGGCTGGCCATTTATACCTGTTATATGCCGGTTGCCGAGGCGAGCCAGGAGGATCTTGTCAGAAAGAAAGGGGCTTTTGAGCGTTAGTCTTGTCTTGTGTTTGATTCCCAGGCTGCCAGGCGGATTGTACTAACTGTGTGTAGAACGATTGGGGACGACCCATTGGCCCAACGCCGTGCATGTTGCAGGCTCGAACATCGCGATGCGGAATGGAGAGCCTTGCCTAAAGAGTCGGGACAGGCCGGTTCAGGAGCCCGTGCTGAATGAACGCGCATTCAAGCTGACGGGAATCCCATATATCAAGACGGAAGCTTGAGGTGCGCCGAAGCATAGTCTACAAACCACGGCGAGCAGTTTGGACTCAAGGATATACTAACAGTCCCTGTCATGATCATAAGACGTATCATGTCAAGATGCCATGGCCATCTTTCCTATCAATACCATTGCACGGCATACCCCATTCCTCGCAGAGGTCCTTAATACGATCATCTGTGAATAGTCCAAAATCATCGGCCATATTTCGAAGTATCTGTAGTAAGCTCTTGCGTTCCTTCTCATCTGTCAAACATCTGCCGGCAACATACAGTGGCTGGAGCATGTACTTTTGAACAGTTTCGCTCGGCTTTGCATGCATTATTGGGATTATCTCCATCGCGTGTTGTCGTAGCTCCTGCTGTAAAATGTTGTACGCCGACAGTAGGTCCTCTCGTTGATTAATGAATAGGTCCATTGGGCAGTTGACAAGCAGAATCATCCGCGACATGTGGTAGAATGCGAGAGTTATTGCTGATATGTCACTGGCGAACCAGATTTCACGAGTGAATGCGTCCACGTTCTGGATATTGCTCGGTTCGGCGACAGGAGGCCATGTAATCGGGATGTAGAAAGATTGGGGCACCATGCTCTGCCAGCGGTCAAAGTGTGCCTTCAGTATTGCCCATTGCCCAGCGTCGTTTAGTTCGGAGTTGACTAGTTGGCACATCATTCGAACCAGAGTTTTGAACAGAGTAACCTCCAGCTGGCCTTCGGTGGTGCTTCTAGCAAGGTTACCATGATCATCAAGTGGTACGCCCATCCTTCGCCACAACACAAGGTCGTCAGTATTGACGCGAGTTTTCCTCTTTAAAATAACTATAGAGGTCGTTAGTAAGTGTAGTGTATCGGGACTGCAAAATATACTTACACGCATTCAGCATGTCGTTAACGACATAGAACCAGAATACCGCGTTAAACGCTCTTTCTGGCTGAGGAATACGCTTGGCTACGCGAAATGCAACAAGGTCCGGTAAATGAGGCCGTAATAACCGGTGGATTCCATCAATATGTCCAGACCACGCTCGGAGGGTGGCGTTTACATCTTCATACTGACACAGAATACACGCCGCCAAGATCTGAAAGGGTGCAGCTGCTTCATCGTGGTCCCGCGGAAGATCAAACTCACCACTTTGCGGCGTCAAGCCAGTCCCGTATATATAGTTGGGCGACAGTGAGCATGACGGATTCCCACTTTGCGAAATTTGCTGCGCAAGCAATTGGATTGCTTTCTCGTAGTACTTGGCCCCATACCAGGTGAACCCAACCTTGGTGTCGATGAGAGCTTTGAGCATGAGAGTTTGGGTATTTGTGTGCCGGATCTGAGCTTCAGGGTGTCTCGTCTGGCCGAGTTGCTTTGCCCCGAGAGCGCAAGCAGCATACCGTATGAGCGGACTCCAATGAGAGAGCTGTATCACCTGTTGGCTAAAGTAAGATCGGTCTCCGCACACGTCCATCCACTGCCCTGGTCCTTCCGAGAAGTGCCGCAGGAAGAAAGCGATCTCACAGCGGTCCTGATAGTTATCCTCGAGTTGGCCTATAGGAGTAGCGTACGGCCTGGCTGTTGACTCGATGCCATGGGGAGATGCCAGCAGTGATGCCGAGTCTTGCCCTGAATTTGGATCCACAGTCTCATTCACGGTATGCCCGGAAAGTACACAATCCGTACCTTGATCGTGAGCAGTGATTGGGGACACATTCAAGATCCTTTTGCCAAGTATCGCTTGGGACGGTGATGTAATCGGCGAGTCTGTATTCACGGGTTGTATCGGGAGTTCTTGGGTCTCCTCAGCTGCTCCGACCGACTCAGTCTCCCAGCTAATAAGTGGCAAGAGGGAGGACATCACACCATTCTGTGCCGCACTTTCGGGTGGCAGTCGTGTACTGGGCCCGACCCGATCAACAAGTTGCGGTCTCTGCGCCGGTGTCGTCCGGAATGAATAAGAATGCGGCTTGAATATGCTGTCTATTATTCGACATGCTCGACCGCTCTTTAGACACTGGCCGCATTCAGGTTTCTGCTCGTCGCATTTGATCTTGCGACTCCGGCATTCAGGGCTGCAATGAGGTCAGAGGTTTTCTCTCCCCACGGGGTTCAAGCGTGGAGCAGCATACCAGCCTTTTCGGGATCTGTGGCTGTCCCGTTTGGCGGTGCGGGTCGGAGTCGCCGGCTGGTCTCCTGCCATTGGCAAGAGTCATGGACTGTTGGTTTTTGGAAAATAATGCGACTGTCAGATTCCACCGACTGCTCATCGAGGATCGTACGAGCAGAAAAACCAGCGAGTGTTGAATGGAGAGGTCGTGCTCCAGATGGCTCAGTGTCTGTGGGGAAATTCTGGTCGGCTAATTTCCCAGGTTGGGCTTGGCGCAGGATTCGCCTGTGCTGTATGGGGAAAATTTCCCACCTCCTGATCCTTCATCCCGTGGTCGAGGCCCAGCAACTCCAACTTTACCCCTCCGATTCCTCCTGGAAAGTCAGTTACTCCACAACTTGTCAACCAGCCGCAGGCTGAAGCCTGGACAACCCCAGATTTTCACCTTCTCTCACTTCACCACGCATGCTGCTTCTAAACTTCAGTACCACTCCAAGCAAGCCTTTCTCTGTTCTAGGTCCTTTCAAATCCTCTCCTTCACACTCGGGAATCATATCTGGGCTCTGCACAGCTTGAAGGTCGGCCCAACTCCGTGCTCTGGCAGTCACTTCCGGGTGAAACCATAGTGTCATTCTTCCCTTTCAGAGGATAAAATAACCCGCTTGCGGAACCGCTCATGCCTTAATCCAAGGAACGCCACCAATCGGTGAGATGGAACCGGCTAAAGCCCAGATCAGCATTGAGAGCAAAACTTTCCCACGGGGTAATTGCGATCTGATGCAATGATTGGCTGTGGTTCAAATGGCTCCATCCGTGTCCTCCCCGCGCAGTGTTCGCGTGGGATTGGGGACAGGTCCGGCGGCGTGCCCACTGTCTCCAAACCGGGACTCCGGAGGCATTATATAAAGCCGGCTTTTATCGCATGACGTCGGGAGAGTGCCCTGCAACGTATTGCTAGAGTATAAATTTCCTCCGATACCCTTTTCCTTGACTCGGCACGCTGCTGTTCATGAATCAAAGACGATAGTATTACCTGGGCTGTTGACGATGATTTCTGACACGAAGAAGAAGCCCTTCTTTGGGTTAACAGGAGGATGGCTCACTGTTTGGCTAACAGTATGTAACTATGCTTGTGCATTCGCTGAGGCCGTATATCTAACGTGTACTAGGTGGCCTGCGCTACTGATATGACCCTCTTTGGGTATGATCAAGGAGTATTCAGTATGTCGCCCGATGCATCGCATATCTGCAAGTGCTAACCTCCTTGTAGGTGGAGTCACTGTTTCTCAGGATTTCCTCGAATTACATGACCTTGTCGGGCCCTCTCGAACCAAAGTTCTTTCTACTGTCACTGCAATCTACGATATTGGCTGTTTCTTCGGCGCGATTATTGCGTTCACCTGGGGGGAGAGGCTAGGGCGCAAGAAGGCAATCCTTCTTGGTACAGCAATTATGGCAGTTGGGACTATCATCAAGGCGAGCTCGTACAGTCTGGCCCAAATGTTTGTTGGGCGAATTGTTCTTGGGTACGTATCAGTCTGACGGACAATTGGAAGCAAAACTCACTAAAAACGCCTTGTATAGTCTCGGAAATGGTATCAATACTACTACCGCCCCAGTGTGGCAGACGGAAACTGCGCACCACAAGTGGCGCGGAAAGCTCGTTCTATTTGAGATGGTCATGAACATTGCTGGGTATTCCATGGTCAATTGGATAAACTATGGGCTGTCATTCGTTGGCGGATCTATTGCATGGAGATTTCCCATAGCTTTTCAGTTCTTCTTCATCTTTATTCTCTTTGCCACTGTTCCATGGCTTCCTGAGTCACCTAGGTAGGCATATCTGATTCCCCGTATCATCGCACGTCACTAACCACGTTCTAGATGGCTCATGCAACAAGGCCGACAAGAGGAAGCCGTGGAAATCCTCGCCGCCATTGAGGGTAAGGAGTTAAATGACCCCTATATCCAAGTGCAACGCAGCGAAATCGAGTTCAGCGTTCAATACGAGCGTGAGAACGCCCCAAGCTGGAAAGACATTTTCCTCCGCAAGCAGGGCAACAACGACACCAAGAGCCTGAGACGACTTCTTCTAGGTGCAGGAACGCAGTTCATTCAGCAATTCGAAGGAATTAATATCATGAGCTACTATTTTCCGCTAATAATGATGAATTCGGTTGGTTTATCGGAGAGTATGTCCCGATTACTTGCGGCTTGCAATTCCGTCTCATACCTCCTCTTCACATGTCTATCGGTTCCACTTGTTGAGCGGTGGGGCCGGCGAGGCCTTATGCTGTTTTCGACTGCTGGTCAGGGCTTCTCATTTCTCATTATCACTATCCTACTTCGCTTCGCAGAGACCCGTGAAAACAGCGACAAGTTCGGCTCTGCGTCCATTGCCTTCTTCTTCCTATTTTTTATCACCTTTGGCATGGGCATGCTGGGAGTGCCATGGCTCTACCCAACTGAGATTAATTCATTACCAATGCGCAACAAGGGAGCGGCTGTTGCGACTGCTACTAACTGGATGACGAACTTCGTGGTTGTTGAAATCACACCAATTGGAGTCCAGAACCTTGGCTGGCGATTCTGGATCGTATGGACGGTTTTCAACGCCGCTTTCCTGCCCGTCATCTACTTCTTCTATCCCGAAACCTGTAAGTCATTTCATTCCTCAATATACAATTGTGTGTTACTTATGGATATGCTAATGTTCCCCAGCCAACCGCACTCTAGAAGATCTGGACTCGTATTACCGCTCAAACCCGTCCCCGATTGTTATTACTGACCCCGATGCCACGTCTGTCAAGCGTCCTCTCAAGTATATTCAACATGAAGATGAAGAGATTCAGAAAAATACGAAGGCTCGAGCCGTACAGGTCGAAAACGTCGAAGTTGCATGATGGTCTAGACTAGATAGTTGTGGATTCTTGCCAGGTGAACTAGGGTGAATCTAGCCCTTTTATAATCTCTATTAGTTAAGTAAAATTTTAATAACTATCCACCTCAGTCGCTCTTCGCTATTTAGGACCAAATAATATCTTTTTCCTAATTTAATATACCAAAAGTCTGTTACATGTGATGTCGCTTTCCGGGCTCCGAGTCACCTGACCTCATCCCCTTCATAACCAGCGCTCTCCCCTTCAAACCAAACGCGCTTACGACCAACTTGTGGACATCGAATCTGCTATCTCACACCAACGGTAGCCATCCCTTGAATTCTGTCAGCGACGATGCTGTTCCTTGGTAGGAACAGAAATGACACGCTTTGACCATTCTTTCTACAGTCTTTCAAGTGCTTGATTCACTCTAGGCTTATATAGAGGGCCCTTTTTCTATACTAATAGCCTAAAATTCTAATTTCATGCACCGAAATTAGAAGCCTTTTATTCCGAACTCTATCTATACAGGAAAGTCCTGATATTCTTGAGAATACTAAGCGTGGTTCTCTCTACTTAGAAGGCTACTTGGAGTGGTCTTTATTTTCTAATAATAACTATTTCCTTAGGGTGACTAAAAAAAAGTAGCGCGTAAAGGGTTTATATTAGCGTTTCCTAGCCTACTACTTGCCGCCTATTAGCTAACTTTGTAAAATGGACTGGCTTTAATCATCTTCTAATATTGTCTAGAAACTACCTTAGTATCCTAGCACTAGGATGGTTATACATCCTTACTACTTAGCTAATAGAGCTACGCTAGAGAATAGTAGATAATTAAGTCTTTTATACTAGTAACTAGGCACTACTAGTAATATTAGATGATTCGTGATCTTGCTTCTTAGTTAATCTTAATGGTTATGATCCTATAGAGGCTTAATAGTAGGCTGTACTCCTTACTCCTGAATATGGCTAGCACGCGATTCTTAAACGAGATAGCAAAAGTTAGTATCCACCCTGGGAGTGCCATTTAGGCGATCCTAGTTTATTTAAGCTAAAGTATAATGCGCTGCTTCACTTCTTAAAAGATATACACCCTTCATCGTCTAATAAGGCGTAAATATTTCTATACAAACTCGCCTAATGGTATAACTATTTTAATTAGTTACTTGCTATATTTATTACTACTCTTACCTTTCCTCGTCACGCAAGGACTAGCTTTTATATTACTTTACCGCCGCCTATATAGTCGTCTAATAATTCACCTCTAGATCTCGAACCTATCTACGAGGGCAAACTACTAAGTTCTAATAAGATCCCACACTTCTTATGCCTTTCAAGTATCCCAGCTTTATTATATCATGCTTGGGGAGTTGCCTTTAGGATGAGAAGATCCCTAGTAATCTTGTAAATAAGTAGCTTAATCTACTACTAGAAGAGAGTATACCAAGCATCTTATAGGAAGAAAAGCTTAATAATATTCTCTATAGCTTTGCTTAGCGGAGATCTAAAGCCGCAACTCTATGTCTAGGAGCAGCTATATCCGGCTTGCTATGTCATATTACCTGAATATATCGATCACATATCTTACCTATCTCGCTAGAAGCAAATGCCTTGACTACCTCTCCATAGTCATTCATAGACCTGGAAAACTATTAGAAAGTACCTATCTACACCCATAATAGTCGATCGATGATACCCCGCGAAGATAAGGTTTGTTTACTCTACCTCACTAACTTCGAGTCCTGGACATATAGATCACCACCGTTAAGCCCTTACTTGCCTTTCGGCCTAGTAAGGCTGGATTAGTGCGCTTTAGAGGTTAGGTTACATGTAAACTATAGCCACAAACTATCCTATCTCTACTAGAATTAGATAACGAAGGCTGGGCAGGCCAAGCGTGATGATGGATTAGTATTATCTAAGATTATCGAGATAGGCTCGCAGCCTGCAGACACTGATTAATGATCATCACACGTCTTGCTAAGTCTATTCGAAAGGTTTGTTTCTAGGTTACCTAATAGCATAATAGCTAACTTACCTATAGGTTATATCTATTCTTCTTTGCTTGCCTCCTATCATCTATTTAGGGTTGAGAGAATCTATCAAGCGGTATATATTAAACGATTATAACCTAAACGAAAATCTCTTATTAGAGGCAACGCGAAAGATATTCTACTAGACGCTATTTGCAGAAGGAACTAAGGAGGAGGATCAGGAAGTTTAGAAGCATGAGTGGCTAGAGTCCCTTTGAGAAGGAATAAGGATTATTTCTTCGTCAGCGTCATCTGACGGGAGTAGCCTATTCTAAAAACAAGGCTTAATCGTGAACTGGAGGAATGATATTGAGAGTGTAGTTCATTCATGAAAAATTCCTTAAAAGTTCGGAGACTGATTCCAACTATGCACCCACAATAACCCTACCTACAAGGACGATTGCGAGATAGGTGGTGCTCAGCTGCCTATAACTATGAAAGGGCTCGAACTGTAATGGTTGAGCTTAAGACAAGGCCTGACTTAAGCTTTTGGTATACCTCTTTCCTTTTACTAAGAGTTTTGAGCTGATCGATTTCGATGAAATACTCTCTGTCACACGCGCGAAATGGCTGTGCTGTGTTTGAGTCTCTCGAGACACTTTCGGTGTCCTTCTCTTGATTTGTTCCTCTGTGTTTATTGTGCTACTTGGGAGCCATCAACTTGCTCTTTGTACTCATTTATATGTGCGGTATGACAATTCACATGTGTGGATGCCTGTGGCTGGTTGATGGCTGGTTTGATACCTGCTGTGGTAGACACCCGACTTGTATTTAGACCTCCTCACACCATCGCTCTTCTTTCCTTCCCCATACTTGGTGTCTCGCAAATGCTACTACGGTGGTTGATATTCCTTTTTTCGTACCTGATCGTAACATTCCTCTTTTAAATATATCGCTCCATGAGCCTTTTCCCTATGCTTCCGAGCCTAACTGTCTCGTCAAGAAGGATTAATACAAATCCACTGTTCCCGAGCAGTCCTCGATAGTTTCCTGCCCAGAAAGCTTACGTGCTAGGCATGATAGTAGAAAGACGAAGTGTTTGGTTTACTAACACAAACCCACACATCTGAAGAAGCAAAGCTACGCATCTTCTAACGGGCCTCATTTATTGCTCTTGCCATGAACTTTGTAGCTCTCTCACTACCCGGGTCCCTGCAAAGATAGTAATAATCCAGCCAAAATTCACGTGCGGCGCTATAATCAGGCATATATTTTCGTAACAACGCCTTCCACTCCCTGTCCTCCTCACTATCAGGAACCGAGGTGCACACATATTCCCACCACACTGGGAAGTAGCCAGACATCTCCCAGTCAATTATGCCAGTAAGGGAGCCATGCTCAACCATAATGTTCACATTGGTGAGGTCTCCGTGTGTAAAGGTGTAAGGCGTAGCAGAAGGCATGCATTGTCGAAGCCATATTCGAGCAGCTTCAGGAACCGTCTCATGCAATCCAAGTTCCATATCATCCCAAAGATCATCATCGGATGCTAGAGGGCCGTGAGGAGTCTCGGAGTTTTTATCTTTGAACAGGAAGTTGGAAAAAACCGGACGGCCGCCAAGAGATTGAATTTTATCAGACTGGAGTTTGCGAAGTTGTTGTAGATACTCAACAGTCTGCTTTGCTATTCGCTCTTTTTCATCCATAGAAAGCCTCGGCCAAGCTTCGCTGAGTGGTTCGCCGGGGATGCGTCGCATTAATATGAGGGCGTGTTTGCCTTCCTCCCAAGATTCGACAACGGTGGGAACAGGAATGGATGTTTGTTCCCGCACAAATTGAATATTTGGTACCTCAAAGGTCGGAAGGCTAGCACCTCGATCTTTCAGTATCAACTTGGAGCCTAATGACCAGACGCCTCGATCTCCTGCTTCATAGAACAGTTTGAGGAAGCTTTAGTAGTTGCAATGGTTTTGGCGTTCAGTGGTCCAGCTACACGCTGTGCAAGGTTCTGAACTCATTTCCAATAAATCAACAATGGTTCACGATGGAGAAAGATGTGTAGTTTCGGTTTCAGTTCTGCGGGAAGCTTGCTTTTAAGAATATATCTTGGGCACCTTAACACCGCGTTGTATCACCCAGCTAGCCCTTCCGGGAATGTCGTTGTTGCCCCTCCTAAATAAGCTCAGGACACCGGATACTTGGATCGTGTCGCCAACCACGGCGCACCTTCCGTACAGTGGGTAGCAACTCCGTACACCAACCGGAGGTTAGACCCAATCAGACCCGAACATCTTGTTCTAAATGCGTCAAAAACCACTAGGATGATGTTCCTCTCTGGACTACACCCGATATTGAATTTGGGCTGAAATACCCTGGCATCATCTGTGGGTACCTAATTGAGGCAGGCCTGAGTGGGAGATAGTGGATAGAGCGGCTAGGGTATTTATTTTGAGGCTATAGAATAAATATCTTCAACCCCGAACATCAGCTAGCCTTCTCATTAACCTGCGTCTCTCCTCCGTCAGATCCAGACACCTCGCTCTCCCCTCCATCCTTCCCGTCCAAATCTTTCCGTATAATCCCGAACGAAGCAATCCACATAACAGCACAAGTCGCTGTATAAAAGATCCACAAGGCTTTCAATCCTTTCATAAAATCCTCCTGTTGCACGCCTCCACCACCACCCTCTCCATCCCGGTATCCCGCAGTCAGTAACCCGCCACCAACCCCCTGCACAACAACCCCACCAAGCACAAGACTCAAACTCGTCCCGAGATTTTTTAAAAATGCCAGCGCCGCATTCCCCGACGCGACCATGCTCGGCTCCAAGCAACTCTGGTACGCAATCATTGGCGCTTGGAAGAGAGGGCCTGCGCCAAGACCCGCGACAAGTTGGTAGAGGACGATTTTCTCGAGGTGCAGATGCGTACCGAAGTCGATGAACAAGGCCGTTCCGGTTATCATTATGGCTCCGGAGATCCAGATCACGGGTCGGTAGGACCCCGTGCGTTTCACGTAGAGGCCGCTTGCGAGTGTCATTGCCGAGAGAGGGAGAACGAGGGCGAAGAGGTAGACGCCGGATTTTATCGGTGAGAGGTGAAGGACGGCCTGGAAGTAGAGCGGATTGAAGTATGTGTATGGGATAAAGGTTATACTGTGGAAGGTTGCGGTAAGGAGGCAGGGGATCGTGGGGCGCGTGAGGAGATGTCGGAGAGGTAGGATCGGCTCCTTCGCGACGTACCATTCGTATAGTGTGAACAGGATAAGCAGGGCTAGACCGCCGAGTAGGAGGCCGAGGGTTTGTGCGGACGACCAGCCGTGGGAGCCGCTGCCGCTCTCGAGGCCGTAGAGGAAGCATACCGTTCCGGAGATGACGAAGATGCAGCCAGTGAAGTCGAATGTGCGAAGCGTTGTCAAGGGTGCGGATGTGGGCTTTAGCTGCATGAAGAAGAAGAGCAGAATGAGAGAGAGGCCGTCGAATGGGATGTTTATGTAGACTTCACTAATATTAGTTCACGATTGGATCGTTCCAAGAGGGGGAGCGTACAGCACCACTCCCATCCAATTGTCTGCGTAAAGACGCCGCCCAGTATAGGCCCTACACCACTGGCGATCGCCCACACGATTCCTGTCAAAGCGTAGTACTTCGCCCTCTCACGCAATGTGAACAAGTCGCCAATGATGATGGTCACCAAGACTATGATTCCTCCGCCACCGATACCTTGTACAACTCTTCCGCCGATGAGCATCATGGGCGACACGCTAAGCGCGCAGATAAGGCTTCCGCACAAGAAGACAACATTCGTCACCATAAGGACAGCCTTGCGACCCCATATATCGGATATCTTCGCCCATAGTGGTGTTGTCGATGTGCTTGCCAGTGTGTAGGCACTGCCGACCCAGGTATATTCAGACGTGGTGGCATTGAGATGGCTGGCGATGATTGGCAGCGCTGGAGCGACGATTGTTACGTCGAGGGCGGACAGGAAGAGCGTTAGGTAGAGTGATACGATCACCAGGTGTTCGCGGATCCGGGCCTGCCATGGCTTGGTTGGTGAAATGGGGGCTTCAGCAACCTCGGTCAGTGAATCTGAGATAGACATTTTGGGCTGATCGAGGTGAACTCAATAGTCGAAGTGCCCTCTGTGACCCTTTCAATGCACTTCAGGTGACTGTAAACGGATGGCAGTGAGAAATCGAAAGAAGAGTCATCGTGGTCCGTTGTGCTCGGCAGACCCCGACGGTATACTCGGCTCCAATCGGAGTAGACTAGATACTTGAGGCCCCGAAAATATTCAATGCAATTTGATCGCAACTCCAAGAATATACAGAAAAGGATGAAAACAAAATTAAAGCACCATCTGCCACTTCACCCGCTTCTCCTTCACCATAGCCATAACACCGACGGGCAAATACCTCTTGTCGACCAGACTGACACCGCCGTAATTCTTCAACACCTCGGGCGCATACATGTGGACAATCCACCTCTCCTCGTCATCAAGAGAATTGATATTCGGCAACACTTGTTGCAGCGCATTGGAAACCTCATTCGTGGCCTGAATGCCGCGCGGGTCCGGCACCTCCTGCAGTTTCGCGTACAGCTTAAAGAAGAGAGAACTATGCGACCAGCGAAACTGGGACCACTCCTCGAACGGCATGAATGTATCCCTGTCGTGTGGTGAGACATAGCGGGGCTCGTCATTGCTCATGAAGCGCGTGAATCGATTTGTCTTTGCAGCCTGTGATAGCTCGCTGAAGTTTTTCTTGAGTTGGAGGTACTGATCCATTTCCTTCTGCTGAAAATCGGCGATGTATCTCAGAGGTGACGGTTCAAGCGCGTCTCTAACTAGGAACGGTGAGATCGCTGGGTTGCGCAAGCCGAGTCCGCCTAGCTCTTCCGGGTAATAGAACAGCGCATCTGGGATGTCGGTGGCCCCGAATCGAGCTACGATCATTCTCCTTAGATGCTGTGTGACGGTGCCGGCGTCATCGCCGAACAGAGAGTCCTGCATCGCTTTGTATGCTGCGAGGATCATGTCGACGTGCCTCTGCCCGAAACACATGGCTGGTTGGCCGAATGTGTTTTTGAAGAAGCGCCCGATGCAGCTGTTCCATGTGCGGATCCACGCCATCACACTGTCACAGTTGTCCAACTGAGTCTTGAGTTGTTTGACATGTGCGTCAACCTGCTCCTGGTCAATGACCCAGTCCCCTGATGGATCCAGCGCCAAAAAGCCAAATGTCACCGGGCCTTTCGGTAGTCGACTTTCAAGCATCGGATCAGCAGCATCTGAAAGGTACACTGATCCGGTCTTGCTGAGGTTGAATTCCAGTCCGGTCACTTTGGCAAACGAGTTCATCACCTCCCAAGCCTGTGCGCACTTCTCAGGCTCTCCGCATAACCAGAGATCATCATGCAGGCGATACAGCAGTAGGCCGGTGGTGCGGTTAACAGCAAGATCCATGAAGAATAAAATCAGCTCGCCGATGAACTTCTCGGAGGAGTGAGCCATTGGCACTCCGCGCTGGCGGACTTGCGGTCCAACTGGCGTCCGCCCTTCTGACGACTTGTCCATGTTCAATGGAGAGGCCAGATACTTCCGGAAGAAACTGATCCACTTTTCGGAGAACCCAATATACGACATCACGGCGAAGATGGTACTGTGCGGGAGCCCAGTGGCATACCAGCGGAGATCTGACTGAACAACGGCAGCCTCTCCATAAATAAATCTCTGCACGAGCGTCTCGGTTGCGATCTTTCGCAACAACCGCTGCTTGATCTGACGATGTGCTCCCGGGGTAGGCGCATCGGCAGCTCCCCATCCATTATCGTTCGCCTCCTCATCTACCTCGGAATCATCGTCGTCGTCATATGGTGCCCCTCCATCTGCAAGGGTAGTCAAAGACAGTGGCAGCTGCGAAAGGAAGTATTCGTCAATATAATCGGATCTTCGGGTAGCTTCTGGGCCGTATGCGGATGGCGTTAAGCCAGTGTAGTATGAATAGCGAGCCTTGTCTTCATCCGTCATGGGCAGTGCGGCATCCCAATTCCACACCTTTGGCGAATCGATGAAATCTTTCAAAGTTATCTTCAGCAGGTTGCATAGCCGCGTCCCAATATACTGCACGAAGATGAGTTGCAGAACGTCTTCATCCATCCAAATTCGGTACTTCCCATTCAACTGCTGGCGAGGCAGAACGGGGATACCGTCTTCACCGGCAAACCAATCCCACTCACTTAAATCTGCCCACCGCATGTTTAAAACATCTGCAATCTCCGTCAAAGCAACTTTGTTCTTCAGAAAATCCTTGAGGACTTCCTGCTTCGCCTCGCTGAGAATGTCCTCCGTCAGAAGTCCCTTGATCGTAGCCGTCAACGTAGAGTGATCGAAAGGCGCCTCCTCCTCAAATATCTCCAGGCTTGAACTTTTGATGTCAGACCGAAGACCATTCAGCGCTTCCACCTTATCATCATCCGGGAAAAACGAATCGAAGAAGTTGTGGATCTCCTGTGCATCTGTCTCAAGCGGTGAAAACACAACCTGCTCAAACTGATCGCAGAGCTGCTGAAGGCGCTGTTTCTGCCTCTCATCAACAACCATATAATCCTCCTCGGAGACATCCACTTCCTCGTCCCCATCCGCGTTCGTCCACTCCGTCAGCAGTCGCGAGTACAGATCGGCCAGGCTGAGTTTCCGACTGTGCGCATCCAACCGCGATCGCAGTTCGGTCTCATATTCCTGTAGCATCTCGTGCGTAACCGAGGGGTCGAAGCAGTGCTGTTCTAGCCATCGCTCGATGTTCATGACAACGGCATCCCGAGACACATTGGGGAGGATGGTCTTGGTCCCGGTTAGGATGGTCGTGACGCGCGAGTAGAGGTTCGTGTGCTTCTCTGCATCAGCCAGGATGCGAGCTTTGCGCTCCTCATAGCTCGACCGTTGCTTTTCGAGTTCGCGGATCTTGCTCAGCGTCAGAGACTCTAAAGTCTGGGATAGGGCTGAGGCTTGGGGAGCCATGATGAGGAAAGTAGATAGATTCAGGCTTTGAAATTGCTCAGTGAGGAATCATTCAGCTGAGTTATAGCTCTCAAGGTCGTGTCTTTCGCGATATTTATCCTTCAGTCGCAAGACCAGCTGTCCAGGCGCCAGCGGTTGCCTAGGTGCGGTCTCCAGGACGCCATCTCGTATTAGACTCAAATCCTTCCAATCGAGCCGAGAAGAAGTGAGATCTGCATTCTAGTGGGCTCGACTTGTTTCGAGAGCTGTCGATGCAGAAAAGTGGATTGACTCATTTCCTGAAGACTTGGCTTCAGGCAACGTTGGCGGTGCCTGTTGCGCTCGAAGAGCACTTTCAAGAGCTAATGCAGCCAGTTAGTCATCCACTTATGAAGGGCATAACTTATTTATGCAGAGGATGCCCTCGATGCCTGATGGTCACTTTCACCATAATGACCCAACATGAAGACTGTATTATTACGATAACTCTTCACAGCCCCGTACATCCATCTCTACTGCCTCTATCGTAGGCTTCGGCCCGACGATCGGCATCCTCCTCCTCTCCGGCCTCGCCACCAAAGCCCGTTCCAAAACTTCGGCAATATCCTCATACCCCAACAATCTCGCAAACGAGAGAGCCGACTGTCCCTTGCTAGTCCTCGCACTGACATTCGCACCCTCACCCAACAGGACCTCCACTGCCGCGCAATTCCTCACAACAACAGCAAGATGCAGCGGTGTTGTACCCTCATGCCCCGCGACTTCTGCCGACACATCCCCGCCAGCCTCGCAGAGTAACCGCAAAACCTCCGTGTACGCATCCTTCTCGCCTTCTTTCCAGACCAAAGGAGGCGCTGTCCATGTTCGTGAGCCGCGGTCGATCCAGGTCCACGCGGCAATGTAATGCGGGCCCGCTGCAATTTCATGCAGACTGGGCGGGCGGATGAACCACCCTGGGTTTTCGGGCGCAGGTTCATATGTCGCTATCGCGCCTGCGTCTAAAAGGAGCCGGACACACGCAACGTCCCCATTTGCAGCTGCTGTGTGTAGCGCTGTCATACCGGACATGTGCCGGCGCATGATGTTCACTTTCGCTCCGTTGGCGAGTAGGATGCGGACAATGTCAGCACGTCTAGCTGCAACTGCGACATGGAGCGGAGCCCCAATATCGAAGCTGAGTGAATTGACGTCGGCGTCGTGGTCAAGGAGCGCTTCGACGATGTGTGTGTGGCCCTCGTCACAGGCGAGGTGAAGGCAGCTTGCGTCGCTGTGGCTACATTCGTTGGGGTTTGCGCCGTAGTCCAGGAGGATGTGGAGGATGGGCAGGTGTCCGTTCTGTGAGGCTAGCACGAGTGGTGTTGCGCTGCCGTCGTTGTCGGCTTTGCTTTTGGGGCTGGGTGAGGCGCCAGCGGCGAGGAGAAGCTTCGCTGCTTTGGTATAGTTTCGTTCTGCAGCTGCGTGGAGGAGAGTGTGGCCACACCAGTCGCACTCATCAAGCGTACTTTCGCAGATAATGAGATTTGGGGAGAGGAGATCGCTGTCGAGCAGGGCGGCTTTGCCTTGCGCGTCTAGATACTCAATGATCGCGAGCTGAAGCTCGGGAGGGATCGTTGCGAGCGACTGTCGTCTCCGCGGATTTCCTGGCATTTTCAGATCCGATGGTCAGGATTTATGCGAAGACGTCGCGTGATTTTTTCGCGGGGTATTGCGGGCCTTTTCAAGCGTCGCTATACGAGGTCAAACTATTCAGCCTGGCGACGCCACCCGCCAACTCTACCAACGCCCAAGGCACCAGAGAATGTACCTACGCAAGTCCAGAGGGCGTAGGAGTCAGGAGCGAGGGCTACATCACAAAGATAAATGAATTGGCTAAGCTTATTTGCGTCGTGAGAGGAGTAATTTTTCTCTGCGTCGCAGCCATGATTGGAGCATTCAGAAATAGAATCGGCGTTTGACCTCCCAGGAGCGTCTAGTGGGCGTACCTATTACCAATCGACCGCTTGTTGCGGATCAGTCAATAAGGCACATTCTCTGTGAAGGAAGGGCTCTCTGAAAATCACTTGAGCATGCGAAGCACGAACGCTTCGAACCGTCGGACCAACCTGCCTCAAAAGGTCGACCGCAAATTCCGGTACTTCTTCAGTTTCTTGGGCGAATTTGAATTCGTCTGGTCTGAGTAGGAATGATTCGATTGCTGCTCTGGCGAAGACAATCCGGATCGCGTGGCCCCCGGGAAGACATGCTGCATCGCGGATGTGAGAAGGTGATATGAGACGGATTTTGTCGTCCGGCTTTCTCTGATAAATTCGGATTATTTCATGGTCATGAGCCAAGTCCTTCCGAATGATCGATTCTATGTGCGTAGCGGCTTGACGTTCTGTGTTTGCAACGCCCAACATGTCTGCAAGTCGTGCGAATTCGATCAAGGCAGATATGATATCTAGTCTTCGGGGGGCTCGTCGCCGAGCCTGATACGGCCTGTATACACGAACTGCAGAAACAGCTTGAAGCTTCGGACGGACACGACTCCCTCAACTTCAGCCAAAGTAGCAGAATTCTCTTTGCTTTCTTTGAAGTCCCCTTCAAACATTGCCGAAAAGTATGGCGAGTGACGGCAGACAAGAGGCTTCGATACCTCAAAACTGGCGTTGCCGATTTCTATGGTAACCAGAGGTTTGTGAAAGCTGGGTAGGTAACTTGATCACAAGCATTAGTGGCAGACAGCAACAAGACAATCGACTGCATACGTCTCAGCGAAAGCATCATAAGGGACGTCAGATAGACCTGGAGTCTCTTTAATTGACGTCGATGGCGTCGCGTCTCTTGGAATATAAAAACACATTTCCGCCTGAGGTTGTATAGCTCTTGCAGAATTGATATGAAGTATTGGAAATTGGAAGTCGTTGTCAGTGCGGAAGCCAATCCTTATACCCAATATGTGCATATAGTATCCGCAGTAAGGTTCAGAAAAAAGCTTGAACCATCTACAGTTATTGAATGATCGTCTAACCCATGGTACGATCGTATCAGCAGGTGGCCTCATCGATGATCTTGTACTCTAGTTGTGACGTCTGTATATAGCTGGTCTACTTCCGTTGTAGCGTATACATCCAGTGATAGACCGGCGGCGTATGAGCTCCAGACGCTGTCGAACCACGTGGCGCTTCCAATGGTATGCGGGATATTACTTCCCAGTATACAGACAGATCCGAGAGGTTATCAAATCTCATGGTTGAGTATGAAAGCACGAACCACTTGGACCCTTTTCGCGTCAATGGCACCAAGTGCATCGCCAGAAGTTCAACCGGGGGAATGGTAACGGCTTCCTCATTCCTGCAAACGATATTGTGTACAGTAGGGCAGATGTCTGACCTGCTTGATTCCGGTGTGAAGCTCACAGGGCTGGAGGTCGCAATGGCATCGCTAGTGCTCTTGTCCAAAATCACATCAAAAGGAGCGAAGGTATGTAGCCGCGACACGTCGGTCCATGATCTGAGGTCGACACGTTGCCAATGCATGGCTTGAGAAGGGTCTTGCTTACTTTCGACTTCCTGGCCAAGACGAACCGCTTCGGAGGAGAAATCAACATTCTGTGAGAGACGACATTAGTCGAGGGTTCTAGCACTTCGAATAGCAAATTCAGGCCATACCACGATGCCATTCCCCATCCAGCCTCGTTCCGAGAACGCGTCTCGCACTTTTGTTCCGAGTCTAGATATACCTGGACCCAGATGCAGGACTCGAGGCCTGTTTTGCGTCGCGGTCGCAGACAGTTCTAGAAAGGAGATGACTGCGTCAAGGAGAATTTCGCCGGGATTTAACCATTCCCCGACATCTTGCCCTGTGGCGAATTTCGTGTCCCAGAAAGAGGGATCATCGTAGTCGGGGGCGCCTTTCAGTTGCGCCCGTGTTCGGCCTGCTGACATCCTCTGGGGTTTGCGGAGGTCAAGCTCAGAAATTGCTGCTTTTGTCTCGAGCCGATCGTGAAGGATCACGTAAGCAGCTTCCCCACAGTTTTGATCGCCAGGCATCAACCCACCAAATTTGAACCTCATCTGGATGCTTCCTGCTCCTGATTCAAAGGCGGACTTTCGCAGTCAAGCCCATACTGACAGTGTATACTCTGCGTGAACCTGATTCGCAAGGTCCTTCTCCATCCAAAGCAGACACCAATCGCACACGAGCCGCCCGGAACGCAAGACGTATCCTCCCGCTCCTGCTCATTGTGTTAACGCGCCGACAGTTGACCTCGAATAATTGGGAGTATGGCTCGCTATCGCGGTATACGGATGGTGAGGTGCAATACTATACAGTGGCGCCTTGGGTCAACGAAGTTGAAGAGAGACCCTGAGAAGGACTCACTCTAAAGTGAAACCCACACGCAACGCCTAAAACCATTCCGCCTCGCTAACAGGCCGACATTATACCTGCTTCCCTAATATCCTACAGAGATCGCCTGAAGCTTGGGATTGAATGTCGTCTGCTGATGCGCGGACGTTGTCATGGCTCGATATTCAGTGTATCAGGCGTTACATCTGGCATATGTGGGCCCGCGGTTACGGGGACCGGGCTGTCATCGCAGCTCCGTGGAGTTGAAGAGTATAGACGTCATTGTTAGGTACACTGCTTATGTGTCCGCCGTGGTGTGGTGGAGTTCTCGCCAAGTTGTGCGAGGAAGCGGGATTGCGCGTTGCGAGAGGGATGAGCATGGGCACCGCAAGAGTTTGAGATGTCTAGGTAATAATAAGGCTCGTGGCCTGTCATAATTAGCAAGTTTCTACGCTGTCAAGGTTCAATACAGGCAATAAGGGAGCTGTCAAGCGAAACCTACCCTGGGGAGCTCGCAACAGACCATGGGCGGGGCGGCTCCATATGAACCAACACAGAGGCCTGTCAGCAGCTCAGTGGTTGTGACTGAGATCCCATGGGAGGGGTGGGTATATGTGCTTCAATATATGGTTGATCCACAAATAGAATGATGGACCGTCGCGACGCGTCTAAGCAAGCCAGACAGCCTCCATCTCAGAGCATCATGCGCATCAGGGGTGATGAGGAGTAGACTTGGTTGGAGTGTCCTGTGTTGAGTTCGGTGAATGGCTTCCAACGAGCCGCGAATATCCCGCTTTGTTACAACCAGGGAAGGCACATTCCACTACCCTTTACTTAACTCTGATCACCACGCCACTGTCTCTGCTGTCACCATCTCCACCAGTCTCAATCCACAGAGGACGGATCTGTTTTCCCGCTGATCACCGTCACCTCGCAGACGATTGTCTTGCCTTGTCGAGTCATCGGTAGCGTTCGCCCCTCCTGTCATTCACCTACAACCCAAGGGCCATTGCCTTCACCAACCAAGGGCGCCAATCAATCGCCACCGGCATCGCCAATCAGTCCAATAGTCATTGACGACAAAAAGGGCTGGACAGGTCTCTCAGCCTGAGCTGCGGCCTGCGCAGTCCAGTGACTTACCCCGCAACCTGATGACGAAAGGTATATATAAACCTTGTGCGACCCCATGAGTCTCTGAAATTCAGGAACTCAGTCTTGACTCTCACATCAAATACCATCTCTTACCATCACGATACTCTTACTATCCACCATCTAAGTGATCTAAGTGAACTATCGACACAATGTCTGCTCCTCAGGTCGTTCAGAACCTCTCCAGTGGACCCGCGGGCGGGTTTGTCAGACAGCAGCTGGCGACTTTGCGAAACAGATTCCTCAACACAGGTAAGGGATTCCCATCTCTTTTCTCTCACTTCCAGCATCCTAATGTCCTACAGAGAAGCGAAGGAACAGGGCTGCGCTCGTGACGACCTCCTTTGCCGCGCACCGTCCTGTCTGGATTACTGCAGGCGGCGCAGGCTACACCTCAGCGGTCGCAGTGTTCTTAGCAATGAAGTACATGCGGCGCCTTCCAGTCTAGTCTCATCATCGACATTCCAACTTTCTTACTGAATCATTTATCCACTTTCGAAGACGTGGTTGAGCCTAGACCTAGAGGCGGAACTGTAACTGTCTTTGATAGACAGCATTTATCGTATTACTTCTTTATGTTTGGGACCGGGATTAGGATCGGACTTGGGAGGACTGAATTATGGACATCATGTGACAGGAGTTTTACGTGTCTTTCGTTACTTATCATGAAATGAATCTGAAATATCACCATGAGAACCATCTTCGTGTCATTCAAGGAGGGGCGGCAAAAGTCCCTCGTCAGGGGGGCACTCGTGACCTCACGTATCAAGTAAGAAACAAGGAGGTTACACTCAATACCACACAGCAGGGATCACCGTCGTATAACACAAAGTACTATTATTCCAGACACCCGTCAGAACCATGTAAAACCCAATAAGAAACCTCAGGCCACTCAGGTCACCCCTATGATGCGTCAGTGGCTGCGTGTTCCAATGGACGAATCTCGTGGGCTGACCTCTGCGTCCCAAGAACACAAGAGACTCGTTCCCAATGGATTTTATCGCAAGACCATCCTCAGGCTTCAAGTCAATATCAACACAATATCAATATCAAAAACCCGCCATCGCAGAGCCCACAAGGTAAAATCGAAGCTCATCGCGAAATGGGGCCGGTAGTGGGGGTGGGCTATACCCCGGATCCACCAGAGCCCGTCTCCATTCTCTCACGTCTCCGGTCTCCGAAGTGGGACTGGGACGTCGAAATGTCAGCCCATCTTTCAGCCTAACGCTCTTTGTTCAGGAGGTCTCGTGTGTCTGGACGCGAAATTCGAATGAGACTCGTTTCATTGGACATATCACTTACGAATGCGGTGGTTACCCCGCTCGACGTGTCCAATTGCGAACAAGGGGTGTTGTGAGATTGGCCACCCCTCCGGGTTCTTGGCGGCGCTGCGACCCCGCGATTTTGGTTGTGGTGGGTGGGGAGGGCCTGTTAGTGGCTGGGGGCTGTGATAAGCGGTATTTTGGGAATGTGGACAGCAAGGGGGAGGAGGCGATGTTTGTTTGCTTCGCCAGCTTGAGAGGTATTTTTGACACGAGCAGCTGCTTGGAGGGTTGGTTATCTTGAGACAGCGAGGACTTGTGACGGGGCCAAACAAGAATGATCAACACTTTCATCATTAGCGTTGACATTCACATCAGCGTCAAGTATTCATACCAAAATAGGTATCGAGCTTGCTGTTGTTGGAGCTGATTTTCTCCTGGGCGATGACGAAGAGGACCTCTGAGATGTCCAGCCCTGCTGTGTATTGCCTCCCAAAGGAGGTGCAAGTTTCCAGAGGATGAAATTGCTGCTGGGATTGCCGCTGTGCTTCAGAACGCCATGCTGCTTTACAATCTTTGCTGACCATGGCAACCGTCTCCTCGTCGAGATCCCTGCAGTAAACAATTGAAACCGACTCCCATCGGCAATCAACAGCTGGCGACAATCCTCAAAGCAATTTTTCAACGAATTCAAGAATGTGGGCGAAAGGTTTCGTCCCTCTTCAGAAAACAGACTGGTCTGCATTTGGTCGGAATGACATCTGGGCTAATATGCCATCGCCCGATGACAGAAAACCTGCATCCATGCCGGCTCTGATATGCAGTCAGGATCCGTTGAACTCCCCTGGAGACACCAGAATGATCACACACACTTAGCAATGCTTTTAGTCTAGTTCAATTTCTCTCTATCTTGGTCAACGCATTAATGGCCTTCTCACAGATTCCATCACCCGGTCTCGCGCAACGCTCCACGTCCTGCATATATACAAAACACGCCACCTGGGCAACACTCTGGATGCATCAGATAAGGAAAGAACGACTGGCAAATTTGGGGTCGTACCTTCCTTGAGTGACATACCGTGGTGCGCGCATGTCAGGATGCCAACCAAGGCAGGTACGACCCGAGCAGCCAGGGCTCCTGCCCAATTGGGAACCCGACGCTTTATCTCTGTTAACATTGCCCTCATACAAACAAGTCTCGGAATTTATACTGATCTCTAACTCGCACAAAAGAAGTCGGAACTCACTGTCTATACGCGAAAGCCCTACATACAATGTCCGTGGCGTTATCGCTATCAACGCAGACCCACCGCAGCCCTACGTCCAGAGTCCCATCTGCAATTCGGCCCCCAATTCTTTTGAGTCATCAGCGCTTCCCTCAGTCCTTCCCTCGTCCTCACTTCCCCGTCGCTCTCGAGTCCTGTTCAAGACCCATTCATCGCACTCCAGATCTACCCATTCCAACCGCAAAAATGCCTACCCCACCCCTCATAATCTTCGACTTCGACGGCACCCTCTTCAACACGCACGCCTCCATAAGGGAAACCATAAGGCTCACATTCGCATCCCTCCTCCCCACTTCCCTACCGCCGCTGGATTCCGAAATCGAAGCCCAGATCGCCTCGGGTGCGGGGCTTGCTGATACATTCCGCGCCCTCCACGCAGCAGCCGTATCCTCCTCCTCCTCCTCCTCCTCATCGCTCCCATCCGCTGAATTCGAGAGCTGGGTATCAAAGTACCGCGAGATCTATGCCGAGCGGGGCCAGGGCCTTGTCACAGCCTACCCCGGCGCGAAGACCCTTCTCGAGACCGTCCAGAAGAAAGGTATCCCGATGAGTATCATTAGCAACAAGGGCGTGGAGGCTGTCAGGACGGCGCTGGCTAATAATGGACTTGAGGGATTTATCCCCGAGGAGTTTATTATTGGTGACAAAACTCCCGGTGCGAAGAGGAAGCCTGATGTGGGGAGTTTTGAGGATGTGCTTCTTCCGCGGTTGAGAGAGAAGGGTGTGGATGTTGATGAAGGGGGTCGCAGGCGGGATGTGCTTGTTGTTGGGGATACGGTGGCGGATATTGGGTTTGCGAGGAATTTGGGGTGTAGGGTCTGTTGGTGTCGGTTTGGGTATGGGGGAAGAGAGGAGTGCGAAGGGATGAGACCGGATTGGGTTGTTGATGGGTTGGAGGAGGTTGTAAGCATTTTAGAGGAGTAGACGCGAGGATGTTTGTAGCTAGGAGAACGAAAGCATTATAATTGTCTGGCTAGGCTAGACGGTACTATAGCCTACCTATATGATAGGCCTAAGTACATTAGAATAGAAATAGACATTACAGTTTAGCATCGCATGTGCCATGAGAGCATGAAAGGTACATTCAAAGGAATGGTTTACAGAGCCACAACAACAGCGCCGAGAATCACCGCGCCGGCAAGAGAGGATCTGAACACATTCTTGGCGGCGGCGCCAGTGAATTCAGGAGCCTCAGGGCCCGAGCCAGTGGGGTCGACGTCGGTTGGTGGCTCAGTCTCGGTGGGAGGAGTGGTGGGGATAAGAGTTGTAGAGTCACCACCGGGTGGGTTGACGGGGCCGGGGCCTGTGGGCTCGGGCTCATCAGTAGTTGGCGGCTCGGGCTCGTCAGTGGTGGTTGGTGGCTCGGGCTCATCGGTGGTGGTTGGCTCTGGGGGAGTCTCAGTGTCGGTTTCACATGGCTCGTCAGTAGTGTGGGGAGGCTTAGTGGTGGTCTCCGTGTCGGTCTCGCAAGGCTCGTCAGTGGTTGTAGGGTGAGGAGGCTTGGTAGTGGTCTCCGTTTCGGTCTCAGTCTCGCAAGGCTCGTCGGTAGTTGTGGGATGAGGAGGCTTGGTAGTGGTCTCCGTTTCGGTCTCAGTCTCGCAAGGTTCGTCGGTGGTTGTTGGGTGAGGAGGCTTGGTAGTGGTCTCCGTTTCGGTCTCAGTCTCGCAAGGTTCGTCGGTGGTTGTTGGGTGAGGAGGCTTGGTCGTGGTCTCTGTCTCCGTCTCGCATGGCTCCTCTGTCGTAGTGGTCGTCGTGGGCTCGTCCGTAGTAGTGGGCTCGTCGGTCGTGGTGGTTGTCTCGGTCTCACAGGGTTCCTCTGTCGTAGTAGTTGTCGTGGGCTCGTCCGTAGTAGTGGTTGTCTCGGTCTCACAGGGTTCCTCAGTAGTTGTGGTGGTGGTGGTGGTGGTTGTCTCTGTCTCGCACGGTTCCTCTGTCGTAGTGGTCGTCGTGGGCTCGTCCGTAGTAGTGGTCGTCTCAGAGGTCGTGGTAGTAGTTGTCGTAGTAGTTGTCGTAGTGGTAGTCGTAGTAGGTGGAGTCTTGACATCCTCATACGCATCAAGTCCCTTCTGGATAGCATTCGTTACGGTGGCGGCCAGCTCCGCTGCGACTTCCTTGAGGGTTTCCGGGACCTTGCTTGTAACAGCATCGGCGAATCCAGTGGCGGCAGTCAGCTGGGCGTCCAGCTGAGCATAGACACTGTGTCCCTCCTCAGCCTCAACAACAAGCTCCTTCTTGGAGATCAGGTCATCAATGGTAACCTCCACATCTGCTGCAAGTTCCTGAATCGGGACAACTAGAGCGATTCCCTCGATGCCGGTTAAGGGCGCACTTGCAAGGACTACCTCAGTCCCGCTCGTGATAGTGTTGACAAGCTCGGTTGAGGCCGCCTCAATAGCAGAGATATCTCCGCCAGTGTAGCCCCGGATGTCATCGCCTAGAGCCGAGACTCGGGCGGAAATATCAGCAACAACACTGACAATTGCAGCAGCATCACGCTTGACCATAGACGGCTCCCAAGTGATCTTTGTAGGCGTGGCTAGAACCGTAGATACGGCTCCGAGGCCAGCCAGGACGGCGGATGCGCTGAATCTCATCTTGACGCTAGTGCAATGCTGAGGTTCAGAGTTCCCAGGAGTAGCAGAGGAGATCAGTGGGGAAGTGCTGTGATATAAGTTCCTGGCAGGAGGAAGATTTCAGGCTAAACGAGTGTGGGGTGCCAGTGGAGCTCGGAGAAGAGAATCATAGAGGGTCTTGGAGGATCGGTGTGTTTATTACTCTGCGCAGGGCTCACATGCACCGTTGCTTGGCCAGGGAGTGTACCTCGCTTCTCCAAAGCCCCATTCATTTCCAATCTCACATAGACTTGGCGACGCTAGGCGTAGAAGCCGGTCAATGACTAGGCTCATTTCGGCCTTAGAGGAGGTAACGTTGCAATGAAGTCCATCCTGGAACCCCCAGTGTTAGCACCGGAAGAAAGATATTAGATTGGATGTTGGGTGTATACCTGAATGTCCGTAGCCGGTATGGACACAATTGGGAGGATGTAGATACGCAGTGCCCAAACATCTCCAACTCGAGGGACTGCCTGAGCCTGGAGAGACTGCACAAGGAACACAACTAGCTCATGAGCTAGTCCACCGCGGGCAATGTCTGCGAACATCAATGCTTGGTGTCGGCACCTTTCCAGGAACGGTCCATCTCGCGATATGGGCAGGCCGCCGCCACGCTGACTGCAAGTGGTTCACCGTTCAGCAACACGAAAGTAATCATCTTTCATCTAATGATCAGTCTTTTGATTCGAGGAAATTCAGACCCCATGATGTTATGGTCTCACATCTGCCAGTAAAAAGCGAAGGAAATGACTGAAGCTCATAAATTCCCAGCCACAGTCGCGGGGTTCTGAGACATTGCCTCTCCGAAATGCCCGGTTTTGCGAATCGGCGTCGACCATGGCAACAAAGGCCAATAGACCAGTGGGCGCTCTCTCAGCCTTAGGTAAAGGGTCCGAGTTTGTGAATCCAGGCCTATCGGAGTGAATTGGGTGAGAAGAAGAAGAGGGAACGTTGGGGTCGGGAGGAGAAGCGAAGTGGACACTCCCCCGCATCCGAGTCCGCTAAATTGTTTTTGGTCTCTGCGCTCTCACTCCGCCGAACTCCCGATGCTTTCTCAATGATTCCCTCGCACCTTTTCTCCAGACTCGGAAGGTTCAGGCAGAGACCATAACTGGCGGTTCTGTCAGAAAGCGAGAAGGGTGCGATAGCGCCTGAGCACAGCTAACAAAGCCCTCGAGGTCCGATTGAACAACCCCAGGAAATTACCACAAAGGCCCAATTTCCCCAGATGCCTGGCACAATCAAGAACCCCATCAATCACAAAGAGCGCGCTGCGACCACTGACCCAGCCAGACCTTTTCAAAAACAGGGCGTTCTGTGGCGCTGGCCAAATGTGATTAGACGCAGCGCACAGAGCCTACGCACGGAGTCAAGCCGAGGTTCCATCAACAACTCGAGTCTTGATTCTACCTTCATCCGACACGGGGCGCAAAAGGTCATTTCGGCTTTGATGACTGTTTTTATGGTTGGTGATTAGATTAATCATGATTATATTGACTCAGATACTTTGGGGCGCTGAGAATAAGTGATGAGAAAGAATATTCAGGTTGACAGGCAGCAATGGGCCCATTTCAAGTCTTGTTGGACCTTTGCCGGTATCATAGGCCTAGGTAGTCTACCAGCACCTGGCGACTTGGGTCTCGTCTTCCATATTGCTCCAGGATACTCCGACTTATTTAGTTTACCTGCAGGTGCTCTTCTCGCGTATCGTCATGCCGAGAAAGGCGCGTGCTCCGAGAAACAAGAAAGGAGAAACCAGGCTTTGCAGCTCTCATTCATTGATCCCTGCAGGTGTTGATTGTAGTAGTTATTATTACCGACAGCCTATGATATCTCATGCGTTACGAAAGATGCCTCAGTAGAAAATATAATCAATTGACATTAAGCAACCCAGACCAATCCCAGATACCAACCACTGATTTTGTCTAATGTGTGCAACAGACGCCATGAAAATCAAATAACACCAGGGGGGACCCATTAATAATCATCCAAATGAAAACGAATCATAGCTGCGCGACATTGTTGAGGATCTCGACCTCCTGGCCCGGCTTGAACGCCGGCAGGCCGATGTACGGACAGCCGTCGCACCTGAAGGCATCACCAAGGGCGCAGTTACCGCATGATCCTGTCTTGCCCTGCACAGTGAAATCCAACTCATTCAGATCGTCTGAGTCCAGCTTCAATGCGCTCAGGTTCTTGTCTGCTGTCTCGCGGCGCTCCTTGTCTTCGGCCTCGAGTTGGGCTGCGAGACCGCATGTGCAGTCCTTACAGGCGCGGCGTCGCTTGCCAGCCTTGGGTTGGCACTCTGGGGCTGTGATAATGTTAGCCTAGTTTTCAGAGATGTGGGTTCGGCAATAACTCACGTGGAACAATCGGCCTCTTGAGATCATCCGCCGACAAAAGTGTATCCTCATCAATCAATTCATCATCATTCAAATCATTTGTATCATCCAAACTGATAATCGGCGGTGGGATAGGAGCCGGAGCCGGAGCCGGAGCCGGAGCGGCCGCGGCCTTCTTCTTCCTCCCAAGCTTCAACGGCACCGCACCACCAGTCCCAACATCCAGCTTCTCAAATCCAGCGGCCGACTTAATCAGGCCCGCCAGGACCGCCTCTCGCTCCTCCGCCTCGCCGAAAAAGTTATCCTGTGTCTGAAGTCTCGCACCGCCCTTCATAGACGGGACGACCGCGCTGTAAACCTCGCGCTTGAGCAACTGGAGCGCCTCGGACCGTCGAGTGCCATCGGTATCAGTGAGGACAAGAACGAGGTCGTATGTGTTTGGTGGAAGGGAGACAAAGCCAGCGGAGACTCGGTCAAGCATTTGTAGATCGGTTGTGTTGCGGTCGTAGGTTGTGAACAGCGCGCGGAGTTTATCTTCTTGGGTGGCGATGGAAGGGGGTGCGAGGAGGAGAGTGCGCTTCGACTCGACTGGCTTGGAAGGAGTGGGAGCCATGTCGAAGTCGGGGGTTGTATCGATTGTGACGAATGAAGGCGCCATTGTGTCTATGGTCTTTGGTCTATGAGGTTTATGAGACGCGGCGAATAAGGAGGGATGGAAAAGAGGTGCAACGGCGGAGGCTTATTTTTGCCTCGAGGGCAGCGGGGCGGAGCGCAAGCCGTAGATAAATGCAGGCGAGAAAATGCGTACAGCGCGATATCGGGAGGTGGAATGATCGTCTTCGGTGAGTTGATGGTCAGAGGCAGCGAAATGTTGAAAGTATTCAGAGATCTCCGATTGAGCAATCGAACCCTTTGCCTGATGGGCGGTTGGTCAGCGATTTTCTTATCAATCAGCGCGCTGGAGGGGCAAGCCCAACACGTGATCCGCGGAGAAGCAGAATCGGCGTATCGCGCGGTTCTCTTTGCCAGAATAGGCTGCCAAGTCCAGTATCTTACACAGAATAACACCAATTAGAAAAGATTTAAATAAACACTCGACTCCAAATTTCGGACACTTCTTGTATCAAGTTTTTGAAAAACGAAAACTGAAAGTTTGCCTCCGATACAGGAGCCCAATCTCCTCACCTCTTTTTGTATCACTGACGGGATTGCTATTACTAATCCTTTTTCCCCCACTTTTGCCGTTGTGATGTCACGGCTATACACGGATGGGCAAGGGAATGGCTTAATCTTCAAGTGCAAAAGTGGGTTTGACATTTAGGTGAGGGTTGAGTGCTTGCAAAGCTTCATTCAATAAGTGGTATACTTACAGGCAATTGTCGGTGTTTTTGCTTACTTGACAGACCATTGACATTTACCACATCCGGCTATATATAGTTGCACACGACCACTTAACCATGGCCAGGATAAGGGAGAGAACCATCAAAAGATAACCCATACCCTACTCCAACCCAACAACAACCGTACACTTAATCTCAACAAGCAACCTCTCATTGGGCAACTCCTTGACTCCAATGGTCGTCCTCGCAGGTGCATCCTCTCTCCTCGGCCACACCCGATTCCACTCCTCATTCATCCCCGCATAGGTCTCCGGTAAATCGACCAAGAAGACAGTCGCATCGACGACGTTTCCTAGTCCTCCACGTCCATCCGTAGCACCTTGAATTATCGTCTCAATGTTTCGTAACACAGCCGCTGTTTGGGCTCGGATATCGAGGATGTATGTTCCGTCTGCGTGCTCCGTGACCCCATCCCAGGTCCCGTCCCCGCGGCGGGAGGATGTTCCGGAGACGTAGATCGTGCGGTGGGGGGCTGTTGGCGCGAGGCGGGCGTGGGGGTAGTTTGCTAGCCCTTGGGCCTTGGAGGCGGGAAGGAAGAAGGGGGTTCCGTTGGACATTGGACCTGAGGTTTTGAGACGATATTTGGTATCTACACCAAGCGAGTTGGATATCCGGGGATTATAAATAGGGTATGTATTAGGGCCTTGGGGGTAATATCTGGCCCGGTAAATCGTATTCGCTCCCGGTGCCGGGGTCCGGAAGCCATTGTGTGGAGTATACTGTCTGCCACCCAGTGTATCTGTGCCCTAACTCCACATTATGCCGGGGGAGCTCGAGAACTACAGGGTGCTTTTGTGTATCTGATCAACCGCGGACGGAAGAGGATGTATGCCACGATAGTTGTATTTCTTGCTGGACGGTGCTTCCACGACTGCGAATATAAGTTCTCACGGACACGAGCCCTGACCGCCAGAATCTCCGTTCCTTACGACAGGTCTTAGGACATTATCGAGCGATCTCCGAAAGTGGTCAATGTATATAGAGTTCAAGCAGGACCCACTAGTCGTCAGGCCTGTACGCCATGCTGTTGTAAATCCCGATGCGGCGATCCTTGAAATAGCCATGAGCCACAAAAACGTGTAGATCGGGTCCTGAAGGGTACGTAAAGAGTTCAAAGAATGACGGGGGCTACAAATGACAGGAGCGTCGACTAGGCAACAATCATTAATCGGCTAATCATCATCCGAACACGTGCTTCTATACAACATACAGAGAGAGCAAGTATAATGCCAGACACAAATGGCTGCAATAGCATCACATCGAACTCATATCCGCCACATGAAAAGCAAAGAATAACATCAGTATATCAGCCAGGGGTGTGTTCATCAAGCGTATGTCGAGCCAGACAGAGTAAACGACAGACAGAGACGCTTAAGATCGGCGAAAATAGATCGGACTCTGTAGACAGAGGTATAGGTCATGAGCGAGGGAAACTGGGCGCAGCGCTAGGTAGGTATGAAGAGAGGTAGGGGGGCAGGTAGATTCATGGTTCGTTCACATGACAATGCAGCAAGAGTTCTGCTTCTTCGCGCTTGTGTAGAACATCTTGCTTTGAGAGCTGAGGCCTTCGCTCTTCTGCACGAGGTCGTCGAGTTTCTCGCCGCGTTCCAGGACCTATACATACCGCTTGTTAGAATGGATTTCGGTACCGTAATTATCTGGGGGGATGTTGGACGCACGCTCTCGATAGTCTTGTGTAAGACGACCTTGGTCTCGTCCAGCTCCTTCTGGATCTTCAGAATACTTCCGACGTTTTGCGGATCTTGGTATTGGGCGATGTAGTTGCGGAGCGGGGGGAAGGAGATGGGACCGTTGGAGGTTGCAGCGTTGGGATGCTGTGTGCTAAACTCGTCGAGAACCTTTGAGAGGATCTGGTGGGCAGCGAGGGAGGGGTACTCGTCGTCGCTGATGATAACACCGGTGAGACCGCGTTGTTGGCTGGAGGCGTAGACGTGGAAGACGAAATCTAGATATCCGACATTGGTTAGCGATAGCTCACCGCAAGGATCCCACCGACCCCTGAGCAGTAATCAAGCTGGAATCTCCCCACGTCATATCTCTAGATTTTGACTTGCCTTTCTCCTGAATATCCTGCCGTTGTCCAGGTTCGGTGCGCGAGGTGACGATCTTGCTAAACATGGTTGTGAACTCCGCGATGCTTCCCTTTGTGAAGCGGGAGTAGCTGCTCAGCTCCCGTTCGCAGCATAGCTCGACCGCGTCGGGCTGGGCTTTCCGGAGGACCTGCGGGGTTCAGCTTCTGTGGTGTCAGAGAGAAGCGTGCAGCTTACACCAATGTATACGATCTTCATTTTGCTGGATCTGAGGTATTGAGAGTTGGGCAACGAATGTGGGGTCCTAAAGGGTCGGCGACTGTCTGGAGGTGGATGTGATGTAGTGGGGCGGTGCCGACTGGCAGAATCAGCTGGAATGCTCACGTGCCGGGACCCTTTATCTCCGAAGAAGGCCAGCCTTGGCGTTTCAAGCCCTGCATTGAGCCAGCGAGAATTATTCTGCCATCAGGCTCTACCCGTGACCTATGCCTACTGAGAACGCAGTTGCCTCCTAGGTATGGAATGATGCAAAGCATAGAACTTGCGCAAGTGACTAGACCTGATGCCGTCGATGGAAAGTGGACTTAGGACAGCCTTCTTGAAGGCTTCAACACGAAAATTTTCGGCATCTTTACATGCACATGCTCTTCACATGCATGTACTGTATAGCAGGGGGCTATCGGAGTCTGGCTTTTTCTGGTAACTTCAGCCACTTACCCTGCAACAGTGAGCAGGGACAAACTTCTAACGGCCAGAGTGTCTGAACCGGACGAGTTATGGCAGTCAAGAATGAACTCAATGACATCCTAGAGCAGTTTATTGGCGCTATCTCAGTATATTTCGAACTTGTTTCTCAAATGAAGCTTTAGCTTTATCATGGACATGTGTGGCGATAAGCACGATTCTATTAATTTTTAAGAAAGGAGTATGTCTAAGTATAGCTCTCGCAATGCAGGTATGTCTATAAGCCATGGAACGCCAACTGAGGAAAACACAATTAAAGGACAGAAGGGCGGGGATTGTACCCCTTGGGTATACCATCCCCGCCATGCCAAAGTAAATGAGAAGCATAGTCAAAAATCAACGAGCTTCTCGCAAACAGATATTTTGTCAAGGAGGAAGCTAATCCTCCGCCTTCTTGGAAGCCTTCGTGCGCAGCTTCATGAGCCCATAGACAAGAGCATAACTGCTGAACACGAAGATGGCAATGATGCCGACATCGCGCCACCCGTAGTAGTAATCCAACAGGTTCAGGCCGTACAGGTAGTCGCTTCCGCGGGTATACTGGCAAACCTGGCAGGCTTCGGTGGCTTCGGGATTGATCAGATTCGAGCGGGCGCCCATGCCTTGCATGAAGGTGGATAGGTAATCAGCGCAGGTCGATCCATTTGGCGGGTCGAATGTTGCGAATTCACGCTCGCGGCATTTGATGTCGACGTCGAAGACGGTGAAGGTGAGCAGGGAGCCCATGAGGTAGTTGAAGGGGTTCATCCAGTAGATCCAGTAGCGCCAGAACTCCTGGATCTGGGCATAGGGGACGAGGACACCACAGAATGAGACAAGAGTTCCGATGACAAGGGGGTTGGTGAGGGTGGCGAAGACGGCGTTGGGGGCGTAGGCGGAGATGAACTGGCCGATTCCAGTATAGAGACCCTCGTAGAGGAGCATGACGAAGAAGACAGCACCGGCCTTGTCGGACTCTGTGGGCATTCCGGTCTGGTAGTAGAAGCAAACGAAATAGAGCACCGCACAGAGGACCAGGTAGGGAAGTTCAGAGACAATAAGGCCAGTCACGAAGGCAACCCATGAGTACATGCGGGATTTCTTTTCGCGAGCATCGTAGATGTCACGGCGTTCAATGAAGAGGGGCTGAAGCTGAGCAATGGCACCAGGGGCAACGAAGATAAAGTTGAACCTGAACTTGTTAGTAAATTTAAGAATGAAATAATGAGTGAGGGAGCAGCTTACAGAGCAAAGAGCTTCAATTGAAGTTCTCCAATAGATTCACCCATCTTCCAGAATGAAAAACCGTTGAAGATGGCAGACCCAATGTGTAGTGCGAGTTTATTGTTCACGTAGTCAGTGTTTCGATAGACAGCGACACATGTGCGCTTAGTGACGATCAGGGTTTGCTCCCAGAGGGGCATAGCGAATTCGTGGCCGTCATCAACGGTCCCAGGCGGCTTAGAAGCTGCATCACTAACAATCCGGTCGAGTTCCTGCTGCGCATTCGTGTGCTCCGGGGAAGCCTTCCAAATCTCATTCCAATCGCGGCCTTGCGAAAGAGTGCCAGAGACGACATCAATCATGTGTTCAGCAGGGTTAGCATTTGGAGGGCAAGGGGCTCCGTGGCGAGCGAAATATTCCTTGACAGTAGAGCCATTGTCACCAATGTCACCAAAGTAGACCATCTTTCCGCCCTTGGCCAAAAGCAGCAAGCTATCGAATTCTGCGAACAATTGGGCCGATGGCTGATGAATCGTGACTAGCACAGCCTGGCCAACATCAGCCAGCTTGCGAAGGAAGCGTACGGTGTTATAGGCAGATTGGCCATCGAGACCCGAGGTCGGTTCGTCCAGGAAGATGAGAATGCTGGGTTTGGAAACAAGTTCCACACCAATTGTGACACGCTTGCGTTGTTCAACACTCAAACCAGCGCCCACACGACCGATAAGAGTGTCGGCAATATCATGCAGTTCCAACAAGTCAATGATGGTGTCGACATACTTCAGCTTCTCCTCCCGGGGTGTGGTGCGCGGCTGTCGGAGCAAAGCAGAGAACTCCAAGCTTTCTCTAACGGTTGCATAGGGTTCATGTACATCAAGCTGCTCACAGTAACCAGCAGATCGTTGAAAGGAGACGGGCAATGGTCGACCATCGACAAGAATCTGGCCTTGAATAGTACCAGCTGTCTTCCTCTGGGCGAGAACATCGAGCAATGTGGTCTTCCCGGCACCGGATGATCCCTAGACTTATTAGCTTTCGTTACTAGCCCCTGAGAGAAAGGACTTACCATAAGAGCACCAAGCATGCCAGGCTTCACCCATCCATAGACATGGTCAAGGAGCTGACGGTCACCAGACGGGGTCTTGACAGTGTAAGAAAGATCTTTCCACGTGAAGACGGATGTGTTGCGGACCAGCTGGTTGTCAATATCGCTTTGATCCTGCGAACCTTCATCTTGTAGCTTCTTGGTACCCTTCTCGGTTGGCTGGGATTCCTCATCACGGTGCACGTTTTGGCGCTGCTTTTCCACGGTCTCACGAGGAATCAGCAGCGATGGCCCATTCTCCGAAGCGCCCTTCCATCGGCTCGTTGCGATGATAGTTAGAACAACGAAAAGAGCCCACCAGGCCCAGAGGATACCAAAGTTGCGCCAGACGTGAGAATGATCATATGAAAGCGAGTTCAAATAGTCATCACCCAAAACATAGTTCCTACCGGGAACGGCACCCCCAACACCAGTGCAGGACTGGGTGGTGGCATTCTCGTAGCCCGGCCCACTGGGGACAAGGTTTGTAAGTACGCATGGGATAGTCTTTCCATGAAATTCGTTTGAGAGCAGGGCGTCGAAACCATACGCCAAAGGGTCAATCCAATAGATCCAGACAAACCAAGGATGCATCTCTGGCTTCCGGATCATGTAACCTGTGTACATAATCAGGGCAGAAATCAAGAAGCCGGAAACCTTGGACGCATCATCGAAAGTCTTGAAACCAGCTCCTACCGCCCGAAAGACAGCAGTCATGGCCTGTTAAGTGTTAGCGTACCCCAACGTTCCCATATCGCTCCGGGTGACTTACCATTGTAGTAGCAAACACGATAATCCAAAATGTGAAGAACGCCGCTGCGGTCATCTCAAGCCCGACCATGAAGTACAGGACGATTGAAAAGATGCTGACTTGGAAGAGAAGAACGGGAATATCTGCCGCGATTTGTGCTATGCAGAATGCTGCGGGGTGGAAGTATGCAAATGACTTGTGTTTGATAAGGACTGGTCGTCCTTGGAATGATTCGGTGACTTCAGCCATTGCAAGAAGGGAATTGTAGAGAAGTGCGAAGAATAGGGCACCAGACTTGACAAAGAGTCCGGCAGAGTTGTTAGGGGCATCATAGAAGAGAGATCCTGCGATAAGTGCCTGAATGAGGGTTGAAACTTGTTTGATGATAAAGGTAGCTTTATCTCCCCAGAGGATCTGATACTGGCGATTTATACAAGCCTTCACTTGGTGGATAAAGTCAACCGTGAAGGGGCTATTCTTGGGGAGCTGCTTTGCCCTCTCCTCGGCGACGGAAACTTTGAAATCTTCGGTACAGCGCTTCGCGGTTTCAGAGTCAGGATAATCATATTCTCTGACCATGTTTGATTTCACCACGGACTTGTTGTATTCTTCCAACATAGCATCCGCATTCCGGGGGAAGCGCGCCTCGAAACCTGGCCGAATCTTGCGTTCCGTGGGCACAGTAACACCGGTCAAGAAATCTGCAACATTGGATCCCTCACGGCAGACGAATCCGAGGGCCTCCATGTAGGGCCTGGCTTGGGTCATAGGTCCGTAGTAGATCTGCTTTCCCTCGTCCAAAACCAAGACCTTGTCGAAAAGGTCGTATATACCATTGCCTGCCTGATACAAAGTGACAATAGTACTCAATCCGAGAACATCAGTCAACGCACGAATACCCCTGGTCCACTCGAGGGCAGTACTGGCGTCAAGACCTCGGGTACTGTTATCCCAGCAGAAGACTGATGCACGGGTGGCAAGACATTCGATAATGGAGACACGCTTGCGCTCACCACCAGAAACACCTCTGACATACTCGTTTCCGACCTGTAACAGTTAGCTCTCAGCTGGTTTCGAATTGGGAGGGTTGTTACCTTTGTATCAACAGTATGTGAGATGCCCATAGACTCGAGCAAGAACTTCTTCGTCTCTTCACGGTAGGCCTCTGGAGACTCGACCCCATTGGGCATACGAGCCGGAACCTTGAGCCGCGTGGCAAAGTCCATGGTCTCACCCACAGTCAAACTGGGGAAGAACAGCTCTTCTTCAGTGTTCATCACAATCTGGCCGCGGTATTGGTCAGCTTCCTCCGCTGTCATTGAGCCGTACCTAACGTCTCCAGAAACCGACTTGTATCCGAGGCGTTGATTGGCGAGCATCTTCAGCAAGGTCGTGCAACCGGATCCCGGTCGGCCAAGAACCAAGAGCATCTCTCCTGGCTTGACACAGCCGTGGCTGTCGCGGAGGATTGTCCGAAGAGGCGGCTTGTTGCGAGACTCTTTCATCAGCTGCGGCACATTGAATTGCGATAAGAAGTTCTCCTGCACTGCAGCTTCGGCACTGACGACCTCCACATTCAGATTCTGCCATGTGACTCCCAATTCCTGGCGCTTGAACCCTGATTGCATCTGACGTTCATTTTGTTGTTTCACTTGGGGCATGAGAGCCCAGCCGTCGGCACGGCTAGCATTGGGGTCGGGCGTAGGTGTCGAGGATTCATCGCCCAAGACAGTGGTTGCGCTATCCGAGTCTCTGCTGGCCACGGTCTCCCTGGACTCGTGAGGGAGGGCTTTATCCTCCACTTCGAGCGAAGACATGGTGATCGGCCGAGCACAGGGCAAAAATACCTTGTCGGAAAGGATTCTCAACGGTCAGCAACATTTTCGGGGGCAGACTGAAGAAGTATATAAACACCGCCGCCTAGGGGAGTGGGTCAGGCCCGGGAGGGCCTGAATGAGCAACCACCCAGTCGGGGGTCAGAATCGAGCCGATTCCGAGCTTAGAAGGTCCACATGGTTCTCCTATGTCCGACATTTTTTTGGTTAATTCCAAGACGTCCGCTGAGTAAATGGGGGAACAGCGCAGAGCTTTTCACGGAGATTGGCGGTGGAGCACGGACGAAACGATATTTTCCAATAGGAGAGCCCTGGAAGCGACAGATTTAGGGATGTTCCGGTGCAGAGTCTTTTTCTGGAGATGGCGAGTGAAAAGGTGTGGGTCAAAAGTCGGCAGTCGGCGTGGCATCTCCGACATCAGTTCGAAAAGTTGTCTATCAAGATTCCGCTGACTGAGCACTCTTGGCCAATCGGACACGGTTTGCTTGTCCGAGATGCCCGGTTCCGCTGATTCAGCGGCGCGAGCTTCGCCAGCTGTTGGCTAAAAATTGAAAGCCTCGACCAAGTCCCAAGAGGTTGAAACATCCGGGTCAAGGATGCGGCGTCAGCCCGAACTGCGCCTTTCTCGTATCAGATAGCAGATCATCGTCATCCTTTGAACTTCGAGGCTGTCTCGGGAACCCCTTTGGAATCCGATAGGCAATTGATTGAGATTCAGGATCTTTCGCATGTCGGGTTCTCGCGCCTCGCCGATTAAAGCCGATGCTCCCATGATCAATTTTGACGCCATGAAGATCACCAATTCATCACACTGCGCCCTTCATGCGGTCTTTAAATGGACGCCCTCGCGACACACGCGCCCATCTACATATATGGCTTACCGCCTAGGGTCTGGAATTCTTATTTAGATGCAAACAGGCCTTGATGATTTGCAGTCTGAAGTCAACTGTCAAACACAAGTGATGCTGCATCCGCGCCAGACCACCCAGGCAGGCAGCCATGAGCTCATCTCACCGTTCTCCCCGCAGGGCAGGACTTTGACTCATCAGATCTTCTTGTGATTTGTTATCCATGCTCAACCCAGCAGACCAAATTCTTACAGATCTCGCTTCGGCCACTCAGGCTTCCATGTGATGAACAAGGGCCCTGTGGATACCCTAGCCAAGCGGAGCTTTCCCGTCTTACAACCCTTTTTCCTCGCTCGTTCTGGAAATTCAATCGCTTTATCGCAGGTTCGCTTTGCCCGTTGCTCCGACGCCCGAGGTCTTGGTGCCGTCCGGCCTCAAACATCGAGCGAGATACGGAGTGAACAATCAGCAGAGGTGACGAGACTGCTTACCAATTCCTCCTGCACAATGAGCATACGATTACGGCCAGCCGGTCAACTCCTTTTGTACTATTACGTAGCTCCGCAAATAGTTTCTCGGATCGTGGTCTAGTCCTTGACCGACCTTGAAGGCTGCGATAATTGTGATTGCTCGGCTTCCCGTTCTTATCCCCGACGTCTCCGGGAATCCCAAACTCGAAACATGGCAAGCCCCGCCAGTCTGGAACAAGATGCGAACCATCCAAGAATATTGTTTGCAGATTCGCAGCGAGTATAGTTCTTGCGAAACAGGTTCAGTCCACATTCAGGTTATGTTTGAGCCGACTGTCTTTCTGAATCCTCTCACCTTTCTCGTGCGTTCGGAGTATATATTTCCGTGAGAACATACCCGAGTACGCACAGGGGTGGCTCCGCTGACGATCGAGTCGATCGACAACAACAAAAGCAGGAAAATGCGATTGCAGATACTATTGAATGCAGAAGCCGGTCATCATGCAAACAACATAGCCACGCGGTCCCAACATCTTTCAATCGCAAAATAAAACCCTTTTGTGACTTGATTCTCTCTCGAATTTTTTTCGCAGGCTGTAGTGGGCATACTTTCTGTGCTGCCCTAGTACCACCTACGCATGTTTTAAAGGTCGGTGGGCCTCGTAAAATTTTGTGGCTCATGCACTGTTTGTGCAGCAATCATAGGAACTAGAAGCTCTGATGTGTTCTTCAAGATGTTGATTGCTGGGGTAAAAACCAACGTTGGTGAAACACGCCTGGTCATAGCCTGGTCAGTTGGAGAAACGCCTTAACTGGTTAGGCAATGATCCCAGGCCGCGCCCATCACCTGCCTAACACGTTCGCTTTCAATTCACGGGTATCAAGTTTTCAGGCTTGTGAGTTGATATTCATTCGCCAAGCACCATTACAGTCTTTCATCATAAGACATTCGCGTTTGCATCGTAAAACGCTGCTTTGGGTTCGAACAGGATGAAGTGGGTTGATCTGCCAGCAGATGTACGGTCGCTAATACTCAAGGAGATCGCATCGCGCCGTGAAATTGATCTACATCGCTTGGGCGAGCCGGGCGGCCTTTTCCTGCTGCAAGATGATGAAAACGAGCTTGTTCGGAGGGACCTTAAATCAGAGGACTGCGGTGCATGCGCTGCTTACGAGGACATCCGAAATTGTCTCAAAGTTTGCAGTAAGCCAACCCCTCTCCGCTTCAGTCCAAGCTGACATGCCTTCAAGAGGGATGGAGAGAGCTCATGACTAAGGTCTTAGTCGTGTATGGCCCAACTGAGTTTGTCATTTCCAAAGGGAGCGAGCACCAGGCCACAGCTGCCGTAAGATCCTGGTTGACCAGGAAAAAGCGAGCTGGGAATACGCGGCCCGGCTGGCATATTGGACGGCAAGACCTACTCGCATTGTCGATCCAAAGAGGGTTCTTGGATTGCATGGCGTTGCTTATGGACCAATTTTCTTACCAGGAGCTCCTGAGCCATTGGGAGGAGAATCAGTGGACAGCAGGATGCTACCCTCATATCTCAGTCTCAACCGGGTGTACAGCAGCACTGCAGCTGCTGCACAGACGGGGAATAAACCTCGATCAAGCAGATTGGCAAGGACAACAGACACCGCTCATGGTCGCTGTGCGTGAGAGCCAAGCACAGGTTGCCGATTACTTGCTCAGTGTGGGCGTTAGGAGAGATGTGAAGCTGTTATTGACCACGAGAGACAGTCATGATGATGACTATGGAGCACCCTATACCATGTTTATGATCGAATGGGCGGCTTATTATGGTACATTGGACATGGTCCAGGTTTTGATCAAACACGGCCTCCATCTAAAGCGGCCATCAGAAACGCCTGGACCAAAGCCTTTGCACTGGGTCATTCAGCGGCCCGACCTTGCGCTTGTGGAGGATATAGCTCTCTTGATTCTTGAGCATGTCGATCTACCTTCTGAGTCTCAGTGGAGTGGTTCCGTGCTTCTAAAAGGTGCTCTTAAGAATCGTGCATCCACTAATCTGATTCGACGTTTGGTATCCAGCGGGATACCTGTTAATCAAGATTCATATCTCCCTCTTGAGTACGACCATTCGCCCTCCAATCTGCTTCGACCTTTGCAACTCATCGAGATACCTGTTCATAATGATTTGTATTTCCCTCTGGACCTGGCTGCTGAGCAGGCTTCGGAAGAGACGATCCGCCTGCTCATTGACAACGGAGCCAAGTGTACACTGGAAGCAGTTAACGCTGCCCGGAAAAGAAACAGGGCGGACCTAGTGGATATAATTCTACCGTGCTGCCAGTTCTTTTACAAACATACATTAAAGGACCACGCTATCAACGGGAACGTGGAAATGGTCGGGACGTATCTGGCATACGGCGCCGAACTATATCCCCCAGGAGATCGCAAAGACATACTATGTTCCGTGGCCTTCAAAGGGCACGTAGAAGTCGCCAAACTCCTTCTTGAGGCTGGCGCCGATATCAATGAGGAGTGCAAGATCAACGAAACGCCACTGCTCAGCGCGATTTTTGGACATCACGCGCACATGGTTGAATTCCTCCTGGCACACGGCGCCCCGGCCCAAAGCCTCCGTTACGAGCCCTTGCTCGCTGCAATCGAAGCATATACCCCAAGGTGCGATCCATGGGTCCAGCCCGACGAGTTCGCCGACACCACGAAGGCTATTATCCGCCTCCTCGTTGCCCACGGTGCAGATGTCAATGCGGAGTCGAGTTCCTACGGTAGAGGCGCTCCCCTTCACACAGTTGTCAATCTTGGGTTTCTCGACATTGCAGAGTGCCTTATAGAGAATGGCGCGGACGTTAATCTGCGTGTGGGAGACTATGGAACCCCTCTCCACGTAGCCGCTCTGACGGGCTCCCAAGCAATGATTCGCCTTCTCTTGAAACACGGTGCAAAAGCGAATATCACATCCGGCAGCCATGGGCGTCCTCTCCAAGCGGCTATCGCATGCGGATCATTGGCATGTGTGAAGCTGCTTCTTGACAATGGTGCCGAGGCCTCACTAGATGGTGGGGCTGGATATCCAAGCGCTTTGGAGAAAGCTCGGCGCTGCTGGGAAGACAACCAGAATTGGGAGAGAAGGGAGATCCTCGATTTCATACACGACTACTTTGAGAATTGTGGGCTCTTCGAGGTGCCTGATCGGTTTTGAGATTTGACTCAGGGGAGAGGACCTTTTCATGAAGTTCATGATTCTGACGACATCTCACTATCTAGGGAGGATTGTGTCCTAGCCATGATGCATGAGCCCGGAAGACATTCGCCAAACAGCCAGTGTTGAAACGCGGCCTGAGCTCATGCATTGACTAACGGAATATTGGTCGTGAAAGCATTCTTGAATCCGTCGCAAAGTTTGCACATGTGTGCATGTGGACTCGGTGTCTGTTTCAGACTTACTTGGATAATCTCACTCAGCGCGGCATCTTCTAGGATGTGGTTACAAGGAAGCCATCAGGGTTACTAGTCTGAATCAAAACGCTCCAAAATGTTGGACACAGTCCTCATGCGAGGTATGACTGTGATTCTTGTTTGTATTCATCGGCTCCATAGCATAGCCGATCTCTACCGGAGCTCACTATCGAGTCATGGCCCAATGGAATATTATTTCTATGGAACTATAATCGTGCGATAGGAGATAACCCGGTAGCCCTGCCCATGACGGTTGACCCGAGTTCCAGAATCAAAGCATGGAACATCCATAGATCTTTCAAAATGCACCATCGACACTCATCCTAGCCCTCCAGGTGTATCACTTCATTGCCCGCGTTCCCCAACAAGCTCTGACCTATCAAGCAACTGGTAAGAAACTCGCCTTGAGTAGGTAGCAGCCTATCCATGCCAGGTGCTCAGATGCAACTCACATGGCCCTCTGCAATGCCTCAATCTTTCCCCTCTGCTCAACATTCTTGACCCTCAATGTCTCCACCTCCGCAGAACTCGACAACCCTGACCCCGACGCCGAAGGTGTATGAATACACTCGTACGACGTCGCACGTTCTCGGTAAGGGAATGGGCCTTTTCTATACGATTCATATTTTATGCGTGATTAGTCACCTTATACCTTCCTTCAGAGCCAAAAAGTCATATGTGATTGTGCTGTGCACAGGAGATGGGACGAAAGAATGACGTCATAGCGTCTTAACGCGGGAAAGGAACGTACTCTGCGAGATAGCCCCGCGGTCGCGGAGGTAGACGCGATTCGTTTGCCCGGCGGGCTGGAATGGCGATTGAGAAGGGCCGGATTCCTGGGATGTTGCTGCTGGAGGAGAGGCTACGGTTGAGGGCGGGGCGCGCGTTGATGGACATGGTGGGTATACTGTACATACGTATACGGGATCCGGAGGATGGAGAGGTGGATGGTCAACGACAATTTGGTTGTACTATAAGGGGTCGATATGCAACAGACAAAAAGAACGAATAGCTCTGAATCCACAAAAGCCTGATTTAGATAATTAGCTCAAGAAAATAGGTATCTCAACGTAGATATATGCGACAGGTACTCTTGTTCACATGAGAACACGTGACCGTCCCTTTGCTGAGAGAATGATGTAGCGTGGAAGATGCGACGAACCAGAACACTGAAGCGCAGTCGATCCTCAACGAGACTGCGGACGAGAGTCCTCCGTTTTGGTTCTCCTTGCCACAGCTCCGCGACCCTCCGCATGGCATTCCCCGGTTTGATCTGCGAGGGGTTTGACGCCTCCCCGCATTGAACCGCGGTCGGCTTCGAGGGACTCCGCAAAGCGTGGCCGGACCAGGAGCGAAAGGGATGATGTCGGATGGATTCCTTCGCCGAAGGTATGTGCCTTGGAGGCTGTGCTGGGATAGAATGCTTGGATAATCTGACTGGTGACTGAAGTATTCGCTAGCTGAGGCAAGAACAGCAAGAACGGGCGCTGCACCATGATGCAACGATATGCGCGCAGAGAGCCATCTACAGGTCCACCTGGAATTCAAAAGATCGATCCCTCTCCTCTGGCGACAGCGGCTGCCCATCCTCGTCATACAGTGTCCGCGCGACATACCGCACCCGTCGGTCATGTCCCACCAGGATGACAGTCTGCGTCTGCGTGCCGTACATACCCTCCATATATGACGGGTCGAGCAGCTTCGCATTCCAATCCACTTCGCCCTCTTCATGCTTCTCCGAGGCCTTTCCTATGGCTGGAATGAAGATGCTCTCCTTGAATAGTCCGAGATAGGCCTCCGCCTTTGTCCCACCAGGAAGTCGGGGAAGGGTATCTGTTGAAAGAACACCGAATAGTCGCTCAACGAGGGCATCTTCATCGTCGCCCTTTTCCAGACTCGCCGCGACCGCATCCGCTGTTAAGCTCTCCCCGAGCAATATCTTCTTCCATGCCTTTGTGTGATCGGCGCCCTCCCCTTCCAGAGTCATATTGCTCAACGCGACCGTCAACCCACTCCCTCCATTCACGCTCCGTACCTGAACATCGCCATTACAGCACTCCATATTTGCACTGCGATTCGACACAATCGCTAACGCTCCGGGCTCTGGCTCGCTGACATCTCCGAGAAGTAGGTTAAACCCGCCCACGGAGTCGAGATCTTGGCTTGCCTTCAATTCGTCGATAAATTCCTCCACATGGCCGTTCGCCGCCGCAGGGTGTTCGGATGAGGCAGTCAGCCAGGAGTTGATGATGTCTCCGCGACTTCGCGTGCCGACCGCACGGGCGCAGTTCGTCTCAAGACAATTCGTTAGCACGGCGACTCGGCCAGTCCTTGTGACTCCGAGCCATGTTCCGTGTGCGGCGCGAGCGAGGTCGCGCGCGGAGAGGATATGTGTGTGTGGTTCGGGCCACCAGTTTGCCCTGGATGTTGGACGGGCTAGGAACTCCTATCGGACTCGGTTAGTGCTGTACAAAGTAGGTAAAATTTAACGCAAAAGCAGCCAACAAGAAAGGAGAGAGACAACTGCGAAACCTACATCGCGATTGTTGATAATAATAAAGCGATAGTCGGGATGCGTGGTCGAGAGAATTGCGATACACATTGCCCTCGCTTCAAGTTGTATTCTGCTTTGATTCTGATCTTGGTTCGTTATCGATATTGATGGAATGTGGCAACAGACAAAACGGACTGCGAGAGAGACCCCTTATATACCAATCCCTCTGCAACAATCATGCGGTAGACAATCCATCGGATGATGGATACTTCAAACGCAGACCCGGGCACAGCCGCAGCGTGATATCTTCTCGCCGTACGGCTAAGAACGATAATGAATCGTCGTATGATAATTGAACCCGAGTATGGCAGCTGACATTGGTGCGCTGTGCTGGGATACGAAGCGGGGAGTCGACTCCCTCGGCATTGGCAGAGTCCGGTCGGCCTCTCAGCTGTGCCACCAAAAGTACGCACGAGGAGTCATCCGCCCTTGGCAGAGAAGGAAGTAACTGGAAGGAACGACCGTCTTGTCATTAGATTTCCTGAATAGGAAGCCACCATCTCATTGGTCATGATATGTGAGCGAACTGCTATATACATTGCATCCACTAGATAACATATCTAAATCCCCTCTGGTGCTGGCGAGCAGCAGCAACGTCAATCCCCTCCTGCTCGGCAATTTCCTGCAATACCTTCTGGTCCTTCTCTGTGAGAGTCGCGTTCTCATCCTCGAATCGCTCCTGGCGCTTGTTTAGCGAAGTCAGGTGGAAGTACATATAGACAGCCATGAGAGCTCCGACGACTTGCAGGCCAATGCATACGCCCATCGCAGGGCGGTAGTATGGCACGTCCTTTTCGCGATAGGTAAACGGCGTCCAGATACTAGCCGAGTTGCCAACGGAGTTGATAAAGGCGTAGGCGGCGGCGCGCTTGGCGGGGGGTCGGGGAATAGCACCCGCGATCCACGAGTAGACGGTTCCGTTCTGCGCAAAGACGAAGATCATGAGGAAGAAAGAGAAGTAGCGCGCGCCAAAGACGTCGGTTGAGAGAAAGATGACGAAGCCGACGATGGTGATTGGGATCGGGTAGATGAAGAACCAAAAGCGCTTTCCGAAACGATCGGATAGGTACGAGTGCGCCATCGAGTAGAAGACCATGAAGATGTAGGGCGGAGCAACGAGGAGGAGGGAAATTGTCCGGCTGTACCCAAGCGTTGCGGTGAGGGAGGGGAAGAAGTTCTGGAAGCCACTGGCGCCGGTAATGCACATGTAGGCGATGGCGAGCGCGTAAGTCTTGGGGTCCTTGAAGGCGAGCTTTAGGCCTGTCATCTGGCTCATACCAGTGCCCGCATCGACGTCGGATTGGCGGGCCTCGACTGCTAGACGCTTTATCGCAACATGTCGCATCTCCTCGGGGAGGCGGCGCCAGTTCTCCGGGAAGTCTGGGAGAAGCACACAAACAACGAGGCCAACGAATACTGTGATTGCACCTTCAATGATGTACAGCCACTGCCAGGGAGAGAGGCCACGGGCGCCTGCCATGCCGTCCAAGATTCCAGCAGCGATTAAGTTGCCAAAGGCGCCAGAGAGAAGGGAGCCAGAGTAGAAGATACTCATGCGAAGGGCAAGCTCACTCTTGGTATACCACTTGGACAGGTAAAAGAGCACACCGGCAAAGAACGGGGCTTCGACCAGACCGAGGATAAACCGACAGGCCACAATACCACCATAGCTGGTGACTTGGCTCGTCACAGCCGACACCAGGCCCCAGGCGACGGTACAGCCGCCGAGATAGAAACTTGGCCGGCCCATATAGTTGAGGAGCAGATTCGAAGGAACTTGCATGAGAATGTAGCCCACAAACAGAATAGAAAGGCCAGTTTGGTACTGCTGATCGTTGAGATTCAGGTCTTGCTCGAGCCCCTGCAGTTTAGCAGCGGCGTAGTTATTCCTACATTCGTTAGTTGAAGGTAGTTAAAAAGAAAATGCAAGGCCTACCGGTCGATGTAATTCATCAGATAGACGAGAATCACGAGTGGCATGATGATACTATCAATGCGCCGGCGTAGCTTCTTCTCAATGACCTTCTCCTCGGGCGTGAGCTCCCCGATGGCATTCATCTCCTCATCGTGAGCAAGGTTCGCCTTCTCGGCGGTGAGGTCGGCCATCGTAACTTGGTGCCGGGACTGGGTGATAAGAGTAAAAGTGAAAAAGGAGACAAGGATGATGATGGATCAAGAATGCAGATCAATGTCCCGGGCAGGCGGACTTTATACCCGAACTTTTGAGCGAAAGAGTGGCACAACAGACCTGGATCATGGAACATCAGCATGACCGTTTCCTCCTCCCTTATTTGGATGACTATCAAGCTGCTCTGGAAGAAAGACGAGAGTGGGCACCACAAAGAGTCAAAACGCAGCTCGTGCCATCTTTGATTGGGTCAACCTGATTCCGTGTCGTCGTTGAGCGTGCGAGTGGAGCATGGTCGCAGTGGAAAGTGCGGAGAAAGGCCGGGGGAATGGAGTCAGACACGAATGAGGGGGGCCTTCTCCACCAATCCAGGGTCTACAAATTCCACCCCGACTCTTTCTAGCCTGCACCTTCTGCCGCTCCCTTCATCCGTTGGATCCAATTGTGCCAGAATCCGCGTTGCGTGGGGGTCGGAGTATTTCCGTTCAGGGAGAAAAGAAAGTTTGATGAGACCGGGGGATCATCGAGGCGCCACAGCTCTTCTCACGAGTAAGCGGTCTGCATCTCGAAATCCAACGCCATTGCCCCAAGTCCGGTGATTGATCATCCTATTGGGAATGGTCTCCGCATAAATGACCCATGGTCGGATCCGACGCCTTTCCATTGGTCGTTTGGACCGTAGTAAAGGCTAAAGTTGTGCAGGTCCCTCGAGGTTTTAGCCGGGGTAATCACAAAGACGTCAGAGCAATACCCGAGGCACGACGTTTGCAGTGGCCTGATTCCTGATCATTGAGTTCTTGGCTCGCACCATCTCCGGTCGCATGAACGTGCATCGGGAGTGAAGTCGGTATCTGTCAAGCTCCAGCCTCCTCAGCCATCTTCTTGTCCTGTCTTGGGTGCCCGAGACAACCAAGTCACGATCATCTCACCGAAAGAACGGCTTTCCGCTCTCTTCCTGTGGTGAGGTCGACAGTCGCAGTGTGCAATCAAGTAGTACTGATCGTGATTTCTTTCAGACTTCTCGCAGTCCACTTGTCCCAACGATTCGCACTTCCTCGCGAGCTCGTATCGTGTAAGCCACCTCCTTATCCTGAAATCTGGTTCCGCTGCCAAGTTCCTCGGCATCCCGGGGATTCCGCTTTCAGAAAGCAGCTCCTCTGGCCCAGACCTCATCTCGGAGTCTGTCCGTGTTGTTGAGATCGGGAACCAGCCGCGAAAGTGGATACGGCAGGGAGATACATAGCCAAGAGAGTATTGTGTTGTTGTGCCAGGTGTTGAGGGACGCATTTTAGGTTGGCCCAGAGACACGTTCAGGTGCCCGCTGCAACGCTGTCGACCTTTCAGCAGGCCTTGGGGTCATGGTATTATCTATTTTGATATGTATTTCGAACAGTTGAGGTCCTTCAAGTTGATTCGGGTCTCTGGAATTGGCCCAAGTCAATAGAGACGTATCCAAAAACAGTTGTTGTTTCAACCCGCAATCTTTACCCGAAAGGCCCTGTCATCTTCCTTTCTTTCGATACCCTGTGCGCATATAGCGCACGGCGTATTCATATATGAAGTCAGGGTACTAACAACCAAATGAGCCTTCAGGGAGAAGGCGCCTACCCGACTCCTATACCGCTGCAATACGCCAGTTCACATGACCATCCTGAGACCGAGGTCCCGGAATATCATATCGCGCTCGCCCATGATCCCAACAGGCTGGTCTGGAGTGTGTGTAACCTTTCAGGATGTCACAGCAGTAGTTTATTCATCCTATATAATTCTGCTGCCTCTCCGAGGGAAAAGCTCTCACCGTGGTCGCTATTGTGAGTCATCTCCCTAGAGGAGAGAAATCAATGAATGTTCTCCTGGGGTCGCTTCAGACCATAGCTTTGTTGACACGGGTGCGAATGCCTGATGAGGCTTTGATGAAAGATAGGTCCTGGTGTTGTGGTGCCCTCCTTAAGTCTCAAACTAGACACGGTAGTAGGAAGGGGCGTACGCTCACAGACTCTGCCTGTCAAAGTTTCATGAGGTCTCTAGTGAATCCAACTCGCCGTTCAAGGAGCTTGATCCGCGGGAGTTGGAATATGTAGCCGCAATACACAGGGATCCGACCCGACAGGGGGACTGCGCATGTAGATACACTCACCAGCGATACAGGCACAGCCAACCAATACTGATGGAACCATGGGAACATAAATGCTCGCATTATTGCAAGGTGCGCAAGCAAAATCGACAAGCGCTCGGCAGGCGATTCGCTACCTCGGAAAGCCCGTGCTGGACCCGAGCTGCCGGGCGTCAGTTCGAGATCGTCATGTAAACTGTGTCACGATTGGTGTTTTGGCTTCTTGACGGGGTGGGACTGCGCCTCTTACTTGCCACGGGCAGGTGAGATCATATGTTCAAATTTGGCTGCTGTCCTTTCTTTGCAGAAGATATCTCTATCAGTTTGCCGCCGCAGAAAACCGCTGGCTAAGGTAGGTGTTGCGTTGTGTGTGATACTCTAGCAGTTTCTGTCGCGATGAGCTTTTCGACTGCTTCACGACCATGTGAGGCGAGTAGCCCGTCTGATCCAGGTTCGCCTGAGCATATCAGTCCTGTTCCAGAGACGGTTGATGTTGGTGCGGATGCGCAAGACGAACGTACGGGCGACTCGAAACCACGCCTGTTTTGGAGCTACTTGGTGCGTCCATCTTACAAAATGTTGCCTTCCGCTGATATTGACCTTGCCTAGAGAATTATCTCTTACGGAGCAAGAAATGGAGGGATTCTCGCGATAGTCCTGGGGTTGATTGCGGCCATGGGATCCGGAGTGGTCGGTTTCCGCATGAAGTATCTCCATTCTAAGATAAAAGCTTATTGATGTGATGTAGGCGCTACCACTTATGAACATCATATTCGGCCGGCTGGTGGGAGATTTCACGCAGTACTTTATTCCAGGGACAGGCATGACGAAGGAGAAATTCCTCGCTGCTGTAGCAAGAAACACGCAAGCTCGCTGATACCCGCTGTTTTGAAGAGGGAGTTGACTTACCAACTGCAGGACGTTCATCCTCTACCTCTTCGCGTTCAAATTCGCCCTCACCTATATATACAAGGTAGGAGGTATCGGCCCCTCCTTCATCCTGTGAACACAGACTGATGGAGCCGTGAACGAGTAGGTCTGTTTTAGATATGTAGGTCTCCAGGCATCGAGCACGTTGCGCCTCAAGTATATCCGCGCACTCTTCGACCAGCCCGTCAGCAAACTAGACGAGATGGCTCCGGGCACGGTGATAAATGCAATTATAAGCTCGTCAAATACTATCCAACAAAGCATCTCGGATCGACTGGCCACACTGTTTCAGACAGTGGCTCTCTTGATCACAGCGTATGCCATTGCCTTCCACTACTCATGGCATTTAACACTGGTTGTCAGCTCGGCAATTCTTTTCATCGGAATTTGCATGTCAATCACAACTCCTATACTTGTTCGCCTGCTCCATGGCATCAGCGAGGCAGAGGACAAACACATGTCGATTGCAACGGATGTGTTCAGCTCAATCCGGACCGTGTTTTCGCTCAACGCCGAGGGCGCATTAACAGAGCGGTATGTCAGTTGGGTAAATGAGGCAAGCAAGCGAGGTCTGAAGATAAGCGTTGTTGGCGCGGTTCACTTGGGCTTGATTTTCTTCGGAGTGTATTGCAGTTTTTCATTGGCTTTCTGGTACGGGCTGAGGCAGTTCTATTATGGACACATCAATGATGTGAACACGATAATAACGTATGAGAACTCCGCGTTATATCTTTGCTGTGCTGACGCTGTGAAGGGTCTTTTTCTCCGTGCTCATCGCGGTGATGGTCATGGGCCAGATTGCCGCGCCACTGATGATCATCTCGAAAGCGGTTGGTTCGACTGGTTCCTTTTTCAATATTATTGATTCTGGCGAGCGACCGCACACCGGGTTGAAGGAGCCCCAAGTGTCGAGCGAAGAGGACATTGTTTTTGAAAACGTGACATTTGCATACCCTACTCGACCGACCGTCCCAGTCCTGAGTAATTTTAGCGCTCGATTCCAGAAGGGAAAGACAACAGCTCTTGTTGGCCCATCCGGTTCCGGCAAAAGCACCGCGATGGCGCTAATTGAAGCCTGGTACGAGCTCCATGACCGAACTGGAGGAGGAATCTATATTGGTGGACAAAACCTCGACCAGATCGATCTCAAGTGGTGGAGATCCCAGGTGGCATTGGTGCAGCAGGAGCCGTTTCTATTCAACGACACGATCTACAACAACATCTGCTTAGGATTCATCGGGTCCCGTTGGGAGGACAAAGCCAACCTCGTCAAGTGGAACCTGGTGGTCGCTGCATGCAAAGAGGCATATGCGCACGACTTCATCCAGAACCTTCCGTCCGGGTACGATACCACTGTCGGCGAGGGTGGGATTACTCTGAGTGGGGGTCAACGACAGAGGTTGGCCATCGCTCGCAGTATTGTTAGCAAGCCGTCTGTCTTGATACTCGACGAGGCAACAAGCTCCATCGACATTCATAGCGAGCGGATCGTCCAGGCCGCATTGGATCGCGTGGCAAGGAATTGCACGACGATTGTTATTGCACATCGCCTATCAACCATCCGGAAAGCTGACCATATCATTGTCCTGAAACAAGGATCAAATGTCGAGGAAGGAACCCATACCGAACTTATGGGTATGAACGGTCTATACAAGAAGTTGGTCGACGCGCAGCGCATCAGTACAGACTCTGTCAGTGTTAACCCAGGGGAAAATGAGCTGCTGGGACACGCAGAGGAGGAACCGTTTGAGCCGCTGCTTAATGGAATCGATAGTGGAAAAGACGGACCGATCCACAACAGCGAGCGAGGAGGAGGGTTCAGCCTACTTAAAGGCGTTGCAGGTATTCTTGCTACACAAAAAAGACAATGGTTCCTTTTCGTGTTTGCGATGATCGGGGCATTTGGTGCTGGAGGTAAGCCAAGTCGTTTTTGACGCATGATCTAATGCTGATGGCCAAACAGTGGGATTTTCTATTCAAAGTTGGCTGTTCGCAAAGCTTATCGATACGTTCCGGTACATTGGGGAAGACCTGCTGGATGCGGCCGATTTCTGGGCTTTGATGTTTTTCATCCTAGCCCTGGGCATGGGGACATGCTACTCGATGATAGGATATTCTTCCAACTCGATATCAATGGTGAGTTACACTGTCACTCGCTGGCACAGTGCACATACTGATCCGCAGCAGCACGTTGGATCAGCCGCACGCAAGGACTACTTCACCAAGATCCTTCAAAACCCGGTTCCATATTTCGATAAGGAAGAAAACGCCTCCGGTAGCGTCGCTTCTCGTCTATCCTCGGACACGAAGCAGTTGCAGGAATTCTGTGGCATTCCAAGCGCCTTTCCGATGATTTCTGTCCTGAATGTGACTGGCTGCATGATCATCGCGTTCATTTACGGCTGGAAGTTATCTGCGGTCGGAGTCATTGCCATCATGCCTATTCTTGCTACTGCTGCGTATCTGCGTGTCCGGTATGAGCTGCAGCTGGAGTCACTCAACGCAGAGGTCTACGCCGACAGCTCCAGGTTTATCAGTGAAGCTGTGAGAGCGTTCCGAACCGTCAGTGCGCTCACCATGGAGGACTTTATCATCAACCGATACATCAAGCTTCTGGGTGAACAGAGGATCAACGCCACCAGAAAGTTGTGGTTTTCGAGTGTTGTTTTCGCGTTCTCTGAGAGTATGGAATTTCTGGCGATGGCGCTGTCATTCTGGTACGTATGGCATTATTGTCCAAAGAAAGAGGCTAACAGTGCCCTGAATTGTAGGTATGGGGGTCAGCTGTTAGCGTCTCGGGAATATGATCCGGTAGACTTCTTCGTCGTCTTCATTGCCATCATTCAGGCTGCTGCCTCAGCGGGAATTTTTTTCAGCTTCGGCCCGGATATCGCACAAACACGGGCTTCTGTAGAACGAATCCTGACCGAGGGTGCTAATGTGGAGAGGCCGGAGAGCAAAGAAGACGGCTTGATTGCGGCTGACGGCCCAGTCAATCTAGAATTCTCACGGGTGACCTTCCAGTATGCTTCCCGTACATCACCAACCCTAGAAGATTTGAGCCTTCGCATCAACGGCGGGCAGTTCGTCGCATTTGTCGGGCCATCTGGGTGTGGAAAGTCCACCCTTATCTCCCTTCTAGAGCGATTTTATGAGCCAACGTACGGTAAGATTATCTTCGGCGGCCGAGACCTTAGATCCATAAACGAGTCTTCGTATCGACGGAGAGTCGCGTTGGTTAGCCAGGAGCCGAAACTTTTCGAAGGCAGCATTCGTGAAAACCTCCTTCTTGGTCTTGAACTTTCGCCAGAGGAGGTTGAAACAGAGATGGTGCAGGCGTGCCGTGACGCTGAGATTCATGATTTCATCGCATCATTGCCCAACGGCTATGCCACCGAATTAGGGATCAATGCGCAGGTATCACTCAGTGGGGGACAAAAGCAGCGACTCTGTATTGCGCGGGCACTCATGCGGTGCCCTTCCCTCCTTTTGTTAGACGAGGCAACATCAAGCCTTGACTCGGAGTCTGAGCGCCTCATTCAAAACTCTCTCGAGCGACTCGCAGGAAAGCGGAATATGATCATTATCGCGGTGGCTCATCGACTTGCTACCATCCAGAACGCGGACTGCATATATGTATTCCGTGAAGGCACTGGAAAAGAAGGCTCGCGGATCGTGGAACAGGGAACGCATCAGGAACTCTTACAGAAGAGAGAGCTGTATTTCCAGATGGTAAGTTTGAGTGACCCAGGGAGAGTGTGGTGGCTGACCGAAACAGTGCCAAGCGCAGGCGTTAGACTCGTAAGAGGCCAATAGATTAAAATTGATCCGTACGTACTCAGTGCTACACAATGATATTTTTACCACTCTTCCGCCTGTAAAAGGGACCAAAAATCGGCCAATTGAGCACACACATGGCTGACAGTCGCGCGGCAGGACACCAGCCGAGCTCGGCCGAGAGCTCGATCGTAGCGTGATGAAACAGTGCTTATGTGAGACGTCGTTTGCCTGGAGCCTGGAATCGCCTAAGTTGCCTTTCGATCGCGTTTACGGGCCAAAAGCAAGCTAAGTTCAAAGGCAAGTTTCGAAGTTGTTGAGAACCTCAGATTCCACCTCCATTGGCGATCGACGGGTGGAAACAGTCCCCAAACACGCTAGTCCTAAAACGACAATCTTTACGCTAGCCTGAAACGGGGAGCTTGCGCCCCAGCAACGGAACTGTTGCCGACCTCACGCCATCTCAGCTCCCCAACCCCTCTCCATCATGCATTCTTCTTATCTCATGAGCCCACTGATTTGGATAATCTTTCTCGAAACCGTGTCGGCTTTATACGAGACTTCAAGCCACAAGAATGGACGACCGAGGTGCTCTTTCAGATGAGGTAGAGTTGCGGACTCCGGTTGCTTGCTTGTCTTTCCCCGCTTAGCACAGAGCCGTCCTAAACTACATCTTCAGGAGGCACGCAACCCCATAGTCAGCGAACCGACCCAAATCAAGGCACACGCGCTACACAGTGTTGCAGAGTTCGACCCCGTCGGTTTAGCATGCGACGACCCGCCGAACTCACGAGCCGAGACGGACCGCGCAGTGACGGACGGGCACGATGGGCACAACTCTCCACTGACGGGGTTGGAGGCGTTGAAAAACATTTTGGATCGCGAAGGGTGGGACAAATTTGGCTTTGTTCTATTTCGGACATACTACACAGATGAGTCGTTATGGGAGCGGTTTGTCGAACAGTACAACGCGACCCTCCGGGCGGGACTGGGATCGCCCTCGCAAGCCGATACTTCTGAGATCTTGGAAAAGGTGCACATGGAGATTGTGTCTGATGACTGTATGGCGAACAAGATCCCAGCGCACATAGCCTTGGCGTATCGAATATTCAGCGACATCGAGCCGGGGCTCAAGACCAAAATGTGCTTGATTGTCGATAAGGAGAGTATGGAGTCGATCGCAGGCACGGACTCTCAATCGCCACCATTTGTCAAAGCCGTTGATGTTGTCCTGGGCGCGGACGCGGAATCAGCCTTCCCGCGTGTCATCAAAGTGGCGATTTCCTCCTTGCTGGCAAGGTTTTACCCGGCGCTCGCCAATTGTGACACGGTGTGGGAGATTGCGCCTAGTGATGACGAGGTCTGGATAGACTGGCCCGATGATGCGGTGCGGGAGTAATAAGGGGCCACACTTTGCCTACTATGCGCTGGTCGCACATATAACCCCTCTCTTTGTTTGCTCGTAACTATTCAATCGGAATCCTGGCTAAAGACCATATTAATCATTATACTCGCCGAATAGATTATTTGGTCTCCTTCATAATCATCTGTAGCGCCTGCTCCTATACAATAAAACCGTCACTTGCTGATCTAATGTCTCAAAATCTCTACAGTGTGTACAAGATGCGACTACTGGGCGGGCCCACACACGGGCACCGAGAGAGCCATGGCCGTCTGGGGTCTAAAACATGGACCCTTTCCAGTCGTGTGACAAGCCATATGCTAACCGTGTCAGTGGACGTTACGATGATGATTTCGTCCTACCTGCGGATACGGACAGCCATCTCGAATGCTGCTCCGGAATCAACACCTGGGCAACTTCCGGCTGGTTAGACTGCAGCAACGCGAAAATCCGACAGTACACTGTGCGTTGACGATGTTAGAATGGACTGGAAATTGTTACACGCGGAGCCATGGACGGATCTCAGCGTAGCTACCGTCGGGCGTGGATCGTGACACAGTGATAAAAGGAGAACATCGGTCGATGGGCCCACGATGAGTACTTTCAGATGTCCTCGTACCTATAAAGGGCGGCAGTTCCAGACTGTCCGTCTTGAGAGTAAAGCCCAACAGTGACCTGGGTTGTGACTCGGGCAGTTTCTCCATCTTCGCTTCAAACTTACAGCCATTCGCTTGCAAGAAACCCTCGGCCCATCGTAGCCATGCTCTTCACACTCGTTCTTAACTTTATCGCCTGCCTCTTGTTTGTTCCACCAAGCAGCGCCCAAGGCAATCCCGCCCAATGTCCCTCGAACATAACCTATACCGTTGTTCATGGGGATGACTGTAGGAGGATCGCAAGGGCGCACAGTATCCCAACGGCATTATTAATCTCAGTCAATAACGCCGACTGTGCGAATCTGTGGAGTATGTGACTGCCCGCCCTCTTTGGATCCTTGCGCCTTCTCACATGCACTAGGTGGTCAGGTACTATGTGTCCCACAATCCTGTCAGCTGTACCCCGTAAGTGCCGGAAGCACTTGCCAGGCCATCTGCGACATCAACAGAATCACAATAGACCAACTATACGAATGGAACCCTTACCTTAACTCGGAGTGTACCAACCTAATCGCCGGGGACGAAGTATGTATCGGCCGCCCAGGATCAGGAATGCACCCAACAGTTACTACAACCACATTCGTCACTGTAACGTCGGTCAGAACGAGTGGCTATGCCACTTCAACCGTTCTACCACCTGGCCAGACCCCGCACGGTACCACGCACAAATGCGGAGCATATTATCGAGTCCGAGCGGGAGACTACTGCGAGCTCATTGCTGACAACTTCAGCATTGAGCTGCCGTTGTTCCAAGCAATCAATCCCTCCATCAATAACGACTGCACGAACCTGGTGCCTGGCTTGTACTACTGCGTCTCGCCGACCAGAGATTGGAACCAGACGACAACGACAACATCGGCTCATACCTACACCAGCGCTCCGGCGCCCACACCCAGTGGCACCACATCCCACTGCTATGATGTTTGTTCCCCAAGGCATCAATGGCATCTGCACAGCTAATGTTGAGTTAGTGGTACGTCGTCCGATCAGGCGACAGCTGCCTCCGCATTGAATCGTTGTATGGAATCACGCTCGATGAATTCAGGTTCTGGAATCCGAGCCTGAACCAGGATTGTTCGAACCTGAGGGCAGGACATGCGTACTGTATCAATGGAGAACGCGAGCAATCGCCGTCTCCGCGATGGGTCCAGGCACAGCCAACTCGGGACCCCAAGAAGAATATTCTTGCGGATAGGATGGCCATCATCGAAAACGGAATACCCGAACAAGAGAAAATACCATGAGCTGCAGCACTTCTTTGCCCTGGGACCCCTGTTTGTTGTTTTTATGATGTCCTCGCATACTGGTACAGACGGCGTGACCCTACAATTTCTTAGCTTCACCGGATGAAGGGAGAACAGTCGCGGGGAAAACACGATAGTAGCCTAACTAGTTCCAGATGGTCATAAGCTGGATGGAAACAAAGTCAAGAACCTGAATTGGTCCATGAGGTCACCGTACCTTGCGCCCCCTTTCTAAAGCACTGTGCTGGCGCGATTGATTTGCTTCTCGATAGTCCGAAACCCATATAGCTTATAGTTGCCCTGTAGCAGTCAGTATATCAGTAGAGTCTAAGCCCGACGGTAACTGAAGGAATGTAATTCCGGGAGGATAGACAGACAATGATCTAGCTTCGTTTTGATATCGCGAAATGCGCCCCTTCGCATTCCCGCCACAAGAAGGCCATGAGTCAAGTTTTCTTTGTGTTCGTTATGAACCAGCTGCGCCTACCGCCGGAAGGAGTACTTGATGGATGTCCCGCGATCATCCCGACCTTTTAAAGAAACCGTGTGCCTTCATTGAGTATTGCCAATATAAAAACCTTGGTTTTGAAGACGTTCTCAAGATGTTGGCCGCGGCAGTATCCTAGAAACTAGCGTTATCAGCATATCAAGTGATGAACGGTCTGATCTCCGGTGGCGGACCTGTAAATGACCTCGAGAGGGGAATCAACCCGTTGTCAATTAACCAGCAGCCATTACATGCGGTCTCAGTACGCAAAGGGATCACGCGCTACCTGAGGTAAACAGAAAGGTGGCCTTGTCCGGTTTGACGTTAGTGCCTAAGATCCGAGGACTCGACCACTCCAGCCCTAGCGCTACCCACAGCCACAGCATAAGCAGACGAGACCCGAGTCTTGGGAGTGAATCGTAGCACTCATATACGGTATCTCGGGTGGTAGAGAAAGGGACTTATTCAATGGCGCTCCCTATAGCTTCTCGAAGCAAGATGAGACGACCACGATGCTTCATAGGCATGTCTCGAGTTCTCCTGAAGAATACACGGGCGGGGCGGCGGAGCGCTCAATTCTTATCGGCGTGGCCTGAGGGTCTAGAGCTCTGATCACGCTCAGACGCACTCCGGTTATTGTGTACAGAATTCATCCACGTTTGAGCCTAGGAAGAAGAACTGTGTAAGCAGTTGCCGAAGCAATCCGCCAAACCTGGAGCAGTACCTGTGTTTTGTTGATTCCAGTCAAATCCCTACTCCCATCCAAGGCTGCCAGGCCGAATAAACGTCCTCAGTGCAGTGTTTTTTTGTTCAAGTATTTCGCAAATCCAGGGCCGGCTGTAGCTGTCGGGGTCCCGCGTTCAAGCGGTGGATTTCTCTGCGGAATTCTTGTTATTAGGAGACAGACTGAGAACGTATTGCCCTTGAGCCAGCCGACGAAGGTTATACGGCAAAGGTGTGGTCAAAGCTGGACTGAAGGAGCAGATGTCAGCATTGGTATCTGTCACTCGACCGTTCTGTTGCTGGAGCATGTTGCGGGGACGTCAACTAACCGCACTGCACCGCTGCGCGGTTCGAAACTCGGTTGTTCTCTAATGCCAGCGCCACGCGTAGTGGCATCCGGAGGTATGGAGGTAAAGCAAACGGCTTTTCCGGAGGTTGAGAGTCCCCGATTTGCGGGAGTACATCTCACAGAGGTGTTGTGTTGGTCTGGCTGACTCGCCACCATGAGAGAGAAAAATGCGGCGCGACTTGTAAAGTACTACTGTCAAGAAGCATCACCTCTTCGCCTCTGGTCTTCGAAAGACTTTAATGATAAAAAGACAATATTATTCCACCCTCTTCTAGTAACTTTTTTTTCTGGCCGATACGCCGTTTGAATGCCCTTAGAAAATGCAGCAAATGCTAATTGAGAGAACCCTCCCAGATATACCACCATTGTAGAACGCCATGAGAAAACGAGAATATGTGAGAAAATACTCCGACAAAATGCGGTCATTGGCACGTCCACCGTATGAGGCTGGCCACTTGGACCCATCAGTAAACTTGTACGCATCGGTAAAGCAGAAAAGCAATAATCGGCAGATCCATGCGAGTACGAAGAAACAGGGAAGAAAAAGAAAAACGAAATCAGATCTCCTCATTGGGACTTATCTCGCCAGCGTCGTCGTTGCTGGTTTCACCGTCGCTCTCAGATGTTGGCTCCTCGTCATCGTCATCGTCATCCTCATCTCCATCGTCATCGTCATCATCATCATCACTCTCATCCTCATCATCCTCGAAATCATCAAGGTCATCTGGATGCCAGCTATGGCCGGACATGCAGCATGGGCAAAAGTTCTCCGCGGAAATCCAACCGTAAACCGAGTCAAAGATTCCGAAGTCGATAGGGCTCATGGTAATACAGTCGAATCCCAGTTTAGCAGCAATGCGCATGATTTTGGGGTTTAGGGGTGGTTCGTCATCGGGGCCAATCTTAGCACGCGGCTTGCTCATGTCGCAAAAGTGGCCGACGAGAATCAAGTCAGTCATACTTGGATAGCGCCCAGGAGCTGCTTTGACGACATCTCCCAGCTGCTGAGCGAGAACCTGTTTGTTCACGCAGTCGTGGAAGGCTTCAACGGATAGAGACTCCAAAGAAGGTGGCAGGACATCGAACAAATGGTTCCGAGGCGAAGGGACACCTTCTTCCCAGTCGAGAAGACACATGGATGGAATGCTGAGTTGCCTGAGAGCGGTAAAGTCCAGTAGGGGTCCAAAGAATACGGGTGTTCCTAGTCCGTACCCAGGATCTCCGGCCATCGAGATGGATTCCAGAGTGCTCTTGTGCCTGGACAGAGACTGATGAAATTCAGGTGCCATCAAGGGTCTCTCGCAGTCACAAACAAACGCATGGTGGTAAACGATTGATTTCAAGCCTGCCACTGCACGGGAGAGACTTGCAAAACCCGTGCTCGAGTTGCTCGAGTGGAGCTGTATGTCCGTAACAGTCGAAACTCCCTCTGTCACTTCCTCATCTGTGTCCTCGTCATCCCCATAGCGTTCAATGACATAATAGCCCGAGAAACGCTCAAGGGCGGGAAGGCGGAAGAAAAGCAGCACCTCTTCAGTGCTAATGCCAACCTCTGTCCTCCACCACTTTAGATTGACTTCGCGCAGCTTGGTAAAGGTCGATCCAAGGTTGAACCGATTACCAGTGGCTCCTATCCTTTCCAGCACCCTTTCTCTGTAGTCTGTGCCATTTTCCCATGCAATGTCCAGCTTCTCAAGGTTCGGTAGCAAAGTCCACAGCATTGCCCACCACGCGTCTTCCTGATCCCATTCACGGTCCCCTTTTCCAACCAAAGCATCTTTCCACTCAGTCAGCTCCTCCTCGGTAAGTGCAAGGTTGTTGAGAATTTGATGGACACGATTGGGGCTGTACCGGGCTCTGCATTTGTGGGAGCAGGGCTCGGTGGAAGCGAGATGCAAATGACGGACGCGGGCTGCTAGAGACGGTTTGTGAGAGAGGACAGTAGTCAGACGGCTCAGAGTTGCGATGCAGTCGGGTCTGAGGGTCACGCAGGAGTAGGCCTGCGAGAGAAGCAGCTCTTGGAGGTCTCGGGAACAGCTGGCGAAGTGAAGCACATCGCTAGTATCGGGCAAGTTTCTCGAGATGAGAAGGAGAATCTCGTTGGGGAGGTCGGTGAGCATTGCGGAGATTCAGTCTCGATTTAGAGAATGATGGAAGTGGTATCGCAGTGCTGAGAGGGGCTTTTCTCGTTTCGAAGCGAGGAGTGTGGTGAGAGGAAGATGGGTAACACTGGGGAGAGACGCTAAGAAGTCAACCATCAGCTGCCTCAGGCGACAGACATCACCACGGCCACCTTGCACCCTCTGGAGGTATGGGAATAGTATCATTCACTCGAGTAATTGTACCAGCATAACCAAGCTTTGGTTTACTTTCTCCCTTACTTGAATCCATGATGCGAATCTAGTACTATCTACCTATCGATGGGGACATAATCGCCAGATATAATGTCCTGAGACAAATGGAGCGCCTGGTTCATTATCTCGACGAGGTAAAAGACCTTGGAAACGTCTCCCTACGCCGGTTAAGTCTGGGTTACTGTCAATATAGGCCCAACCATCCCACCTTGGTGCTGGTTTTGCGTTTTACAACACAGAAAATGCATTACATATAATTGACGACTTATCTAGAAATCGGATTAGGTTATTTCTCATATTGATCGAGTAGATGACTGGTAGTTCTTGCAGAGTTAGGTACCCAGGTAGGCACCAGCAAATCTCATGCACTTGACCTGAGTTGGAGTCCCTGGCTTCGGCTCTGATGGTTCCGCGTCGGGCCATTGCTATGACTCCAACTTTGACCAATGACTCGAACTTTGGGGAAGAGGATGGTTACATCTCATTTAAATAGATCCAATAGCATATAAGCGATCTTATCAGATCCTGGGGGTTGATCTGTGCCGACATCCATAAGCTTGACCTCGAGCATAAATAGTGCGTACCACCTTGTTCCTGTGTTTATCCCTTGCTTACCTGAGGACCTCTGCAACAATGGCGCCAACTCACCCCTCAGAGATTCCTCATGATATCATCACCCGCGTCGCCCTTTCAGACGTCGAACTCGCTTCAATTAACCCTCAACAGAGCAAAGAAACCGACTCGTTTCTCGTCGCCTTTACAGAGCCATACGATGCAGAGAACCCCAAGGACTGGCCAACTGGCCGCAAGTGGGCAGTCACCGACGTGCTCTCCGCAACTGGGTTTAACCGCATTATGGTCTCAACAATTATGGCACCGGCGTTGTCCTTAATCGCCAAGGAGTTCGACATGAACTCGGCAGAGTCTGCGATGGCACTCTCCATTTACCTTCTCGCGACCGCGCTTGGTCCGTTGGTTATTGGGCCACTCTCCGAAGTGTACGGTCGCAAACCGATTCTTCACGCGTCAAATATATGGTTCCTCATCTGGAATGTTGTATGTGGGTTTGCGAATAGTAAGGAGGTGCTCATCGCGTCGCGATTCCTCGCTGGATTCGGTGCTAGCGCGATTTATGCTCTCGCCAATGGAGTCCTTGGTGATATCTGGCCACCCGAGCAGCGTGGACGGTCACTGAGTGTTTACCTCCTAATACCGCTCCTTGGTGCTGCTGTCGGTATGTTAAGGGCCTTCTGACAGGCAATTACTTGCACTAATCGCCCTTTAGGTCCTATCATTGGAGGGTTCATGGCTGGTCGGACTACATGGAGATGGATGTTCTGGGCAACCTCTATATTCCAAGCTGTGATGATCCTCGTCTCATTTACAGCCTTTCAAGAAACATATGAGCCCTTGATCCTTCGGTCACGGGCGGAGCGAATCCGTCAGGAGACCGGCGACAACCGCTACTATACCCTCGATGAACGCCAACATACGAGCACTGGACCATGGCGGGTTCTTGGTCGGGCTCTCATCAGACCCCTACGCCTTCTAGCTTTCCACCCAATCATACAGACTACATCCATTATATCCGGATTCGGATATGGCGTTCTGTACATTGTCCTATCAACATTCTCTGACCTCTGGACCAAGCACTACAACCAATCCGTCGATATTAGCGGTCTGCATTATATCGCCTGTGCGCTCGGCGAAATAATCGGGAGCCAAATCTGCGCCAGCGTTATGGACACACTATACCATCGAATGACCGTCCGCTCTGAGAGTAACCATTCCCCTGAACTTCGCCTCCCCTCCATCATTCCAGGCGCCATAATTGCTCCCGTCGGACTGTTCATATATGGCTGGACTGCACAGTACCGTGTACATTGGGCAGTAGTCGATCTTGGTATTCTTATCGCGCTCCTCGGTATGCAGATCAAGGATATGCCACTTACTGCGTACGTGATGGAGGCATACCCAGACCATGTGAGCAGTGCGATGGCCGCTTCTCAGTTCATGCGGAGCTTGACGGCTTTTCTGTTTCCTTTGTTCGCGCCAAGGATGTATGAAGTGATGGGATATGGGTGGGGAAACAGTACCATTGCAATCGTCACTATCCTTGTCGGTGTCTCTGGACCGGCGGCGCTCTGGGTCTATGGGCAGAGATTGAGAGAGAAGGCGAGGGCCGTTCGATAGGAAGAGAGGCCCATGGTGTCTGGCTGCTTCTCTGGACCTTGCCCTTTGGTGGCACATCAGCCTCGGCTCGTTTAGGACCTTTGTCGAGCGGACAGCCCTTTCGCTGTCTCGCAGCACATGTTGCTCGCGGGAGTGGAATTATAGACCGAGAAAAAAAAGAAGTTGTTGCTTTCTTAATGATCGGATGAATACATCCATCCGTACCGTCATGCTTCGAGTTATTCTGATTCGGCACGCGAAATCGGCCCAATTCATCCCCATCGGCCCCGGGTGATCTCTCAGCAAATGTACGCTGTTAGGGAGCCTTCTCTTCCCTCCGACATACTCAGCAATACCGGCGTCCGGGTGGATCCAGTTCTCCAGAAACAAACAGACCAAGGCTCTTAGTGCTGACACTAGTGAGTCACCCGTGCTATATAGGACGCTATCCAGTCCGCCTTCCATGGTTCCTGGCCCCACCAACCCCTCGTCAAACTCGGCCACCATCAGCCACCAGCAACATGGCTGTTCACGTCGTCTCCAAGACGGATAACAGACAGCACGCGACATTCCAACTCTCTGAGCAACAGAAGCCGCTCCAGCCTTCTTCTGTACGAGTCCGCGCGTCTCTGATTACCCTCTCGTCGAATAATCTGAGTTACGCTCTCGGAGGAACCAGACTGCACTGGTGGGATACGTATCCCGTCCCAGCTACCGCCCCAGCCCCGTACAACGACAATTCTGCATGGGGGATCGTTCCAGCCTGGGGGTTAGCGACCGTTATCGAGTCCACTATCCCTGGGATTGACCCCGGAACGACCCTATATGGCTACTGGCCAACCTCTCAACATGCGGTGGACCTTCAGCTGGCTGCGGGTGAAGTGCCCGGACACTGGCGCGAGACTTCAGCACACCGCACAGCGTTGATGCCTTTATACAATCGGTACGATATTCTCGACATATCTGGTAGGGACAGCGAAAGCCTTGGCTGGGAAGACGGCATCAAGCCCGTCCTTCTCGCAGGCTACGTTTTAAGCCAGTATGTGTTCACACCGGACGCAAAGCTTAATCCGCCAGTTCACCCATTTGGTGGGACGGAGGGGTGGGATTCTAGCACGGCAGACCTATCGAAATCGGTTTTCGTCAGTTTGTCCGCATCAACGAAGACGGCGAGGTCGCTCGCGTATTACTTTTACTGTCGCCCTGCTGGGTCCGGCCCACTCAGGTTCCTGCAGGTCACATCCTCACCGGCAGCCATTGCGGAGGCAGCTGATAAGTTTCTACCTCAATTTCCCGTGAAGGCGATTGGATATGACGAGGTTGAGTCGGTAGGGGCATGGCTGAATGATGCAGAGGCCAAAAGGATCATTATTGCGGATTTCGGTGCTCGAGATGGAGCACTTGACGGACTGCGAGGCGTTATCGAGAACAGCGACTCGTCGAAGGGAGTGACGGTCACTATCTTGCAGATTGGCAATCAACAGAAGGTATGTTCCATACTCCCAGCTTTAATTGAATCAAAACTAACTATAGTCTAGGTATACACCCCTGGCGAATCCCAGGCAGCTCAAATGGAAGTTGTGGCCTTGGGCAAGGTTCGAACGAATACGTCCGCTATTCAGGAGACTGCGATAGAACTCCAAGGGGCTACCCCGTACTTCGCCGACTACAATAAGAGATGGAAGCAGTGGCTCGAGCATCGCGAGTGTGCCGCACCTGATCTAAAGTTGGTCTGGGGGGAGGGAGTTGTGGGTGACAACGGTGTCGAAGGCGCATGGGAACGACTTGGACAGGGACAGGTCAGGCCAGAGGAGGTGCTTGTTTATCGATTGTTCAATGAAAGGAACGGCCGGCTCTAGAATGGGCCTCGTAGGCCTAGCGGATGTTCAATCTGGGAGGAGGCCAGGGTGTGTCACTCTTGAAACTGGCTGGGCGGGCAGGTTTATCCTCAGCCTGAGATGAGACGATAACTCCCATAGAAAGGCTGCTTGAATGAAAGTAATTGAAAAAAGCTAGTACATCTTAATACTCAATTGTGAAGTAAAGTACTGACTGTACAGATTGTCCTGATTACATAAGAGTCTCAGCCACCCACCGATCCAACCACTCCAACCAGCCGTCATCGAGCTCTCTCTGACGTCCACATAAACAAGGGATCCATTGAACCCCTCGGGCTAGGCCCTCCAATTACTGCTTCTTTACTCAAGCAGCCATGGCCAAGCGCTTCCCGTGGCGAAGTCAAAGTGGACCAGCTAGGTCAAGGTCTAACTTGTCCCCAAAGCATGGCAGGGAACAACGTCGATTCTCATCAAGCAACAAAAGACATCAAGTATCTGACTTGTTCCAGTACACATCTGGTCGGTGGATGTAAGATTCTCCTGTAAACTTCCATTCTTGACAATCTACTGACTAGACACCACAGGTACAATGACGCCCTTCGCCACGCAGAGAGACGACGGACGTTCAACGTTCCCGAGCTGAAGCGCCTCGCCGCACAGTCCGTCCAGCATCGCGAAGAAGACGTGGTCGACCTCGTGAAGCTTGCTGAAGGAGGCTTCAATCGAAGCTTCCTCATCACATTGCAGAATGGGCGTCAACTAGTCGCGCGGATTCCCTACCCAGTCACCGAGCCCAAGGCCCTGGTGATAGCAAGCGAGGTTGCAACGATGGACTTTGTCCGCTCTCATGGCATACCCGTCCCTAAGATATTTGACTACGCTATCAGGGAAGATAATGCAGCAGGTACTGAGTATATCTTCATGGAATATGTTCAGGGTATTAATTTGGGCGACATCTGGTTTACTCTAACGAGGAAACAGAGGGAGAAAATTGTGACCAGTTTGGTAGAGCTGGAATCGAGACTGTTTGCGCTGCAGTTTCCTGCTTCTGGCAGTCTATTTTACTCAAGAGATTTAGCAGACAACATTCCGCGAGTACCTCCGCGAGTACCTCCGCGACGAGAAGACACGGATACTTGGAAGGATTTCTGCATTGGTCCTGATATGTCGCTTGGGATGTGGTATGGAAGGCGACTGGGGCTATTAGTTGACCGTGGTCCTTGTGAGCTTCATCCCATATTGGTTCTCTTTGAGTGATGACCCTGCAACTAACAAATCAAAGACAACGACAGTTTATCAGCACTCACAGCCGGTGCCAAAAAAGAGATTGCATATCTCACAAAATACGGACGGCCAATCCAGCCATTGCAACGGCTCAGGAGGGAGTTGTATGACTACAAAGAACAGTCTCACCTCGAGCATCTAGCGACCTTGAACACCTTTTTACAAGCCGCTCCTCACCTTATTCCAAACGAGAATCCAACCCTTCAGCGCCCAGTCATTCGGCATCCCGATCTACAACCAAACAACGTATTCGTGACCCCAGACTTGGAAATCAGTAGTGTGATCGACTGGCAGCACGCGTCAATTCTTCCCCTCTTCCTTCAGTGTGGCGTTCCGAATAGTCTCCAAAATTACGGCGACCCAGTGTCGGAAACCCTACAGGTCCCTGCTGTACCCAACTTTGATGACCTAGGCGAGGAAGACCAGTACCATGTGGTCGAGATTTTTCGCAAGCGACATCTTCACTATCTCTATTTCGCGAAAACCGCAGCTTTGAACAGGACTCACCATGAAGCCTTGAGCTACCCTTTGAGTATCCTCCGCCGGCGCCTTTTCCGACATGCGAGCGAGCTCTGGGAGGGTGACAACATTACATTAAAGGCCGATCTGGTCAGGATGTCGAGAGAGTGGACGAAATTAGATATCTACGAGACCGTGCCTTATCCAAAAACATACTCAGAAGAAGAGTCGGCAGAATACCTCCGGCTGGACCATGCACAAGTTGAAGCAGACGAACAGCTTCAAACATGTCAGGATATTGTTGGGGTTGGGAGTGAGGGATGGGTTCCGCTCGAAAACTACAACGAGGCAAAACAGCGCGAGAGAAAGCTCAAGGCTGACGCCCTGGAGGCCGTTGAGTCGGAGGAGGAGAGGATGCGTCTGGAGCAGAATTGGATTTTTGATGACTTTCCAGAGGACGAGTACTTGTGATCGGGAATCAAGCATGAGTAGTATCAACGGCATACCTTGATAAGACGTCAACTCTGCCTTCCGGGAATGGTTATCCGCGACACTTACACGTAAGTAGTGGCTTGAGAGATAGAGAGAGCTCTCACCATAAAAAGCCGCATGTTTGCGGCGAATACCTCGCTAAAGCTCACACTGTCCTTTTTTGGGCTGATCGAAATGGTTTTCGGCGCACGTCTCAAACTGCCACGGCTAATCAGGGATACTGTATACACTGCGTCACTTTAGGCGCCGCCGCACGCGCCGCCGCATCCCTGCCAGCAATACGAGCTACCCATGCTCATCACACCTGAAAGACCGATAGAGGCTGGGGATAAATCTTTATTTCCGGTATACGGTTGATCCCATGCTCGCCACCAATGCGGACTTTACGGGCTTAACCGGGGTTGCCAGAAGCATATATCAGCCTATACGACCCACCGAGCAGGAACTCCTCGACAGAACTGTTGACAGCAAACGAAAGAACTCCCAATTCTACCCCTCACTACAGCTCAAATCATGTCTACCCACAAAGCCCTAGTTCTCCATGCGCGCGATGCACCCCTCACCCTCGAAACCGTCCCCCGCCCTACGGTCTCAACCGGCGACGCAATCGTCCGCATCCTCGCTGCCGACATCGTCCCCTACATGAATGAAGTCCTAACCAACAAACTCCCCTACCCGCTCTCCCTCCCCATGACACCGGGAAACACGGCAATCGGACGCATCCACGAAGTCGGACCCGATTCAGTCAGTCTCACGCCGGGCCAGCTCGTCTTCTGCGACATTACCATCCGCGCGCGCGATAATCCGTCTGTCTCGATTCTCTACGGGATCCATGGAGGTGGATATCCGGCCGCGCAGAAACTCATGGATGGAGTCTGGCGCAATGCGACCTATGCGGAGTATGCAAGGTTTCCATTGGAGAATCTGTATCCGCTGGATGAGGATGTTCTCCTGGGGAGGTTGGGGTATACTATCAATAATCTGTGTCTTATGCCTGTTGGTCTGGTCCCGTTTGGTGGATTGTCCGAGGTAGATGTCAAGCCTGGTGAGGTTGTCATCATCGCCCCTGCGACGGGGCGGTATGGTGGCGCTGCTGTGGCCGTTGCACTGGCGATGGGCGCGACTGTTATCGCGGCTGGCCGGAATGGGTCTGCGCTCGAGACTCTACAGCGGATCCATGGCACTGCGAGACTACGAACCGTGCAACTCACCGACGACGCCGCAGCCAATACAGAGGCATTCCGTGTGGCGGCAGGCAAAGCAGACGGAGCGGATGTCTACCTTGATCTCTCCCCGCCGGCAGTACAGGGGTCATCACTCCTCGCATCTGGTATCCGCGCACTCCGCCCCTTCGGCCGATGTATCGTGATGGGTGGCCATTTGGGGAATATTGAATTCCCGTATCTGGAGATCATGCTCAAGAGTATCCGCATCCAGGGCCGGTTCATGTATGATCGGAAGCACGTGCTGCAGATGATTCAGATGGTGGAGTCGGGATTATTGCCCTTGGGAGAGAAGTCTGGTGTGACTCATACCGAGGAGTTTGGGCTTGAGGGGATCGAAGATGCCTTGGAGGCCGCGGCGAAATTGAGTGGGTGGGGTGGGCATGTTGTTCTAAAGCCATAGGAGAGTATAAAGTACTACTAGTAATGACTACAGGTGTTGCCGATATAGATAGCGCACATTGTTGGTATAGATAGACAAGTGTGCTACGGCCTCGCGGATTATCAATCCACCAAGCCAAAGTGACCATGTCGATCTCAGCAACGAGCGTTGCTAGCATGACTCTCAGGTCTTTATCGATAATAGCAAATGAAATTTGGAACGCTTCAATGACACTACGTACATGCTACAAAGCTTGATGCCACAAAAAATGACACTCCGCGTCCCCCACCCGCAGCCGCACCTGCAGCCGCATCCGCACCGACTCACTGGAAGGGAAATCCCTCGGATCCACACATCAGCATCACCGCTACTAAACTTGGGGTTCTCTAGAGTATATTACCTTGCGCCAATACGATAGTATGCAGACCCAAAACTTAAGGACAGTACGCGGCTACAGACCTTTGAGTTTGTGAGTCGGGTTGCACAGAAGCAACGTGTCCATGGGCTGTTGCCTGCTACGAGCAGTATAAGAAGAACACCCCGGGCGTAGTCGACATCTTTACGGCTGGATCTTACAATAGAAACAAATCCCACAGCTTCGAGCATCGACGATCCAGGAATGGCGAATGATCCCCCGATCCCCATTCCAGACCTCAGCGGGAAAGTCGCCATCGTAGCCGGTGGCCATACAGGGCTGTACGTCTCGTTCTATCAAGTCTACTTGTCCACCCTGCACTATCAACGCCGAATGTCCCCTTGCTAATTCCAGATTGTATGGCAGAGGCTTCGGGACAAGTATCGAGCTGGCGAAACACGGTGCCCGCGTGTACATCGCCAGTCGCTCGGCGAGCAAAATCGATGATGCAAAGCGTGATATCCTGGCCGAGAGTCCAAACGCTGACGTTCGGTTTCTGTCGCTGGATTTGGCGGATTTGGGTAGTGTGAAGGCGGCAGCGGAGAGGTTTCTCAAGTACGTTATGCTATAGGAGAGGTGGCGAGGAAGTTATACTGATGAATGTGTAGGGAAGAGCCGAGTCTTCATTTGCTGGTGAATAATGCTGGGGTGTGTTGAGTGTCCTCCATCAAGTATACTGTGAGCTGCGCAGCGTCGATCTAACTCGTCCCAGGTTATGTGCGTCCCATACGAGGAGACCGTGGACGGGTTCGAGATGCAGATTGCGGTGTGCCCTGTCTCCACGCACAACCCTCGCTCGGTTGGCTGATGATTATACAGGTCAACTACATTGGCCACTTCCTCTTCACAAAGCTCCTCTTACCAACAATGCAAACCACGGCAGCGGCATCCAGCAAGGGGAGCGTGCGTATCGTGAACGTATCCAGCGACGGGCACGCAAAATTAGCCCCGAAGGAAGGCATGATTTTCTCAGACATAAACATGAAGGATACTTTCTCCGTGTGGGCTCGATACGGACACTCCAAGCTGGCAAACGTCCTGCATTCAAAAGAGCTGGCAAAGAGGTATCCAGATATCCTCTCGGTGTCCCCGCATCCGGGAACGGTGAAGACGTATGCCGGAAGGACCATCAGTTTCACTGCCATGAAGAAGGCCACTAACTATTTCTAGAAACCTATCGGCAGGGCCAGTATCGTCAACACCTTTATACAGGTTGATAAAACCACTTGTCGAACTAGCCGCGCCTGGTCCACGGAAGGGAGCGGCAAATATCCTTTTTGCCGCCGTATCCCCGAGGTTGAAGCTCGAATTCGACAATGGCGCATATCTGCTCCCTGTGGGAAAGCTATCGCCGACAAGTAAGGCGGGAGCAGATCCGAAAATGGCCAAGGAACTCTGGGAGTGGACGGAGAGGGCGCTGGCAAGTCGAGGATTTGAGTAAAGTAACTGTGTAATATATTCTTGCCATTCAGTCTTCTCCCCGAGCAGTATGCGGTTCATCAAGTCCACCGAGGCGCCGTAGAAGCCAGAAGTATCTCCACCCCTGTCTGATCAACGAAAGACTTTCACCATCGACAGCTGTCAGAACCGTTCCGGCGCGGCTGATGAAAGCAACGCGGACGGGTAGGGTAGATGATGCAGCGGCCGCAGTAAAAACGATCCATGTGAATACATCTGGTGCATGGGTAATCCAGTAGAGCGGTTCTACCTGTTGGATGTGCTTCAGGATTCTTTCAATCTCGCTTCCGCCGTTATCAGTGGTGTTCTGGATCTGTTCGGCGTGTCCTCGGCTTTGACGTGGTCGTCGCAGGATATTCCAGAGTAGTTGGGCGGACAGCTGGCAGCAGAGATTTATTCGCCATTTAGAGTCATACTCTTGAGAGTGCTCAGTCTGTGTCAATGTATTATTGCTCCGTGCGAAGGACAGCACGGTGTCTACTTCAGCAGAGATACGAGGTTCGTCGGCGTCAACGAGGTGGTCAAGTCGAGAGACAGCTTCGTAGACATCTAAAATGGCGTCGAGGGTCTCTTTATAATAAAGTATCCGCTCACTATCTAGTACTGCCCTTGATACTATGTTCCTGAGCAGGGCGTTGGGACGGATAGTGTTCGAGTATAAGCAGTCCCATATCGGGAGCATGTCGTAGATACAGGCAAAAGAAAGCATTGCCCTGGGAGCTACATTAGATAACCAGAACTCCGAGGAACAGAAGAGGAAATATTGCTTACAACTTGACAATGGCGATAAGTGGACCGATGTCAGCCCGGAAGGATTTTGGCGTCGCAAGGAGCATCTTCACCAGGCCCTTTTGGTGTGCGACCGCGGACTCTCGATCGAGTGCGACCATCTACGTATTGTTAGATAATAATGTTGGTGCAGTGAACATGATACCGGAACATACATTGTAATATAACAAGGGTATAACTGCCCCCAATGTGCCGTAGGTCAAGACCGGCTCGCGCTGTGCGAGGCGTTCATTGATCAGACGAATAGCCCAAGTCTGGTGATATAGAGTTAGTGTGGTGCTCTGCTGACCTCGCAGCATGTCGATCGATGCGGATGCACTAAACAATGTCGCGTGAAACAAACAAGGGTCGGTCATGGCGGTTTGCATCCAGTGCGAACGAAGATGGTGTGCCAGGCTATCCGTCATCACGGTATCCGAGGGTAGCGCGATGGATGTGAGGACTTGCCGGGATTGACAGGTTAGCCTCCTCGACAAGGGGGGATTGAGACCTACAGAACTGCACGAGCTCAGACATGTACGGGCGGTAGCTGATAGGAGCGTCCGGCGCCACTCCCACCTCGACGTCTGTCACAGCAGCGAGGCCCATCCGTGGCTATGGCGTATGCGCGCCCGCTCCCGCTCCCGCACGGTGCAGAGGAGAAACTGCATGCTGCGCAGTGACAGGCTGGTATGTGCAGCTGGCGCCGATCCTAACGCCATTGATGTCAATATTGTTAAGTGGATGGGCCACTGGGCCCGTGTAGCTTGGGATTCATACCTCGAGCACCTCGAACACTTTGGGACGATCCGATCGCATTTACGTTTATTGGCCCTACACCGTGCGCATGCAGTAGACGATACTCTATTCGTTGTAGTCTCGCGTTGGATTCGTCGAGTCGCAGGTTCAATTGGCAAGGGAGCTGGATAGTCGCACAGCCTATTCAGCCTGTCAAAGTAGCCAGGGTTAGTTTCGCACTGTATATAATGACGGCAAGCGGTTCCTTGCTGGAGTCATGGGTTTCGCATACTTTTCACATCGCGAACACACTGGAAGCCGCTTATCGCATTGGCGTTTGCCCGCCTTGCAGGTGAGGCAGACTAGAGCTGCCCGTTGTCCCGACATGTGTATTTTAACCCTTGCCGTAAAGATAATGAAGTGGTAGAGAGATTGCAGTACCATAGCAGCTGGATAGACGACGACTCGAGGGGAAGAGGAATGGGAGGCGGCCAGTCACATGATTCGGTAACAAGGGGACTGCACCTTAACTCCGGTGCGGCTGCAGGTGCGGACTTTGTCTATCGAGCCATCAGAGTGACTGTGGACTGGGAGCTCCTGTTCGAATGACTCACGCCGGAAGGGCCATCCCATAAGCCCTACAATCACATTCTCATTTCACGTACTCACAGCTGCATTTCCGCCCTTTGCGAGAATAGTCTGGCCGGCTGTTCCAGCCAGCGGCTGCGAACATGCTACCATACCCCCTGTACTATACACGGCGCTGCGCCGGCCAAGGAATGGGGTAAAAGGTGCTCGTTAGAATGGGAAACTCATCGTCTGTGTTTCTAGTCCAGTGACTAATAAGGGGGTAATTCGCCAAGTCAGTCTACAGAAGACACACTGTATTGGACGCTGGTCCACAGGCAAGCGCCCGAAGAAGGAGCATGGAGAACTAGGGAACCTGCAGTATCATCTCCTCGGACGTGGTAAAATAAGAATCTGCTTGCACCCCTCGGATACGAAGGCCATTGTTCTCGCGCTGTTTTAACCGGATATGCTAGCCTACTCCTTGCCTTGTGGTGATGATCTAAAGATTTTCTTCAAGTGGCTTCTTCCTGAGGGAAACGACGACTATCTTGGTTACTTCGTTGATAAAGGGATCGGTGTGCTGCAAGCCTCGAAGGGGGAGACAGTTGCACTGAAGGATAGCATTAAGGAGGTCATAAAGGATAGGCCGTTGCCGATCTGAAGTCGTGGACGGGCAGCAGCGCTGGTAAATCCGGAGAATATCGTTAAGAGCCTGATCAAAAAGAGCAAGATTACAGTCAGGGCCATGCAAGGATTGGCGATCGCTTAGTTTGCTGGGCGGGACCTTGCGTCTCGGATGGCTTGTGGCCCAGGAGGATCCGACCCCAATGCTATGGTTCCGCTCGATATCCCTGGCAAGCAGCTGCTTGTCCCAGCAGTGTCAGCGAAAAAGGTTGGTTTCGATTTTGCTGGTGTTTTCACCGTCAACTGAGTACACATTAAAGGGGATGGCAGATGTTAGTCTTTCCATATGACAGGTTTGTGTGCAGACAGACATCAAGTGGCAAAGGTGGTCCGCCCTGTTCTCATCACGAGACCTCGCTACCTTCCACAGCAACTTTGACCAGGTTGTCTATATCTCCGCGGAGGGTGATGCTGAAAGCCAGGAATCCCTGGACGGGCATATGCGGAATGTGGCCGATGCGTGCGAAGAGATTACTGGTCTCCGCCGAGATATTCGTGCTGCACAGAAACGGTCAAATTGGAGACGCCGCCGCATGATTCGACAGAAGAGATATCGTATTCAAGATGAAGAGGGACTAGACTCTGATCATGACACGAGTGAGGTAGATGGTCAAAGTGGGAAAAGTGAGGATGACGAGATATCTAACGAGTTATCAATGAGCGATTTCTGGGGGCCCATCTAAGATGTTTCCCCAACACGTTCGGATTCAACCTATGGGAAGGCCGACCCGGGCCAAAAGCAGCCTCTTGCGGACCACCGAGCCTATTCCCTGGAAAGATCTTGAATCTGTGGCCAATTAGATCCTCATCCAGTCAGCGTCCCATCGCAAAGACCAGCGGCGAGTACTTGACAAGCTCCGATCAGGAGCTCGCATACTGCCAGCGCTTCCAGTCCGGCGTCTCAGCAGGAGTAAAGGCCCTTTCCTGGGTGAATAGCGCTTATGGTATAACCGCCTCCTAATCATCGAGGCAAGGCTTCTCTGCGAATCTCCTGGTGTGGCCGATCATAGGAGTGCTGAGCAACAGTATGTCGGGTGTAGACACTTTCGGTGGGTCAGTATCATGGATCTCCGACTGAACAACCCAATAGTGGTAGTGAGGAGCCTGACAGTTATTCTAATAGGAATGAGACAACTTCCACAGGACAATACAATTTCTTTCATGATTGAATCCTACCTACCGCCAGTGACAGTATATCAGCTAGAGGAGTGTCCGCCGGCGCTTGGCTTGTATATATATCCTCTCAGCTTGGTTTATAGTCCATGGTTCCTGTAGCATCATGATACCCCTAGTAATTAGAGACAGAGGCGCACCTCACCGAGTGCCAATACATAGGCCTAAGGATGCGTTGTCAATAATCAGTCAATATGTCTGGAACTTCCCATGTGCTTCGCCTTTCCACACACACCACTCGCATAGCAGAGGTTGCGCTTCGGTCCTGACTGGCCCGAGTCAGACCAAGCATTCCAGACCGCGGCCCGAATCTGCCTCACTCTGGATTCTGATGCGTGATATTCCCGAAGAAAGAACCCGATGAGAGACATGTGGAACATCACAAGGTACGCATACGCATCCGCTCCGCGACGAAATACCCCGAGTGAGACGTCGCAGAACCTTCTCGGGGCATCATTCTCTCCTCAAAGGACAAATAGCAGCTGCGGACGAAGGATGGAAGGATTCTCTGCTCTTACCGAAGTCTCAGACCACATGGCGAGCAGTGGGGGTGGGGGGGTCCCAGCACTGCAAGTTCCATGGAGTTGCATGTCCACGTTCCATTGTGGAGAAGAAGCTCGTTTGGGATGCAACGAGCTGATTCGCTGTTCTCTTGAAGGACTGAAATCCCCGCAGCGCTTGGCCGGCGGCGTTCTCGCTTTTCTACCGGACAGTCGCCGCCGCTAGGCTTTAGCGTCAACGCTAGCGTGCCCTAGCGTAGAATGATGTCCAGCGTTGACTGGCTGAGGCTGGACGGGGTTCAACGTCCACAACGACACGCCTCAGACAGTCGTGAAAACCTGGTTCAGGATGGCATGGAAACACGTTTCGAGTGGCGAGTCGGACTTTCCGAGTCTCGGGTGTATCATTAGCCTACCTACTCGACCTAATTGACTCATTGACCGGCCACCCCGACTAATTACCAAGTACTCCGTACCCTGCGACATGCCCATCACCACTAAACCCCAGAGTCCAATACACAGAAGACCACCCAGCCCCTTAGCTTGCCATGCCCCGCTAAACCCTCTCCTCCCACTGTGTGGCCGCCCTGTCCTTCTCCATGGCCGCATCCGCCCCCTCCGGATCCTCCATCGCATGCGGCACAAGCTGGTCCCCAAACAGTTCATCAATCTGCTCGAGGGTGCGGCCCTTGGTCTCCGGGTAGAAGAAGTAGTAGCACGTAGCGGCAATCAGGTTCAGCGCGAAGAACAGGTAAAAGTACTTGAACTCGACGGCGGAGAGAGCGTCGGGCGTGAACTGCGCAAAGATCAGGTTCACCGTCCAGTTGGTGAATGTTGTCAGTGCGTTGCCGAGCGCGCGGACTTCGACGGGGAAGATTTCGGCGGGGTACACCTGTCGACACAAACGCATCAGTAATCTGTCTAAAGAAAGACGAACAAGGGAAAGGGTGACTCACCCAGGAAATAATCCCCAGAGGCGTATAAAAGAGACTAAACACAAAATTCATCGCCACCATCGAGCGCAGCTGGTTCGCATTATCCGGGTTCAAGTACTGCCCCTGCACGGCGTTGACGAGCAGAGCAGCGCTGAGGAACAATGCGGAGACGATGAGCGGCTTGATGCGGCCGACCTTGTCGACGAGGACGAGGCCGATGGAGCAGTAGACGATGGAGAGCGCGCCGCTGATTCCGATGATCATGAGCTGCGTCGTGTTGTTTTCGATGCCGAGGATCTCGTAGATGCGCGGGCCGTAGCTGTGCCATGTCATTAGTCTCTTGCTCCATTTTTTTCCCCTGATGCTTTCAGGTCTACTGGGGGGCGCGTGGAGAGGAATGCATACTAGTTGATAACATTAATCCCACTCAACGGGCCAAACGCCTGAACGCCACATCCCAAAATCAAGCGCTTGCGCCAGGAGGGTTTCGTAATGATCGTCTTCCACGAGGTATTCCCGACCGCGCGATCGGCGGCAATGACGTCGCGGATCTCGCGGAATTCAAGCTCGACCGTTTCGGCGGGGACGTTGCCGCGGATGCGGTACAGGACCTCCTTGGCTTCCTCGTGGCGGTCTTTTTCCATGAGCCAGCGAGGGGATTCGTCGAGGAACCAGATTCCCGCGATGAGGATGAGCCCGGGGAGGTTTTGGAAGGCAAGAGGGAAGCGCCCTGTAGGTTTTGTTAGAATGGTGGGATGGAAGGAAGGAGGGAGGGAAGACTGGGCATGGGTGCTGGGACGTACATGAAAACTCGGTCTTGTTAAACGCACACCCGTATCCCAACCACTGCGCGACAAGGAACCCCCAGGAAAGCATCCACTGCAACAGCCCCGAAAGCGTAGCACGCCACTTGGGCTCGGACAACTCCGCTGCATACATGGGAATCGTACTTGTGAGCATCCCCACGGCGACACCAGCGATGAATCGCCCAATGATAATCATCTCCATGTTGACGGCACCAGCCTGCAGAGCGCATCCAAGGACCGAGACGACGGCACCCGCGAAAACGGTCTTTTTACGGCCGGCCCAGTCGGCGCCGATCATGTTGATGATTGTGCCGAGGATGGCGCCGCCCTGGAAGGAAGAGACGATTCCGCCGGTGACGGTGTCGCTGGGGTTGCCAAAGTACTCTTTGAATGTGGGGAGGGAGATGGTCGAGGTGATGATGCCGCTGTCGTAGCCGAAGAGGAAACCTATATGTAGTCTGGATTAGAGATGGCAAGCATATAGAAAGACTCGGAGAAGAGACAAACCTCCAGTGGCTAGGAAGATAGCGGAGAAGACAGTCTTGAGGGACAACATGGTGATCGAGTTGCAAACCAAAGCTGTGGGGGTCAGAGCGGGCGAGAGACAGGACAGCAGCAGCCAAGGAAGACCTCAAGGGACATTATATACCCCAGAAAATCCTGCCACAGACAGCTCAAGCACCAATAGCCAGACACTGGAATGTCCTGCCAAATGCGGGGCCACACGGGGAGTGATACCCCGAGAGCAAATTACCCCTTCACCTATCATTCTCCGCCCGGAGCGCCCGCTGGCCGTGTGGTCAGACTGCTCGGGACAAAAGGTGGACAGGAGACCGGGGAAGAGGACAGAGAGTAGGGCACGGGGTCGCCATCGGCAAATGCTCGGGACTTCCGAAGAGAAGCAGCCTCGACCCAACGAGCTGCACACGAGCGGGTCTCGGTGGAAACAACGCCGATGGGCTGACGAGGTGGAGCTGGCCATTTCTTATTTCAAGCTAGCATGGTCGGGTCAGCTGTGAGTTGAAGATAAATCGCTCTTTTGTGCTGCTTTTGCCCCTCGTTTCCCTCCCAGTTTGTGTCTGCAGAGTCAAAATGGAAGTCACTCGTTGCGGCATTCACGGCTTCCACAAAGCCATTGGTATTGATACCGATGAGCTGCGCTTCTTTTGGGTCCTTGAGTCAAATGGGTCAAATTCGAAGCAGGCTGCTTACCGGGTGGTGGTGTCTGTCAAGTCCGACCTCGACCACCTCCCCGCAACCCCGCGGCCGGACGCCTGGGATTCAGGACGAGTCGAGAGCGGCGCACAACGCAACATTGCCTGCAAAACGGTCACTGGGTTCAAATCGACGACATTCTACTATTGGCAGGTAACGGTCTGGGACCAGAATGGAAATGTCTCGAAAAGTGCCATCAACGAGTTCTACACCTCATACACCCGCTCCTCGCGGCTCTTGCCTCCATACAGCATGAACCAGACATATGTAGGCCCTTCCGAACTTTTCTCTTCAAACTCAAGCAATTAGGACCTAAGATTAACAATCATATAGATGCCACATACATCCCTGATCTTCCGCACATGGTTCGAAAATGAGCCCGACCGGTGGAAGGCCGTCTGGATCGGCAACGGGTCCGATAAGCCTTTTTACCTGCGCAAACCAATCACACTCTCACAGACCAAGAAAGTTTCACGAGTGATCGTCTTCGCGTCTGGTCTCGGCCACTTCAACCTCTCCATCAACGGCTCCCCAGCGTCCGCACACGTCCTCGACCCGGGCTGGACAAACTACCACCGCACGGTGCAGTTTGTCGGCTACGACGTAACCGAGCACTGGAAGTCCAGCTCCGAGGATAAAGGAGAGAACGTGATTGGCGCACACGTCGGCAACGGCTTCTACGCGGGTGACCAAGGCGATCGCTTCTTCTGGCCCATGTACGAGGATAACACGTACGTGCGCTACGGAAACGAGCTGTGCTTTTTCGCCGAGGTGCATGTGCACTATGAGGATGGGAGCCATGAGACCATCATCTCCGATCCGAGCTGGAAGGTTCGAAAGAGCGCGACGACGCTCGCGAATATCTATGCGTCGGAAGACCATGATCGACGCCTCTATCCTGTTGGCTGGGACAGTCCCGGTTTCGATGATGGTGATGACTCGTGGGCTGATGCGAAGCCATTGACTGGACCAAGAGGGAAATTGAGATATCAATCTCAGCCACCTGTTGTTCTCCATAATACATTTGAGCCGGTCCGGACGCAGAAGCTCCGGCCTGACGCAACAATGTTCGATCTTGGCCAGAACTCCAGTATCATGGTCAAAGTGTCAGTAATAGGTCCCGCAGGCTCCGAAATCATAATCCGCTACTCGGAAACAATCGACGACAACGGCTTCGTGTACATGCCCGACCCGCTCTTCAAGGAATTCGAGCACGGCGTCTACGCAAAGTTCACCCTCGCGGGCACAGGCGAGCCAGAAACATGGACGCCCGACTTTTCATTCACAAGCGCACGCTACATCCAGATCGAAGGCGCCTCGCTCGACCCCACCGATCCCCTCCCCACAATCACCTCCGTCACCGCGCGACACGTCTCGTCCGGCGCACGCCAACTGGGCTCCATCAAGACCGACAAAGACGACGTCAACGCCCTGATCAACGCCTGCTACTGGTCCTTCTCCTCGAACCTGTTCAGCTACCACACCGACTGCCCCCAGATTGAGAAATTCGGCTGGCTCGAGGTCACGTCCCTCCTCTTCCCCGCCACGCAATACATCCGCGACATGGAGTCGCTGTACAGCAAGATCCTCGACGACATCATCGACACGCAGGAATCCAACGGACTGGTCCCCACCATGGCGCCCGAGATCCGGTACATGTGTGGCCCGCTGCATGATACGATTACGTGGGGGTGTGCGGTGTGTTTCCTCCCGGAGATGATTAAACGGTATTACGGGAGCACGCAGGTGTTTCAGAAGATATATCAGCCCGCTGTGCGGTACATGGAGTATATGCGGACAAAGGAGCGGAGTGGCGGGTTGATTGAACACGGACTCGGCGACTGGGGACGGGATATCGCGTTTGGGAACCACCAGGCGAATATCGAGACGGCGGTTTATTACCGGTGTCTGAAGAACGTGGCGCTCATGGCGCGGGAACTCGGGTACGGCGAGGACGAGAAGCGGTTCGAGACGTGGGCGGCGAGGATCTACGAGGTGTATAACCGCCATCTCCTCGTTACCGATAAGAAGCAGTACCCCTACGCGTTTTACACATCCCTCGATACCCCCGGCGTCCACGACAGGACCATGATCGCGCAGGCAACGGCGCTGCAATTCGACCTCGTCCCCGCGGAACACCGCCCGGACGTCATAAAGGCCTTCTTAGCGGACTGCGCCGACTCCGGAAACACCATGCGCGCCGGCGAAATCGGCCTGAAGTACCTGTGGAACACGCTGGGTGACGCTGACGTCGACCGCCCCGACATCGTCCTTGAAATGGCGCGGCAGGAGCAACACCCGAGCTACATGCGGTTCCTGCGCCGCGGCGAAACGACGCTCCTCGAGTTCTGGCAGGATGCGTGTCGGAGCAAGTGCCATGACATGCTGGGGACGATTTACGAGTGGTTCTACTCGGCTGTGTTGGGGGTGAAACCGGTGGGTGATGCGTATCGCTCTTGGACGCTGCGGCCGCCGGTTAAGAGTGAGTTTGGGTTTGTGGAGGGGAGTGTGGAGTGTCCGTATGGGAATATCGAGGTTCGGTTTGAGAGGAAGGGGGATCAGAGTGTTGGCCTTGATGTGAAGGTTCCAACTGGCACGACTTGTACGCTGCAGTTGGTAGAGGGGTGGAGAGTTGTTGGGGGGGTAAATGGGGTGGAGGGCAAGGAAGGGGAGGTGGTTCTCGAGCAGGGGAGCTATCATTTGACTCTTGCGGAATAGATTAGCATATGCTTACAGGGTTGCATTATGGAATTTTTACCTGTCAATCTTCTACTCGAAGCACATGGCCATTGGGATTGACGTCCGAGACCCTCCACTGCAAGTTGAGATCCACCCCCAGCGTTGACCAAATGCCCATCCTCCCAATCAAGGCCGCTGTCCCGAATGTAGTGACTTGGATGATGCTCCGGAAGAAAAGAACTCATGGGAGCAGAGAAGGGCTTTAGATCTCCATGCCGCACGTCAGTCGCGCACACTCCGCAATTGGTAAACCACCTTCTGCGGCATTTTTCTACAACATTCACGAACGGAAGAGAGTAATAATACTCCTAAATCGTCTCCTCCCCTAACTTGCAAGTATCCAATGAACATCTGATAACAAATACCAACCCAAAATCGCCAAACCCAGAACCAAACTCCGAAACAATCAAACCTCCTGATGAACATCAACCCGATACCCAACCTCAGCCCCAATAAGCGACCCGCGGGGATCAAACTTCCTCATCTCGCGCCCATTGCTCTCACCCGACGAAATCGAGTTGACCAGAACAGCCGGGCGCTGTTTATCATTCAACGGCACACTTCCTCCCGACTCGTCGGACTTGGAGCCCCGGCGCGGGGAACCGAGGAGCGAGCGCACGGAGGAGCTGAAGGCCTTGGACAAGGGCGAGTCGCGGAGGGTGCGGAAGAAGACGGGGAATGTACAGACGCACGCGACGATGATGCCGATATTGACTTCGATTATTCTGCGGATGTAAAGGAGTTGGTTGTTAGTCATTAGGACGGAACAGGTATAGAGTGACATCGGGGCAGGGCACTTGGATGGGAACTCACGAGTAGATTGCAAGGTCGGCTGAGGCCCAGAATGCGTCGGGGTTGTACAGGTTTCTGCATGTGTGGACGAGGCGGGCGACGCTGGCGCCGCAGGCACTATTCAAAGCGAATGAGATTAGGCCAAGACCACTTCAATCCAATCCATAGGACTGACCAAAGCCCACTTGCAAACGTGAGACACAGTCCAAACTTCCGCCTCTTCGACGTTTGCAGATTCAGCACGCGCGGAATCGGGAGGATGGCAATATAAAAGTCTGTAAAGACATTCGACGCCGTGACCCAGAGAACCATTTCCTCGTGGACGAATCTGCAAAAGGCCGTGACGCCCGATGTAAACTTGATGCATTCGATGAGGTTGGCGATTGACAGGGCCATGAAGGTGGTCGACAGGACGATGTTCATGATTATCCCGATCCAGATGAAGATCTTCTCGCGGTGGACGGGGAAGAGGCGCCGGTAGAGGAAGAGGATGGAGAGTTTGGCGAAACACACGGCGAAGAGGTAGGTTACGTTTGGGGAGAGGACCTGGCGTATTGCGGTGTCAGGATTTTGCAAAGGTGACGGTGTCAAGGGCGGCTTTGGGGGGGGAGAACTTACTCGTAGATTCGTGGCGCTCATGACGACTGTGATGGGGACGTTCCAGGAATGCTTCCCCATGCCGAGAGATACAGCTGCAAATGTCAGTCAATCTGGTAGAGAGCCAGCGGGTCATCTCGTTGCGCCACACCATTGAGGTACATTCCAATATTCGCGATGGAACCGCACTATGACTGTCAACATGATTTCACCAGAAGTTCTAGCTGCACTCACGGCTGCAAGAATGCAGATTGCTGTATATTGTTAGTCAGGCATGTACAAACCAAGACCTGCTGAACTCACTATCCTCAATGCCCCATATCTTGATGATACGCGTGCGCACATAAACCCTTGTAATAACCGCCAGCAGCATCAAAGGTAGGAAGATACCAGCGACCGCCATGATGGCCGTCTGCGAGGGCGCGCGACCACTGTCGAGGTTCCACGTCTCGCCAGGTGGCGGCGGAAGGGCGGGGACCTGATCAAGGTTGGGCGGGAGCGTATCCATGACCAGGGCAGCAGATCAGTGCTAAGGTACGATGGTAGAAGGTTTAACTTGTGAATAGTGGGGTGTCAGATGGATAGTTATGGACTATGTATTTATCGACCTCCCCTCCCTTCGCTCCCCTCAATACACACCTCCAAGAGCTCGCCCAGGTATACGCACAACAAAGATAACCACCTCAAGGTACCCGTGCGCGATACAGCGCAGCGTGAACATGGTCTAAGAGTGTATGGAGCAGCTGATGGTCTCAGAGCCGAAAGCAGTCTGATGTGGGGATCTTCAGGCTTTGTGTGACTGGGGCCGCCCAAACCTAATTTTCTTTGTTCCTGAACCGAGGATGCGGCTGCTTGTGGTTGGATCTCTATTGAGCATTTCGTCAATAAGACTTTAGTTGCTTCTCCCTGAATAGTCTCGATCGACTCGATCTCTTTGACAACGTATTATTGGCAGAGATAAGACGAAGTTGCTGCACCTGCGCCAATAGTTCCTACTACTTGCACATTCCCATTATGAACAGGCTCGTTTGGCCCTATTGACCTTGCGCCAAGGGAGTTCATTTTCTGAATCCGGCCGGCTTCTACTCTCCGATCTACCCGGATCTAAGGAAAAGTCCGGCGCCGCTGTGGAAATGAATCGATATGCCCGGGCGCCACCTTCAGCCCATAATGACGTGCTCGAAAATCTCTCCCTGCTTTGGCACTGAACCTGTCCCATCAGACTGAAATGACAGCCAGGAACCACATAACTGAGGGATCTTTATGATCAGAGCTTTGAACAGTGTTAATGCTCCTCGAGGTGGATCAAACTCCCTTCGTTTAGGGCAAAAGAACAAGGCTTCTACTGTGATCCGTGGATGGCGGAAAAGGAATCTCTGCAGGGACCATTTACCCATTTGGCCTTTGGCTATTTTAAGATCCTGGTCTTTTGCGTCACGTATCTCTCCTCATTGCCATTAGCTCGTAACTCCTTTCTGAAATGGGGAGATTGCCGCTTTACAAGTCTCGATATCCCAGCCGGTGCACTCCATCGCACTGCCACCTCGGTCACAGGGCAGTAAAGAGGACATACCGCCTCCTCCGGACATTGCTAGTGGTTCTTACGTAGGGGGCTGCGAATGGCCGGCCCGATAGCCCTACGCCTCAATGGATATAAGCGATCTCGGGGGTACGACAACCTAAAGATGGCAATGGAAATAGATCTATACCGTATATACCATGAGCTATTAATGGATCTCGAGTTTTATGGATACACCTCTATCCTCAGTGCGTATCATTGTATAGACTAGATACTCCGTACAGCGCGGGCCCAGGCACTTCAGCCGTGGGATGGTCTCCGCTCAGCCTCACTGCGTCCACCCACGTTCGCTTCCGCATCTATAATTAGATCGGGTACGTATAGATTGGAGAAAATCACCTCATCACATGCGTTCATTGCGCACTATACTAGGGATGTAACTTATGATCTAGATTGCAAAGAAATGTCCTGTTCCTATTTCCAGCTTCAACGGCGAGACTGGCCGGCTAAAGTGGCTAGGCTCAGGAATCCGAGTTCAATTGTGCGAGCCACGTGTTCAAGGGCCAGGAACTTCCGACTTGATCTGGCTTGTGATGTTCATCTGCCGCTCGCCTCCTCTATATGAGTCTGCGACCCTCCTTTGCCCTCCTCTGTCGAGAGCTCCAGTTTGTTCTCAGTCGGAGCAATCCCCACTGCCGACACGCGGTGCGAATCCATCCTCTCCTTCTGGAAGAGATTGACATAGACAGGGAAAGTAAGCGCGAGAATGTATCCCAACATGGGTATCGCCATGGCTGTATGGGCGCTTTTGTTTGTGACGACTGTTCCGGGTTTTGATTAGCCGTACGTACCACCCACCGACTATGGAATGTGGAAAAGGTCGTCGTAGAGGGGATCTATAGCAAACGGGGTAAAGACGTACCAGCACCCATCATCGGAGGAAACGCCGCACCCCCACTAATCGCCGCAACCAGAAAACTCCCACCGCGCTTCGTATGCCGTCCCAAACCCCTCATGCTCATCGAGAAAATCGTCGCGAAGCAACAACTCTCAAAGACAAACACCATAATCAACATGGCCACGCTCGCCGTCCCCTTGGTCACGATACAAATGATCGAAAACACCGTGCACATGGACAGGTAGACGAGGAGCATATACCGCGGCTTGAACGCCGGAATGACCATCAGCCCGCCGGCGATGAACCGGTTGGCCGCGTAGACGGCCTGCGCGACCGCGAAGAGATCGCTCGCCTCAGCCTTGTCCTTGCCGGCCTCGACAGCGAAGTTGATAAAGTAGTTTGCGACTGCGACCTGGGCGCCGACGTAGCAGAATTGGGAGAAGACGCCGAGGAAGAGGGTGTACTGTGCGCGGAAGGGGCCCGAGTCGTGGTCGGAGATTTCGGCTTCTTGGGCGCCCATGTCGGCATCTAGGATGGCTGATTAGTACCATGATTAGTGGGATTAGTATTTGCTGGTATGCATACCTGTGATCTCTGGGAATGGGACGAAGAGGAACAGGATGATGAGCAGGCCGACGAACCCGGCGACTCCGAGGTACACCCATTGCACATTCTTAAGGCCCTGGTCATCGTCCACTGATACAGGATGATTCATATTAGCCCCACTCTTGTGCAAATGACCGAGAAAAAAGATCATGAAATGGCCCAGTACATACCTGTATGAGCAAAGAAAACACGACTAGCCAACAGGGGCGCCACGAACCCCCCAACGCCCTGAACAGCCTGCGCCAAATTCAACCGAATCTCGGAGTACTTTGGAGGACCACAGATAGCAAGGAACGGATCGGCCGCTGTTTCCAGGGTCGACAGTCCAGCACCAACAATAAACATCGAGCCACAGAAACCGCCAAAGGACTTTTTGATCCCCGAGGGCCAGAACATGAGGCAGCCAACAGCCAGCACAGCCAGACCAGTGACGAAGGTGAGTCGGAAGCCGAAGCGTCGCAGGATCCATCCGGAGATCGTGAGGGGGCACAGAAAGTAGGCACCAAAGTACGAGGCGGACAGGCCGGATGCCTTTGCGGGGGTGATGTTCAGGGTCGTTTGGAAGTGGGAGTTGAGAACATCAAGGAGGCCATATGCAAAGCCCCAGAGGAAGAAGAGAACGGTTACTATTCTATATTGTCAGTCTCTGAGAACTGCTCAGGTGATATCGAGAGCCTACCCAGTATGTTCGGCAGCAGGGACTGTCTCAGTGTCAGCTGGGCGGCATTGGTGACGGTGTCGTCGGCCACGGTAAGCCGACCCTTCTTGAAGATGCCCATGATGCTGTCTGGGGATACCGACGGATCCTGGAATTTGCTGGATACATCGGATTAACCATCGTAGAGGCATCTTATACTGGTCGTTGCTCGGTTGGAATATGCCCGAGCAACAGCAGGCTGCACGAGGTAGCTGACCTGGTCTGGACGCCACCGGAATCTCGGTACAAAGGCGCTCATGCCTGTATCTCAAAGTCAGACTGGGGAAGCGAGGTTCTCCAGGAATCCCCCGGTCAGCTGTGACCCATACAAATATGGGGTACCCAATCAGGAGTTGCCTCGTTCCGCGCCCCGGCCGTATTCGTAACAATTTCTGCAACAGTCGAAGAGCCAAGGAAGCAGGCGTTCCCACCACCAATCACCGTGATAACATTCCATCAGCTTTGCAGCACATGGCAGCGTCGACAAAGCTCTTATCATCTTTGCTCGGTGTAGGTGGTGCCGATCGTTGGGTCTACGAGGTCCAAGTGCAGTGGTTCCCCCAGTCCCCGGGGTACCATGCGCCTGCCATGTTGGGTCAGTGGCCATCCGCACTTCCCCTACCAGGCTTATCGGGGGCCCCTTGGGGCTTACCCCGCAAATCTCGGTCCCAGTCACTGGCTACCTCGGGTTTCTCGGATAGCAGCATTATTGGCCATCACCCCCAGACTAACCATTGCGCCAAGGGTCTACTCGACAGTAGCCTGGAAACTCGCTCGACAACGGTAGCTTCGCAGGTCAGAGCTCTCCAATCTCCAGTGTCTTCTTGTCGGTGCCTTTCTTCTCCAGTCTCCGGAGGATTCTCAACCTACGCTAGAAAAACTTCGCTGTGTCGTTATCCCGAGACTTGTCCTCAACCAGCAAATCTCCGGGCGCGCCACAAGGGCTCTGACGAGCATTGATGTCTCTAGACGAGAAGAACGAATCATAAGAGTTAATGGACCTTACCCACACCCTTCGCGTCAATATCATCCGAGAAGCGAGGTTTGGGCAAATTGGAAATTAATCGTGGGCTGGGAGACTGCGGGATTGCGGGGTCCCCAGCCAGAGTCAGGGGGTTCCCCGGATTACCTATCGACTACGATGCAGCCTATAAGTATCCATTCTCAGTTATCTGGGCTTTGCTATTTTCAACCTCCATTATGTTATTTGGCGCCATGCGAAACTTGTTGATCGCACCTCTCTGCTTGGGAAGCCTACCACTATCACTCGCACAGCTCAGCAGCAGCCTCCATACCTTCGCTGACCCCCCTGCCGACGTGCGTCCACGATTTCGATACTGGTTACCGGACGCGAGTGTCGATGGTGATGTTGTTGCCCGGGACATCAAACATACAGCTGATATTGGAGCTGGTGGTGTGGAGCTGGTCCCATTCTTCGAGTACGGAGGGACTTTCAGCCCCAATCCTCCAGTAGACTGGTCCGTATACAATTTCGGAACCACACCGTTTGTCGACCTCTTCAGTACCGCCCTTAAAGCTCATACGGAACATGGACTCGTTATGGACTTTGCCCTCGGACCGAACCAGGGACAGGGGGTGCCGGCCGAGCCGGATAACGAGGGGCTACAATGGGATATGGTGCGTTAGTCTTTGTTCTTCGAGAAACAGCGTTTGATTGAGTGTACAGACCCCGCACACAGCGGCAATTCCTGAAAGTGGCCGATATGATGGGAAGATCCCCGGCTGGGGTTCGGGCAACCTCGTCGCCCTGGTCACTGCGCTCGTCGAGTCAAACGTGACCATTACGTTCGAAACAATCGGTCTTGCCGGATTTCCTGTCCCGGTCACCTACGATAGGTTTGTCCTCAATCACGAAACATTGACTGAACAGACACGCCGCGTCGATAAGCATGGAAACGTGAGCCTACGTCTGCCCAGGGCCCGTTCTGGGACACATTACCGCCTTTTCGCGTTCTATGAACGGCTAGCTGGGGCTAGGAATCTTGCGTTTCGGTCCAACCAGCACGACGACATCTTTGACGATGGGTCATACACCGTCGATCACTTTGACGCTCGAGGTGCTGCTGTGGTCAAGGAGTTTTGGCAAGACCACATCTTGACCGACGAGGTATCCGCCCTGCTGTCGAGAACTGGAAATTATGGTACATCGCCCAAAACGGATATACCACATCTGCTAACCATGTGTACAGCCTGGGAGGACAGCCTCGAAATGCACTTCAACGTAACGTGGTCGCGCTCGCTACCCGAACGGTTCCAGCGGTTGCACGGTTACAGTATCAAGCCCTATCTTCCCCTCTTGACCTTTCGGCAAAATACCGTTGTAATGCAGAAAGATCAGCCGGGACCTTTCGAGTGTGTACTTGACACCGAGGACCAAGGCTTGAATTTTGTCAACGACTTTCGTGCCACACTAGTCGCAGGATACAAGGAATACCTCACTGCCCTCTCTGTCTGGGCCCATGACCTCGGCGTGAAGTTCTCCGCTCAGCCAGTATACGGCTCGGTCATGGACATGCTGTCTGCGATCCCCTCACTAGACGCACCAGAATGCGAAAGTCTTTCCTTCTTCGACAACATCGACATGTACCGGGCATTCTCCGGTCCTGCCCGGTTGTCCGGCAAGCGAATCGTTTCCAACGAGATGGGTGCTGTCCGCGGTTCAGCCTACAACTATCACCTGCCCTCGCTGCTTTTCTCCGTCAATCGGGCGTTTAGTGGCGGTGTCAACCAGATGGTCTTGCATGGCCAGGCTTATTCGGGCACTTATCCCAACACCACATGGCCAGGGCACACGCCGTTCAACTACATGTTCTCCGACCTGTTTTCCCCACGCTTGCCCGCTTGGGATCATGGCCTCAGGCAGACCATGGATTATATTGCTAGGGGCCAGTCTATCTTGCAAAACAGTGTACCAAAGGCAGACGTGGTGCTGTATCACAAGGAGTCGGCGACGACTATTGACAACATCTATCAGGGGGAGGACCTGCTGAAGGAAGGTTCGTTGATGCACCCGAGTTAATAACCCTATAGAGTTTGCAACTGATCCGCATATGAATGTAGGCTGGTCTTGGAACTATCTGTCGGCGGACAATCTCGCTCTCAAAGAAGCCAAGGTCCGCAACGGAGTCCTGGCCCCGGATGCTCCGGCATGGAAGGCATTCATCGTCGAGGCCACGCAGAACCTCACCCTAGACGCCATCCAAACTCTCGATCGCTATGCACGCAACGGCCTACCGATAATCTTCAGTGGCGGAACACCAGGTTATTATCCCACGGGGCGTGATTCGCAAAAGCCCAAGTACGACCGGGATTTCGCTCGTCTACTACGGCTACGGAATGTACACACGGTGGCTGCAGGGTCCGTTGCGCGCAAACTCAGAGAACTGGGTCTGCGGCCGAGGGTCGAGGTCAAGACAAATGGTACTTGCTATACTACATGGGGCGAGGCAGAAGAGTACAGCTACGCAGTCATCTATTCGGACCTGGTTCCGTCAACGGGAAGTATTACCGTTCATAGCACAGAAACGCCCTTCATTCTCAACGCATGGACAGGGGACATCTCACCAGTCCTTGTTTACACGCAGAGCCATTCGACAACCACAATCCCCATCAACCTCGCCGGAAACCAAACCCTCTTCTTTGCCTTTTCGAATAAGCTTGCCAGAGACCACCCTGTCCCTCGCTATCATATTCAAGCCGCCCCGCCCCACGTTCTGGGTAATAAAGTTACAGATGACAGAAGGATCGCCCTTTACGTTGCTCGGTCGGAAAGCACATCGCGAGCCGTTCTCAGTACCGGCCGGAAGGTCTCACTGGATACGTCTTGTGTCCCTGGACCACTGCAGCTCTCTGGCTGGACCCTAACCGCCGAGCACTGGGAGGCACCAGAAGATTTATACGACAGCCAGCATACAGTGAAATACAACACAACCCACCAGCTCACCACGCCGACGTCCTGGACCAAACTCCCAGCCCTAGCAAACACATCCGGGGTGGGCTACTACAACACGACATTCACTTGGCCACCGAAACGGGAGCACAATGCCCCAACGACCCGCCACTGCCCCTCTAACCAGGTCGATTTCGGGGCATACATTGCGTTCTCTCGCGTCATCGATACAATCACCGTCTACGTCAACGACCAGCAGATCCCGCCACTGGACCTCACGAACCCCGTGGCAGATATCGGCCCCTACCTGCGCCGTGGTGAGAATACTATCCGGCTTACTGTGCCGACGACGCTTTGGAACTACTTGCGGACGATCTTCAACGACCTTGTTTCGGCGGGTGTTTCGGCGTCGCGGTTCGGTGGGCCACCGCCGGCGGGTGAAGCAGGGTTGGTCGGGAGCGTTACCCTCACGCCCTATAGGAATGTGATCGTCTAGTCTGAGCTCTGAGGCCCAAGAATATGCCGCGAACTCAGCCAGCTGAAGTGAGTATCATTCACGTTGCGCGGGTGCCTGGCTATTCATCATCCCAACTTTCTCATGTACACACAGCCCTAATCTCATCGAACAATTGTTGGTCTAGAGGATCTCTACCTTCTAATCATTGCCCCATGTAGGCTGTGACCTGGTAGATAGCTGTTGCTCTCGGTGAGGGCAGTGACGAACCAGCCACAAGCCACAGAAGGTAGCAGCCTAACTAGATGAGTGTCACCATGCATGTGAAGGTAATGGGCGTGAGCTTAGCATACATGATAGCAATCTTATCCTCGTTGATCTCATAGCTCTCTCGGATATGCGCAATGACTGGTCCCAGACGGCCATCATTGATGCCCGCCACGAGAATCGCAAAGCGTGCACTGATGAGTTTGAGGATCAGCCGATGCGGCGGTGGCGCTTCCGTCTCTGTGCTCATCGCCTCCATTGGAACGGAACGGCAGATGGACCTGCACTCACCAGAGAAGACGGCCCACGGAAGCTTATAAATTCCAGCCCCAATTGCCAAGGGTTGTCAGCACTCTGAAGGATGCCTCTGTGCCTGATATGGTAGTGTAGGCAGCGTAAGCGTTATCTCTGGTGACTCGGAAGGCTTCGTTCGCCCTCTCAAAGGAACACTGTCCCGTGGCTTCCCCGAGACGATAATTCAGCCGCGGGTAAACCGGACCACTGGGCTGGCCTGGAAGCTTCTGAAGCTTGGACAGCGACGATCCAGACAAGATGGAACGTTTCCGCAGGGTAGGGGATCGGAAGAACATCGGCGAAACTGCCCACTGACGCCAGCTGCGGAGAACGCACCGGAGCGGAAACACTCTGCGAGGGGCTGCGGCCGTTTTTCCTGTATCGGGCAATTGGGCCAGCTCCGAGCCATCACGCGGGGGAGTGTCGGGTCCACTGTTTGGAAGACCACGAATTGCACCATGGCTGGTCGGCCCGACGTTCCCCGAGATGCATTTAAGTGTCTCGCTGGATAATCAGTCACTCGACGAAGCGTCCTTGGATCCCAGCATCTCGATTTCGTCTCTCATCACCAGAACTGTAACTGAGTGTCGCCATGGCAAAGGAGTTTGATTGGAAGGCTACCCAGCCCGGTCGGTGGGAGAGGGATGTCGACGAGATTGAACAATTCTACTCATCGCTCGCCAAGTACTTTGCAGGGACCGGGCGAGTCTTCTTTGCCATGACGGGTTTTGTCTCACTGTCTGTTCCTGTCGAGTCCGGTTCGTCGCTGCAGGAAACAGAGGCAAAGGTCGAAAAGGCACTGGCCAAGGCGTGGCTTCGTCTGCGATATGATCACCCTACCATTGCGTCTAGAGTTCAGTATAACGGCGCCGAATCAAAGTATCAGAAGATTTATGAGACTTTCAGCGACTCAAATTCGCAGGATAAATGGGTGAAGGAGACGTTCCGCATCGTGGAAGAGAGGGTTTCAGGGCTCGACTGGTGCAACTCCGACCCGCCAGTGCCTGATCTGCCTACGCTGTTCCTCGTCAAGCCCCCATCTACAGAGAAAACGTTCCACGCCGACCTCGTCCTCCGCTCACACCACGACATCATTGACGGCATGGGCACGCTTCTCCTCTTCAACAACCTCTTCACCCACGCGGCGCAAGCCTACGAGATCCCCGATAGCGCAACGCCCGTGTTTGGCGACGAGCACAAGAACCTCAGCCCTCCACTACGTGTCGCCGCCGGGCTCGCCGCAACCCTCGAGCCGGAACTCGAAAACACCATAAAGGACGTCCTCGAATACAACGCCGCGCTGTCAAAGGGCGTCGAGCTCGCCAGCCCCCCGTTCAACAAGGCGAATCCCACCCCCGGAAAGCACCAGCGGGTTGCTGTCACACTCTCCGCTGAAACAACAGCCAAACTCCAGGTTCAATGCCGCAGCCTCAGCCTCAGCGTCACACACGCCTACCACGCCGCCGTCGCCCTCGCCGTCCGCGATCTCCAGGAGCGCAAAGCCACCGAGCGCTCCGTCCGGTATATCAGCTACTGCCTGATCAACGAGCGGAACCACTGCAACGCGCCCTACGGGACAGCAGCGCATCCGGTCTCCGTGTATCACTCCGTCTCCGGCCGCGGCCTCGCCGTCGACCTCACCGTCCCCGCAACCGGATCTACCTTGGCAAAGACCAGCAAAGATGAATTCCTCCCCATCGCACAGTACATGCGCGACTACTACATTGCAATCCGCAACAACACCGACCACATCAAACTCGTTCCCGCATACTGGGCGATGAAGATCCTCCCGCGACCCAGGGAGGACCCGCCCGCGATCCCGCCGCGAAATGAGACCCCCTCTGCGTCGATTTCGAGTATGGGCGTGCTGGACAATGTTATTCGGCATCAGTATGGCAGTTTTAGTGTTGATAGCCCGTGGGTCACGGGCGAGGAGCTGGGGACCGGGCTCGGGTTGTTTTTGGATACGTGGAAGGGGAGACTTACGCTGAGTGCGGCGTATAATGATGCGTGGCATGGCAAGGAGGAGGTTATGGGTGTTTTGGGGAGGTGTAATGATATCGTTCTTGGGGCGCTGGGGGTGGTGTAAGCAAAGTCAAGCAGTATACAGCTAGAGAGTTATATTGCATTGGGGAATAACAGCCTTGGTGGTTTCGGTCACTCGTGTAATTGAGATGCCAGATTTGAACCCAGAGACATACATAGAGCTAGCGACACGAAATCCAGGATGGAATATCAGCCCGTTGCTCCGCACAGTGTCCTGCACTTGAATATCAGAGATCGGTAACGCTGCGGGGGCCCAGTAGCGCACAGGACAATGTTAGGCCAGGGACCTGGCGAGCTGCAGTAGCTCCAAAGCTGATGACCTTGAAAACACATTCTGGTACCGCTGATATAACTTAAGTACGGAACAAAGCAAGCATAATATCCACTGCGCACTCAAAGCCATCCTTATCTACCATTATCACATTATTCATTCGTCCCTCTTCTTCTGCCTGGGCAACAAACACCAAGCCCCCATCATCGCTCCATAAAGCCCGATGCAAATCGGATGCAGGACCCAGGTCCCTTTCTTCTGCGCAACCAACCCCGTAACAAGCGGCGCAACCGCACCCCCGGAGCTTCCAGCACCACTCACAAAGCCCAAACTCGTCAATTGCAGATTTGCATCCAGAAGCCTACAGAACACAGCCATTGCACACGGGTACACGGGTCCCAGGAGCAATCCAATAATCGCAACGGCGACGGCATTTCCCACGATACTCGGCACAAACCAGACGACGAGCTGAAAGGCGAGACTGCCCAGAACAAAGGCGGCGACGCAGATTCGTTCACCGAGCCGGAAGGCGATCGGCGAGATGACCAGGCGGCCGACAGTGATTCCGCCCCAGAAACCAGCAGTTACGTAGCCGACGGAGGAGAGGTCGCCGTGGCGGGTTGCCACGAGAAAGCTGATGACCCAGCCCGAGATGCTGACTTCGGCGCCTTGGTAGGCGAAGATAAAGAGGGCGCCTAGGATTGTGACGGGGCTCTTTAGAGCGAGCTTCAGGAGAGTCCGTTTTGAGGGCTCGGTTGGTTCTACAGTAACTGCGGTTCCGGTCTCGAGGGAGATGGTCTCCGGCACCTGAGTTCGTGGCTTCGGCGCCTCATAGTTCCAGAAAGCCCATCCGGCAAAGGAGGCGTTGATAGCTACAATTGCGATCGCGACGGCGTAAAAACGAGACCAGATCACACCGCTGGATGCAATCGCTGTTCCGATCAACGGCCCAACTGTGCCGCCCAGTCCGTAGCTGCCATGTTGAACCCCCAGAGCCGTAGTCCCGTTGCCATAATTGGCGCAGAACACATTGTTAAACGCGAGGTCCATTCCCTCGCCGAGGCCAATGAGCAAGAAAGACAAAACAACCAGCGGGTACGGAGGCGTGCAGATGATGATCACATATCCGGCGCCCATGAGAGCTTCGGCGAGGATATACGCTCTGCCACGGCCGAGCCGCTGCTCAACAAGATCTGTAAGGGGCGCGGCAGCGATGAAGCCAACTGCATTCGTAACAAAGATAAGCGACACGATGGCGTAGCTGATCGAGTAATGGGTTTCCATGTATGGAATGAGCGCTCCTGGAACACTGTCGTTGAGGCCATTTCCGAAACCCATCATGCAAGTACTCAGCAGGCGCAGCTTCTGGATGCGCGTAGTTGGTGCTGCGCGTGATTCCACTGGCCTCGCTGTGGGTGGCGGTGTGCTTTCGAGCGCCTTCGGGGGAGTGATTTGAGCGGCATCATCGCGTACCTGCTGCTTAGGAGTGTGTGCAGGAGGGACAGACTCGGACACAATCGATATGGCACCTAGAGCGTGTGCCATGGTGAGTGCTAGGTGAGGATGCAGGGAGGTTGAGTGGCAGCTGAATAACTTCGAGTTGGAGAATGAGGAGAAGAGGAGAAGCCTCGCTTAGTGAGGCAGGTGCCCCCACCTTAAGCCAGCGGTCGCTCCTGCCAAATCGGAAACGGAATCCCGACCGTGGGATTACAGCCAATAATCGCCTCGCCGTCTCCAACTGAGCTCCAGACCGGGGGGCTCTTGAAGAGTATGAGCCCTATGTGCATAGTCTACTTATAGTGCCCGAATGGGACCACCTTTAGATCCCATCAATCTCGTTGAACCGTCCAGTCCCCACGTCGACCAAGAATCATCGAACCTGCCGGTTCCAGCTGCGTTGTAACGCCGTCAGGAGCGCTCCCTCGCACCCGCGGCGACCAAGAGCTCTGCAATCTGCCCATCTCCCTCCTCCCTCGCCCAGTACAAAGCAGTTCGACCCTCTCCATCCGCCACATTTATATCAATCCTCGGATGGCCCAGCAACGCCTTGATGACACCTGTGCGCCCCTGCTTCGCTGCGTACACGAGCGCCGTGCATCCGTCCTTTGACTGAACATTGACATCTATCTTCTCATTCGCGAGCAAGAGCTCAATGTGGCACATTCGTGCCCTCCATACAGCCAACATCAAAGGCGTCCTCCCAATCCTGTCCTGGCAGTTCACATCAACGTCATCCCTCTGGAGAAAGTGCTCAAGCGCTTCGCACGCGTTGACTGCGGCTATGTGTATTGGCCTGGAGCCGCTCGGAGTGACGCGGTTGGCATCAACCCGGGGATCCTCGAGCAGAATCTTGATAATCGACGCCGAGTTAGCGTGCGCTGCCCAGCAAAGCGGCGTGTAGCCTCTGGCACTGGCTGGCGAGGGATCCGCTCCGCGAGTGATCAAGTGGTATGCCATCTTCGCTAGACCATTGCGCGCGGCCAGGAAGAGTGCCGTCTGTCCGGAGTGCTCTGGAGCATCGATTGGGGCGCCATGGTCGAGTAACATATCGACAATGCCCGTCTGGTTCCCCTCCACCGCGTGGAAGAGGGCGTGTCGACCGTAGATGTCCGGTTGGATTTCCGTCTTTGGTGAGGCCAAGAGCGCCCGCACAACCTGCTCATATCCTTTCGCGCATGCCATCATCAGAGTCGTCTCCGTGAAGCCAGCAACGAGGTTCGGATCGACTCTGTCGTCCGCCAGCAGGATCTTTACAACGTCGACGTGGTTCCAGAAAGCTGCAACAAATAACGGCGTCTCGTTATCGTCGCACCCCCTGTTGACATCCACGTCCTCCCTGCAAAGGAGAGCTTGTACAATTTTGAGATGCCCGCGTCGACAAGCCCACCACAACGGGGACCGACGAAACGAATCCGCTATACCCGGATCGATGCCGTCGACCGCCAGCAGTCTCTCAACGATGGCGAAATGGCCATGTTGCACGGCCTCACTGAGGGCCGTCCTATCAAGCCCAGCGCGCGTGTTCACCGCAACATTTTGGGCGAGCAAGAAGTCGACAATCGCGACATGGCCCGCCCTGCTGGCAAGATGGAGCGGCGTCGCAGCGTCGTATCGGCTATGCGCCGCCTTGAGCACCGCTCCTCCGTACTCATGTGCGTATACTACTGTCTCTAGATTTCCCGTCTCAGCTGCAACATGCAGGGCGCTGGAATTGTCGTAGGCTGCGTTGTATCGGTAGAGCTCTTGCCTTGCGAGAGAGTAGAGTCGGCGGTTTGTGCGCATGAACGAGTAGATTTCCCGTTCCTTGTAGAGGTGCTTGCTTGTGATCTCCAAGAGCAGTTCATTGGGGAGGCCAAGTAGCGACATGTCGCGATTGAGTCGCGGGGCAGTGGAAGAGCACAGGTTGCAGATCGCTTTCAGCTCTGTTTATTTCCAGTGACTCCGCGGGCATTAGTAATGCTAACGCAGTCTCTTATTGGTCTGTTCGGAGTCCGTCTTGAGGCTGTGCACTTTCATCATTCATCTATATCGTTAAAAGTTACTAACTATATCTAACTTCTATCAGTGAATCAACTCATCAACTCATCAACGACCACCCCGGCTCTCATACTCGCTTCCAAATTTTACCCATCTCCATCTAAGACTTAGCGTGCAAATCCTCCTCAAACCGCCTCCGGCCTGGGAGGATACGGCGGCGGCGATCCCCTCCTTTAAACCACCACATCCATCTCCTTCCCCAACCCACTATCCGCATCACTATCACTACTCTCGCTGCTATCCTTCCTCCTCCAACTCCCCACAGAACCTGGCCTCCACACAAGCCCCATCTTCAACCCCTTCTTCGCCTTGCGCCGTCTCCATAGCAGGATTCCCGCAAGGACACTCACCGCCACGGCGACGATCACGCCAACTGCGATAACGACCTTCTGCCACGTGTTGAGCCCGGGCTTGTGGTAGGGGATGTACGTGTATGGGCCGTCAAAGTCGGAGCAGTAGACGTTTGGTTGGGATCGTGCGCCTCCGGGAACGGTGATGTCGCTGCATTGGATGGTTTCGTCGGAGTAGACGGTTAGGGAGAAGGGTTCGTGGAGGTGTGTGAGGTTTAGGCTACATGCCGAGGTTAGCTTTGGTTTTGCGCTGAATGGGGATGGGATGGGGTTAGGCAGAGAGGGAGGGGAGAAAGCTCACATTTCCATCCACCCTTGGAACTCGAGGTTCTGCGCGTGGATGACGGGGAGGGTAATCTTTGCTCTCTCGGTGGTGTGCACAGTGAAGTTTTCAGGGTAGGTTGTCATGTTTGGAAGGTTCAGGCTGGTCAAAGGGTTAGTTTAGTTGTTTGTGTACGCATTCGAGTGCGTTTAATGTGGATATATAGGTGAGGGACGTACCTAAGCAAAGGACCCTTGAAGTCCGCGCTCGGCGTCACATTGACAAGACTGGGAAAGCTGATGTTCAATGGCACGTTCTCAAGATGGAGGTTCAGACCCTGGAGCACGTCCTGCTGGCCAGTGGTACTTCGGGACTCAAGATTAGTGCTGTTGGTATCCAGGGTACCTGTAGTATTCGCAACGCTCGTGGAGTTTGTCATGTTGGTGGCATTTCCTGCAGTTGGAAAAACCGTCGGCAGCATCCCGACGGCAGTGAGGTTTGGCGCGGAGATCCTGCAGACGATATCCATTAGATGAACAGATCCTTTCTGGCTTTTGAGCAGGGAAGAGGGATAGAAGCTCACCTTGACGCCGTCCCCTTGACGTAAAACACACCAACAGACTCGAGCACAGGGAACGATATGTCCATCGCGGTACGCGCAACATTGTACTCCAGATCGCAGCCCGGAACATTGCATATCGAAATTGTTTTGTTGACCTTCCGCAATGATGGGAAGTCAAGACTGCTACATGTCAACAAAACGGCCAGGAATAAAGTGGCAAGGCTTCAGTGTATGAGTGGCATACATACCCCGTAAGATTCCCCACAAGATCCAACCCCTTAGCACTCTCCAACGCATCAAACTCAACCGTCGAATTCTCCACCCAAAGCTTCCCCGAAAGATTCCCCGGAATCGTCTTGAGCTTCGGCATCGACACCCGTCTTACCTTTCCTAGCGTCCCCAGTACAATCGAATTCGATACCTCAACAAGATCCGGCAGCTCAATAGCCGTGACACGCGAATCCCCGTCATCTTCAACGACGATCCCGTCGATTTTAATGGTCGTCACATTGGGGAGAACGAATTCGCCCTCAAAACTGCTCTGGATACGGAGTTGCCCGTATAGTGTCGTGCACCCCGCGTTGAGGAGGGTGTAGATGTCGGATTGGGTGGCGATGGGAATTGAGAGGGAGGCGCTGTTTGAGCAGGCGGATGGGATTTGGGGTTCTTGGGCGGTTGTACCTGCACAATTGTTCTCAATGTTTACTGCCGCTGATTGAGGTGGGTGAGACATACCTAAGATGAGTCCCATCGCGAGGGCAGCGAAGCCGACGAGGTGACGCGCCATTTTCTCACGTCCTTCTCAAATCGTCAACAAAGGCTTGAATAAACAAATACCAAGACCATCCGAGAAAGTCAATTGAGCAAAGATATAGTGTATGCAGAAACGCGTTTGCCTAAACCCAACCCCAACCCCGTCGGTTGCTACGCCAGAATCCAGAATCCAGTTCCCCACGGCCGGTTTGTTAATCTCTCCAAGGGTCGTTTCCTCTCAGACCAGGATTCTGGATGACCAACCACCCCGCCTAGCGCGAAGTCAAGCAAGCAACAGGGTGGGATGGTTGCTCCTCGCTTCCGACTGGCAGATGCCTGAAAAAATGGGTCCTCGCATACCAGTATCATTGGCCGCCGCGTGGATTTGGGGGCCAAAAGCCGAAAGGGTCTTCCGAGGGTCTTTTCACTCGTGAAGCGGCTTAGCCTCGCTTGGCTTGTCATTGGCCAATGCTGAAGCTGTCGTGGAGCTGGCTGGTTAGGCAGACTCTTTTGCGAGTGGACGTGGTGATTGTTGTCCAAATGTCAGGGCAGAAATGCTGCGTTCTCGCAACTCGCGATGCCTTCATCCGGACAGAAGCAGGTTTCAGCTACTTGCTGTGCACAAAATCAGTTTCCGACAAAGCTCAAATGCGCATACACTCTGTATCCACCGTTAATGAAAGTCACAGTGGTAGTATTCCCGTGGTGCTATTTCTAATTGCGTGTCTCAAGAAAGCAACATCGCATCATCGCATCATCGCAAAATAGAATGCAGACCATATTCTAGCGCAGATGACACTGTCTTGTCGCAGAGCCTGGGCTCTTCACTCCTTTCCATACAATTCCTTCGCCTCATGGTTCTGCGGCGCGATATTCATCTTTGACATGACATCATTCCAGTTATCCAGCGGCGCATGCTGCTCCACGACCGTCCAAATGTCGTCAATCTTCTTCGCAATCTCCTCACTCAACGGGCTCTTTTTGACAAATTCTAGAATCTCTTTCATCTGCTTCAAGTCCTGCGGACCGATGAGGATCTTGTCGCCGTTCTCGCCGCGGAGTGCAGAGTTATGGACGACCCAGCGGTATGCTAGCTCGACTCCTGGGATCCCACTCTCCCTTGATATAGCGTTCCACTGTCTGAGGCCCTCGACAATTGCGGGTCTGTTGTACATGGCGTGGTATACCCCTCCAACGAAATTGGTAGGATCCCAGCGCCCGGTCCCCTGTGGTCCGTTCTCGAATTGTTCCGCGTCTTTGGCCAGGAAGCCGCCCGCGATAGGTGAGTAGGCGTAGAATGCGATACCGTACTTCCTGAGGATAGGAAAGAGCTCCTTTTCCTGACGACGAGCAACAGCGGAGTAGTTGCCTTGATATACCGAAGGCGCCACCCAGTTGTTCTCTTTCGCGATGCGGACCATTTCCTCGACTTCGTGGCCAAAGGCATTCGAGACTCCAAAACGTTTGATCCTTCCCTTGTCGTAGAGGGTGTTGATGGCGTCAAGCTGGAGCTCGAAGGGGACACGACGGTCCGGGGCGTGGAGGTAGTAGACGTCGAACTAGCATGAGATCTCCTTAGCTGGGCTTACTCTCTAACGAGGAGTTTTGCCAAACTTGCCTGTCCTGCTTTCATCCTCTTCAAACTCGCCTCGGCGCTTGCGATGATAGCCTCCTTTGTCGACGGCACTGGCATGACCGCCCCGGACCACTTAGAATCAATCTCGAATGTCTTCGCGATGCCAATCTCCGCCATAACATCCTCGTGCGCACCATGGATGGCGGCAGAGTCGATATTCCTGACACCCTCTGCATGGAGAATAGAGGCAGCTTCCTTCATCCCGTCATAGCCTCCAAAACTATTTTGCGTGAGGAAGGAGTTCGCCCCCATAACCAGTCCGACGGTAGGTGACATCTTGATGTATAGTGCGAATGTCACTAAAGGTTCACTGGAGTTGGCTGAGAATGAGGCTTCTGGCTGATAACAGAGTGCTGCGGATTTCCGGATCGCTCACTGAGAGACTGCCTCTCCAGACTATATACAGAGTTCCTGGTGCGGCTGACGCTTGGTAATCATGTACACCTCTCAGCAGCTCTTGGCAAAGGGCGCCTTAATGGCGGGGTCGTAGATGAGGGGTTGTAGAAAGGATCTGACTGGCTCGTGTGCGTGTGGACTAGCGGACCTCCGCTCCCACCGAAGAAGTGCGCCCTTCAGCTGACATCAGTCCCCAATCTTCCCTAGATAAAATCGCCGTCACAAACTATATTCAACACGGTCCGCTGCCGACAATCATCCTGATCTGGTCTCTTCAGGTCGCTCTTCTGTTCAGCCCACGGTGTCGGACAACGTAATAGCCGCCGGCATAGCAAGGAGCAGGTCCCGCGCATATTGAGCGGCAGCGACAGCCGCGTATGGAATCCAAATGTCATTTTTATGCGAATCGGCGTAGTCGGAGATGCCGCGAATAACGAGGCAGGGGAATCTGGTGTTCATGAGCCCCGCAGCTTCCATTTCGCAGCACAACACGTCATGTTTCTTGATCAATGTCTCTCTGATCCCTGGATCCTTGATTACTGAGTTTCCGGATGCAATAGTGCCGTAGAAGACATGCGGCGTCGTGCTATCCCGGAGAATACTTCTCTGCACTGTTTGCTCCCTGTCGCATGCCTCACAGGTTTCGCCCCCGACATGTGGGTAGGATGCTTCGAAGAGTTGATCGAGTTCAGCACCTGGGTATTCGTGCTCAAGTTCGCCCGTTATAGGTAAGCCGTGGGCAGACATATAATTAAGCACGTGTAGCAGCTTTTCTGGTGGTGCCTTCAAAGAGCCCGTGGTGACAAACCCGTCCTTGGTGAACTTCCCCATGTCATACTGAACGACGCCTCCATACTGCAGATGTGGGATGCTCACCACCACGTCCCCCAGGCGGATATCATTTTTCGGACTCGGAAGGCCACCCCCAATGCCCACCATAAGTCCAATCTCAATCCTGGGAAACCTGTTCATCATCCGCGTAGCAACCACCGCTGCGATGTTGTTTCCATACTGCCCCTTCGGCAGGCAGGTCAGCACGACGTTAAGCTTTCCAATCTGCCCTAGAATGTATAGGTTGCAGTCCATGCCGTGACCGAAACCTCGAGCATGGACTCGATCCAGCATTCTTTGGGCGGCGTTGAGTTCAACATGCAATGCGCAGATCCATCCCACTGTGTAATCATCTGGGTCGATGGTAGCATGATCTGCGTACGCACCAGGAGTAGAATCAAACACCTCATTGTCGATCTCAGGGATATGCAATCCTCTCACTGCACGCCGAGTCCATACTGTGGATGACTTAGCTGACTGGTTTGGCTTTTCGAGATCCAAGTCAGGTCCATCAGGACAAGACACTTCAAATCTCGCAACATCATCCGATCGTAATGCCCCGGTGGATATCCCAGAGGGCCCATGACAACGTCGCTTGTCAGGGTCACTCGGGGCGACTAAGGTGTGCATGGGACGTTTACCTTTGGCAAACGTAGTGGTGCCGGAATTACCTGCTGAATTGGGACTGTATTCAACACTAATCCCGCTGTCAGTATCTGGGCTCTGTGAGCCAGCCAATGCCGAGACCAAGGGCACATCTATCGAGGAAGACTGAGGAGAAACCGGAGAGCCATCGAAGATGACGGCACCCTGGGGCTCCAGCCTAGCAGGACTGATAATCTTGCCACGCGAGCTCCGGGCCTCCTCTTCCGCCACCAATACTTGGGCATGATTGCACTTTTCCTCTGGCTTATGTCGAAGCTCGGGACAGTTTTCGAAAAGCATATCAGGGGAGTGCCAGTAAATGCCGTTGACCACTCGCCATGGAGACCAGAAGTTGTTTCCCTTTCTTCTCATAATCCCAGCAATATCATCCACCCGAACCGCCAGGTAGTCCTTCTCTAACGGCACGGTTGTCCACGAATCGCAGACGTTGAGCACGGCGCACGGCTGAAGGAGGTCTCCAAACTCCCTACCGAATAGAACAGGTGCGTCAAGGTTTTCTGCGAGGACAAGCCATCTAGGCAAGCTGATGGATGGGTCTATCATGCGAGCACGGAAGTTATCGGTATCCCCCGCCAAATCCATAAAGTCAAAGCCTTCCAGCACGCCCTGGGGGCACCGGCCAGTGTCAATCCGCGTCTGCCTGAGAACTCCGATTTGTGCTTGATGAGCAAGAACCTTCTCTAGCAGATGATAGATCGCTTCAACCCTGTCCAGAAAAGTCTCGTGCATGGCTTGATATAATCTCAAGCCCAGATTGTGTGGAGATTTGAGGACCGCAATTGAGGCAGATCGTGCAGTCGTATTTTCGGGGGCTTCCTGCAACTTGCTGGGAGCAAACGTAAACTCGCCTGTTACATCTTCGGCCGAACTGAATCTCAAGGACGCGCGAACCAGGTGTAGGAGAGCAGTTGCTCCGTCAACAAGCCAGCCTCGCCTACCTCCCACGTCATAGAAAACAACGTACTTCCTTGCCGCCCACTGTAGACGTCCGATATATTCACCCAAATCAGAATCGAAAGTCTTGTCCTTGGTACCCATGGCAGGAGCTTGGAGGTTAGGAATTGCAGTGCCTCGCGATATGGTCACGCCCGCTAAACCACATCCGTTCTCGACCTTGTTCAAACCGGACCATTCAACATCATAACTGGCGTCCGGTGAGCCTGCACAGGGTTAGGAATGTTACGTTGAATGGTAGTATGGTCATACCTGTAAGAGTCTTCGCCTTGCCACACCAGCCCACAATATGACGGAACGAACCGAGATTGCAGTCCAGAGTTTCAGGGTAGAGCCCAGGGGTGGCTTCAATTCGGGAGTCCACGTATGACAAGTACTGCCCTTCATCGTCGCTTATCAGGTGCCAGACAACAGTATCCCTTATTATCATTGTCGGGACAAGGACCGAGGAATAGCCTTTGATGTAGACCTTGCCGTCAAAGGTTGACACCCACCGCGAGGGTACAAGACGTCCCAGCACGTTGAGCGGAGCCTCCAAGCCCGTGTGCTGTACGACCTGTCGTCGAACGGGGAAGCCCTTTGCAATGACCAGATTCTTAAATAACTTCTGCCAGCACTCTCCATTGACAGCTGGATCTTCCCTGGATTCCAGGCGAATATCAAACTTGATCGTAAACGGTATCTGACCCGGAACCCCCTCAATCTCACTCAAGATCGGCTGGCAATATGCAATCCGGTCATCCCTAGGTGATAGTCTCAGGACGGCTCCAAGCCAGCACAGCTGCTGTCCGATCCGGATGATCGATTCGCACAAGCCATGCACATTGACAGTCAGTGATGAGCCACTGATGAAGCCCGACACCGTGACCTCGCTATCTCTTTCTGTAAAGTCTATTGGTCTGGTTAAACCCTGTCCATCAGGCAACCCAAGTAGGTGCTTTAGAAGGGCTAGCACGCAGTCCCCGCCAGACGGCCATGTCTGACGCAAGTACTCCGCACATCCTAGAGCCTGTCCATCCTTGGGTGTACCGCTCAAGGTGATAACATGATCGAGGGTCTCCTCAGGGCGGTCATTGCAACACTGCACTGTCAGAAATGACCTGATATCCCAATCCACAGAAAAGCTAGCCCGGTATAGTGCAGGCTTAAAACCATGTGTCCGACGTCTTATTATGGATCGATCAATCTTAGCCGCGATTTCGCCCATGGGCCCCTGGGTTGTGTTGTGCATCAGAAAGACTCTTTGAAGACTGGCTACTAACCACAACCAAGAAGGAAATAAGTCAACCAGATCTGCGCTTGTCATGTTCGTTGGCTCCCCTGTTGATGGGTTCTTTATGACTCCCATCTCCTTCTTCAGGCTTTTCCGAGTACTCACGCCAAGTTCGATTTTTCGACAAAACGCACAAACTGCACTCACGATCTCGCTGAGAATGCAGTAAGCTCGTCATTACGTCTCCTAATCAAATCTCTTGCTCGCTGGATTGTCAAGGCACATACCTTCGTTTCTGCCACAGCGCATCTGCGATCTTCTTGTTGACTTCGGCTCCATCATATCTGACCTTGTCCAGATAATACGAAAGAGTATCAGACAGAACTATCAGAAATTCTCTCAGAGCATCTGGATCAGGATGGTCAGGTACCACTCTCCACAAAAGTGTCGCCGAAAATGTAGAAACAAAACCCGAACTGGTGAGATAAGCATAAATAAGTTCCCGAGAATAAACACACTCTCTATTTCCTTTCTGGCATTGTCTGCAGGTGGGAAAATTCTCATTACACTTGATCCGACGGGATTGACAAGACAAGCAGCCACTCCTGATTCTTGCATGCTTTCCCAGGTTGGGACGTGGCTTGGAGAGCGATAGTATTTTGGAAGTAACTGGTGAGAGAGGTGGCGGGGGTTTTCGAGGGTGGATCTCTTGGATGTAAGGGGAGAATTCATCTTCTGACTCGGCTGCGCAGGGCCTGTTGACGAGGGGATCTCCTGGAGTGACCCTCCCCGCATGCTTGGAACTGGGCTGGGGCTCGTGTGGCGGGCTTGCTCTGGTGTGATGTAGACCATCGACTTTGCAATGACGGATCAGACATTCAGACCATTCTCCCCAGTTTAGCACAGCTCGGCTGCAGATACAACATTGCGGAGGAGCGCTCCGCTGTCCACTCCGGTACTCGATCCCCTTGTGGTCGGGCAGCACGCTTCCACCATAATGTTCTGATTGCCAGTGATTTTGCATTTCATCCTTGGTTCCACTCACAAAGGAATCACGTAGGCACCTGTACTCGTACAAGTGGTAGTGTTTCTCAAAAACGTGGGGTAAAAGAACATCACTCCACCTAAAATGCTCTCTGTCCTTCTCAGGGCAAAGAATACATGCATAGGGTAGTCGTCTATCAATCTTCTCAGTAAGCGCTCGCGGTTTCTGAAGATTTTCAGAACGGTCAGAGTCGATCCGGGGTGACTCAGGGCAGTTTCGATTCTGATGGTCGGAAATATGATCTCCCTGGAGAGCCAACACAGTGCTATTGTCATCGTCGTCGTTTGGATCTGGAAAGGGGGTTTTGATATCGTCCGATCCTGAGTCCAACCCCAAAGAATTGATGTCCATCATGCGCGGATGTTCTCTATCGATCGGTGTAGCCTTGCAGATCCTCGTCGAATCTTCGTGGTGAGTCAAAGGTGGAGACAAGCGTGTTGAGATGCAGGTTTTGGCAGGTGTTGGGAATGAGCTGGGAAACCGGGGCATGATAAAGGGGTCGGTCAGCAAGGCTGGCAAGGCTGCCGGAGGGGCTGAGTTGGTGGCGCATTTGACGGTGCATGCCAGCGAATCATCCAACACGCCCAGCTTGAAGATCACGAAACACAATGTTACACAGAGTTGAAAATTTTTGAGAATTGCTATTGACACCAGAAGCCCGAAGCGACGAATTCGAAGTCGCAGGATGGCCTCAGCAAGGAAGGGGCCATCACCAGCCCTTCTGAAACGGGTCCACCCCCTTCCTCAGCTCGAACCTGTCACACTGTTCCAATTTGCCTCTCTTCTTCACGACCCCCTCTAGCTCATCGGACCAGACCACCGGCACTGCAATATCTAATCTTTTCCATCTCCTACTCGCCGCCAACTGCTCCCACGGCCCAATCCATTGGTCTTCATCCTCGCTTTTCCATTCCGTCTCCTCTCCCTCGAGTCGTTGCCTCGGATTCGGCAGGCCCGCGATTGCTACTGAGAGCTCTTTCAAGCCCGAAAGGCGGCGCTCGAGAATGTTGAAGAACCCGCGGTAGAAGTCTTGAAACTCCTCGTGCATTCTCGGCGGTACGATCGCTTTACACGCTCGATACACGTCTATTTCGACACGTAACGAGGTGATCATTGCGAGATGTGCAGACGGCAGGATTCTGTTCAGTCGGTGGAGCTGATCGATCCCGTGGCTAAAAACGAACGTGTTTGTGCTGTATAAGATGGGTAAAGTCTCGCAATACCTGTTCTTATGTCAGTGAGACGATCCGGACATGTCAACAGGCGTCGTACTCACCCTAATTTGCAACACCTCAGCCAGTTCACTGCGGAAACATAATACTCGAAACCCTGCTTGAGCCACGCGACAGACCCGTGTCGAAGCATCGACTCCTCAGCGGCTGCAGTCTCGGCGCAGACGAACGTTTTGTTCGCAAGACAGTTGTCTGCATCGTCGCACACCCGATGCCACCATCCCCATCGTCCGCGCTTCGTCGATGTGCCCTGAAAGTCAAAGTCCATATGAATGCGCCGGTCGCCAAAGGCAAAGACATAGATTATGTCTCGGATTTCGGGCGGTAACTTGGTGAAGAATGGGCTTTCTTCCTGTGAACTGAGCTCTGTATTCGTCCCGCTACCATTATTGAGACTCGTGAAGAGAGCGGCGTGGTCTTCAGCTAACACCGGGAGTTGGCTCGCGGAAAAGCGAGAGCCCTTGACTTTGCAGCTCTCGGGGCGGATACCAGGAGAGCCTAAGACAGCCCGGTGCCAAGAAGGAATCTGTGCATGTGGTATGTCTCTTTCCGAAGTCGGTGATCTTCTGAAGTTGGTTGAGTTTCCTTGTCGTAAAAGCTGGGGTTGTTCTCCCGGCTGCGGGGAAACCGATGAGCTCCTGGTGGAACCCCGACGAAACATGCGCTGGAACAAGTCGGAGCTCACCATTTTGCGTCGTTGCTTGAATTCCTGCTACAGCTGGGGAGACGGAGGAGGCGTTATAAAGTGCGGTGAGGGGTCAGGTCGGGCAATCAGCGCAGCACATGATTGGCCCGTTTCCCCCTCGCCCATGTTTCAAGTCTTCATTGTTCGCATACTTCTGAAGCGCTAATCGCTCTAAGTATAGCAGCTTCTATCAGATCACTTTCTCAGTTCTAACTGCTTGTATCCCCGATGATCAGTGCCATGCGTGATAAGCAGGGACTGCCACGTGGTCCTATCCGTAGCGCAGAAAACCAATGCGCCTACAACTTCACCCCTGAGCAGCACGCCGAGGCCTCTGGATGCAGCGTCGATTTGTTGAACGCTTGTGTCGATGGGGGAACATCCAGTGCTGGGTTCTTCGTGAAGAAGCCATCCGGCTTCAGCATGACACTCACTCGCTCAACGGGCATGACCGGGAAATCTTCAATACGCGGGTTGTGCGTGAGACCGAAGGCTATCAACGGTTAGTCTATCAATAGACAGAGCACCCTTCCAATCCCCGAAAGGACAATAAGCCACGATGAAAGCGGGGCAAAACTTACTATGCCAGAGAACAACATCCTCGTTCTCCACGTTCTCATTCCTCGCAACCCACTTCTCAACCCCAACACTTCCCTTGCTCTGATTCGTAAACTCGCCACCAGCAAACAACTCATCATCCCGATATTTGGTCACCCAGATCGGCTTCGTCGCAAACACAGCGCGCTTATGACCAAACGACTTTGGCGACGCAAGCAGCATCTGACTTGGCGAGGCCATGAGCTTGTAAGCGACCGGCTTGTATGTTATCGGATTGATATGCGCATCGTTCCTGATTTTGAACACGCGATGCCTCTCAACGCTCGTCTCCGCCGTACCACTGGTCTTGAGAACCGTTTCCTCCGTCGTATACCCAACAAGATACGGGTTCTTCTCATCCTCCGGCAGGGGCACGCTATCCTGGTAAAACACCGTATTCCTATGCCCATCAATCGCCGGATCCATCCGGAACGAAAACATATGCTGATGAAACGGCGCCATAACCCCCGGTCCGACGTTCGTGCCCCACGGCACAGTCGTCCCAAACTTCTCATTATCAAACGGAACCGTACTCAGAATCCCCGTCGCCCGCACCTCAAGCTCAATATTCGCCGCCTGGTCGAAGATAAACGCAAAGATATACTCGTAGTTGCTGACCGTGCAAATCATCTGCACAACGAGCTGTCTGTTCCGCACGACGGTCGCCGCACCCGAGCGGTAATTTGTGTGTTTGTGCTGGAGGCCGTTGTCCTGCTCGTGCAGGCAGATGACGTTTTGGAGGAGAACGGGGTTCCCTTTGCTGTCGCAGCGGTACCCGTCGAAGTATTTGATGTGGCCCAGGCAGTCGCAGCCGAGGGAGAGTTGGTTTGCGGTTATTCCGAAGCCGACGTCGCCGACGTCGAAGGCTTGTTTGCGGTGGAAGGGTGCGCGGGGGTCTGTTCATCCATCAGCATTGGTCCCATGCTGGCCCTCCGCTTCACCAAACAAGAAAAACAAAAAGGGCGGCGGAAAAGGAGGTGTTGGTTACTTACCACCATAAGGAACCGTCATCTCGGAAACCGACAGTCGATAAAACACACTTCTTCCATCATAGGTCAAATTATGAATAACAAGCCCCTCGCGACTATTGAATCCAACGCGGAACCTCCACTTCTGCCAGGCCACCTCGTTCCCGCGGACATCAAACGACGGCCCCTGCGGCTGCTGCACGATATACGGCTTCAGATCATTTCTCAACGACTCAGTGAGCAGATCATGCGCGTACTGGATCGTCTCAACGGGCTTCCACGGCTGCGTCTCAGACTCAACTGATGCATCAGCCGTGGTGGGTAAGTAGTCCATCCGGACGAGTTCGTGAGTTAATCCATCGAAGACGGGGGAGAATTTGCAGGGGACTGAGTAGTGGTTATTTTGCGGGTGGTCCGTTGCCACTATGTACATGTAGCATTGGAAAAGGCGGCGCGTCTCGGCTGAGTCGTCTGTGCCGTAGATCCAGGGGTCGTTGCAGACGGTTACGCCCTGCGGGAGTTGGAGCTTGGAGATCTCGGCCTGCACTGCTGGGTGCGAGAGGCAGAGGGCCTCGATGGCGAGGAGCTCGTCTGTGTCGACGGGGCCCTGATACGGTCAATAAGAAACTTTATGGTGCTAAGATTAGGCAGTGAATGTACCTGAATCTCCTTCGGTAACTCCTTGACATAAACCACACTCTTCGCATCAGCATTAAGCAACCCCTTGAAGAACGCGCCCGAATCCAAGCGGTGGAAGAGAACCTGGAGCAACCGCGTCGGCTTCGCAGGTAAAGGCTTCCCCAGGCGTTCGGCCTCAATGTATGGAACAACCTCTGCCTTGATGGGCTCGAAGATATCGATCTTCTTGTATCGCAACGATACCCCCGGGAAGGCGGCCTGCAGGATTTTGGTGGCGAGGGTGATCTCGCTTGGGGTGATCGGGTCAAAGGGGTGGAGGGATGTCATTTTGAGATTGTCTGCATTGACGATATGGAACTGAGAAGGAATTGCTTAGAGGGTTGACGGACGTCTTATACCCATCGTCTGCCCCTCACTTACGTTGCATACTCCGCGAAGTGAGTTGGAGATGATAGACATATGAAAGATTTGATTGGGCCGGCGAGAGATTTGCTCCTTTGGGTTAGGTTTATCTTGACCGCTCCACCTGTCTTATCAAAGAAAATGAAGGGTGGGGAAGATCTTGGAGGTGGCGGTAGATTTGCCTGATGTGTCTTAGATCTTCAAGGCCAGGTCGATGATATCCATCGCTGCCCGCCTGGATTGCGGTTTGTTGGAGATATCCGACTATCCGACTGGTTTGAGATTTGACCAGCACCGGCCAAGTCACCGTTATTTATACCGTATTGAACGCCATTTTTTGCAGGTGTTGGATGCCAAAGGGGATTAGCGGTAACACGCATACCATACGAGACTCTGAGTCGGAGTCGCGGGCGTCGCTGCAGCCTGAGGCATCAGTTTCGTCCTGGGCACCCGGTGATTGAAGACTCCTGAGTCTTTCTCCACAGCAGTCGATGTCCAAACGAGAGATGACGGCCTTGGAGGCCTGGCCAGCCTATGCGTCCTCCCTTCTCGCGAGCTTTCCAACCCCCGTCTTCGTCTCAACATGCTCCCTTTTCATCTCTTTCTGCTCGATAAAGACCCCCGCCAAAACCGCAACCCCAGCAATACCTGTGTAAAAGATAAACATATTCCTCACACTCCACGCAAACGCATCCCTCACCGCGATCTTCTGTACCTCGTCACTAAGCACCTTGACAACATCGACATTCGCAGCAGCACTGTCCCCGGACAGCCTATCCAAGATACCGTGATCAAGACCCGCCGCGGCAAGCATCGACCGTCTCCTATCCATCCCATCCGAGAAAACCACCCCACCGAGCACAATCGAAAAACTCGTCGCGATATTCCTCGCAAGACCCAGCGTCGCTGTCGCAGACGCCGTATCCGCCGCACGACTCACCGAATTCTGGATCGCCAGCACGGGCGTCTGGAAGAGCATCGCCGTCCCGATCCCACCAACGATCTGGAACGCGATGATGGTGCCGAGACTCGTTTCCCGGTCCATCTTGATGTATAGACCTGTTCCTAGCGCCATCAGAATAGTTCCGACCCATGTAATCTCCCTGTATCGGCCGATCCGGTGGATTAGGATTCCCGTTAATATATCCGTTCCGGCTTCCGTGACCATCATGGGAAGGATGAACAGCCCGCTTCGTAACGGGCTTGCTTGCTTCACGCTTTGGAAGTAGAGCGGGAGGTAGTACTCCGTTCCGAAGGAGACCATTCCATGCGCGAAGGCTAGGATAAATGCTGCGTTTGTCGGACCGGATTGGAAAAGACTCATTGGGATGAGCGGGTACCGCGCGAGATTCTTCTCCGTCACGATGAAGACTCCAATCATCACGACCCCGAAGACGATCAGGCAGACGACTTTCGGACTCGACCAAGGAAAGACCGTGCCTCCAAACTCCATCCCGAGCAGAAGGAGCAGGGTGAGGCCAACGATGGCGAGTGTTCCCAACCAGTCTATGGCGACGACCCCATCCTTCAGCTTCGTCCGCGGGTTATGCACATCGAGACACGTCAGCAGCAAAAGCAACGCAACCCCACAAACAGGCAGATTAATCCAGAAACACCACCGCCAACTCACCCTCTCCGTCAACCCACCCCCTACAAGCGGCCCCGTTGACCCCGCGACCGCCCACATCAGCCCAAGCAACCCAAACCACAGCGCCCGCCGCCGTACACTAAACAAATCCGAGATCGTAATGTAGACCATCTGGATGAGTCCTCCGCCACTCGCGCCCTGCAGTACCCGAGCTGCGATCAGCATGCGCATGCTGGTACTCAGCGCGGCGAGGATACTCGCGGCTGCGAAGCCTGTCACGGAGGCTAAGAGCGCGGGTTTTCGGCCGAAGATGTCGCTGATTCGCGCCCAGATGGGGCCGGCGGCTGCGGTGGCGAGTAGGTAGGCGCTTCCGATCCAGGTGTAGCCCGAAGCGGAGTGTAGCGCGGCGGAGATTGTGGGGATGGAGGTTGCGATGATGGTTTGGTCGAGGGCGGTTATGAAGAGGACGAGCTGGATTGTTAGTTTGATTTTCTGAGGCGGGGATGGGGAGGGGTAAGTACGTAGAGTGCAGTCATTATAGCTGCGATGCGGCGCTTTGATCGCGTCGGTGATGGTGAGTCTTCAGCTGGGGTTGTTTCGAGGTCGAGTTGTTCGATTGGCGTTGGAGTGTCTGTTGTGTTATTCCCGGCCGGAGACTGCTCGGGCTCGATTTGGGCAGATTCAGAGACAGCCATAGCCTCAGATGGCTTCTTCGGCTCAGCCATTGTCACAGACGATAATTGGAAGATCTTCTTCTCTCAACAATGGATATATAGAGAAGAGAACCTCGCTGAAACTGTCGAAAAACGAGGCGGCATTTATACTGAGCGGACCCACAGTTTACGGCTAATCGCAAAAATCACGTCTTACCATTCCGTTCCGCCCTGCGATTGACAAGGACAGATGTCACCTTGCGCCTTTCGATTTAACGAGGTTGCGTCTTCGATAAGTAGTAAGCGCTGAGTTTATCAAGGTCTTTGAGGATTACAGAATGCATAATATATCTTTGAACGTATAATCTCCTTTGGTGCTTCGCGAAATCGTGTGGAGCGAGCGGGGTGCGCGGATATATATTCCTAGGGGATGACACAAAAGAGAGGACAGTGATAGAACTTCGTTGACTTGAGCGAGGAGGGGAGCCATCTCAATAATTCTCGCTGCATAGGCGATTCCGAAAATCTATTTGTGACAGGACAACATTATAGGTTGGCCTGACAATTGGCGAGTTTCGTGAAACACGACGAAACACGCCAAAGTCGCAGGCTGAACGGCAGACTGAGCGCTGGCAGAAAGATGGCTACGGCGACGAGATTCAAGTTCAGAAAAGGATTAAGATTGTATTAACAGGCCTGAGCCGATAGAATGTGCATATTAGGAATTAACTATACATTGACATGACAGCCGCTTCCGCTAGGATATGTACAGCGTACTATGGATTCGTTCGTAGATTGATTTACTCGTTGTAGTCCAGGTAGGTCACGATGCGGACAGGACCAGGGACAACCTTGCCGCCGATGCCATCAACCCACTTGTCCTTCTCCATGTAGGCGTCGATGACCTTGGCAGCGCCGGTGGTGATGATCGAGCAGTTGTCGCCCTCGTGCGAGCACATGGACATACCCTGTATGTGCGCACCAGCAGCTTCGGCCTGGATTGCCGAAACGTCCCAGCCGGACCAGCCACCGTTGACCTCGCTGCCCAGGTCGAACTCTCCCCAGGTGCAGGAGTAGCCGCCGTACTCATCAACGGGGAGCGAGTCACCAGGGGCGGCACCCCAGGAGCCCTGGGAGTTCTCATCAAAGGCAACGTAGCGAATCTCCTCGGGCTCGAGGCTGAAAGAGACGGCGGCGTTTCCGTACCATCCGGTCATCTTGAAGTCGGGGCCAATCTTGTTCCAGACCACAACAGTCCACTTCTCGGTCTTGCTGCCGTGGAACTGGACGACGTACTTGTAGTTGGCAGCCTCCTCGGCGCTAACTTCGATGATGTTGCTGCCCCATGGGACACCGACGTTGCCCTGATAGATGAACTTGTTGTCGGTGATCTTCTGCTCGGTGCGGCCTCCGAAGCCCTCGTAGGTGAACTCGCCGTTGCTGGGGAAGTTTGTCCAGGCAGAGTGGTCGGGAGCGGTGGAAGAGGAAGGAGGCTTGACGGTGGATGTGGGCGCGGCGGTGCTGGTGCTGGTGCTGGTCTCAGGCTCGGGGACGGGCTCGGGCGTAGGTTCAGGAGTAGGAGTAGAGGTAGGCTCAGGCTCCTCAACGACGGGGGTGCTGGTGGTTGTCGGCTCAGGCTCAGGAGTCTCGGTCGGGAGCTCGATGAATGTCGCGGGCTGGGTGGTAGGGGTGAAAGAGAAGGTGCTGGTGGTGCAGCACTCCCAGACGGTCTCGGTCACGGTGATGGGCTCGAGGTCGAAGAATCCGCCAATTTCCTCAACAGCACCCTGGACAGAGCGCTCCTCATGCTGGTGGCGAACGCCGTGTCGGTGCTTGTGCTGGCCGTGGGATTTGGCCAGAGCCGGCCCGGCAGTGGCGAGAATAAAAACGAATGACTTCCACTGCATTGTGCGGTACGCGATGGAGGCAATTCACATCAACGTCCGAAGAAAGGAATGTAAACAGCTGGGGTTGGCAAAAGAGCGACTGGTGTGGGATAGCAAGGAAGAACAGAAGGGAAAGCGAGGGATCGCGGGAAGAAAAGGGGACCCAGGACAGAGGCTGAGGGTGCAGGGAGAGTGGAGACCGGGGGTGCGCAGAAAAGAAGGAAAACAACACCAAGAACGACTGTGCAACCTTGGGGGCTTGTCCCTAGCGCCCAGATCGAATCGTTAGTCGCCCAGGTCCGGGCTAGAGCACATGTTAATTAAACCAGCGCGGGCTGAGGCCAATCCAAGACCGTGACCGCAACTTGAATCCTCTTGTCGCCATGAATCCCTCACGAGAACCCCTGACGTGGCTCAGGAACGTCTTCCCCAGGTCCAGCGCCAGCGACAACAAAGCCCGAGTCATCATCAGTCACCACATTCTTTCCCCTTGTGCCTTATGCGCCCTTACGTGGTTCATTCCACCAGCGCCCTACGAGCCTGACCTAGTCCTGGATACCCACGCTGATCAAAATCTGGTCTGGAGTCTGGACCCTGAGTCTGGAATTGCGCCTTTGCGACCGGTGGGCACGAACCAGTGAAGTCAGGGACAGGCCCCTCAGCGACAGGGAAATCTTCCCCTTTGGGTCAGTGCTCCCCCTTTTGCGCTGTGTGTTCCTGACTAGTCGCGATGAGGGTGGATCGGCACTCGGCGCGGGAAATTAACTTGGAGATGGCGTTCTGGGCGTTCTTTGCTCACGGTCGCATTTCATCGCGGGCGCCTATTGACGAAATCGTCAGCCTATGGTAGTGACAAACAGGAGAGAGAAGCAGGAGTCTGTGTTGGTTTCCGGCGACCTCGTGATGATGAAGTGCCGTGAGTCGTACTCGTGTTTAGACTTGTTGTTTGTTGTTGTCGAGGTTTGGGTCAGGAACCCGACCGCAGTGGGGCGCGCTCTTACGTACTCCGTACGAGACTTCAATAAATTCTTCACGTTTTCATTCGCCTAGATGATTCCCTGATTGATTCTCTGCAAAGAACTCCTATGGAGATAACAAAGTCGGAACTCCTGCTCCTCAATTTAAGCTCGTCCCTGATTCAGATAAACGCCCGCCCCAATGAACCTCCTCCACACCGCTAGTGCGCAATAATCTCCAACGCCAGTCCCACCTCTGTCTGTCAGCCATTATTCACGCCGCCCGCAACGTCCGCCGTTCAGTCTTCCTCCGCGCTATCATACCAGATGTCGTTCCTGACCTTCGGTGGCGACTCCGACCTCTCATACACTCGTCCAGTTACCATCTTCTGAAAGATCTCTTGTTGCCGGTCGCACCACCACGCAGAGCGGCCCCCTTGCTCGTATGGTGTAACATCTATCGGGTGGTACGCATGCCCATACAATTTCCGGAATTCGTGGTTGCGCTGCGATCGGATTTCTCGCTGCAATATCCTGGGCCTATGGGCATCGGTATCTATAATGGCACGGAGAGCTGGATCCTTGATGGTTCGGGTCGACCAGACACAGAGGAAGTCTGAAAGGAGGAACAGGGTTTTGAGGTCCAGTGACTTGATCCGCTCGAGGTGTTCATCCTTGGCTTTCAACTTCAGCAGTCCGAGAATCTGATAATACCCGCGGATCAAGCGCATCTTCTCGGCCGCAGAGGGGGTAATTGGGACTTGTGGATCGTCATACGGTTGTTGTTTACGGATCGCCGTGTATTCGGCCACGAAACCATCCGCGATCCTTGAGAATTCGAGGATACGAGCGATGTTTTTGCGTGAGAGTGATTGTGCGTCTGCAGGAATCTCTCCCATGTCGTCGAGAAGCTGACGCAAATCGGGATAGCATGGCGTCGTTGTCAGGGCAATGCTATTGTAAATCGCAGTGTGGTGTTGCTTCCATACTTCGTTGAGCTGTCTCGATGTCGCAGCAAGGGTCGCGGCGTCTTTGAACGAGAAACAAGCTTGAAACACCGTCACAAGCAACTCGGTTGGAAGTGCGAGAAGAGGTGATGGCTTAATGACTGGTGGCTTAGCCCGAGCCGATGTCTTCTTCGGAAGCGATACGCGACGCATCTTCTTCGGCCGTGGACGGAGTGTTGGTGGCATGAGGGAGGATGCTTTGAAGCTTATGTAGAGTAATCTTTAAGCGGAAATGGAGATGCCTCAAGGTGGTCTGTGCGAAGAGGAAGAAACAGGAAAGGTTGGAAGAGAGAGAAGTTTAGTGAGGTTCAAGTGAGGTGTATACGTCAACCCCCCGCCTTGGAGCTGTGTTTGAAAGGTAGAGCACACGAGCCGCATCACCTGACCAGGCAGCAACGGGAGAATTGCTCGTATCTGCGGAGTGAATCTTCTTGGCAACCACTCGGCCAGAGTTCTTGTCGCGCTGAAGGCTCTTCTACAAAATCTATCTTGCGTTTCTTGTGACAGTTTGCGGACTCATTTGTCGGCGCTTTATCTGTCACTCGCATACCTGATCTCTCTCTGTTGCGATGAGTACGAACGGTAACGGACCCTGTTGATGGCCAAGATCGTATTGAACCCTGCAGCATTTCGCCAGCTATTGGCAGCCGCCTGCCTCAAGCCATTCAAACGCACGTCACCGGGATGAAGCCAGGGTTTCAGCCGTCAAGATGACTGCCAGGGACCATGTCTCGTAGGTCGCAGCTTGGCCACGATATGGAAGCGAATGAGAAAACAGTGCTAATGATAACACTCATGAAGCTAGAAAAGTGCCCCGCACTTTCTCCGAGACGCAACATTGACGAGGGAGCCACCCGCCAAACCTCCCCGCTCGAGCAGCTGAATTGCTGCCTACAGTTATCGGCACGAGGCGAAACATCCACGACAACATAACTAAGGTCGACTATGGAATTAAGCCGCGGAAATCGTTATAAGGAAAAATTTCGCTGATAACGGCGAGAGTGGTGTCGGTGTTCCCGTCTGCCATGTGCCAGTTTTCGCGCCGGACCCCTCTGTCGTCATCTACTTCGGCTCTCTGATGCTACGAATTACAGGCAAGGATTGCGATTGTTCCTTGTCTACGCTTCTCTGGGCAAGGCAACCTCGCCTAACTGCCTGACCTCCCATGCCAGACCCTGCTCCGTTTCTTCTGAACGGGATTCAATCTGGTGCCAGCTCCATTCGTCAAATCACAATCGACTTAAAGTCTGCCATCTCCGGACCACTGTTGTGTGACTTGGGTGGTGCATCAACACTGGTTAGTGGCATTTCTACTCTTTTAAACAGCTTGGGCGCGCTACGGACGATCTGTCACTTCATCATAGTTTGTCCTAAGCGGATGAGGGCCATAATCCCTTTCAGCATCTGCTCCTTTGGCTTCAAGGCTACAGCCCGCTGCAGCCTTCGAAGTGCATAGAGACGTCTTACGCGGACTTTACTCATCCATACCTGACGAATGAATATCCAAGCCAAGTCTATCTACCAATCAGCTTACTGGTCTTCCAAGCCTGGTGGTTGGTGCAATGAAATAGTAATTCTCCGTTGTCGTCAATCCTAGTCCCTGCGGCTGAATGCCAACGCCATCAAAGGAGCCCTGGCTCTGTACTCGTTGTTCTTGGTACCTGCGGCTGGGCAGTAAACACGGGCAGGCCAGCCAGTTTCAAGCCTATAACAGTGACCAGCTATCCAAAGGGCCTGGCTCGAGCAAACCCAAGGTTGCTCGAACGCATTGTACAGCAACGGCGGTGCACGGTCGGCCCCTAGCGGCAAAGCGTTAGCTTGTACAGAAGGATCTTAGCGGCGCAACCTTCCGGGCAATAGACTGGCCATTCGGGCGGCCTCCCCGCCCCGCTTCCCAATGAAATCATGACCCTGGGAGTTATTGTTGGTTGGTAGACGCAGCCAAGACCGACCTTTGGAAAACGAGGGAAATCCAGTGGGAACGGCAGGGTCTGGACTGGCCTGAGAATTGCGGCACCTGTTGTAGGCTTCCAAAATTCCTTATCCGGGAGAAATGTGGCGTTAGCGGGGTATTCGGCTGAGCCAAACGAGACAAGGATCCTCTGTCGTCAGCAACTTGAACGAGAACACCATGCTCAAATGTCGCTGCGGAATCCTTCCCAACAGCATGTTACCACCCCAGAGCGTAAAGATGTGGTGTATAAATACCCTGTCCTCTCTCTCAAGTCCGTTGTGCTAACCATCCTCTCTCACTCAAATCATAAACTTCGCCAAACGGAACCAATCTCTGATAACTAACAATGGCTCGGGTCTGGCATATCACCGGAGCAAACACTGGCTTCGGCCTTGAGCTCGCCCTCAAAGCTCTCGCGGAAGGCGATCGGGTCATTGCGGCCGTCCGAACCCCCTCTAAAGTGCCCGACAACCTCAAGCGACCAGAAGTCGAAGTCTTGCAATTTGACCTCGCCTGGCCGCAGGAGGATATAAATAACTATGCCGAGAAGGCGTTCGCCGCCTTTGGAAAAATCGATGTAGTCGTCAATAACGCCGGCTACTCGTATATGGGAGCGATTGAAGAGTCTGAGTAAGTTCTGGCATGCTTCCTTGCTCGTGTATTCGAATCCAACCGTCCACAGAGACTCCGCAGTGAAGGCACAGTTCGATACCAACGTCTTCGCGCTCCTACGCCTCGTCCGCGCGGTACTTCCAGGTCTCCGAAGCCAAGGCAGCGGAACCATCATCAACCTTTCCTCCATCGGCGGACTGGTCTCCTACCCTTCCAACGGGATCTACTGCGCGACCAAGTTCGCCGTTGAAGCCATCACTCAAGCACTTGCCACTGAAATAGCTCCATTCGGGCTCAAGGCTGTGATCGTTGAGCCCGGGTATTTCCGCACCGCCTTCCTGACTTCTGTCGCGGCTGGTGCGAACATTGCACCTGCGCTGGAGGTGTATGAGGGGACGCCAGCGCATGAGGCTCGCGCAGCGTTTACCAAGTACAACGGAGCTCAACCTGGAAATCCCAAGGAAGGGGCTGCGAGGATCTGGGAGTATGTAGCTGATGAAGGACTCTTGAAGGGCAAGGACAAACTGCTGAGGCTACCCTTGGGAACGGATTCTGGGACTCTTATAAAGCAGCACGCAGCTGAGCTGAGCGAAACTGTGGCTCATTATGAGGATGTCTGGAGAAGTACCGATTTCAAGGAGTAAAGGGTCCAATCATCGAACGCTGATGATCGGTACTTGCTTGCCCCGCAAATTGCGACCGTAACGAGGCCTGCTGATATATCCTTTGCCATTGATGCTCAATCCGCAGAAATGAGATCGCTGTTGTTGCAAATCAAGTCCCAAAGTCCACAAGTACTATCGGGCTCCCAGTCAGCCACCGTGTGCTATGCCTCTTGTAGAGTCTCAGGCTAATACTGGATCAAATGACGAGTCAAAATGATGACCACCCTGCGACAGAGCTAGTTTTAGGCTCTAACGAAATAAGCAGCCTAGGGCCTAGGCAAGGCCAAGGGTTCAATATGAAGGAGTGGGGCAGGGATACCGAGGCCCCCACGTGTTTCAGCTTTGACTCGAGGCCTGCAGCTGATATTCCTGCACTGTCCCCGGCAATGACGTTCTGCATTCTTCCTCTGTCGCATTCGCGATGGAATCCAACGAGAGATCAGATACTCCCTGTGTGAACTGCCGGAAGAGGAGGCTCAAGGTACGCGCTCGTCCAGCGATACGAATAACCTCGGCAACTGCTTAAACCCCTCTCTCTAGTGCGACCGCACGAAACCCGCGTGCCTCCGGTGCCAGCACGCTCACTACGACTGTGAAGGCTATCAGGAAACAGTACCAATCCGTGCTCGGGCTCAGAGAGCAGACCGATCGCAAAGAGGCGCCGGTCGAAAGCCAACCCGTCGATATCCGGAGTCCGTGACTGGGACTTCCTCCTCAGACAGCTCTCGAGGCACGTCGTCGCTCTCGCCACCTTTGGCCGTTTCTCCTGCCGACCAGTCGGTCTGTGTTTACCTACACAATTACGTGCCAGATGATACGATACGTGGAGTCCATATTATCGCGTCCCAGATCGTTCACCATGCGACGTCCAACGAAGCAGTCCGGCTCGCCATGTCCGCTATCGGTTTGGCGATCATGGCCAACATGAGAAATAATCCCCGCTTGCTTGTGGATGCGAGAGCAGACTATGCGCGGGCTCTGGAGGTTACAAATACAGCGCTCCGGAGCAAGAGCCAGTGTCTGGAGGAGACGACCTTGAACGCGGTGATGCTGTTGGGAATGTTTGAGGTACGAATCTCCTATCGTGTGGATGAGGAGACACTGACAGGGAAAGGTCATCTCTTGCGAAGCACCAAAGTCGTTAGAAAACTGGCAAAAGCATATCGGCGGGGCTGCGGCGTTCCTTGAGCTATGGAACACACGCCAGATTCGCAGCCCGATAGGAATGCAACTGTTTACCCAACTTCGAACAGAACTGGTCAGTCATCTTCGCGATGTGGTGTACTAGTCTCTGACCTTGGATAGATGGCAAACTGCCTCCGAACCCAAACTCGCGTCCCAAAGACAGTCCGAGAGCTCTCAAAAATCGTCCAATCCTGCCGGCCAGCCAACGACGCCCGAGTCGAGGACCTCGTCGACCTAATAGCCGAACTAAGCGACCTCCTCGCCGACGTGAAAGACAACGGCCTACCAGACCCAGTCGAAGCGATCGGTCGCGCACGCGATATTGACACAAGACTCCACGTCTGGAGCCTCGCCCTCCCACCCCAGTGGCAATGCGCCCTCCGGAGCGCCCCTAAAAAGAAGGGGAATGTCATCTCCGAACTGTCATACAATGACTACTACTACGTGTACGGCGACCTCTGGGCCTGCAACATCTGGTCCTACTACCGGAACGCGCGCATCATGCTAAACCTCCTCATCCGCGATCGCCTCCTCCCCTTCCTCGCGATTCAACCATATCCCGAATGGAAACCACTGATGGAAGAAGCAAAGGCGAACATCGAGCGATTGTCGGCGGACGTCCTCCTCACCGTCCCCTTCGCGATCGCCACACAATACGCCTCGTTTCAACGTGGCGTGAACTGGAGACGCGCGGGTGGTTGTCTGGGCGGGTATTATATTTCCTGGCCATTGTATGTTGCAGCAAGTGTGCAGCCGCCGAGGTCGCCGTTGAGAGAGTGGGCCCTGGGGCAGCTTCAGGTTCTGGGGAGTAGCATGGGGATTGGGCAGGCGTTGCTTATGAGGAAGGTACTTACGGGTGAGCTCCAGGCGCAGGCGCTGTCGGTTTATGATTATTGTCATTCTTATTATGAGGATGGCAAGACTTGATTTTTTTCTTCAAAGGCTGCGCCTTGGCAGATGGGGTAGGGGCTGAATGCCCTGTCTTTTCATGTCGAAGTCTGTGTATATTCTGATAGTGATGTGCATGACGTGATATATTTCAATGTTTTCATTTTGGGCTCCTTTTTACCCTATTTTCCCAAAGGAATTTCTCAGGAACGAGGCGACTGTTACTGAACAGACCCGACTGGAGTCACCTGCGCTGATGTCTGCCTGCAATCGCCCGTCTGCCCACCTCGCAACGTGGTGATCCTTGCTACGACCAAAATGGCGCTTTTCGAGTTCTTGACATCACACCGGGGGCTGGAGCGGCCTTGACTATACCTTGTTTGGGGAGCAAGACCACAGCTGCACTGGCCCATATCTCCTCAAAACTATAGCCTCAGGATTGAGGCAGGCCGCGCCGCGTCTCGAGCTCCTTGTCTGCCGCCAGGACAGTCGCGCTGTCACTTTCCTGGGAGTCTTTCACCCCGCTGCAAGATACAGGGGATGGTGGGATTCAGGTATCAAGCAAACCTGATGGGCGGACTGCCACCAGCGGCACGTGCATGGCGTGATGAGGTCTATATCATGCCCCTTCCCGGTTCATCAAGGATCGGGCCAGAACGCCCTCGGGGTCAATCCCCGCAATTTCTCGTTTCCCTCGCCCATCATTCAATCGTTCCATGCGGCTTCGGCTGGGGGGAAACTTTGGTTGTGATTAAATCGTAACCCGCGCAGCTTCCGAAAAACACGGATTTGAATGATTCCAACGTTGGTATGAGATTGGAGGCAAGCCACAAAAGCAGGGCTCGGACTGGGTTCCCAGTCTACAGAGCGAGAAACGCCAAATATGACGACTGACTCCCCGGAGGTCTGCAGTGTATTCGTCCAATAAAAGGCACATATCCATAGTGCACCGATGGCGTTCCGACCTATTCAGTCCGATATCTGGCGGGATTGACTACCCAGAACAACCCGATGCCCAAGCAGCACCGCCGGGTATCACGCCCCCAGGGGCGAGGGATCCATGGAGACATGTTCGGACGGCCCGGGTTCGGCAAACCGACCACAACTAGGGTGCCCTTTGGAAGGACTGTGAACAGGCACATTTCGGCCCGAAGGACGCCATGCACACCAGTTACGATTCTGCAAGCATGGCTGCAGCATATCTGGCCAGGTGCTCACACGTCAAGGAATGCGTCCAGCCCTGACTGCAGAGCCCATGCGGGTGGATCGTGGCAGGGAGAGGGGGATCCGCGGAATCTATCCCAAAGTGCGCAGAAAGGACTGCTCCACAGTATTCGATCGATATTCCGTGCTTGAATTGTACGCAGGCAACGTGCTACCTGATGTGGATAATGTCAGATGCGATTGGCTGCGTTGAAGTCTGGACAGGCCCGCGGTGGCTCAGTCAATGCTCGGCTCCATTGTGCTGGGTACCGGCTGGACGAGAGTGCACAATTCTGCTCGGCAATTTTCCCCTCTGATGTGAGTACAAGATCCGGAAACAGAAAATGCAGAAGGGGGCAGTGCCAGAAGTCTCAGTGTCGCATGTCTCACACTTTATCAAGGCTGCTGCCTCGCCGTGCGGCTTCCTCCGAGACTGCAAGCTCAAAGAGACCGCGCGAAGGGCCCCAACAAGAGTGGTTTCTTGTCGAAGGTTACTGTAACACACATTGGTCAATTGGGAACAAATCGCATCCAATTGCAGAGCAAAGGAACAAGGCAGAAAAGGGGCAGCGCAGTTGAGTTGTGGCTGGAATATCAGCCCGGAACGACACCAATCCCGCGAGGGTAGGGCTGAAACCTGGTTTGGGAATCAGCCATCCGTGATCAGCGCAGGGGTTCGCACACTGGGTGCGGATTCCAAGTGTCCCTCTACAGCTCTCCGCCGGGACTTTCTCCTTTGCGACTTTGTCATGACCATATATCGCGGTTACATGTCAGGCTGGGCGGGAGATTGTCGCTCTTTTCATGGCTATTACGAGCTTCTCATCGCTGAGACGCTGCTGCATGATGAGCAGACATAGGAAATAGGTCTCGCTCTGATGAGTCACGAAATGCTCAGGGCAGTCTTTGCTGCTCAAACAGGTCCCCGACATGATTCCGTCCCGTCGTCTCTCTCTTGGCCTTCTTCCAATGGCGAAGGCGAATTGGCGAACGTCCCAGCTTATTGGCTGCGGCGTCGCTGAAGAGGGTCTGGAGACTCCTGACAGGAGATCTCAATAGCACTGTGGCTTGACAGACCCTTTGTCTGCTTCACAAAGCTCCGTCGCCCACAAAACAATGTCAGGCAGGCAGGACGGGACTCACGCTGCCATCCTGGTGTCGTCTCCCTGCTTCCTTGCTCACCGTGTTCAAGACTTCAAACGATACTCAGAATGGGGTCCGAACCGCCTCATGGCTTGTCTGGTCAACCTTAGCACTGCTTGCGTGCGCCGCAATAGAGGGGAGTTGTTCTGGAGAGGCGAGTGAGCAATTCGCTGAGAGACAAGATGAGGCACACTAGGCGCATACTCGACATGCGCAAGGACAACGAACCTGACAGTTAGGTGGATCATTCTGCTCGTTCTTTGTATGGCATTGAAGATAAAAACGAAGGTAGGGCCCCCTGTCCCTTTTGCCCAGGTCGACTCCCTCGCAGCCTCAACATCGGACGAATCTGTTGTACTCTTTCCACGTTGATAAGAAGCGCAAGTACAACAAAGGACCCCTTCACAATGCCTACAGCTGAGCGCGATTTTCTTCATGCCCCGTTCGCCTCTGCCGAGACCTTCGCTGCCACACCAGAGAGCCGGGAGGACGCACCAATATCCCCCACCACAACCGCTCCAGAGCCATGGGCTTCACCAGAGGCATTGCCGCCCGACGGAGGATCAGCCGATACAACGAGTTCCTTCACTGCGTCCTCCGTGGAAAGCCAGACCTGCTCCAAGGGTTCTTCGACAGAATCATCCACCGACTCCGAATCGGAGAGTACCGCGTCGGCCAGAGCTGCGCCCACATCCTCCCCTCAAACAGCTTCACCACGCCGAAAATCCTTATTCTACTCCCCATCGAGCGACTCTGACGATTTCCCATCGCTCGACACCTCCGCCAGCGGGTCCCCAGCCACTTTAGTCAGTCTGGACCTCTCCGATATTTTGTTAGAACGGCCGCCCTCGCTTCCCGATTCCGACGATGGTAGAACAGGATTTGACCTTGGTGAATGGCAAACTTCGCAGCCTTCCCAGCTCGGCCCTGCGCCCGCTCCCACACAGAACCAGGGGTTTCGTACCGCACCAAGCTTCAACTACAACAACCTCCTGGGGCTGATGGAGGCGTTGGATAGGGCACGAAGGGACGGAGGAGACCTTGAGATCCGCCGAGACCAGCTGGATGAGATTGCAGATGCATTGGAGGACCTTCGCTGCCACCGGTTGCTTGCGTGCGTGGGCGATTATGCAGGTCGGGTCTCGAATACCTTCTTCCGGTCCACCGACGAGAACACGATTGAACGCAGGGTCGACCTACTTTACGATGCGTTCGAGGTGGAGAACTACGGCGACCACATTGAGGGTACGGGGGAGCCTCTGGAGGACGGCAGCTGGCCTGAGATAGCCAACGCGTGTTTTCGGCGGATACGACAAGCCGGGTGCACGGCCGAACTGCAACACCGCGACTTGTATTGGGGAGTGCGGATCTACGCTGATCGCAACCGAACCTTTCACTCTGATCTCAACACGCGGGAGGTCAGACACAGGCGGGGCGAAATGGAAAGGGTCACTCGGGAGGACGTGGAGCGGATGCGGGCGTTGCTACGGCCTGACGAGAGCGAGGAACTGGCGACATTCGAGCGGATTATGAGGCTGGCGGTGCCGCTGGAGGATGTGTGGGGTGTTTCGCCGGCTGATGATCAAACTGCTCCGGGAACCTTCTGGTCCTGGTTGGTTCGACTTGTTGGAATGCTTGCCTGCGGTTAGTTGGCGTTGTTTTGTATATCTCGATGTGTCCTTGTTCCGCTCTAGAATGTCACGGTATGTTTGTACGGTGGTCTATAGACTCGCAAATTTAGCTCTGGTTCCATTATCTATCGTTCCGTACAATACAATTTGTATAAGAGATAAAACAAATAAGAAATAACCAAGCTCAGCTGCAACATGGACAAGACGCCCCTGTCCTGGCCTCTTCCCTTGTCCACTGCATCCCCTAAAATGGAAGCAACGCCCTCAATCCGCTCCCCTTGAATTTCGGAGCCAGCTCCTCCACGGTCTTGCTGAAGTGGTCGCGCCATGGAAATCTGGACTTGGAACTCGCGTGCCCCGTAAAGTCGGGCATATGTTCCAGGGTGAGCTCGTCATAGAAGTCGTAGTCACCCCCGGACTTGCCTGGGACGGGCTTTACAAGCGCGTAGATTGCGCCACAGTGATTAAGTCCAATGGCAGTGACCTTTCCAACCCCAATGTAGAATCTCCCATCGGGGGCAAAGTAGGTCCCCATGGCTTCGGATCCGAGCTTGGGGAATGTATCATGACGGGCAGCACTAGCGGAGTTCCTGCCTCGCGGCTGAGCGCTGTCTTTCTTGGGTCGCGGGTTGGCGAGCAACTCCTGCATCGCTGCGTCATGGGCGCCGTAGCAAGGCATATTGATGTAGTGCATATCCGAGTCGTTGTTTCGGTCGAAGAACCTGTAAGCGTCGTCATTCCTGCCCGGGATTGGCTCCACCCAGGCAAAGAACCCGCGGCCCTTGGCGTGGCCTTGGAGGACACGGCCAACGCCCTCGTACAACTGGGTGTCGGGCGCAATATAGAGGCCCCTGGCCTCCTCCCCCCGGCTCGGGAGGTGGTGGAGCTTGGGCAGGCGACCGGCGCGCCCGGGGCCCGCCAGGTCCAGTTCGTCCTGATTCAGGCGGTACGGGGGCAGGTACTCGGCGGGCATCTCCTCGTCAGACTCTGGATGGAAGAAGCGGTAGTAGGCGGCTCTCTTGCCCTTGTTACATTCGTATGACCCGTCGAAGATGGACGGGTTTCTCCTGGCGTAGGGCTCAACCCAGACGTAGGTTCCGCCGCTGGGGGTGATGCCGGTTTCAATGACTTTGCCGACGCCGAGATAGAAGGTGCCTTGGGCTGCATTGTCGGGGATGTAGACGCCAAAGTGCTCTTCGCCCGGCTGGGGGGTGTGCTTGAAGAGGTCGCGCACCCACTGCATGACTTTGTTTTGGTCTGCCATGGTGTGGTGTAAATTGGGAGTTTTGAAGCCCAGTGAATATAGATAGTAGTTTGAGTCATGTATCATGCGTCCTTGGAACGAGTTCGAGAGATGTTTATATTTCGTGCGCCCCTGGTCTTTATTCATTACGAGGTCCTTTCAACACACCGTCTCTGATGACGAGTCTTCGGGGGGGGGGTCCAAACGTGTCCATAGCCAGACTACCTCGATCGGTTTCAGCTGTCTTTGCCCTTCGCATGGTTAGTCATTCAAGGCCGTTTCAAGGCCGCTATTTTTAGCATTCCCAACCACCAAGGAAGACTTTAAAGAGATCTGCCCGAGTTCTACGAGTACAAAGACGTCAAGGAGAAACAGCCAATCACCGCCCGCAGAATCCTCGGGGTCTCGGGGATCAAATCAATCGGCGAAGTCGAGCCCCACTCGAGTTCTTTCACCTGCAGTCCGTCCTGCACTTTCTCCCCCCTCATCTCCCTCTTCCATCAACCTCTGGCTCCCAACAGAACAAAGAACCAAAATGTGCATGAAAGCAACCTGCGCAACCTGCCGTACGCCACCCACTACTTCCCTCCTTATCTATTTCCCAAACCTCGAAACGTTACTAACAACCCGCAGAAAAAACCACCTGGTGGGGCTGCGGCGCACACATCCCCGCCGTCCTCGACTCCGTCCCCGAGAGCGAGCGTTGCACCTGTACCCCCAAGGTTGAGCGCGACGGCAAGGAGTATCCGCCCAAGGGCTCGCATTGACTAGATGGGTGCGTTGTGTTGTGAGACTGCGTGGGCGTTGAGTTGAGGGGGGACAAGGTGGCGAGGTGGCGAATGTGGGATCAAGAGTTTCATTTGGCCGAGGAGTGCAGCGGGAGTTTGGCTGTGTGTACGGTGGTTAGGTTGAGTCAGATAGGATTGGCTCGAATCGAGTCAGTAAATGCATTGCGCATAAGATTCTCCCGTACTGGGGTTTGCTGTATACATCACAGAAGGCGAGGACAGCCTAGGTGACAAAACCTCTTCACAGACACTCATTCCACCCCCAAAATCGCTACTGCAGCCAGCTCTGCCAGCGCATAGACCGTCGTCTGTATGTGCGCCGCAATCCGGACCGGGATAACGCTTGCATCGACGACCCGCATGTTCGATACGCCCAGGACCCTAAAGTCCGCATCGACGACCTTGCCCATCGAGCAGGTTCCAGTCGGATGCTAGGAGGAGCTGTAAGAGCGGGAGGGGTGCTAGTCTTTCTTTGTCAGAAGATGAAAGTAAGGGAGAATGTCATACAACGCTCCATGGGGCACACGCGCATCCAGGTGCTTGTCGTCAGAGTCTAGCCCCATAGGTTCGAACCCATCTGGCGGCGTCTCGGCGGCGATGAGTGCTTTGCCAGTCTCTGTGCCGAGGAAAAGCTGAGCCGTCGTGCACAATCGCTGGATCGGCGGCGCTCGCGGCAACGTAGACAACCAGATGCTCCATGACAGAACGTTCGGATCTCAACAGCGGGTGGCTAGATTGCGATGAGGCAGGCTGTTCCCTGTCCGCTGCGATAGCCTCGGCGAGGCCGTTCTTTGGAATGTCCGTGGTGACCATCCAGTCCACCGGTAGACCGAGGGCATACTCCGGGTGATTGGGAAAGCTCGGCGATCCGAAAGCGTACCCCGCGGATGGGTCCTTGAGTCTCCAGTACTGGGTGAGCTGGAGGTGGTCGGAGAGATTACGACCGACTTCTGGATTCTCGAGGACGACGGGGATGTCGAGGCCATTGAGGATCTCACTCGGCCCAATGCCAGAGAGCATGAGTAGCTGTGGCGTGCGATAGGACCCTGCAGCAGCAATAATCTCACCTCCCAGGTACTGCTCGCCATTTGCAGTTTCGATTCCGACGGCGGTGGGCTGCGACGACGTTGTGGCACTCTCTTCAATCAGAATGTGCTTAACGAGGGTGTTTGTCAGGACATGCACGCCATCCAGGGGATATACCGAGCTCGCGAGCTGACGCAACCCCCTACGTCTGTTTTCTGCAAGCTCGGCCAGGCCTACGGGGCACCCAGCATTACCATCGAGCCCCCGGAGTGGTTCCACGTTGTTTTCCTTCCAGGCCTGAGCGAGTTTCTCGCGGAGTGGATAGCGGCGCCCGGTGGAGGAGGGAGTAGCCACGTACACGGGACCGTTGGAGCCGTGTTCGTGTCTTTCTGGCGTGACATTGGCATCATGGTATTCCTCTGTTCGAATAAAGTACGGCAGCAGATTCTTGTACGTATAGCGTTCGTCGCCAAGGTGGTCTGCCCATTGATCAAAGTCGGCATGATGGCCTCGTGTCTAGCCGCCTGTTGCATAGATGCGCATCGCATCTTCAGTCAGCCCTGGGCTGGGCAAACATCACGTCAGATTTAGACTCATGGAGATACTCACAGGCATTGATCGCCGTACCACCTCCCAGACATTTCCTCGCAGGGTTACTGATACAGCGACCGTCCAGATTCCCCTGGGGAACCATGCGATATCTCTAGTCCAGCTCGGATCCGATCAGAGCGGCCGTATTGCTCGCGTGGGGGATAATTTCATTCTTGGAGGCATCGGGGCCGGCTTCCACAAGGAGGACTCTGGTTCTGCTGTGATTGGTATCGGGGTGCGAGAGGCGGCTTGCGAGCACGGAGCCCGCGAGGCCTCCGCCAACAATAATGTAGTCGAACCGGTCAGCGTCCGACGTGGAGTTCATGGTGAAGGTTTGGAGACGTGGTGAGAGTTGAGGTGGATGGCAGAAGAGTAAGATGCATTGTAGAGTGGAATCAAGGCGCTTGAGATGCTGTTATCTATAGAACATTCGTGCAGATGGCCTGATGTTTCCGATTCGCCTAGCCGATAGTCATGCTGTGCTATGTCTGTCGTTTGCTGTAGCCCTGTTTTGATTAAGACTGCCTGATCTCTCCTTATCAAGCCATTGCTAATATGCGTTTGTGCCCTAGTAATAAACAAAGAACAGCTCCTGATCCTCAAGTTGTTGTTTGTACCAGTTACATTATAATCCTAATCCGTGTCTAGCTCAAGTCGTAATGGACTATTAGGATATCTCATCTATATTTGAACAGCCTACACCGCTTGAGATCTGCCCTGTGCGCGGTAATCCTGCGCCTATTGGAATCAGCACTATACACATCCACGTCAGGTACTGGTGGGGTGAGATGTGCAACCAACAATGGGTGCGTTTAGTCAAGGGAAGCTGTTCCGCTTATATTGGGAAGAGAGCGCTAGATTCCTGCTTATTCCTGATTAAGAGGGCGTCTGTGCAGCATAATAAGAGGCGTAAGGCAAGCCTCGGGCAAGATAACTACCCCTAGCCAACTCTCGAGCCCTAGTCGATCCCAAAAATCCCTGTCCCTACCTCCTTCTGTCCGAGGGCACTTCTAATCGCAAGGGCAGCAAGAACGAGGCCCGTTCCTGTAAGGGAGATAGTAAAAGGCAATAGTTCTACGGGGGGTGCCACGCGCTAGTATCAGCAGAGGGACTATTTAAGCAGGATAACCTTCGGTGCAGGACTAAGAAAGCTTGACTCTACTGAACAGGAGACACCAGTCGTGTGCGCATTTATGTGGGGCGAAATGACCCTTTACTCTAAGCGGGACTAGAGATGGATGAATGGTTCAGGCCCTACTTCCGACAACCCTAGAATATCCTAATACCTCCTTGTTTTAGGGCCCACGACCATGTATTCTCCCCTCGACAGCAGAACTCAAGCTGGACATCTAGTAAGTGAGCCCCGAGGCATATCTTCTCTGCGCTTTCTTCTATAGCTACATTAAACTAGATCCCATGAGGAAGGTACGGCCCTGAGCCCCTACTCCGCCCTAGCAGCGAAGACATGAACAGTTACCGTGATATCTGCAACTACCAACCACTATTTGCCTAGTTTCCATATCACAGTCCACTACCATCTCGATCATCACACAAGACGTCCTATAAACGCCATTAACCATGTTCTCTACCTCCAACACCCTAACGTGTCCCTCCCTCTCCGCCTCCGCCTGCGCAATCGCCCCTATCGTAACAACACTCCCTCCATGGTCCACAAGCGCAACCGTATTCGAGTGGACCGAGGCTCTCCTCGCCGCAGTCTTTGCCATGAAAAAGTCTGAGAAGGAGGGGACTGAGTGCCCGCTTACGTCGAAGTAGGCACGCGCTCTTTGGCTTTACTTTGAGGCTATTGATAAATATGTGAGTTGAGTCGTCCGTCGCTTCTCTCATCCTTTTGACCTTTTTTTCCCCTCTTTTTTTTCTTTTTCGTTTCTTTCCGGCTCAATGGCCTCCGTTCAACGTTGACAGCTTGTCTCGGATATAGAGGTGCGCCAAAGAGAAGCAAGGACGCCTCGGACGCTCTTGGAGAGCGCGGTGCATCTGAGTCGGGAGGCGCGACGGATGGAAAAAATAAGCGGTGAGGGTAACAGGGCACGGCGTGTGGGATGTCATGTTACCAACCAGACACAAGAGGAGCGGGTGGGGGTTTGTTTATGATATCTCGTGCGAGATTGACGACGGACTTGATCGCACCGGTATGCGACAGGGACTGAGAGGATAATTTGTATTTATATATTCAGCGCAGAAACGAATTTGAATCCATCGCAGCCGTTAAGGAGCATATACATCCTCGACCCCGGACGTCGAATACTTAAATTGAGACTCCATTCAACCCTCGACTTGTCGATGGGCTCGTTCTTCATGGTGAAGCTCTCACGGAAGGAAAAGCGTCTAATCTAGGGAACCAGAAGCGGGTTGGGGTTGGTTGCGGGCATCTACTGGCTGCGAGGTCCGATGCGATGCGTGAGGACCTGAGAATCCAATCTCGCGATTGCGGAAAACATGCGATACCCTACATTCGACCTGATTCCTGAACATCTAGCCCAGGTCCAGGTTCAGAGTGTCGTGACCCTCTCTTAAACCCTCTAATCCAGTTAGTCCTTTAGTCCTGTAGAGCTGGGGGTGGTCCGTCCGAAAGTAGGTGGTTTCAAATAGGGTATTGTACTATAGCTCTATAACGGCCTCAGTTTTGTAGGTAAGAACCACGATGGAAGAACATGTATGGTGGGTATTTCAAGCGCGAAAAGGTCACTGCCAAGCCGCTGCGCTACCCACCTGCCCTGAGCTATACAATCTTAGTGGTATGGGAGCATAGATCCCAAAGACCATCGGGGGCAGTGAGGCTGTTTGTCCAGTTTTTCCTTCCCATTTGATCGATCTCGTTTGTAGCGGGTGATGCTTACCTAGCCATGGAGAGTAAATCTCGGTTCCCAATACTTCACACGTACCCCGTAGCCAAGAATCTCACGGCGCGCCCTTCTTCATGCTTACTGCTCGAGATCTCCGCCTCGGCTGGCTCCAGAGAAGCCAAATGGCACAGTGCACACAGCCCCTTTACTTAAAGACCGCGGAAAGCGTCCTGCGTCAGATTTGGGAAGGGAGGGGAGCAGCGTTTGGTTGAGAAGGAATCGAGTGATTGATATGTTTATGGATTCCCCAAAGGTAGGATTTGGCGGCTGTGAGAGCGTATTGAGATAAAATGTGGAGGGCTGGGGGGAATGCTCTTTGATCCCCAAGGCAAGGCGAAAGGGAGAATGAGGCAAATGAAGGAAAGGAAGGTACGGATATTAGTTCACCGGTTTTGTCTGCAGAATAGATACAACTGTTCCCGTATTCGAGCAACAGCCTGCGATGTTTATTCTAGAGTAGATATGCCTGGAAAGCCTATCTAGGATCACGCACAGTATACTCCCTGCCATATTGGAAGAGAAGCATTACATCGCATCATGTCACGGTCATGAGTTCTTGTCGGTCATTTTCATATATCACCTCATTCACAGGGCAACCCCAAGGTAGGCATGCTACATGGATACAAACAGGCCATCGCCATCTAAAGTGCAACCCGATCATGCACACAGCCAGTCCCATGGCGATGACTCGGGCTCCTCTTCCCAGGCTTATGGAACACCGCCCGCTTATGATGCGCCGCCCTCTTGACAACACCCACGGGACTCCGCGCCGGAATACTCGAGAGATCATTCGCATACGTGGCGACCGCGAACGCCGTCGCCTGCGAGTTGAGCAGGAACGCCTCGTGGTTCAGATTCTCAAAGTTGTCGCCCGCCAGGTGGTAGTTGACGTCGTACGACACGCCCGCCTCCCCACCCCACAGCGCGGCTTCCTCTTCGCTCTTCAGGCCCTCGGCGCCGGTGAAGACGCCGCCGGCGGGGACGCCGTTGAGGATAAAGGCTTCGTAGTCGGAGCGCCCGTCAAAGGCGGTTTCGACGGAGCCGACGCCGCGGTCGGCGAAGTAGTCTGTGAAGAGTTTCTCGATCGAGTCGGAGCCCGGCGGGCCGGTCAGGTTGAACGCGGACCCGTCGCCGTCGTACAGCAGGATGCCGTAGTTGGGCGAGGCGATCATGTCAAAGTTGAGGTACAGGCGGATCTTGGCGAGCTCCTCAGGGGTCAGGCTGGACACGTAGTAGTCGGAGCCCAGGAGGCCGAATTCTTCGGCGGTCCAGAAGAAGAAGCGCACGGCGTGTTTGGTGCGGAAGCGCGTGAGCGCCTTGGCGATGACGAGGTTCGAGATGATGCCCGAGCCGTCATCGTTGATTCCGGGGCCGGCGTTGACAGAGTCGGAGTGTCCTCCTAGCGAGACGACATTGTCTGGGTCGCCGGTCTTGGTCTGCGCGATGACGTTGTATGTTGTTCGGTTCTCCAGCCTGGCATCGATGACCAGGTCTACGGTCACGGTGCCTTCGGCAGCAAGGGCGAGGAGGGCTTCGCCGACTTCTTGGCTGACGCCGACGATGGGCGAGTAGGGGCCCAGCTCGCTCTCTGCTGCGCCGAGTGTTCCCGATAGTGACCCAGGGACGTTGTTGTAAACGATTGTCCCGACGGCGTCAGCCTGCGCAGCATACACAGACTTTTCACCAAAGGTGCACTCGCCGCGCTGCACGAGGACAACTTTCCCCGCGACATCAGCGGGGAAATTCTCGGCACTGCAGCCAAGCGTATCAATGACAGCAAGCTCAGCAGTGACCTCCGTGCTGGGTGTATATGTCATGGCGGTCGCCTCATAATCTTCCCCATTGGCAGCAAGCGACTGCTGCGCGTCGCTCCAGAGGTGCACCTGCGGCTGCTTCCAGACATGGTAGTGCCCCGTGCGCTTGAGCTCGCGGTACAGCCAGTTGACCGTGTCGTTGTGCGCTTTGCTGCCGAAGACGCGGTTGCGCTCGGGGTAGGCGTAGGCGAATTCTTCGAGCTGCTTGGCGCCTTCGAGGAGGTCTGAGAGGCGGACTTGCTTTTGGAGGGCTTCCTAGGGGGTTGTTAGACTTGGGGTCGGGCCAATTGCGATTGAATTGAAATTGCGACTGGGTTCGGTGAGTGAGGGGGAAAGACGGAGACACACCGGAGTAACCAGCTTCTTCCAGGACGCCTCTGGCGCAGTGAGGGCCAGGGGTGCCAGGGAGGCAAGGGAGGCAAGGAGAGCGAGGGACTTCATCGTGAACTGAAAGAAGAAAAAGCAAACACGCCTGCACTAGACTTCTTTGTCCTCATCTCGGGAGCGACGATCGCCCTTTTATAACCTGGGCATGAGCTCCGCATCTCACTCGCAGATTCGCAGCCTGCAGTCTCCCCTCCCCCTCACGCCACGCCACTCACCACTGCACAATGGTGTCTCCCGTCGATCACTCCCCAAAAGCGCGAATCCGCCTCGAGTTACATCGCGTGCCTGGGACTCGCGGCTTGGCGCTGCATGATCCAGGGCCAAGAGCGCGGACGCAGATAAGAAATGGTGGAGGCGCGGGTGCTCTGCTCGCTGGTTCGCGTGCCGGGGGGAGCTGGGGTTACAGCCAAGAAGAGGGGCTGCACTACCAGCCAATTGACGCTGGTGAGGAGCTCTTAGGGCAGATGTTATCATCTGGATGGCTGGATGACTGCTATCGCGTGCAATGCCAGTTGGAATTGCAATCGCCATCGCAATCAGAAGACGGAGGAGACCGTGATGTTCTTGGTTATTGAGATTATTCTGAGACAGTATACTCATCTCCATCATCCCGTCTTGACATGCACCCACTCTTCACTCTCGCCCTCCCTATCCTCCTCCTCCAACTCAACAACCATCTCCATCCTCCGCCTATCGGGAGCGACGATCCTCTCCCTCGCCTCGGCACTCGCCCAAGTCCTAGGCGAGTAATAAACAGCAGGCAGACTATCATCTAGCACCAGGTGCGCATTGCGCGTAATAAATTCGGTGAATGTCGAATGACCCTGATCCCTGCCACAATGCGACATTGCAACGCCCACCTGCTGGATCCAGAAGTTGCGTGCTGTCGCGCCGGCTACCGTCGGTCCCGTTATTGAGCTAAAGAGCGTTCGGGCGCGGTGCGCGAGTAGTAGTGTTGTCGTCTCCTTCTCACCTTCCTCTTCTGGGGCCGGTTTTCGGGCGAATGCTGTGTATAGGTAGAAGAGGAGGTGACCGTGCGTGGTGATTGCCTCGCTGAGCGCGGGAGCTACGTCAAGGTCGTTGATTTCGCGCTTGAGGAGGCGGAAGCGAAAGAGGCGCTCTTCGATTGAGGAAGGGAGATGCGGTTCGTCGTCTGTGGATCTATCGATCGATGATAATTCTCTCGCCCTCTCTGCATCGCATGGAAAGGCGTCAGGCAGCGGCTTGCGATCCGGCATGACAAACTTGGACCTTGCCCCGATCCCCTCCCACACCTTCTTCGAATAATACTCCTTCCAAAGCTCAGGACGGATCTGGAAGATTTTCTTGAATGTTGAAAACGACAACCTTTTCCCATCGACGGGCTTCTCGTTTTCCCTCTTCTCAAGACCATCCAGCACTGCCATCGCCGCACCAACAACCAGAATCCAGAAATACGCCTGCGTCTCCGAATAACACGGCAAACTCTCGTCCAAGGTCCGAGACCGAAAAGTCGCCTGCTGCAGCGAAACAAGCGCATCCTCGATCCCGAGTCCGCGCTGCGTCGTCCCACTCTTTCGCAAGTGCCGCATCACGCTGAAGGCATACCTCAGCAACCGATCGGGCCCCGTACTTGGAACCGGGAGCGTCGCGGGGTCAGCGAGGTACTCTGTCTCCATATTCAATGGCCGCAGGTCCGGCTTGTGGAAGAAATCGGGCGATCTGCCTGTGCGCTTATCTGGGTCGTTGCGGAAGTGCGCGACCCAGAGGTGTCTGTTCATTAGGAAGGGGGTGTGTCGGAGGACGTGGGCGAAGTCCTCTCGCGAGGGGAGGAATTCGCTCATTGTGGACTTGCGGTAGAGCTGGATTGTGCGTTCGAGTTGCAGTGTCCAGAATGTGGATAGCGTCACGCTGAAGTGCGGCGGCATGTCGGAGGATAGGTGTGGGGATGTTTCTTTGAAGCGTGTTAGGGCTTTGGAGACTTCTTTGCCTATCGCGTAGACGTCGCCCTTGTTCTTCGAGTCGAGGATCAGGAAGTATATCGCGCGCAGGTAGCTGTAGTGATTCCAGTCTGTTAGTTCTCCAGCGAGAAACGCCGTCCAGAAGGCATCTGCGGACAGGGTGTCTCGAGCGATATGCTCTTCCAACCTCGTATGCAGCTGCTCAGTCGACAGATCTGCATCCGGACGAGGCTCCTGCTTTGCACGGGATTCCTTCTCCTTGTCAGATTGATGCGCCGCCTCACTCCGTTGAATCAAACCCACCCTCCGCACCGTCTCATGAAACTCATCGAGAACCTCGATTGCGCCTTCCCCTGTCTTCCCACTCAACTTATGCGTCAAGACCTTCCAACTGATCTTCCCATTGTACTTGAGCAAAACCTCCTCGTACATCTGCCGCGCATCTCGCACTGTGTTTGAGTCCACACCGGGATCATCCTGCTTGTTCAGCCCCACCCAGATAAACCGGCATCCGGCCCGAACCATCTCACGAAGCACCCGCTCGAACATATCCGGGACACCATCTTCATTCCTCGTACAGTCGTGCAGCCAGAGGACCAGCAGAGAAGGGTTCAGCTCGCGGAATATCAGGGGTTGCATTTCGCGGTTCGCTTTGCGCGCGCGTTAGTATGTAGCTCAATCTCATTCATCCATAGCACGTGTAGACAGACACTCGCTAGCGAGCGAGCGGGCAGTAAACAAAGAAAAGATGGCGGGGGCGAGACATACTCCTCATTTCCCAAATGTACCACTCAGAGGTCGCCGGGTACGTCACCCACTCAGCCTCGAAATACCGCGTCGGGATCGGGTCCACAGGGACCGAGTCGAATTTCAGTCGGTACAGGAGGGTTGTCTTGCCGCTGCTGTCGTCGCCGAGGAGGAGGACGCGGTAGTCTTTGATGCCGAAGAGCCATTTTGCTATTGCTGATGTAGAGATCAGCGATCTTTAGTCTCGAGGAGGGAAGAGGGTGTGTGTGTGTCTCACTATTCATGTTGGCTTCTGCCTACCCCTACAAATACCACCTGAGATGAATCGTATCAACTGGGTCGGAGACGTTGCTCGGCCCCTTTCTTTTAACTCTCGGGGTTATTTATGGTGCCTGGTAGGCACACCACCTATTTGCTCCTTTCTGTACGAGATTGTTTGGGGAAAGAAGGATTGCCACGGTGGCCTCTTGTATACGAGACGTGAGTCAAGGCAGCGCTGATCCCGCCCGCCGTCAACACAAGCTTGATGCTAACCCCAAGGTCCTTGTTACTGGAGAACAACAAAGCTTGGTGCCTGACGGCGTCGATCCAGAAGCATGATTATGTCATTATTCTTGATATGCCGCGTGGCATCTTTGAGGCTCTTTTTCGCTTTGTGGGGTACCTGGTAGTTTGGTTATAGAGGTTCCTACCACGATACTCCAGGAAGCCACAGCCGCAACCACAACCCTAACCTGATATCACCAGCACTCTCATTCCATTCCATCCTTGAATTCGGAATAATCTACGTATCCCGCCGCAAAATCCCCCACATCTTCTCCCCCAAATGCCCCTCTAGCATCCGCCGATGGCCCTCCGAAACCCCCATGCGCACCTTCATCCTCTCCGCGGCCTTCGCAATGCACTCATCGAGACTCGGTCCCTCCTGATCACCCCACCCCTCTTCCCTCGTAATCCTTTCCTTCCTCTCGACCGCCTCTCGATGCAACGCCTCCAACTCCTCTTCCCACCCCAACCTCCTCGCGATCTCGCGGACACCCTCATCACATCCTCCAAGGAGAAGAACATCACTTTCTCGACTCCCAAAATCACCCACGCACTCATTATTAATCAGGACCCTGGGTACAGAAGCGCCAACCTTGCGCGGCAACTCCGAAACAGGAGCGACCTTGAGACTCGTCCCCATAACAAGCAGCAAATCCGCCTCCGGTAAAATTGTGCTTTCAACATCATCAAACTCCCTCGGTAGAGATTCGCCGAACATGACAATATCCGGCTTGATTGTCCCGCCGCAACCATCCCGATCGCAAATGGGCACTTCGCCCGCGAGAATAGCGTCCTTCATCCTCGCATCCGGATAGGGAACGCGACACTTGAGACACCGCTGCGTTTTCCAAGACCCATGCGCGTTGAGGACTTTCTCCCTCGAAACGCCCGCGTCGATCTCGAGCCCGTCGATATTCTGCGTAACCACGAACCGTAGTACCCCCTTCTTCTCTAAGAGGGCAATGAACGCATGCGCGATGCTCGGAACGGCGTTTCTAGGATGTCGCGCGCGCGCGATCGCGTAAAAGGGTTCGGGGGTGTGTTTGAAGTAGGAGATGTGGAAAATTGCCTCTGGGTAGGGGAGTTGGAGAGGCGAGAGTCTGGCGTAGAGCCCTGTGTCTGGAGACCGGAAGTCGGGGAGGCCCGTGGAGGTCGAGAGGCCGGCGCCGGAGAGGATGAGGATGTTTTTTGTGGCGCCGGTTTTGAGGGAGGAGATTATGGTGTCGAGGGTGGGGTTTGGGGATGGAGAGGGGGTTGAGGGCCTGGACATTTTGCATATGGTTTTAGGGTGGATTATTGTCTTTGGGTTTGGGGAATGGGGAATGAGTAGAGGGGTTCACACAGTGAGCCGTGATGGAGGGGCTGTGGAGAATATATATGTTGAGAGTATACGTACACCTACAGAGCTGCATCAGATCGTAACCTAGGAAACAATCATGTGACGAATTAAGAGAATACAAGAACAAAACGATAAATGGTATTCGCTACAAACTAGAAAAAAATAAAATAAAAAAATAGATACCTGATATCCAAAGGGACGCCTAAATCTTACAAATTCATTCCTGCCACGTCACGTCAGTCCAGCTCGGACCCATCCGTGAGTGCCTGGACCGGACGGGGCGTCTGCACTGGCCGCGGCTGCGAGTTCATCTGCATGATGTTCTTCTGCGACTCAAAGAGCCGCATCTGGTCCGCATACCGTTGACTATCGATCTTTGCCCGATCCTCGTAGCCCGAGGTGAGTAGTCTCTCGCGGCGCTGAATGAAGCTCGCTTCCTCGTCGCGTCGCTGCTTCTCGTGTGCGTAATTCTCATCGCGCTGCGTCTTCTCCATGAGGGCGAGGTTACGCCGGTGCTCAAAGTCGCGGTAGTTTGCGTCGTCTTTGCGTTTGTTCGCGAGATCGGTCACCTGGCGCATATAGGCGAGCTCAGCGTCGTACCGCTGGGATGCGATGCCTGCATGCCGGGTTGCGGTCTCGGATTCAATCTTGGCGGTTTCGGTGGCGATTTCTCGCTGGTTTTCGAGGCTGAGGTCGTGACGCGCTTTGAGTGCTGCGAGTTCCTCCGCCTGTTCTGCGCGTCGCTGCATGAGTCGACGGTGGTGGTCTTCTTGTTCCTCTTGGATGCGCTCCTGGCGTTGGCGTTGTGCTTTGATGGCTCGGATGATTTCGTCAGGGGCACCGACCATGTCTTCAGGCTGCTCGCCTTCGACTGCCCAGAAGCGCTCTTTGCATTCAAATTCCATGAGAAGATCGACAAGTTCGGCGCGCTGAGACGGGGGCGCCTTATTCAGGCCCTTGGCAACATATGCGAGAGGTGAATATCGGAATCGACCGTCCTCAAAAAGATTAAAGTCTCTGTTGACGTACTCGGCCATGAACACATCGAGCAGTGCCTGCGTGACGACGATCGCGTTCGCATTGTCAAGCGCAAAATGGAGCACCGACTTGCCCTTGGACTTGCGCTTGACATCACCCGCCGCCTTTAGCAAGCCCATGGCCGCCTTGATTTGGCTCACTGGCTTGTTTCCGGCCATCAGACACAGTTCAGCGAGTGCGGTTCTTCCTTGGAACCTTGAGCATGGATAGTCGCGCTGCTTGCCTTCGATGAGGAGGACTTGAAGCACGCTGACGTTGACCATCCGCGCCGCTTCATGCAGACTTCCGTCGCCGGGCGCCGCGCCGGCCTTGAGGAGCTGACGGACAATTGAACTACTCCCGATGGATGCTGCGAGAGAGAGCGGCGAGATGCCGTTGGATGACTCTTGAGAGGGGTCGGCGCCAAAGTGTAGAAGGGTAGCGACCGACTTGCTACGGGAGCCAAGGATCGCTAACTGTAGAGGAGTGCTTTGCGACAGGCTTGTCTGGAAGTTGACGCTGGCTAGATACGTCAGCATGGAAAGACAAAGTAGAGTTAGGCGACTTACCTCCTGAAGCAACCAGGGTCTTTATAATGTCCTCGTCGAGTACGCTTTGCTCCTTGGCTAGAGCCCAGCAGAGCAAGGACACGTTCTCTTCACCCGGTGACAGCGGCAGTGCTGCTTTAATTACCGGATCCACTGAGCACTTCTTGTCGATCAGATACTGAAGCAGCTCGCGCTCATCCGGATAGGCCTGCAGCAGCTGCCAGAGAATTGGTCCGTGGGTTGGATGCTCGTAGGTAAGATCAGGTGCGGACGGGTGTGAGCAGAAGGCCACAACAATCTCGCGAATGGAGCGACTGTCGGTACCAGACCTGAAGGCGAGTGGAAACGCGCGGGTCATATTCTTTCTTCGAGGGCCGTATGCGAGTAACTCCTTGAGCACGCGGAGATCGCCTCGTGTCGACGCCTCCAACAAGCTGGCGCCCTCGTTGTAGTTCACATCAGCGCCCGCTTTCAGAAGGTTGGTGATGAAGGCAAATCCGGCGGGCGTATTTGCGACCGTCTTGATGGTTTCCAAAAGCGCCATACTGATGCATTCACCGGTAGCACCGGCTTTCAGCAAGAGTGACAAGACTGCCTCTTCAAGATGCGAGTTTGCTCGCTTGCCGTTACCCCAAACCGTCATGAAGATTTCGGAAACGCCGCAGTGGCCATGGAAATAAGGTTCGAGAAGACGTAGCGTTTCGACGTCATTGCACATTACTGTGTGGAGGATGGACTCGCCCCCCTGGTAGAGGACAGACGCGTTCGCTTTCAGCAAGCACTTGGCTAGTCTACGGTCGCATGAGGGTGCAGTTACCTATTACTGTTAGCAGTGTACTGAGCACGATACGATCAGAACTTACGGTTTTCAGCAGGAGCTGGTCAAGGGTCAGCTGCGGTTTCGCTGCCGTGAGGAGAAGCTCCATGGTAGACAGTCGTGTCTCACTCTGAAGGCTTTCGAATGCAGCAACCAATGCCGCAGCGACAGCTTCTTCCGTGACACCGAATCGGATAAAGAGCTTTGTCATTTCAACTCTGTAATGGGCAGATTTGATCGAACGACAAATCGGAGCGCCGTTAGCGTAGCTAGGCGAGGCACGGTTCTCAAGCAAGAGTTCACAAATTGAAGCCATCGCCCATCCTCCATCAGCAGCGGAGACAAGAGCCTCTTCGAGGAGTCGCTTCGGAATGGGTCCGGTCTTAAGAAGAATTCGATAGGACTCGTATTTAATTCGGGAATCTTGAAGGGTCATGCTGAGTGCGAATGCGCTGTTGAGGGTTACGGTGTTGGGTTCGTGGTGGAGAAGATGTACGAGGAGGATAAGGTCAAGTCGCGAAATGGCTTTGCGCACACAAGCTCCCTCTTGGTAGTTGACGGAGGCTCCGTGCTTGAGAAGAAGAAGAACCAGCTCCTCATTGTTCTCTTCCTCAGTGGTCCGAAGCAGGGCTTTGTCCAATGTCGTTTGTGGTATACCAGTAGCTAGCAGTTGTTGCAGGTATCGCAGGTCAGCCGTGCGGAAAGCGGTAACGAGGGCCTTGTCGAAAGCGAATTCGAGAGTTTGGAAAGAAGGATGGCCAGCAAGGAACAGCTTGAAACATTCAAACATATTCATCTCGATAGCGTCCAAGAGGATGCGGCCCTGTTGGTTGTTGACATCTGCTCCTGCCTCGAGTAACATATGAAGGACACTGAGCGTCGCTTCACCTCGCCGCTTGAGTCCTTGCATCTCATGTCGAAGTGCCGTTGTTCCCGTATCTCCAGCCATGTCCCGACCGCTGGAAAGCAGAATGCGGATCTTTTCCATCCGGGCGCTATCTCCTCTGGGCTGGTCAAGCGCAACCAGGAGGCAAGAGCAAAAGTCGGCCTCGGTGAGGTGGTTATACTGGACGAGAAGCTCAAGGAACTCAATGTTCGTCGAACTAATCGCTTTCTTGAATGCTTTTCCGTTATCGAACGCGGTGCTGGCCTCTCCAGTCGTGAGTAATAACGAGGCGAGTTGGCACCCAGAGGCTGTCCCATCGATGCTATCAATAAGAGCTTGAGAAACCTCGTCTCCTCTTGCGCCGTTGTGAAGAAGCATGTGCAGTATCTTGTATCGTTGGCTTTCGCTAAGACTCATTGTGAGCGGTACGCAAGATGCCAAATCCGCAGGCGAGGGGAATCCAAGGAGAAGGATTTGCAAGATATCATCCTCGGATGACCCAACAACTGAGCGGAGCAAGACTCCATCACCCTGAGTAACGTCCGCGCCCCGGTCGACTAGAAGTTGAATCATCTCCTTGTCTCGTGCACCGACTGGCCGGCTCATTGCTGACTTGAGGACCATGTCAACTGGAGTGCCATTTGCACCAGCATCGAGAAGCTTGCGAGTAAAGCGTAATTGTACACCGTGTGAGAGTTTGTCAACTCGTGGGAAGACTGAATTGACCGATTGAACGGCAGGTTGCTGCTGCAAAAGACTATCCAGGAACTCCTCATCCTCGGCCATAACTGCACAGTCAAGGGCAAGTCCGTCTTCGTAGTCGACCGATGCACCGTGACGAAGGAGCATCCGCACGCTTCCTAAATCGCCGGCTTTAACTCGGTCTATGAGGGCTTGGTCTACAACATGCCCGACGGCGCCTTGGTCAAGCAAGAGTTCTGCGAGTGCCCGCCAGTCTTCGTGGGATAGAGAGTTCGATGTTTTCGTTGTCGCGATTTCGCCGAAAATGTCAGTGGCTAAACCGTCATCGAGGTTTCCTTGATTCAAAATACGGACTGTCTCTAGGTCTACCGCGCGGACAGCATTCCGGTACGCCTCCCCGTCGTTATGGTTGAGAGACGCCCCGTTATCGACAAGTAGCTGGACCATTTCCCTCCAGCCCTGTTGTACCGCCCCGTTCAGTGCAAGTGACACGTTGTCGCCAGACGCACCTCCGTTCAGCAAAAGTTCGATCAGGAGGTATTTCTCGTTGTCGGGAACGTCCATTTTGAAGAACACATAGGCAACGATGGGAGCAAGGGTATGAGGTAATGGCGGGTTCGGAGACATCAGGAGCGAGAGGATAAGATCGGTACGTTTCGACCGAACTGCCTTTTCCATCGCAAGACCACTATGTGCGTTCGCATCGGCGCCGTGGGCGAGGAGCAGGTGGACGATTGTGGCACTTCCGCGTTGGACGGCATCGGGGAGGGCAGAAGTAAGCGTAGCGAGCTCGACGGGGATCTGTGCCTGAAGCAAGAGACGGACAAACTCTTCCTCACCAGCTCGAACAAGGCCTATGAATTCGTCGGAGCTCGCATTCGGGTCTGCGTTTTCCTCTAACAGAACCTGTGCGCTTCTGAAGCTTCGCATCTGGAGGGCGGTTGGGAGGATGCGGTTGACGACGTCAGTGCTCGCGCAATGGGCGAAGAGGTGGAACATATCCGTCTGCTTGTATCGCATAGTGCTACAAAGAAAGTTGAATAGCAAATCGTCGGTCTCCTCGTCTGCAGCCTGCTGCCGGCGGGCGAATCGGCCAGTCCTCGCTTTCTTGGGCTTCTGCAGTTGGAAGCTATTCCAGATGCTCTCCGCCACGCGAGCTGAGCCTGAGCCGTTGACGAGCTCAGTCAGAACACCACAGTAGTCCTCATATGCCCATTTGTCCTTCTTTATCTTCCCAGCTGCTGCGATCTTGGTTTCCCCGGTTCTTCGGATCTCGGACGCCTGCGCGAGGAGAAGGTTGGCTTGGTCTTCGTCTTCTTTCCGCGCCGTGGCAACGTAGGTGGATGATAACGGTAGAAGGGGTCGAAAATCGTCTACTGGGACGTTGAGTTTCGTGCACCAGGCACGGAGCCATGAATCGTCTCTGCCGCTCTGCGGCATCGTGTGGATGATTAGATTAAGGGAAAGTCTTCGATAGATTAAAAGGTAGAAGGGTTTAAGAAGACAAAAAACATGACGAAATAAAGGTGTTAAAATCAGCAGAGGCGCGTAAAGTTTGGGAGCGGGGTTCCGCGAGGTTATATCTTTGCCCGAGCAAGGCTGATGCCGGAAGTCATGGGAGAAGCGCCCGACGCTCAGCCCCGGAGCGAATCGCCTGTCGCAGGAGTCAGCCAATAGGCGCTTGCGTCATTGAAGAAAGTGTCTGACAGGTCATTGTCCTTGAAACCGACTTCCAAAGTCGATTGGAGAATCCTTGACGCAGCTGCTCTCGAGACATTCACCATTCAACGCTCTTTTGCTCGCCGCGGCTCGTATTCATTGTCCTCTGGTTCATGCTGGAAGCTTCGCAACCCCTCGACTGTCTCACAATAGAACACAAAGCATTGCAAACAATGGTCCTGCTTTGAGCTGGCCTGTTTGGTAAAGGAACAGGAGTGTTGTCTGTGAGCTACTAAGCGCCTTTGTCAGTCCATGTGTTAGTGCAGGGCGCGACCCCACCACGGCGCTTCCTGAAACTACCATCCACAGATCAGAATCTGCTCGGAGTCCTTCCCCCTCACAGATGCTAATAATAGTGAGAGCAAAAATAGTGACCAGGCAGCAGTCTATGTTGATCGCAGGATCCTCAACGTGTGAAGCAGTCGCGTCGAGTCGGATCATCAAATGGTGGGCAACAGCAACGCGACGGGGCGCCGGGCGACAAACGGATTCCCTTTTCAAGACTAGCGTGGTCTTGTGGCCCGAGCCGCACTCACAAGGCACATGTGCTGAGTCATCTCGCTTTATGCCACCCCTTTGTGCTTCGTCTTGGCGAATTGTCCGCATCTCATCCACAACACAAACACATGTCAGATCCTTTTGTGATCAAGAAATCATGCCAAGGATATTTTCCCATTGAGTCGCTCTATACAAATTCAGTCGAAACCAAGATTTACCCCACCTCCGACCGCGGAGTATACGGCGGCGGCACAGTATAAGGAGGAGGTGCGATGTCATCTACCGCGTCCGGGGCAGGAACTCGTGCAGGGGGCCGTGAAACAGCAGTCCCCAGCTCACGCTCCTCCGCCAGAGCTTTCGATTGCACGATCCTCTTGTGCCTCTTATAAACCCAGAGCCCCAGAAAGGTTAGCAGAGCAATCGCCGCAACAATAATGACCGATAGTCCTGCCCGCCATCCCACGTCCATCCCACCGTCATCATTCTGAGCTGAGCTCTCGCTATCAGCGCTGGTGCAGTGGACATTTGCCCTGATCGCCTCGTTTCCGGATTTCGCAACGACACCATCAATGAGTGATTCGCAATCTAGTTCGAGCTCTGACGTGATGTTGAAAAAGCCGTGACTCAGATTGGGTAGGCGGATGCTGTTGGAAATGGTGAGTGAAACGATTCTAGGAGAATTGCGATGCTGAAGGAACATACCTGCTAATCCGCCCGGAAAGGATCAATCCAGGAGCTAGCAACTCGTCGACTGGTAGTTCAAGGCTCAGCGTTGCATCTGAGTGCAGTGTGAGGCCTTGCCCGGGCTATGTTCTCAACGAGTCCAGGTTGAGGCTGATTATGGTTGTTAGCCTAAGTGTATGGACGGGATAGAGCTTCCTACCTCGCTATTTCTTTGTCGATTGCCGCCAGAGGCTCGATCCGAGTTATCTCCGGCAAGTTAATGCTCACTGGGCCTGTCAAATCAATCACAAGGCCCAACGCTGTGGCCGCCTGCTCCATTCTCGAAGCAGAATCCATGCCGACAATAGAATTCAACTTTGGGACTGAAATTCTATGATCGGTTAGCCATAGGCTCTGGTGATGGTCGTTCGCCTCATAGGAATGCAAACGTACTGCGATGCCCTTCCCTCCACATGGAACGAGTGGGCGATTCCAATGCGGGGAGCGAGATATACATGGTACTGTGTGCTGGAAACGCCTTGGAGTCGCAGTCCTCGCTATTGCAAACTTGCAGTACCCCAGAAACGGTCTCTAGCGAATCGAATTGCAAACTAGGGACATGTTAGCACATTGAGCTGATTGTCACGGTTGGCTGTTTCACCGAGTACCTTGTGAAGTTGCCGATTATTATGTCCAAACCATTGACTGACGTCAAAGATCGGAAGTTCAAGTCGACGTCAAGCGGAAACCGTCCAAACAGTGTCTCAGAGTCTTTCAACTTTGGCATCGAGACCTTCTCCAGAGCAGGCCCTGCGTTCAATTTTAGAGATCCTTCGAGCTGATCAGGTCAGCTCCAGGACAGCTAACATGGAAAAGGGCACTTGACCTACCGCTTCCAGATCAGGAAAGTCAATCAACGTCACCCAAGAGCCCTCTTCCAGTTCGATACCCCCGCCTGTCATGTTCGTCAGACCTGGGAACGTCAAGGGCCCGCTATATGCCTGGTTGATGATAATCTGCCCATTCAGCTCAGTACAGCCTGTTTCAACCAGCTCATCAACATCGGCCTGTCTGTTGATAGTATGGTTGCGTTCCCAAGCCACTGCAAGTTGAAGAGTTCTGCGCCATTGCGCCTAGGATAGTTAGCAATGCCCGTCATAATCTGAGCGGCGGAAGAGGAATACCGGGAAGCAATCCCAGCACCACCGCGATGGACCGGGCAATTACCCAGTTCATGATCATCGCTATCGGCGATAGAAACAAAAAGTCATCAGTCATCGACGAGAAAAACGTGGCGCGGAGCAACTTATCCTTCTCCCAGACGGTCGGGTCTCACAAGATATATACTGCGTCGCCTTTCATTGCAGTCGTAAGCGTATCGGGATTGAGGGGCTCCGTCGACACTTGGACCCCAAGCCCAAGCCGAAGCCTCAAAACCGACCTGCGCTAAGATACTCCTTCAATCATCATTCGATCATGCGATGGCAATTTTCTGGCCAAGGCCTTGGCTGTGGCATGCATCTCACTCGTATCACAGTGTGGAATGGGCCGTTTGCCTTCAGGCCAGAAATATCGGCCTTTCATCGAGCGAAGGACACGACCCACAAGCCAAAACCAGGGTTTCATCAACATTTTTAAGCAAATGCTGCTTCCAATAACCTTCACATCACCCGCTCTACTTGGGCATCTCGTTGGTCTGCCTGAGGGTCCGACACCTATTATGAGCAGCCTGACAGGGAGCAAGGCCCCGCTTACACTTCTCTTCAGCTATGTCCGGAGCGCATGGTTGAAGGTTGCCCCATAATTTTATTATCTTTCGAGCCTCCATACCCTTGATCTCCCAACAGTACCAGAAGCACTCGTCGGGGCCGCCCGTCGTTCTCTCAACTCGCAATTCCACCGGAAAGCTTGATCCTCGTCGCGCCGTAGCGATCCATCAACCTAAAGCTTGCATTTGCGTGCACGTGCATTGAGATATATTGTGCGTGGTCCGTATTGGATGTTACTGGCTGCCTGGATGCGGTGATCGTTCGGGACAACCGCGTGTCCGGCGGCTGGGAAATCCCATGGATACACGGTGAGGAAGTGCCTTTGGATACTGGATAACCAGAGCACCCTGCCCACCACCTTCCCACTTCGACTCTCCAGATCTTGATCCAATAGGTCATCGATCCTTCAAGCCGACGTCCACGTCTCCTCGCGTCTCCCCTGGCAATAAAACACCTCAATGAACCCAGCTCCTTCTCGCCCGTATCCTGCACTCTAATCCACGGCGCCAACTCCGCCGTCCTCGTCGACACCCCATTCTCCATCTCGCAAACGGAAGAGGTGGCAGCCTGGATCAAAACCACTGTCTCGGAAAAGGACCTCCGCTACCTCTACATAACCCACGGACACGGCGACCACTGGCTCGGAACCGCCACGCTGCGCAAGCTGGGGCCGAATCTGCGCGCGCTCGCAACGCACGGTAAAGTAGCCCACATAGCTGAGCAGGCCAAGCCCGAGGTCTTCGAGGGGACGTGGTTGGCTCTGTTTCCAGGCGGACAGATTCCGGCTGTTGGTGAGATGGACCTCGCAGAGGCGACGAGTCCCTCGACCTTTGAACTAGAGGGCCACGAGTTCCACGTCGTCGAGGCCGGACACATGGATACGTTCAACACGACTGTCCTGCATGTGCCTATCATTCGGCTCGTTGTTGAAGCCGACGCGATCTATGGCGACGTACACCAGTATCATGGCGAGGCCAACACGACTACCAAAAGGGAGGAGTGGCTGCGCGCACTCAATACGATTGAGGCATTAGACCCACAGATTGGTTGCGGGCCATAAGCAGGCGGGAGCAGCCGATGGGCTGATTAATCTGCACAAGACGCGCCAGTATATTTTGGATTTTGAGGATGCGGTGGCTAAGGCATCGAATTGGAAGGAGTTGGCGGAGGACGTCACTGGAATGTCCCACGATTTGGGTAACCAAAACATCACCGGGCCCCGCGCCCCAGTTCTTCTGTGCCACATCTGGATTGCTTGGCTTTTGACGTGATTAGTGATGCACGGCAATGATGAGTGATCACGCAGGGTGCCTCGGCTCACAGCGCAATGCCTCGCCTGGACATCTGCGAATACGCTTACGATACTTCCTGAACACGTCAAAACCAGACGCGTTCCCTCCCAGTCGTTACCATGTTTCTAAGCCCCCTCCCGCAATAGACCACCACAAACGATGACCGCACCGGCCCATTCAACGACTTTCGAGAAAGCGATACATGTAACGCCAATCGACACGAATACATACTCGGCGCATCTCGATCCGTCGTGGTGTATCGGACAGGGTAGGTCTCTAGCTGCCTGGGATACATTAGTGATTCCGCCCCTCGAGCATTATCGCAGGGAAAACCCGAATTGACTGTGCGGACAGTTCCCCATGGCGGCTACACCGCAAGCGTTCTCTACCGCACAGCCACAACGCATTTTGTACAAAAGGCCGCCAGAGCTGGTGCTTCTAACGCACGCGGACACAAACAGCAACCCCCTCAAGAACCCATCGGTCTCCAAATCACCTTCCAGCGACGAACATTCGCCGGGCCTGCGATTCTCTCCGTGCAGGAAATAAAGCTCGGCGCCAGAGTCAGTACAGTCCAAGTCACGCTTTCGCAAGCGCGCGACGAGCGCGGGGCTGCCGCTGCATCAGCGACAGGTACGGCATTCAAATCCTTGGACAGGAATAATCTTGAGGTCAAAGTCCTCGCGTACGTTACGCTTAGTCCTCCAGCAGCCGAGGAAGGTCCCGCGGTGACGGCGACGTGGGACTTGAGTCCTGCTCCGCCACCGGGCTCGCTAGCGGGTGGAGCGATTGACTTCAAATCACTAGGGGAGAATGGAGTCGACGGGGAATGGAAAGCCGGGCCCGTGGCTACTCCAATGCTACACGCAGCGAAGCATGTCCAGGCACATAGCCCGGCATCGATACTCCGCCCGAAGACGACCGAGGAGCGTGCGAAGCAGGTGGTTGATCAATGGTCACGGTTTGCGCCGGGGGGAGTGCCGGCGCGCTGGTCGAATGAGGCTGTCGTGTACCTTGCTGATATATTTCCTGCGGCGTTGGATCGATTGGGGGCGATGGAGGAAACGGCGGTTCTCCGTGCCACTGGAGGTAATGCCAAAGGAGGAGATGGGAATAAGGTTGCGACGGGAGAAGCACTCGTGCAGTTCTGGTATCCGACTGTGACGATGAATTTCGATTTAAAGAGCAGGCTCCCACGTGAAGGGGTGGAGTGGTTACATACACGGGTTGTCACGAGGATGGTTCGGGGGAGTCGTGCGGATTTGGAGGTGCTTATTCTTGATCAGGATGGGGCGCTGGTTGCGACGAGTACGCAGGTCGCGTTGGTGGCTGACCCAGCGAGGAATGGCAAGGGGAGAGGGGAGGGGAAGCTGTAGTCACTACATAGACAGAACAAACATTACAAGATAGACGCCATAAATACATGCGGTATAATATAGTCCGGCTCGTAGAGCAGGACCTCCACGATGACGATTCGACTGCGATTTCAACGTACCTCCCTCCGCCTGAACCCAGGGCTATACCGCAGCCATATTCCCTTTTCGACCAAAGCTGCTACATTTTTGGTGCCTGATTGAGTCCACATTGCTCACAAGTGCCGTCAAAAGAAGCACAGTTATCATTTGTCCACGCACGTCATGACCAGATGCTTCGATCGAAAGCGCAATCAATGTCTTGCGAGCGTGGGTTTCCCCTCAAATCGACCAGATTAAAACACTACCAAGCAACATACTCTTCGGCTTCCAGTACGAAGGCCAACGAAACCTCACGTATCTCGGGACGATCCTTTTCCTCTGCTGGCCCCAAACTCAATGTCGCGCGTGCCAACCCCGCCGAGCTTTAAACATGGAATATCGGGGGGGCAGTCGGGCCGCTTGTTATGAAGCCGGGTGTACAAGCAATTTTCAGACAAAGATGTGATAGTTTGTCGCGTGATGAGAGATAGAAGGAGGCAAAAAGGCGCCTGAATGCTTGAAGGGGCACGCAGGAGCTATTAAGTATCAGCAACCCTTAGTATAGACTTGATATTCTCAATTGATCTACAAAGGCCCGGACATTAATCGCTGTTGCACGCCAGATTCTATAGTTGAGCTTCAAGTCAATATGCGCCAGTCAAGAGGGTCGATTGACACCCCCGATTCCCCTTGTTCACTTACTGTGGTGGGCCTTTTGTCCTACAGTGTCTGCACTTCCAGCGAAGGTTCGACAGAGAGCAACAGTTTCTGGAGAGAACTAAGCTATCGCTACAGATGTCAAGAATTCAGACTAAAAAGGGTATCTAGCTGGGAAACTGCTATATATAGCTAATTGACATGAAAGAACCATGTGGGGACGAAACTCGGTGGAAGACAGAGGAACAGAGCCCCCAACAGGGTTGACGTACCTGTAAGTTGACAGCGAGCTTTTGATGGCTGTCCCAATATAGCGCCAAATCAAAGCACGGCATGACCATATCATGGACACGCCCCACAATATGCAGGCGTCGAGTCAGGACTCCCGAACCAATCACGATATGCGTAGACGATATGACGGCCTGCGCTGTCTGGTCTGGAGCAGACTCTAGTTGAGCGACATGGTGCTGCAGTGCCCTTTTGTGCGTCTCGTTGCGTACGTGATATGCACGTTGCAGGCATAACCGCTGACAACAGCGCTGTATGTGCCTCAACCTTATCCTCGCGTATAGGGTAAAACAAATTTATCAATTACCTTTACCTCTTTCATGCGGTAATTGCCCGCAGGCTGCTTCCAAGCGTCGCTCGGTCGACTCCTTGCCTTGATCGTTGTGTCGGACGGTCCTCCTCGCCCTAGTTTGACGGAAACGAGACATACATGACGAAGGCGTGGTTTCTCTATGGCTCTATGCTACACGAAATCGGAACGTCGAACAGAGATGTAAATTTTGGGGGTAGATCAGACACAAGGGTACAGGACTGAACGGGCTGAATGCGGAGAGGCGGATTTATTCGACCATGTATCTTCGGTCCCCGAAATGATCACTCATCTACATCCATAGTGTGGCCTGGACAGGGTGTTGGGAGTACAAGGAGAGCCTCGGCAACCTTATCCCTTCACATTCAGATCGGCATCTGAGCACTCTACCATGCAGGATAGGATAGCCCTCATATGCACCATCGATGAGTCCATAAAAGGACTGTCGTCTTAAGAAACCGCCTGTGGATACCAGCATCAACCCAAAGCTCATCTGCAGAACACATCTACTATCAACAATGGCACCTAACACTTACTAATCTATGATAACCGGCGAGGCGGACGTCAAAACCGCCTCAAAATGGCGGGTCGTCTTCTGGGAGATGGTGGTTCGCAGCCTTTTACATGATCTCATTTCCCCGTCTTCAAGTCCAGCAAAAGGCAAATTAAAGGGGGTGGGTAGACTCTCTATCCTTTGAAAGGCTTTAGTATATTACAGTAAAACCCTAATTTTCCTGGGTCATGGTACACTTTTATCGCATGAGCAAGTCCTTGGATATCGGGATCCATCAGAACTCGGGACAAACTCTGATCCATACCCAGCTCCTCTTCCATCTCTTGGACAAACTGAACATACTGGGCCCGCTCCCTAAAGCGATGTATGACATTGATATCCTTGTGCTGCCCATCTGCATTGTAATTATTCGGGCTGTCCATGGCCGGCGGCACGGTACAGAGGAATAGCGGTGGTTCAACCAACTCCCAGGGTACAGTACAGGCCCCCTCCCAGTCAATAACACCAAGAACCGCGAAAGACTCATCAACAATGATGTTGCTGTGATAGAAATCTGGATGGTATAATGGGAAAGGCCCGTTATCACATGCTGATATCTTGCTGGCCAGGTCTCGTAGGCCGTCTGGAAATTTGTGTATAGAGCTTAGAATATCATCCACTGGCCCACATTGCATGAATTTTCGAATATCGCTGTCACTGGTAGGGAATTTTGCATGTTTCGCCCATGCGAGGTAGAATTCGGTCGCTGTCGAGAATGGTCCTCCCAGCCGCGGAAGCGGTCCAACGTCAAAGGTATCATCATCACGCCGAATGACAGAACCAATTTTTGGAAGCCTGACCGAGCATAGCTGGACCTTCGAGGAAGACAAATTTAAGTATATTCATACCGTGTACTAATGACGCATCATACCTGTATATTTGCAACTTCCTTGAAGAAGACCACTCTCTTTTCAAGGGGGAACTGTCCCTGATGAACTTCATAGCCCCCATTAGCATCCATCGCTGAAGAACCGGGCAAAAACTCCATAAGAATAAACGCGGCATGAACGCTATTGTCATCGTTGGTCTCGTATCCATAGATTTCAGGCACGCGAATGTCTGTTCGAGCTCTGACAAGTTCCATTGCGTTTATCTCAGCACTCAGGAGGCTTGTCGTTGATTGCCTTGATGGTTCAAGCTGGACTCTAGCAATCCATTGAGTGTCTCTGAAGGCAAGTAGGCGAACAAGATGCACCCCACCAATTGTACTCTCGTCGAGCAGCCTGCACGACAAGCCTGAGTTTTTGGAGGAGGCATATTTGCACAGTGCTTCCCAGTTCACTCGTTCGAGGCAGGCATCCCTTAGTCTTTTGCGGGAAGGGTGTTGATGGTAATACTTGTCATCCTTCCAATGTAGCCTTGCGAGTGACCCCATTGTCATAAAGAGCAGGAAGTATTGTCAAGATGTTGTTAACTAAGGAGGCATCACTAGGTCTTTGGATCTTAAGTGTCCGTCGCGTGGACCACAGCGCCTCCTTGCCGCAGACTGTTACTGTATGAAACCTACCGAAGGCGGTTCATATCGGCAGAATCATGCCCCAGAGCCGGGTAACACCAGGCCACGTCTGTAGACTCCCCAGTAGACAACGGAAGAGCGCCTGTTTGCTTATTCTCGGCCAGATACCTTTCCTCGTATACGCTGAGGTAGAAACACGAAGGATATTTAAGGACGCTTACTACCCACCTGTACTTAGACTTGGTCTTCGTGATCAATAGTATATTATTACTCCAAGTCCTACCTTCGTCGTTACTCCATTGAGTTAGCTTGTTCAAGATTCTTGCGACACGCTTCGTCTAGTACTACCCGACAGGCTTCATCATAGGTGGTGAAGACTGGCCTTGTTTTGTCCCTCCTACGTCCAACCCGAGCATGACTAGTCTTCATACTAGTTCAATGTTAGAGAACCCTGAGTAAGTTAATCCATTGGCAGGACTTGGGTCAACACGATCCTAAGGTTTAGGGAGCCTTAAAAGGTCAACCTTCCGTAACACTAACTTCAAATCAGATGCCAAGGCTCAGCTGCTCCTTAATAAACCCTCAACCAGCAAGCAATTTAATTAGTAGCTCCTAAAGAGAACTTGTAGGTCCAGCTATTAGCCTATACAACGCGGAGTTGATTAAACTAGGAGTTAACGTGATTGTACTGTATAGACATCTGCCTGAGAATATAAAAGAGTGCCATTTAGATATAGTAATAATCGTGTTGACCTTTCCCTTCCTAATCCCAGTGCACCTTCCAGAACGAGCATGCCAATCAATTATTTAAGGTGTATTGCAACAAGGCTACTCCACCTGGTAAGTCATAGTTCTTTAGAGTAGAGTTCCTTCATACCTTCTTATTATCGTCCGCAGGGCGTACCAAGCCACATTGCGGGCATGTCTCTCCACGCCGGATGCCAGTCTGGCTGCACCCAAATATTGCGCACCGTGCATATAGACTGGAGGCCATCCTGTTTAAAGTGCTGGGCCATTTATGATGAGCATGAGTACGGCCTTTGATAGATGGTGAACACACTTTTTGTTTGCAGGAATGAGAACTGGACGATAAATCTGTAGCTGATTGATGAGAAGCTGCTTGAGTTATGAGAAGTCGGCTGAGTGTTTCGAGGAGATCAAAGGGTACTTATACCAAGGTTATTAGATGCAATCCGGACCGGCTGATGAAGAGCAATTGCTCAGATCTCGGGCAGGGATAGTGTTGCATTTCAAGCACTGCGCATTCGACCCACAATGGCAAGGACCTCCACACTCTTGAGTCTTATGTGCTGTGTACCGCTGCCACAAACAATTTGTCTCGGCGTTAATAAGAGTATTATCGCTAGGTCTTGATTGGTACACTTAAGAGTGGGACCTTATGCGGGGAGGCTAAACCCATTTCTGAAGAGGTTTTCTGTACAGAAAACCTCTTCAACAACAAACTGGCTTGGCGTCCCAAGGATGCATCGTTACCAACGCCTTGCCTTCTTGCTAGCGAATGAATGGATGTAACACATCTCTTCGTCCAATCCTATCTAATTGCCGCAAGCGTCTAGAAGAAGAGCTCGCTTTCCCAGTCACAGAAGGCCTGTGCACGCTAGCCCAGGCAAGATATCCTAGCCGCAAGCTGGAGAGCCCCCAAGCCGACTGCGTCATCTCCAGTTCTCAAGCGCGTAGGACATTCAACCATCAACAAGGCAATCCCCAAGATCCAGACGGACATTGCCCGATCTCTACCACGATATCTTGACGCCTTGCGGGCAGCGCGAAAGCTATCAACTATCCCTAGATGCATGTCTGGCTATTCCACTGGGAGCAAGATGAACCAGTCTCTGTACATTTCCCCGGTTGACGCTGAGCCACTGAATCGCTATCAAGAAGGCGGCTACCACCCGGTACTCTTAGGGGACTCTCTTTACTAGGGAAAATACAAGATCCTACACAAATTAGGATGGGGAGGTTGCTCAACTGTCTGGGCAGCCAGGGACACGAGGTTGTCCATTCCATATAACAGCGTACGCTCGTTCTAGACCATGGCTAACAGATAATTCTTTTGGGTATAGGAACGGAGTCTATGTTGCTGTCACGATAGGCATTGCAGAACACAAAGACGAAACCCCGGTGCGAGAGCTCCAGACCATGGAGCTGGTGTCTCACCGTCCTCATCTAAAACATATAGTGCAATTGCTCGACCAATTCAATATAAAGGGCCCAAATGGAGCACACCAATGCTTGGTCTACGAGCTGCTAGGCCCGAGCGTCCCGGACCTTGCTGATGCGAAATTTCCTGGCGGCAGGCTTCCTGGACAGCTTGCCAAGGCCATTACAAAGCAGAGCCTCATCGCGCTGGCTGATTTGCATCAATTGGGGATTGGCCATGGAGGTAAGTTGCGCCCAGGTTTTAACTATTTTTTTCTCACATCCGCAGACTAACATACCCGCAACCTCGCCTTCACCATGCCTTTCCTGGACAAAGTACCACAGGAGACATTCATAGAAACACTAGGCAAGCCAGAGATCGGCCTGGTACAAAGGCGCGATGGCAATGGAGAAAGCCTGGAACCTGGAGTGCCCAAGTATATCGTCCAGCCTGCAGCACCTCAGACTCAGTTGTGGAGTTCTGCACAGGAGATCAAGTTGATTGACTTTGGGGAATCGTTCTTACAAGATACTGTGCCTCAGACGCTACATACCCCTCTCGTGGTCCGAGCACCCGAAGTTATTTTCCAGGATTGTCTTGATTACCGGGTTGACCTGTGGAGCATGGGCTGTATGGTAGGTGAATTAACGGATCCTGGAAATATCTAGACTAACCCACATTCTCGCAGATTTTCGAGCTCTTCACGGGCCAGCCACCATTTGATAGCTTCATGATAACGCCATCAATTCTTATCAGCCAAATGCGAGAGATGGCCACTGATGATCTCCCCAAGAGGTGGCAGAAGATGGCAGATATGATATGTGAAGGCGAGAAGTTAGACGCAGAGGATCCCGCACCTAACTTGCAGGAATGGCTTGAAGAGGTTTATTTCGACGGGTCTCGCACTCACGACCTCAGTAGTGAGGATATTGTGAGCTTGGGACATATTATTTCACGGTTGTTGTGTTTCGAGCCGTCGGCGAGAGCTTCGGCGAAGGATATTCTTAAAGACCCGTGGCTTAGTTAATAGCGTCCGAATACTATTCCACAAAGGTTCCTACAGGTCTACCATGTCTTGCTGCCCGAGGCTATTGCGTATCAGCTATCTTACCTCGTCCAGATACCATCATCAGGCTCGAAAAAGACCAAAACGTCAGCAGCGACGATGCCGGCGACGGCGACTGCGGCAACTTCGATGATTTCGACTTACACTATCCGGATTTATTCTCATTGATGTGGAACAACAGCGAGGGCGGGAGCTGTGAAACCTCGAACCGTGTGGGGGATACTCCGGGACTGTGGGGAACAGACGGAGTTCTCCCGCTCTACGCCAGTAACCGTGGATCGTGATTTCTCGGTAATTGAGGAGTCAAATTTACAATTTGTGTGCAGTGAAGTTTATTTTGATAGCTTGAATGAGAAATTAGCCGCTGGGAACGTATTGCTTTAGTATCTAACTAGAACTGGACGCGGCTTGGATTAGATGCGGGCCAGGTCAGAAGACAAGATAATGGATAACAATGCCTAATTTATGTCAAGAAAATAAATCAAACGTCTTCGGACAGGCGGCCTGAGCATCTGCACTGTAGTCTGCCAACGAATCGACAGCCCGTAGCTGAGCATGCGTGAGTAAAACCCGACTCTCTGCATCCGGGGGCGAAATAATCGGTGTCTGCACCATCTGAGCCTGGATGGCTTGAAAGGACATCTTGTCCAGCTTATCCGCAGAAAACGTTTCCTGGAAGGCGCCGCCCATTATGGCCTGACCAAGAACACGAACGGACAACTTGACACCTCGGGTCTTAGACATAGAAGACGCTGGTAACTTATCACCGAAGTATTCTGGCCTTGGATGGGTGAGCTGGATCCGGAAGGATAGGGGTAGGGGAAGCAACTCACGAAAGCGCAAAGGCAGGTAATGCCTCCGGTGCACGTGCGTAAGACTTGCGCTGGTCAATAAAATAAGATCTTTCCACGTAGCGAATCTGGTCGTCGGTGCTCTCATACAGAGAGTACAAATGGCAGTATAGGCTCTTCAGCTTTTTCCTCATGGGCTCAAGGATCAATGCAGGAAGGGCTGCCATCAATGTCTCGACAACTGGACTTGACTGTTCCCCGAGCGGTAGCTCCTGGTCTGTTATCGGGTCGAATACATGTGGCGTGACATAGAAGCGCACGAGAGCCTGGATGTTTTGAAGGAGCTTCGGTATATCTTCCAAGTTGGTTAATGAGTCCACGAGAGCATACAACAGACCCATCAGTTGAGAGCTCAGCTTGGAATGAGCAATGAGGAAATCGGGCGCTGTGCTCACTCCCAGGGGCTGCTTAGCGTCCACCTTCACGAGTAGCGATACAGCTTCAAGATATTCTGCGAGGCCAGCGCTGTCTCCAAGTCCCGGCAGCTTCGACAGGACGCCAGTAAAGAGCGAGTCAAGGAATGGGGTTGCCGTTGAGTCGATGCCCTTCTTTCCAAGGATGTACTCGTTAAGGCGCCTCGCTGCTGTACGTCTAACTGTCGGTGTCCAGTCTGGCATTTGCACAGTAGCGTTGCGAGCGAACAAGGGTACGATCAAGTGCTCCTGTCGCCACAGATCCATTTGAGCTTCATCATCCCAGATCAAACCAGCGCCTTCTGCGTCGGCTGGGTCAGCGCCAGACCATATCGCGCCGAACCAAAACACTGGTGCAGTAGTCTGGAGTGACTCGGGCAAGTAAAGCAGACATGCTTCGCGCGGGACATTCGTGATAACTGGCGTAGGAGAGGACGCAGGCCAAAGAAACGCCAAGTAGAGAAACCACGCATAGTATACGCTAAGTGGAAGATAATAGCCATCGAATGTTAATTTCTCTGCTCCTGCAGGCGGTGTCGCAAAGCTGAAGACGTAGCCCAGTGCACTAGGAGCATCAACGATGGGAAGAGTTGCGTTCTGGTGTCCGAACTGAACTTCAACGGGGACTATCTGCCGCAGAGACGCAGGGAACCCTTGGTGAGAGTTGATTCGACGTGGCTGAACTGGCTGACCTTCAGCTGGCACTGGTAAGAATGTGTCAAGTACTTTCTGCACATCTTTGATCCGTTCAAGTGGGATGCCATAGTCCGCTGGAGATTGTCGTAAATCGCGGATCCACTGACTGAATCTTCGAGCCGCGGCTGGGTAATCGACATTGCCAGCTGAGTCTAGAGCAGGCATCAGCAGAGATGGGTTCAGCTTTCCACTAAACGCCGAAAATGAGTCCCATGATGCCATGGTGATTGCGAACGGGGCCGATACTGGACGCAGGTTTGATAGTGGTGACTGACGATGCAGCTAAGTTAGCTAAATAGGAAAGAGAACCGATCACAACCCAGTGGCTGTGTGAAACAGGTCTGCTAGGATGAGCCAGCCCTACGAGACTTTTGAAATAGGTGCACCGCCTAGAGCGTGGGAAGGTAATTCTAGGCGGCAAATGAACGACGGTTCGTGGAGGGCCGATTTAACTGCAAAGTTAAGTTTACTGCAGAATCCTACGCTATCGCTCATAACCAATCCGACCATAACACGGGATTGAAGACTGAAGAACAGGGATCATCAGGAGCTAGTCTCCGCCAAATACGGGGTAGAAGGGTCTGGAGCTTATGCACGCAAGGGACACGGCAATTCCAAGCGACCCAGTCAACGGCTCAGATCGCTAGCAAATACTTAACATACTGAGTCCCCACCACGGGCTGCTCATATCTCGATGACCGAACAGATCATGCATCTGAATTGCCGTCGCTAGCCTTTTCCGCCTGAACTGACATCCTTCATCCATTGTCGTATACCTATCAAGCAGAATGGACCATCTACCAGACAACGTCACGAGAGAAGGAGATACGGAAAAGCCGAATCCTCCTGCACCTTTGCCAATTCCTATCGCTGTTGACCTTCCAAAACATTGCACCTGGACCAACGACGCCACGCAGCTCGAATTGACCACCTACTTCGACCCAAATAAGCCGAACTTGGCAACCGACTTCGGGCTTGACTCTCTCCGCCCAGTCATACGAGATACTGAAGGAGACATATTTCTGCTACAAGATGGATCAGGCCGCTTCTACGAATGGAACGGCTGGTCCGGCGAGATGTGGTGGCTGCAAGAAGCTATGGATACTCAAGAGACTGTGACAGCAATAATGAGAGACAGTGGAATTATGAAGAAAGCACAAATTTGGAATCTGAAGATGAACGAATAAGTTAAAGCGGATGTCAGAGTTTCGAAGGAGTAGCAGACCCGGGGGTAGGATCCCGGTCCACTATCTCGATCACGTTGCCCTCATTATGTACAAGCTGAACATGTGGCAGGCGCATAGTAAAGTCAATTTCATACGCAGTTCGAAGATCCGTAGCAGTCCTGGGGGCATTAACTTCCGTTTGTTCAGGCACAACGTAGAACGTTTTGCTAGGCCTGATCTGATATGTTGTCCGCGGAACTGGAGTGAAGGAAGCGTAGAGACCCACAAGTTCGTGTGCGGAGGAGCTGAGGCCGAGGCCGAGGATAAAGTTTTCTGTAGTCAATTAGTCTCGTCATTCTGTGTGTAAGGTTAGGAGACAAGTGCTTGAACTCACTGGCGGCAGCTTGCTCATACGTGAAATCCGCTCCGGTCTCGATGCAGAACGCGCCAACCTCTCCACGATCATCTGCTGGTCCGCCCCATAGGGCGAAGGACGGCGTGGCTGAAGTCACTTGAGTCACGCAGGTCGTGCCATGGCGCAGTGTGTGGGATGAGCCTGTTCCCAGGGAAACTGGACGCCGATCTAAGACACGAACTTGTACAGATGCATCCTTGTAATTTATGCCGCAGAGAGCGTAGAGCTCGGTGCGAGGCAGGGTAAGAAATGCTGTGCCAGACCCAGATGCAACTCCATGTGCAACGAGAACAGCGTGCGAGACGAGTCCATGGGCGGGGGGATTGACAGCTGGTTCTTTGCAGAATATCGCGTAGCTCTGGCTGACACCGGACTGGTTCACGATGGTGAACGAGTAGGTTTCGGCAGGGTCGCCTTCCTGCGTCGTGCTGTTCATGGTGGAGGAAATGGTCGTGGCTGATGCTGTTGGAGAGACTTGCCGAGTCACGGTCATGATTTCTATGGATCGTTGGTGGGCGTCGAGGTTGAGGGAAGATGAAATTCAAAAGCAAAAGAGGAGACCACACCAAGAGGCATGCATGCCGGCTCAGCTCGCTTGAAACTACCACAATTCATCGTGTACTCAGCCAGCCACTCTGCTACAATGTGCCAGAGGGTTTGTACTGTCCCATTCTGCCTTCTACTTCTTGTCATGATATAGACTTGGTTATATAAAGGACCTTGTCGTCTCTCATATCAGTAACATCAGTCATCAGGTCTTTGAATTCAAGTCTATCAACAACTACTCTCAAATCTCAGTCCCTTCATCTCCAAGATGCCTAACCAATACAAGATCACCATCGTGAACAACACCGGGGCTCCCCAGAACTACTGCTTCTTCTCTGCTTCCCCAATCGTCTCCGGTGGCACCTCGGGCGAGATCTGGAGCAACATCCTCAAGGCAGCCAACAATACCCCCAATGGCGCCAGGGCGTCCCTAGACATCTGGCAAAACTACTACGCCATCTGCGGTAACTATGAGGGAAAGCCCGAGCAAGGCGTCCGCGTCTCCGTGAGCAAGTCGGTCCCTATCACCCTGGGCTCTAAGTCCTCCGGCATTGTCATGATGGGATCCACCGTTGCTCTCAATGTTATCGAGAAGGAGACCTGCGATCTCGGTCCTCCCAGCAACCCCGGTGGCGGCAAGATCGGCAACTTCCAGATGACTACCGCATCCAACCAATTTACCTATCAGGATGCTGTCAACAGTAAGCTTTTCACCTGTCCATAGCTTGTTTAGGGATCAGGAGATAACAGATGATAGACAACCTCTTGGTTGGCATCGCCAACTCGAAGGATGGCGACATCTTCCACGCCATGGGAACCTTCACCCCGTACCCCAGCTCCACCTACCAGATCCAGCCCCAGATGATCTACCATGTTGCCACTGGCTCAAGATTTGATGCTGGCCAGCTCGTCAAGGTGGAACAGCAAGGCTCCACCATTGCGGTTGATTTCAACCAGCGTGGTACCAACAATGTTGTTCTCGTCCACAATGACCAGATGCAGTTCGAATTCGCTTAAATCTCCTGATGTGCGGTGGAACTAGAGCAAGAATATGAGCACAGAATGCTACTAGTTGTTGTCTTGCTTAGTTTCGTATTGAATTCGAATGAGATTGTTTGCTATATATAATATCACGCCCCATGTCCTTCCTTAAGCCTTCCACCTCGAAACCCAATCGACAGTTATTAGACGACCTATCGTATTTGCTCTGAGATAAAACGCCAGCGATTGGGCTGGACCAAGCCACATCCGAGCCGAGCACCCCCAGCTCTTCAGGCTGGCAAACATGCAGGATATTCACATCAAACTGATCCAATCGCTACTGACGACCGTTTTATCAGATTGCTAAGCGCTCCTTTCAGCACCAACCCCAGGGAAGCTAAAGCCATAGGCGTTCCTTCTGTCTCGGAACCACTTTCCCAAGATTTGCCTTGTTGTGGTTCGTAGGCCGTAAATTAAACTTTGGGTCTACTCGTAAGGCAACCAGCAACTCCATCATTCCTAGCAAATATGGAATTCTCACAGGTCAAGCCCCAGCCCAGCCGCCTCACGCACCTCATCGAACCCAGCCGCGCCGATTTCCACTGCAACAGGAATCAAATTCATTTCGTGCGGCTCCAATCTCACCATCTCCAGCTCTCGTCCATCCACATTCCCCGGTTCCGACCGCGCATATAAAACCGTCCCGTCGCCGCTCTTTGTACGACGATCGATCACGATGAACTGCAGGGGCGAGAGGGCGCACCTGTCGTCACAGTGCAGGTGCAGGAAGCGCGAGATGTCCTCCGGGCTGTACGGCACGAAGGGGTATCTCAGTAGTGGAACGGACTCGGTTGGTGGGGTGTCGGGGGGAGGCAGGTCCACGGATTGGATCACGTATAGGGCGTGCTGCTCTCGAGGGAGGTCCTGATACGCCTGTTGTAGGAGATGATTCATGTCCTGTTTGTTTCGTTTTAGATGGTATTAGTGACGAGCTGCTTCCGCGAAATGTACATAGACATGCATACCGTCTCTGTGAACAGGAGAGTGGTAACGAATACGGCAACGAGGGGATTGAGGATCATGACGGCTGGTTGGTTGGCCCGATAACTCTTGTACAATGTACCAGGCAGTTGACCTGAAAAAAGCTGTATCTATTCGATCAGAACGATGATGGCGTAGACTCCAGTCCTGGCGAAAGTTGCATTAGAGCGACGGGTATTTTATATCAAAAGTATCGTCTGGGAACTACCACGCGCATCTCTCTGCTCGGCTGAACAGGCTGGGCCCCACTTCAGTCGGGCTCTGCAGCGCATGATCATCGGCACAAGTTGCCATCTCGCAGCTCAGTCCTTAACAACTCACTCCCCCGCCAGACGTGGGGATTTCACGGCAACCACGCAACAAGAGTAAACTTAAGCGAAGGACTTTTCCAGCTGCTCACTCAGCTCAGCCCATCTAGGCTAAGATACAGAGCTCCAATGGCGAAGAGACTTAGAATAAATACCTAGTCGGTGTGTGCACCCACTGCCACGGACAACTACGATCGGAGCTCACTCCACCTACCAGGATGATTTCACTCTTTCTACTCCTACCCTTAGCAATCCTCGTACACTGCCAGGCCAACTTTGCCTGGAACTGTGCCAACAGCCCACAAGCGTGCATCAACTCCTGTTTCGCAGTGCAATGCGGCAATGCAAACCCTGTCCAGACGCGCGGCCCACCTGGTAGCTCAACAGCCCAACGCAAGCGAGCCGGCTGCGCAGGCTCAATCTGCAATGCGTTGACTGCGCCAAACCCTGTTATCGGACCATCGTGCGACGAGTTCCCCTTCGCGAGCTCAACAGAGGGTGGTGACGGAGCGTATCTGCGGTGTATCCCCGCAGCCGACAACTACTCGCAGGGGGGCCAGCTGTCAGGGTTTTTCGTTGTAAACGGAGTCGTGGCAGGGGGCCAGTATTTTACGTTCATGACGAATTCTGTCGGGCTGTAAGAGTGGTTATGCCTCCTTTATCAGTTTCTGAAACTAATACCGATGGCTGCCGCAGGCGTTACTGCGATGCTGCTGTGCCTGGCGGCTGCGCCAATGACGGCCAGCAATTCCAGACGGTTCGCCTGTTGAATAAGCGGGGAGTAGAGACGGAGATTCCAATGCTTGTTCCTGATCCGGTCGAAGTTGGGGTCCATGATGGGGAAGAACAGACCTTTAATGTGACTCAGCCTGCTCCTATGCGCAAGTTCGTCACTTCGAATAATATTGAGATACGGCTGCTGGGTAGGGATGTGAAGGAGGATTTTATCGGGAAAGATATTTGGTTTGCGGGTGCTGAGAGACCTGTTAAGATCCAGCGGGAGATACCTCCGAAGCCATGAGTTGCTGTTAAGGGTCCCTCAGGAGGTGGGGGGGGGGGTCATTATCAGAACTCCCTCTTACAACCCCCTCGTCCAGTCTACACTTAGGATAAAACAACTAAAGATTATACTGTGGACATACCCATCAGGCCTTGAATTCCTAGTGCAAGATCATTGAAATGTTCTTTACTACGCTAGCTCATTCCGATAGAGAACTTCTTGAACGCCGCCTTTAACAGGATAATATGTGAGCATGAGCATTTCATCCATCGGGAATTATCCTTTCGCATGTTGTTTAGTTAAATATGGCAGGAACTAAGACCTCTCAGCCATCATTCTTTTACCAGGATGAGTGTACGTACCTTGTGTGTGTCGCTATCACCCTCGCAGCATCCTACATACTGACAGCCCATCACCAAGTGAGAAAACACATCGACTCCAGCACGTATGCCAGGAGTTGGCGCGCCCACTGTCGCTCCCTTACCCCGTGTCCCCAAGCAGTCCAGTGCCTTCTCAACGACTCGGGGGAGATATCTTTTGCATCTGCGCCACCACGTCGCTATCCGTGCCAACCACCGTATGCGTGGCTCCGAGCTTCTTCGCAAGCTCCAGTCGCTGAGGCTGAAATCTTGGCAAAAATCTGACGTAATTGTTCCAATCGATCTCGCGACTCATCATTGTCTGGAGAGTGATTTGGCGGTACTATACAATACCTTGGTACAGTATTTAAGTTGCCGCCCTGTGGTGCGGCTTCTATGAATTCTAAAGTAGGTAGAACTATTTAGCTGATGGCCGAAACGCTAAGACACTGAAGCGCTGCAGTGTGGGAAGTGAAGCTTCAGCATTTCACAAGTTTTTCCGAAAGAAAGCAGTCCCGAGTCGTAATCACTCCTAGCGTTGGTTGCCGGAAGAAGTACATTTCGCAGTGCCTTCAAGAGAAAGCCGTGGTTTCTGCCCTGTTCCTTTTCCCCTTTCAAAGAAGACTAGCTTTTGAAGGTTTGTTCAATCTCTGTTCAACAACGTGGGCTGGAGACAATTAGATTAGGTTCATCAAAGCACGGACCAGATATAGAAATGGAAGAAGGCCCTCAAAAAAGTGCAAATCTTGAAATAGATTTATTATTTAATATGTTGACAGTATTAGGATAATATAGTTAGCTAGAGGATATATTAGCCTCTTATAATAATCTAGAGGTAGCCACGTATCCTATTTAAATAGATCCCCTACTATAAGGTAAGCTTTAATGGTAAGAAGGTTCTATTAATAGTAAATCTACTAACTACTAGTAAACTAATAAGTTTAAATATCCTATGTCTAGCAGATACCCTGTTCTTCCTTACTGACAAGTGAATTTTTAATGTCCCATCTAATACCCGACATAGCTAATAATATGTAGATGACTAGATGTTCATTAATGTGGAGCTTCCAAGAATGCTCTATGGAACGGCAATAATAATCCAGAGGTAGGGCCACCCTGTAATATCTCCTTTTAAGATCATGTAACCTAAAGAGCAGTCTGCACTTCTTTGTGTCATCAGGCGAGAAACGCTCGCGCCTGCCGTTTGCATGTGGTGGTGAAATTTCTCCTTTAATACGCCAGGTCTCACATTGACTAGGGAATATATTACAAAAAACCAAACCCTGGAAAAGAGAGATTTCGATAATTCAGTATCCTCCATGCACAGTCATAAGAAACGAAACACATGAAGTCAAATGTCAGGAGAGAGTAATGACGAGGTCCTGTGTTGATGTACTCGGAGGGTTTGCCCCGTCATCTCCAACAGGATGGCGCAATCACGAATCGAATCGGACGTTTTTATTTCGCCCCATACGTCCTTCTCTCTTCTATCATACAACCTAGCCAGGCCCTTTGAAGGCTATCCCATCCCTTTTCCCCTCCCTACACACTAATGGGATCTCACCTCCTCTTCAAATCCCGATCAACCACATCCTCCAAAATAACCTCCCCCCTCTTCTCCGCCGCCATCTTGGCCAGCTTCAGCCTGCGCGTCTCGCGCTCCGTCTCCCAAGTCACATACCACGTCACGAGGGTAAGTGCCGCACAAAGCCCCAGTAGCCCCATCGCCACGGAAAACGGAACTACGTACCGCGGCGCGTACTTGCTCCGGAACATCTGCGGTCCAATCGCGCCGCCGATTTGCCCGTAGCTGTTGACGAAGCCGATTGAGAAGGCCGAGCCCGTTGCGCGGGAGGTTGTTTGGACGCGCCAGGGCCTGGATGGATATTTCTTAGTAGTGGTCTGGGGAGGAACGTATCGGGGGTAGGGTGGAAGAGGAAGAGAAAGAGGAACGTACCACATAACCGGATACCACCCGGCCTTTAGTGCGTTTCCGATCAACGTGACGGCGTACACGGCACCGGTACCCGGGTACGCGACAAACACGCCGTAGCAGACGATAATGATGACAAGAAAGGTCAACGGGTACAGCGGGCGCGGGATCCGGCTTCGGTCTGCCATGACCCCTGTGATGGCAATGAAGATCAGACCCGTGGCGGTGATGGGGAGGTTAAGGAGTTGGGCTTGGGCGATTGTCCTATAGTGAGATTATTAGTTGAACCGCAGCGTACCAATCGTGCTTTTGCTTTCGCTTCTGGTGAGCTGAGCTGCAATGCAGGAATGGGAGAAGGGGGGACAAGGACTCGTACGTGAAACCAAGGTTAGCAATCACAGTGGACTGGTAGAATGTCACTCCATCCGTTCCGACAGTAAAGGTCGCCCAGATGAGGGTGAAGAGCCACAGCCGGATATCCTTGAGCGAGTCGATGACTTCGCGGAGTTTGAAATTGTGCTCGTTGGCGCGAGGCGCGTTGGATGGGAGGCGAGCCTGGATGAATTTCTTCTCTCGCTCAGTCAACCATGAGGCTGTTTCGGGGACTGGGCCAGGTTAGTTATTATATCAAATCGAACAGGAGCACAAATCAGTCTGAGCGATAGAGGGCCTTACAGTCAGGAAGCAGGAACCAGATAGCAACGCCGAAGATGACAGTTGCGATGCCCTCGGTGAGAAATAACCTGTGATAGATCAGGGATTGCCCTAGGAGAGGGAAAGATCGGAGGAGCGGATGTTTACCATTGCCATCCAGATAGTCCGGCCGCGCCAGATACAGTGTCAAAGCCATAGGCGAGAAGGCCGCCAAAAATGTTCGAAACGTTTCCGCAAATATCTGTCTCTTATCAGCCGGTGTGTCTCTAATCTGTTAGATTATATCAAGAGCGTACAAAAATAGAGCAATCGCAGAGACATCTCGTCCGGGCGATACCAGTACGTCATTTGAAGGATGACACCGGGGAATTGGCCAGCCTCAGCCTGTGCCATGTTAGCCGATTCCCTTACCCGCCCCCAAAAGTGAGGCCTACCGCTCCCAGCAGAAACCGCGTGGCATAAATACCACCCTTGTTCTTCGCAGCAACATTGCACAGCAGAAAAGTACCCCAGCTAATCATAATCCGGGACTGCCATTTCGAAGGGGAGAAGCGCTTTAGCAGCAGATTCGACGGCGCTTCCAAAACGATATAAGGGACCTAGTTCATCCGGTCAGTGACTATCGGACGCAGGCAGTGATTCCAACCAGCTGTGCTTACATAGTAGAGGACCGTAACCAGGTTGTACTCATCTGACGTCATCCCAAGCTGCGTCATGATATTGTGGTCCGTCCCCTTGTTCATGATTCGGGCATTGGATAACTGCAAGGCCCGGGGTTGTAAGCACCACTCTCTTTGCGTTGCATTGCAATGCAACAACCCCATTGGTCCCTCGATAGCGGGTGATACGCACATTATTGCTGTCCAGATTCTTGAACATGAAAATCAGCGAGCAGAGGCTCATGAGCCGCCAGTCGATCCTGCGCAGCAACTTTTTTTCCTCCTCGGCCGTGAGCAGTGTCCGACCACTCATCAATTCCGGGTCGTAGCCTTCAATACTCTCCTGCGACGACGAAGCCTCCGCAAGGGCTTCGCCGCGTCTCGCGAAATGAAGCTCATGGCTCGCGCCCTTGTCGCTCGTCGTGTCGATACCCGTCGCAGTCGCGGTACCCAATTGCTCGGCAGAAATCTGTTCACTCTGTTTAGTCGCCATGTCGCTGTCACTTCGCTGTCGGTAAGACACCGACAACAAGCAGTACACGCAGAAAATCTACCTATTTAAACCGCCATCCCGGGTGCTGATAAAACCTCCGAAGCTTTTGGCTCATCCTCGGCGCCGAGCACGCCACAGCTTGTCTCATCGGCTTCTCTCCGGGCCTCCACGGGCCGACCGAGTCGAAGACTCTGGGCAACCGGAGCAAGAGTCAACTAAAATGCTTAGCGTCGTGCGAAACATTCTTCATGATTTGGAGCTGACATGGATGGTGGGGTAGCGGACGATTCTTAGGCAGCTTGTTAGCTGGCGATCACGCCAGCGGAGGGAATCATGGCGAATGGGAGATGCACGCGGACTGACTCGTACGCCCCGCTCTTGCATGGACTGCATTGCTGGGGTTCTTCCACGTCGTGTTGATTCCAGAAAGCTTCCGATAGGTCTACGCGATGCGGGAGCTTGAAGACGTCCAAGATTGATAAACCAGCTGTTCCTGTCCTTTCTCAGACACGTCTCCACAAGCCACCTGAGCCGTGATTATATCGCATCGCTTCACCATGGCGACCGTCACTCAAACCCCAGCTTCAGCCTCTACAGGCTTCGAGATTCCGACGTACCACCAGGTACCTGAAACCACCCATGACCGTACGTTCTCATACACCCCATACCCACTGCATAAACACTTGTATCTAACTCAATCCATAATATATAGTCGACTGGGCCGACCTCTCCACCATTGACCTCTCCCAATTCGACGAGCCAGGAGGCAAGGAGCGCCTCGCAAAGCAGCTCTTTGAAGCGATCCAGAAAATCGGTGAGCGCCGTCTACTTTCTACGCTGCGGACGTTCAGAACTAATTCCCAACAGGCTTCTTCTACATCATCAACTTCGGCCTCTCGCAAGAAGAAGTCGACCGCCAGTTCTCCATCGGCCAACAGATCTTCAACCTCCCCCTCGAGGAGAAACTCAAGTACCGCGCTGAGCTCGAGAAGGGCGGGTATAATGGGTATAAGCCGGCTGGGCTGCGAGTGCGTCTACCGACCTTGGATTTTTTTTTTTAATCTCGTCAAGCGATACGATATAGAGATACACTTCAAGATCACTTCACTAATCCTGACCGCATAGGAAATCGCCCCCGGCATCTTCGACAACACAGAAATCTACAACATCCCCAAATTCATCCCCACACACGAACGGCCGCACCCAGAGATTATAACAGCCAATCGCGGCGTCATCGAGCCCTTCGCCCGACACATCCACGACTCGATCGTGCGCAAACTCCTCATCCTCATCGCCATAATCCTCGAACTCCCCGAAGACCACTTCCTGCACGTCCACCGGTACGACGAACCCAGCGACTGCCATTTACGGTACATGAAATACCACCGCCGAACCCCCGAGGAAAATGCAAAAGCAAGCGGGATCTGGTCCAAGGGCCACACGGACTTTGGAAGTCTCACCCTCCTCTTCCGCCAGCCCGTCGCGGCCCTGCAGGTCCGCACGCCCGAGGGCGCTTGGAGATGGGTGAAGCCGTACGCGGGGAGCATCACAGTCAACATTGCGGACTCGCTGCAGTTCCTCACGAATGGGTTTCTGAAGAGTAGTATCCATCGCGTGGTGGCGCCGCCGGCGGATCAGGCGGGCGTTGATCGGTTGGGGGTGCTGTATTTTGTAAGGCCGGAGGATGGCACGGAGTTGAGGCCTGTGGAGAGTGCTGTGCTCAAGAGGTTGGGGTTCGACAAGGTCGTGGATAATAGTGCGGTGGGGATTACGGCGGGGGAGTGGGTGAAGGCGAGGGTGAGGAAGGGGGTTGATCGGGGCGAGGGGCCGAGGAGTGAGGTTGGGGATCAGAGGATTATTGGGGGGCTTGTTGCCAAGTATTATGATTAATTTGTTCGAAGATTGGAGCTGAAGGTTGTGGAAGCTCGAAACTGTATATTTGTCTTCTGGCATGACGCCCGGATGCTCCTAGCTATGAATATAGTGAAAATCATTCTCTGTTGAGCGTACACTCTCCCCTAGCAAATGGGTGATCTACACAGCCGCAACCTTTTCATCAGCGGCTGCCTGTTCGGCAGCGATAATATCAGCCGGAATCTGGTCGGGCGTCGTATTCACCAGCATGATCATAGGGATAAGCGAAATCCCAAGAAGGCCAAATGTCACACAGCTAGTGAGAAGACTGTTAGTGAAAGGGTCTCGGCAACGTGGAAAGGTATCCAGAACGGTGACAACTCACAATCCAATCAGAGGGTCGCTGGTCGTCTGGGTATTCATTCCATACGCGATGGCCTGCCCAACGGCCTCGATGCAGCGGAAGGCAGCGCCATTTCGGACGTTTTCTATCGAGACGTTAGCAGTTTCTCAAAATGAGGATAAGGTTGAATGGAGAGCCGACCCTGTGCATCAGTTGCAAAACTGGACAGCAACCAATACATATAACTCTGGCTGAGCGGTCCCGTGGTTTGAATAAAGAAGTAGGGGAGGAACGACTTGGCATAGAGGCCATCTGACCAGTCAATGTGGCCTGGGTTGTTTTCGTTGAAGCGGACTTGCATAATGATGCTCCAGATATAGACGCCAACATTGAGGATAACAACAGTGTATAGGCCTAGTTGGGCGCGGCGGCGCTGTGAGAGGGATTTCATGTCGAGGATAAAGCCAAGGCCGAAGCAGCCAATGCTATTAGACAGCAGGTTAGAGGGGCTTAGTTTGGCTTGAGATTGGTTCACAACTTACATGCAGAAGAAGGGCGAGATGAGAGAAGAGAGGGCGCGAGCGCGGACAGAGAAGTAGGTTCCTAGGTATGTGGACCAGGTACCACTATTTGCCATTAGTATTGTTCGCCAATGATTCGATAGGAAAGTGTTCGCGAAAGCAGTGGCTGCGTACGTATAGAAGAAGGACCACAGAGCCCATCCAGAGGAAAGAACAATAAGCTTGGAGGTGACAGTCTTTGCAATGCGGCGGAACTCCATTTTAGTGGAGAGGGTCTCGGCAGTCACAATCTTGGTTCCATCAGATCGGACGACGTGTTGGAAGGGGACAATCAAAAGGGCGAATGGCAAACTACGTGGGTTAGCCTGTGCTTTCCTTGAGGTGTTTAAGGTACTCACGCAATGCACTCAATGACGAGGAAGGCGATGAATGTATCAGGAGTGACACCACCTTCGGCTCCTGCTTCGTGGTTCTTGGCTAGGCTGAGCAATTTTAGTCGAGTCCCTTGTTATAGAGTAAAAGTGGCTCACTTGATAGCACCACCAACCAATTGTCCCAGGTTGCGCGAAACAATCCAGAGAGCGAGATATTTTCCACGCGCACCAGACGGAGCAAGCGTCATGATGGCACCAGCTTCAGCAACGTACCAACACGCTGTTCCGATACCACTGATGGCGCCGCTAAGAATGAGGTACTGTGGGGAGAGAAAGTCAGCCAGGAGGGTTTGCAACGGCACAGTATCGGAATTAACTGTGACTCACCCACTGGTTTCCAAACTTGCTATTGCAGTAGTACGCGGATCCCTGAATAGGGAAGGACATGGAGCCGATCACGAGAGCCCACTTGACGCCGATTTTATTGACAATAGGACCGCCCATGAAGCAGACTAGGTGTTGTTGTTAGCATCGGGGTTTCTCCGAGCAGAGGCCAGACGTACCGACGGCAAGGAGCGCATATCGAATGGCGGTCGAAATGTTGGAGATTTGAGGAGTTGCGAGACCACCACCACCGAGACCTATGCTTGTTAGATGCAACTCCTTTTCGCAGGTAAATAAGGCATAGGGTGGAGTACCAGTGATGGCGTCCGACATGGCCGGCCCACAAAAGGCCTGGATACTCAGCAGAATCATTTGCGTCAAACTGTGCTGCCAGATTCGCTTCCACTTGGGAACAGTGTCTCTGTAGGTCTCCATGTTGACCATCTCCCCTTGGGTATGTTCGTTGGCAGGGACAGGGTCCTCCTGCCCGGTAGTGGTTTTCGTGTCGGCCATAGTGAATGTATGCGTGTTCGGTTCCAGCACGAACAGAGGGAAAACTTGAACTTGAGACTGATGATCGAACCATCTCCAACGGCCATTCTCGCCTATTTATACACTTCAAGTCAGATACCCTCGGTATCAGGGAAATATATCGGCTAATCTCGCGATGGGTAAGCTTATCTGTTCCCCACGTTCTCCAACAGCCAGTTCCCCCGTGCCATGGGGTTGGCGGCGCTTGGTGGAAGGTCCACGCGAACGAGTAGCGCCAACCGGGCTCCGCTCCACACAAGACGGCGGAAGGTCCAGGCGATACAACCAGGTCCGCTCCGGATTTTGCCTGAAACATGGGCGTATTTATCACCAATCGTCGTTGTTTCCCAAGCAAACTCAATACACATAGCTTCCTTATCATCATCTTGATAGGCCTATCTCCAGATACCCAGCTCTGGGCAGTTATCTGTGGGCCGGCCCCGTGTCGCTTCCGTCGCATTCCAGCTGGTCTCCACCGGCTCACATGACATGGCATGATCGGTTCGTTGCGCTCGCGATCGCTTATTAGCCTAAACGTTCCTAAGCAAGAGTCGCTGATTTATCTCACTTATCTACTTTACTATCTATCACTAGAATTTACAAGTTCATTCCCTCTCTTACTCTATCCTGAATACCTTCTGAACCACCAAACCAAGCCAAGAAAGAGCCCTCAACATGGCAGACCGCGCAAGCACAAAAGTCGTCATTGTCGGCGGCGGCGGCACAATGGGCTCGTCAACGGCCCTCCACCTCATCCGCTCCGGCTACACACCGTCAAACATCACCGTTCTGGATGTGTACCCCATTCCCTCTGCGCAATCAGCGGGCTATGACTTGAACAAAATTATGAGTATTCGGCTGCGCAATGCCCCGGATTTACAGCTTTCGCTCGAGGCGTTGGACATGTGGAAGAATGATCCGTTATTCAAGCCGTTCTTTCACCATGTTGGCATGGTAGGTTTTGTCTCTCTTCTTATCTACTTTTTTTTTCACCTCTCAGGGGGGAGCGCAAGTTATGGTTCGGAATTCATACTGATCATGGGGCTAGATCGACACATCCTCCTCACCAGAAGGAATCGCAAACCTGAAGCGAAAACACCAAGAGCTCATCGACGCGGGTGTCGGGCTAGAAAAGACGAATTTCCTATTAGATTCCGAAGACGACCTTCTCAAAAAATTACCCCATTTCACCAGAGAACAGGTCAAGGTATGTCTTCCAAGAGTCCAAGACCTCCAAGACGCGATGAGTCACTAAGCACTGGCGCCAGGGCTGGAAAGGCTTGTTCTGCGGCGACGGAGGCTGGCTTGCGGCTGCCAAGGCGATCAATGCCATTGGGCTGTTCTTGAAGGAGCAAGGGGTCAACTTTGGGTTTGGCGGGTATGTTCGCTTTGCTTCTTTCTATAATTCCGATTTTGTTCTCGGGGATGATATTAACCGAGCACAGCGCCGGCACATTCAAACAACCACTTTTTGCCGCCGACGGCACAACATGTATCGGTGTTGAGACGGTCGATGGCACGCAGTATCACGCCGATAAAGTGGTTCTCGCCGCTGGAGCTTGGAGTTCGACGTTGGTTGATCTCGAGGATCAGTGCGTTTCAAAGGTATGCCTTTGAGCAACCCATTTCTTCTGGCATACATTGACTGACCATGACCAGGCCTGGGTCTTCGCCCACATCCAACTAACCCCCCAAGAAGCCGCCGCGTACAAAGACACTCCCGTCGTCTACGACGGCGAGTACGGGTTCTTCTTTGAGCCGAATGAGTATGCATCCTACCCAACACCCACCGTCCCATCCGCAAAACCAAGCCCGAACTAACGACTGGATAGGAACGGCATAATAAAAATTTGCGACGAATTCCCCGGCTTCACCCACTTCAAATCTCACAAGCCCTTCGGCGCTACAAGCCCAAAGCGGATCTCAGTCCCCCGATCGCACGCAAAGCACCCCACAGATACATACCCCGACGCGTCGGAGGTGACGATCCGGAAAGCGATCGCGCGGTTCCTACCAAAATTCACGAACAAGGAACTGTTTAACCGCTCCATGTGCTGGTGCACGGATACGGCGGATGCGAACCTGCTCGTTTGCGAGTATCCGAAATGGAAGGGGTTTTATCTCGCCACCGGGGATAGTGGGTATGCTATTTTCTGTCTTATGTTGCCCGTAGATGGTGGCTAATAATCGCACAGTCACAGCTTCAAGCTCCTCCCGAGTATCGGGAAACACATCGTCGAGCTGCTGGAGGGGACGCTGAGCCCCGAGCTTGCGCACGAGTGGCGGTGGAGGCCTGGGGGCGATGCGCTCAAGTCGAGACGGGCGGCGCCTGCGAAGGATCTGGCGGATATGCCAGGGTGGAGGAATGAGGCCAAGTTGTAGTTGGTCTGGCGCGTAGAGGTCAAAGGGAACTGACTAGTGGTACGAAAATGGCCAGATATATATCAAATTATAGGTAATGTCCTGGGATAGGCAGGAATGAAGATATCTGTATAATTATAAGTATGAACTCTTGAACAACACCAACAGATATCTAAAGAGCCCCAGTATTTCGCCATTATCCTATAGCAAAGCATTATACATAAAGTCGTGACGTACTCGGCTCAACCACCTCGTCCGAGGTGAATGAACAATGATAGTACCCCGATTCCAGCGGGGAGTGTTCAAAATGCGATCTGGGCAACATCTCCCTCCTATCCTCACTCCCACTCAACTGCCCCTCCGAATCACTAACCCGATTCTCAAACCCCAACGGACTAGGCGAGGTATACACCCCGGGCAACTCCCCCCACATAACCGGCTTAACCGCAGGGTCATCCACTCCATTCGCAGCGACAACCTCGGCTGAAGTCATCGGATGACAAGCCGCACTGATCGCCGCACTACACTGCGCCGCCAGCGGCATCCTTGACCGGAACCGTCGCAGACCAAGCAAAATCGCGACAACGGGCATGGCTCCCCCGATAACAATCCCGAAGATAATCGCCACGGGGTTGTATCCACAGGTTACGACCTCCCCTTGCGTATACGGCTCGCCATTTGCCTCGAACGGGATAATATCAACGAAGAAGAACGCCTGTGAGACGAACCAATGCAGGAGCGCCGAGACAGCCAGGAGCGGGAGACTATATCGATACGGAAGCGAGAGGTAATACGTTGAGCGCTGCGCGCCACGAGGCCACGACACACGCAGCGGTTTGCGGGTTAGGCCGTACCTGTCGTACTCTACCGCGCCGAGCATGATGGTGAGCAGGGCGTTGTACATGAAGTAGGCGAAGGAGATGAGGAGTTGCGGTGTGTTTGCTAGCAGGACCATGCGGAAGATGCCGTTTGTGCTTGGGCTTGTGCTGAGCCCGCCGAGGATGCTGCCTGTGGTGACTTGGCCCAGCCCGTTGTCCCAGATTGTGTGCGTCCCGTAGGAGCGTTGGAAGTCGGCTATTCCCACCCAGAGAAGGTAGCCAGTTGGCGTGAGCATGCCGGCGAAGCTGAAGCGATGCGGTCAGCTAAGGAGCGGCTCGAGGACGAGGGGGGATACTTACAGGAGCATTGTACAAAGCCAACGCTCGGTGCTTACGGCCTGGAACCAGCGTTTTGGAGCGGGCAGCCGCAGCGGCAGATCCCCGTAGACAACATCTCGTGGGATCGAGCGGAGTTTGCTGCGCTTTCTATCCCAACCATGAGTCAACTTGCCAATCAACGGCTTCGATAGCAAACAGGCCCCTTTGGTAGTGCCATCAGGTCTCGTCAGGAACGACGCGATCGCATCTCCGATCGTCAAAAAGACCTCCTCTCTATCATCTCGCGCGGTAAAAAGGGTGCATAGCAGCTTGATCAGGTTGCAGCCAAGCACAACCAGACAGATGGGCGGGCTGAAGAACAGCTGGCATGTCTCCTCTGCTCGAAGCGCCATGCAGTGGTCGACAGGGTACGACTCCGGAAGCAAGTTGATGTCCAGTGGGTTGTTGACGCACCGGGCCTCGTGGCCAAGTATCGTCACGCTGCCTGGAAACGAAGCATTCTCCCACCCAGAAGGGTCATCGAGCTCAGCTTGCAAGCGCTCCGTCGTCGGATACTGCTCCATGATATCCTCGAGGTGCCAATAGTCATACGTATCGGGAATGCCTCGCTCGCCAGGATAGAAATAACCGGAGGCCTCGTAGAAGCTGTCATTCGTTGGGATCCGCAGGAATATTTTCTGGGTTGACCACTTGTACGGCCGGACTGACAGGTTCCCGATGAAATCCTCCGCCATTTCCTTGTCGCAGTTGTAGTCGCCGTTGCACAGCCAGCTGAACTTGCTGCCGCTCTTGTCGTTGAACGACATGTAGTTTCCCCTGTCGTACCAGGCCAGCGGCTCCTCTTCGAGCATCGATTTGTTGGTCACCAGGACTACCAGCCGATGTGTCGATGCAAAGTCTTGCGCGAATGTGTCGACACAATCTTGCATCGAGAGCAGCTCGAAACTCCCGTCATTCACCGCGTTATTGTACGCCCCAAAGCCAACGTCCGCGTTCTCCAACATGCAATCTTTGAAGTCCTGCGTGGCATTCTCGTCGAGTGCCCCGCCATTACCCACGGCGACTTGGTACTTGATCGGGCTAAGAGACACATAAAACGCGGAGTTGTATCTAAAGAGACCACATCAGCAACTAAGCCATATCAATAAAAACAGCCACAAACATCAAATGAATCGGCGCCGAAGTAACCAGCAAGATCCACCCCAGCACCTGCCTCTTCCCCCTCTGCCGACTAAGCAAACTCCAAATATTCGGCACCCCAATCCTCACCCAAATCCTCTTCGCATGCTCCTCATCCACCTGCGCCCGCGACGGCGACGCCAGGCACTGCATGCAGTAGTTACTCGCGCCGAGCATCAGCGTGCTGAGTATGTTGATGACGAGATGCATCCCCGTGGACCAGTTCTTCGCCGTCGAGCATTTCCCCTTGTACATTGAGGCGAAGGAGAAGTTTTGCGCATTGTTGCCGCCGTATGCGAGGCCCGCGGCGATGATTGTGAGGATCGTGTTGATGACCAGGACGGAGCCCATTACCCATGAGCAGATTACGACGCCTTTTATCCAGAGGCGGCCGTGGGCAGGGGCTGTTTCGGAGGAGGTTGTCGACGAGAGTTTCGTGGAGAATGAGCGCCATGATGATAGGCTTCCCAAGAACCTAGGTTTTTCACCGAGTTCTTCGCTATCGGTCGTCTCGGAGGTTCGGGAGAACATGGCTGTGGGATTGAGATCCCACCCGCGTCGTCACATTGTCAGAGGAGAGTGAAAAGAGAAACCAAGCTGGGGAGCAGCGAGAAATAAATTTCAGGGTCGAAAGGAACGAGCGACGCTTGGCGATGGCATATCTTCTTCCCGTTTGGGGCTGCGACTCGGCTGTGCTCGTGTCGATCGCCCGCCGCTGATTCAACAGCCAAGAAGCCGCATGACGTCAAACACGCGCCCGGGTTGGGGGCCAAAGGACTGTGTTCCTTCCCAATTGCCTTGCTCTGTCCCTCGATGGTCTCAATGTCGTAGACGTGGGTTGGTTGGTGCGGAAAGAGAACCCTTAACTAGACGTAAAGCTGTTTTCCGGTTGGAGTTTCTTGGCTTCTATATAGGTGGGGGGGGTAGGCACTGCACCAATACAGCATCAATAGGGAGATTGTTCAAAGTCGACAGATAGACCCTCGGTAGGGTATAGATACGTTGACTCAAAACTCGAGCTACCCATGCCCTCCTTGATTAATATCGGAGGGGCAACCGTGCATCCGAAACACATCCATCTATGGACCCCTTACGGTCTTGAGAACATTGATTTCCAGGTCATTGAAGTCCTCCGTAGGTTGTGCCGCAGTCTTCGATCATACGTGATACAGGCTACTCCTACTGACGTCCCAGCCTATGCATTGATGATCGTCTCATTCAAATAGTTCATTAAATTCTCTAGAGGGATGACTGAAAGACCAGACCCAGGCGCACAAGAGTAAGAGAAATTATTTTCGATTTTTCTTTTTTGCACCAGCCTGGTTTGGAGGTATTCGTTCTTCCAGCTGGCGTTCAAGCTCGCCAGCGGGTCAAATCGTTAGGGATAGTTTGACTCAACGTCGGGAGTCTGGCGAAAAGCAGAGCGGGTATGCAACAAAACAGACGATCAAGCTCAATACTCAGTAACGACAGGTATGTAGAGAGACAATGAATAAACTTAGCCAGACAAAAACTTGAGGTGCCAAACAAACATAAAGTGGCATTGTCAGACCACAAAAATTCAAAAAAACAAGTGATACCAAGGTAGAGCCCAGTATCTTGTAGCTGCTGAAGCAAACCTGATACTCGGCCTTTAGTTAAGACATCCTGTAAGAAAATCAAAAGGACAATGAAAAAAAGTAAAGATATACTAGAACTCTCGAATCCCACCAAGGCCACAATATATTCAACATCCAACACTCCAAATCATCGGACCTAAGTACCACTTTCAACCATCTCTACTCACTTACTACGGAACTTTGAAACATCCAAAATGCCCTTCTGCACTAACTGCGGCCTCTACCCCTGCCTTAGAACAGGGATGCAGCTCTTCTACAAATTTACCGACCCCGTCGACTTCCTTTGTTCCGCAAGGAGCCCAACAGCGTTGCCAGACGCAGCGGCCTCAGCTTCACTTGCGACCTCACGTTTTCGAGGAAGCCGCGGAGACCAATGTCAGAAGAGGCCACACATGAGTTGCCGACTCGCTCTCGCGGCCAGGCGAGATACAGCGCTTGCTTACGCTGCGTACTCCGTCACGGCCTGTTACCTCTTGGGGGAGGGGGGCGCACTGTGTGCGTTTTGCCTGATATTCATGAAGGCGAGCAAGGAAGTGCTGATTAGGTGGAGTGAGTAACTCTATGTTAGGCATCGGGCCATGTGCCCCCTTAACCTTTGTAGCATATTCGTGTTTTGTTCTCTGAAGGCTAGGCTTTCTCTTGCTTTTATATACTCAGATGGTTTGACGATCGTGCCAGTTAACAATATAACTGATAGGACCTGTACATATCTTTGCCCTGGCCAGATTGTTATCGTATCCCCGCGTATTTCGAGGTAAGTGTACAACTAAGACGTTCCCTAATGATGCTAAAGTACATGCAAACCCGTACCGCCGTCTACTAGACGGGCTACCGAGAAACAGACTGTTGGGCGACCCTAGCAGCCGCGCGGGAGGTGGCTAACTAACCTCGCTCGCTTGAGGGGAGCTTAACTAGGGGATAGTAATGCCTAGTATGACTGGAGGCCAGATTACCTTGGCTTCTTCCAAACCATCTCCCATCATCCATGCTCGTCACTCAGCAGGAGCATGTGAGAAGGACCTTGGTCTATTTAATTGGGCTTGTATTTGGTTAAAACTTGGGGTTAAGATTTGGGGTCAAAACTTGCAATCCGTAGGCTCCATTTCCCATAATTCCTGCAAAGTGAAGTCTGCTGCCGTTTATAAGGTTGGCCCCTTATATCAACAATTGAGAGTTTGAATGCGAACGCTGAACTATCTTAAGTAATGGTGTTTGTAAGTACGAGAACACTTTTATTTCACATTCACTGGTTATTCCTACTCTGAAGCTGGCTACCCAGTTGCAATGTTGATCCTTGCAAGGGTCCCACTAAGCCATCTTGATGCCATACTTTGGAGTGGTCGAGGTTATGTGACATCATCTACTAGGGAAATAGAAAATACATCACCACCACATGTGCTTTGACCCATGAACTCATAAATCGTGTTAGCAGAAAGCTGAACCCGATATAAATTATAGCAGACAGTGAGTCGCTCAGGTCTATACTATCTTAGACACGTTTTCCAGGGGTGTGTCTGGCACGTCCCATATCCGGTTTTTCTTGTACTTTGTATTTCGAAATTCGACCCATAGAATCTCGATTCCATATTCATCAGTTATCATCCTGAAATATTCAGGTTGCTGTGCTCGTGAGATATGAGGGTCTTGTGTTTGCAAACTAGAAGGTCTCTGTGTTCCTTGGAGAGCCGGTCGTGGCTGCAAAACATGGCCTTGTGATGCTTGTCCGTTCCCATCTTGGGAAGGCTGTGGTGGTTGGGGTTCATGGCCTTGTAACGCTTGTCGATTTGCATCTTAGGCGGCGCTTAGTAACTGCAAGTCATGGGCTTGTTTTGCTTGTATAATCGCACCTTGGGAAGGCTGTGGTGGTTGGGGTTCCTGGCCTTGTGGCGCTTGTCCATTCCCATCTTTGGATATGTTCCATCTTTCTCCTGATTTCTTTCTCGCAATGCTATTGACCATCATTTAGTCTCGGTTAGCTTTCAGACGTGACTTGGTTGATATGGGTGATCCATCAAAGGTCTGGCAATGAGTCTGGCATAGCTGCTAACTCACCTGGAGAATCGCAAGTGGTCACCCTGAAGTCCCGTGGTCGCGTCTTCAGCGCTTTTTGAAGTTGCTAGAAAGTATCCAACATCTTTTAGTACCCAAGAAGTCACAAACTTGTCCGCATCTTCCACATTCTCGAGAAACGTTCGTACGTCAGAAACTCGGTAACAAATTGTGGGTTTAAGTGAGAAATTCCCCAATCTTGTCACAAAGTTTTTCTCTGAAAGCTCAAGGACTCTGGCGGATGTCTTGACTCGCACAAGCCTTGAAGTCACAGGGTTGACGTAAACTGCTCTATCACCACCCACCTCAGAAGTTCCATCAGGACCAACCTTCATCCCCATCTCACCTAAGGATATGCTCTTCCATGGCCATTGGTAAAAGAAGTAGCACCGTACAAGAGACACTATCAGGCCTACACCTACATTCACAATTAGGTACCACCGCGTATACTAGTCCAAGGTTGTGCACTTACATTCCGCAGCATTTCGCTCCCAAAAATTGCGCCGTGGGGAACTGGAGCCCTGGGCAGGTTCTCGGCCACGTTGCTCTGAGTCCTGACGAGGCCAAAGCTTCCCAGGAAGTCGCTTAAAAAAATGGCACCGTGGGGGACTGTGACCATCGGCAGGTTTTCCGTCACCTGTCTCTAAGCTCTGAGGAGGCTGAACATTCTCCAGGTGCGATTCCCCCATTGTTGAATCAGAAACAAAATCCGCCATCCTAGATTCTTGTGAGAGAATGAATAGTGTGAGCGGCATGGATTTCAAAGAGATATATACGGGCACAGTGGGGTACCTACTCTATCTCGTGATGTCAAAGGTCAGCCTCACCAGATCAGATGCCTTCAGCCAGAAGCAGGAGACGACTGGTATTCTACATGTGACTTAAAGACCCTATCATCATTTTAACCAATTACCATGTAGCCCTTTCTATTCGATGAGGCCAAGTCTTAGCAAGACCAAAATGGTGACTCACAGTGTTCCTTTTTTGTGTCTTGACTACAGCGAATTTGTGTGGCGCTAATTATTATTTTATTGCTCCAAATCAAGAAGACCTATATTATGCTTATCGAGTGATTAACCAGTAACATTGCATGTTTCCGTTTGCAATATCTTAATCATGGTACATGATGCTGTTCCCCATAATCTATAACATCTAGACCCTTGGGCCCCAACATTATACATGTCTTCTCTTGGTTTGACCCATGGAACAGGGTATCTCACCACAAATTGTCCCACTTCAGACCTAGATGAACTAGGATCTAAACCCTCTGTGGTTACCATGGTACAATTTAGCCAAATCTTCGATAGGCTCGTTGCGTTGCTCTAGATCTTTAGAGCATGTCATGAAGGCCACGAGATGTTTTTCCAGCTACACTTGGAGTATCTGGCAGTACACTTGCACTCCAGCCGGACCTACAACCTGCAGATCTTCAGAACAATAATATACTCTGGACAAGCGAGATACCACTCATGGCCCCAACAAGCGGCGTGTGCTTTTCTAATAGCTCCGCTATCGCAGATTCCACCACAAAGAATTTCATATCTGGAGTTACTGTGTAAGATACCTACTTCTAGCTGTCTTACTATGGCGTGCTGATTACTCTGCAGTCTCATATCCCTGTTTGGACGTGATGCCACAAATCGTTTCCTATCTCAATCAGTCAGCATATTTGATTGGTTCATCTTTGCATTGGCACCACTAGGGGTACCGACCGCTATTATTGCCGTTATCCGCACTTCCCAAATGCAGTTCCTCAAGAGGATGGTTGGGTTGGCCGAGGATAAAGTCTCTGATGTCGAAAAGGACCTTCTGTCTTCGACTTCTGATGAAGTGTCTGAAATCTGGGATGGAGAAAAGGTTATCAGAGTCATTCATCCGTCTACAGTCTCGGAGCTTTTCTTTACCGGCCTAAATGCGAATGGCATGGAAGAGCCATATGGGATCTATTCCTCGAAAGAAGCTAAATGCCGTGATGGAGTCCTGGAAACAAAGCGTATGTCTGACTCTGTTTTAAAGACGGTATGTGTTAACCAATTTTGCAGATGAATGGATGTTTGACCATGCTAATACGGAACTTCGGCTTTGGGACGAACATCCTGAGTCGCAGTCAACAATCGACTCGACAGACGATAAGGTTTACCCGCCAAATATGATGCTCAATTTGGGACCCTATAACAGGCTGCCATCACTCTGGACGACTACTATTCTGGGTATTTTCTTGGAAGCCGTTGTGCTCATTGTGGCCAGCCTCACAACCTTCTACCCCACCTTAGCCCAATGTTTCAATTCCCGAGACTGGCCGTTTTACCTTTTCGCTATCGGTGGCGCTCTACTCTTTATCGGCCTTGTCGCATGTGCAGCAGGAATTGATGGAGCAAGTCGAGATGTAATCTGGAAGCCTAGATGCCCGAATGTGACAGTCATGTGGCTTCAGAGAGGCTCTGATGCTGATGGCAATACCTCGTACGTCATCACCAAAAGGATCAAAACCGACTTTATCACCTCCCACCGTCCGTATGGTGTACAGCCACATGTGAAATTTTCACCTCTAATCATAAGCTCGATTACCATTGGATTCCTCATGCAAGCAATCGGCCTGTCGACAATGCATTGGCCACCTCAGGTGATCCAGTTTATCGCCACCATAGTCATGTTCGTTTGTAGGAGCTATCTGCGAGGACAGGACTCTCCAGATCGCGCCAAGAAGATACAGACCGGCTGCTGTGAAGACTGGATTGCGAAAATGTTTGTTCTCAGCCCAGAGAATCTATGGTCGGCGCCACCATCGGACGATCCCGATGTTCATTGGAAGCTGGAAGCTCTTGAGATTGACAACCAAGACTCTCGTTTTGGCGAATGCAGGTGTGCGCAGAACCTGCTGCAGACACGCCGGTTTCTAGCCAATATGACCGAGGAAGGCGGCCATCCCAGACTCCTAGCATCATCCCTTGCTTCAGCCATTGACATTGTCATCCAGGCGACATCTCAATTCAATATATGGAAGGACGTCTAATGTTGGCCATGGACTATTGGACTTCGCGTGGACGATGGAATTCCTGAGGAAGTCGAACTCACTATCCAGGGGACCGAAAAAGAACTGCATGCTGATGAAAAGGTCCTGGAGGCTCTTATATCCTTACTTCCCTCCAGTATCGTCAACCCACAACACATTGCGTGCCCAAAAAGAGGTCTATTGTTTGTGGGTCCCAGTGACCCACGGGTTGCACAGGACCTGCGACATTTTGGGCTTATCAATGACCTTGGTCTTTACCAAGTGCCACCGATGGACCAATCGCAGGACCTCAGAATATCAGTGGACAGAGACATGATTCCTGGGATGGAAGAAGACTTCTTGGAGACAGCTCGTAGGGAAAATGAGGGTGAGACGGTCACGTTCGACACCAAGAGGATTTCAGAGCCCAGTGAAGTTGTTGGTGGTCGAGATGCCGCTCTAACCAAAGTATCAACCCAAACTCCAGGTGAACTGTTTGCGCAGCATATATTTGTCTGTTTTATGTGGATCATTGCACGGGAGCTTAGTCAAAAAGGAATCAATGTCGATCAAGGGGAGACAAAGAAGCCCAGTGAGAAAAGGGCATTTGCAGGCAACCTCAAACGGCCCTGGTTGAAGATCCTGATGCGAAAGATTGAGCTCACCAGACTGGGGAATATGGATTTCGCAAGTTTCGCAGTCATTCCACCACTGTCGCAGTACCAGCTACTGGATCGAGACGATTGAATCTCTTCAAAGTGCAACTCGGTGGTGGATCAGCCTTGATCAGTGGCTCTGTCTAAGCCTTGTATGCAGTATATAGTCAACATTACATTACTGGATATCTAGTTAAACTCAAGAACTCATGCCATGATGTCCATGATCATGGCCAAACGGCGAAATGGGAACAGCCTTTTGGCCCAAAAATGGCCGTGTTTTGTCTAAAACGGGCATTGTATCTTCCTTTATTATAGACAATTCTCCTACCACTGTAGGATCTTTTTGGGCTGCGAGGCCTGTTCTAGCCTAATCTCTTAGTGCAATCATAATTAATGCTCGCAGAGATCAAACTGAGCCCTCTCAATGCCATCGGTGTGTCGTACGGCAAAGTGACTCCGTTCCTGCATAAGCTCAAGCCGCAACTCTCTCGCTTTCTCCATCGAAAGTGGGAACTGCTTATCAGCATGTTTCTCCACCTCGACTGCAACTCCGTAGGCAGCGCCGACAGCAGTTCTCCCAGCGGCGGCACCTGCCTCTCAAACCAGTGACGCCTCTGAGCCGGCACATTCGCAGTCGGCGGAATCCGTACATTCGGATCTACAAGAAAAAGAGCAAGAATCTTCCGATGGCCCGGATTCGTTGGATGCTTCAGCTCAAATGGTTCCACGTGGTGCTGCAGCGTATTCGGGAATGTGATCAGGCGGCCTTCCCTGCATTCCACACTACCAATGGTCTGCACTTGCGAGTCGCCGTTTCCCTGTCCGAATACGTGTCCCATCCAGTCGTGTTCGTCCTGTGGGTTTCTGACCTGGTTTCCAGTAAGGAAACAGACTTGCCGGAAGCAGAGGCGGCTCTCGGTTATGTTTTGGCTGTCGTAGTAGTATAGCGCTGTGCTGCAGATGTGTTCGTTCTAGTAACGGCTTAGGGGAGAGCAAGGGAATCTATAGTTATGACTGGGTTGATTGCTAACCATCTGGCATTCAACCTGCCATGAGCCACCGGGGTATGAGGGCTTCTCGGGCGTAAGCTGAATATTGGCCAGCTTGAGAATAACCTGTATGTTTCCATAATCCCGACAGAGATCGACGCTGGTTTTCGGCTCTGGCGGCGGTGCAACTGTTCCGCGTCAGGGAAGACCAATCGAGAGCCATCGACCGGTCTTTCATATTTTACCCCTGCTTGTTCTCCAGTAGGGGCCTCCCATTCCACCTTTTCGTACTTGATCCGGCGATAGAATTCCTGCGGGTATAGCATCCGTTTCCCGAGTTAGCCTAGGGTGATGTTCCACAGAGGAATTGCGTGGGCCATAATCTTCTCGATTGTCTCGTAGAGATCACTGTGATCCGCAGGGTGAAGGTTGTTGATGTAGCTTTATATCGCACTGAATACCCTCAGAGTCTGCGCTATGGAAACTCAGCGCCACATCGCATGGCAGCCACTGGAATCGATCGCTGTAAATATCCTTTGCAGCGGCTGTGAAGATCCTAGACCGCAATGCATCCTCTAATTGTCCCTCACGTGGTTAATGACCTCCCCTTTCCCTGCTAAAGTTATGCCCTGAGAGACCGAGAGTTGTACGTCTACCATTACGCGCGATAGCCGAAAGACAAGCAGGAAAAGAGAAGGATGAATAAGATCAAGGACCTGCTCGTTTGCCCAAGGATGATAATCCTTTCCTGCCTCGGGGACATTCTCCAGCACGGAAACAGCTGCCCTCAGAGCTTCCTTCAACGACACAGGAACGGCATAATCCGACTCGACTACGTCAGTTTCGAAGACCGGGATTGGTGCATGTTTTCCATGCTCGCCACGTTGCTTTGCCCTGTATCGTAACTCATGCATCACCCACTGCCAGGAGCGGTCGGTGAGCTCACCGAGCCCCTCTTGTTGCGCCCAGTAAGCGACAAATAGGCGCCAGCAATCTTCCTTCCAGTTGGAAACGATCTCGTCATTGAACATTTTCGTCTCCCAATCTTTCTTGTCCGTGATTTCATCAAGGACCCAGAACATCATCAGCTCCCGGAGAGTACTAAGGCGGCCACTTCAGAGATTGATTTCGTTTACGCAGCTACCTACGCCACGACAATTGAGCTGCACTCACCTCGCGGCATACGGGTGTTCACTCTCCACAACACTATTCACCTACATGTGCCAGGCGCCGCCGAGTTGCGTCGCGTTGAGGCTTGAAGGGAAGGTGAAGACCGCGTCTGCGCCATGGCCTTTGACAAGGTCAACCGCCCACCGCGATTTGCAGATGGCTTTTATTATGTGGAGCATTGTAGTGCTTTCGGCCTGAAGCTGGTTTTCGGGATGGGGACTATCAGGTGTCGCCAAGGAAATAAAGGAAGACGGGTATAACGAATTAAACCTACGATACAGACCAAGCTCAGGGTTGAAACGGCAAGCGAAGACGTTATGTTCCAGCCAAGTCGCTTTGTCAGGTCGAAGCGCGATGAGCAAGCCATTTCTTGTAGGTAGCTCTGATTGTCCAATAGAACAATTGCAATGGCTTGTAGACGCGACATCCCCCTAATTTACTTGAAGGCAGCCTTTCCCTGCAGGCTACACAGCGTAGTCTCCATTGGAGAGAGCTACCAGATCGTTGGATAACTCCGCTCAATATCAGCAAAGCTATAAAAGACAGATTGTGCATTCGATCTCCAACCTCACTGGCCCATTCCGCAGCCACATAGGGCTTTTCCATGTGGATTTGGATGGGGTGGGTCAGGATTTCCCTCTCCTTTTATGGCGCGACAGGGGGACGCCTCGTCGCAACCCAGGGAATTACATCTGCTTTGCGATCTTAAACGGGAAGATTATGGATAAGAATCTCTATTTAAGTATCCATGGCGTTCATACTAACATGAGTGAGTGCTCTTTGCATATACACTCGAGTTAAATAAATATATGGAAAGGGATACGATCCAGTCTCTGTCTGTCCTTGGATGCTTCGACACCAGTTGACTCGCTGTAACACTGACAATCGACCTAATTACGCATTCACCGCTGCCCCCTTCTTCAGACTAGAACAAACGTCTCCTCATGTGTTCGATGTCCATAAATCCTAGTCGAAACAACTTGCTTCCACAGCTCCTCACCCCGCAGCTGCCCTGGCTGGTCGGTATAAAAGAATCCACCAAGAGCCTCGCGCGCCATTTCCCACTCACGCAATTCCAGAAACGCCGCGAGATCAGCTAGCTGGTGTACGAACCATGCATGCGTATCTGAATTGTGACCCTGCGCTGCCATCGCGCCAATAAAGAGGATCCAGAGGAGAACGTCTGGCGCGGAGTTGTTAATATGGCTTAGGGTTAGGGTTGGAGCTGAGGCTGGACCGTGGGCTGGGTCTGCAGATCCTCTAGTACTTGGGGGGCAGGGGCAGAGCAGAACGTCTCGTAAAGAGTTGACCAGGCGTTGCATTATGGGATACTCCTGGAAATTCCAGATGCGCATGTTCAGGTAGATGAAGAGGGTGATGCGGAGGGGCTCATTGAGAAGACATGACACCGTGCGCGGCTCCCACACCATATCTGCTGCTGCCGTATACCGAGAGGAAAGCAGCTGGTGTCCGAGGACCAAGAACAGGCTATTATCTGTCAGCAGGGCGGTCGAGGTCTGTAAGCGAGCTGCCTCGTAGTATTGAATTAGACGTTGGGATGCGCGCAGAAGAGTCCTCATGGTATCGGCTAGGCCGCTATACCAGGGAGCCTCGAAAACAGAAGTACCGAGCATGGATAAACGCGCCGTAGTTTCTTTATCTAGGTGCGATACCAAGTCGCTACTCGAGTGGAAGACCATCGTTTCCTGCAGAATCTCGCTCCGCCATCTGGCTATTAAAGGGCGAGCCGGGATTGTATCTGTCAAAGCGGCGTACATGATATCGGAGCTGATGCCAATCTATTCAGGCACGTACTTTTTTTAAAAGGAAAAAGTGGAAGACAGCGCGTACTGGTAGATTTGGAAAAGTGTCTGGTGATCCAGGTGCTCGAGGCCACCATGTATCTGGACCAATGCGTTTAGGCCTTTTGTGTGTACAGCGACACCGTCGAAGTTGCAGCTTATCGCCTGAAAATGATCTGTGAGGGCAGAACATAGGTACAGAGCCACGACGGAGCGATAATACACACCTCTATTGCGCGTAGCGCCGCAACAGTAAGGGTTGTCGACTCGGCCACAACATCCGGATCGTGAAGAAGGTGATTCAGCCTTTTTATTGTGTCTCTTTGCACGCCCAGAAACTGCCCGATTGACTGCTGCAGCTCGTGCGAGGGCGCATTGTTAATTGTGTCCATTGCGACCTTGTGGCCTGCCGCTGAGACAAGTAGAGTTAGGTGAATGACGGGCTCAGAAAGCCCCTGCTGCCACCACCAGGCGCCCATGGGTGAGCTATTGAGCGGATAAGCGAGAGGAAGGATGAAATGCCGGTCTATCCTGTATTAGATGACTTCCCATGACGTCTGAATAGACAGACCCAAAGGTCTACGTACAGTGATGCCAGCATAAGTTCATAAAATTGCTCATTGGAACTGAAGTCGTTGAGAACGGGTCTATAAAGCCCTGGCCGAGCTGGGATTGGGGCCCCCAGATGTCGTTCAGACGCTCAGTCGCCACTGCCGGAGCATGTCCTGGTGTTGCACCATCATGCTTGCTCTTTTCGCCCCGCCTTCTTCTGGAGAAACCCGATGCAGCATCGTATGCGAATGGTAGTCGTTGACGCAGGGCAAGCGACGAAGTCTTGAGCCTCTCCATCCCTGCGAGCCGTTTCTTGCGCTGGTGAGCCTTCTGCGCGAAGCTGGCCTTCGTCCGACTGACCGAGCGATTCTGCGGGTCATCCTGGTCGTAATGAACGAACAGCAAATCTGCGTGAGTGGGAGGGGAAGCACGCTGATTGCTCATTGGAGTGTCCTCGCTGCGAAGGGTTTGTCGTGGTGTTGCAGCTCGCTGCTACAGCTGATGTCCAGTATTTGTACAGGGGAGCTTTTGCGGACCCTTCCCCCGCCCAGTGCATCGCTCGCCGAATTCGAATTCCGTGCTGGTGAATATGGCCCCAAAACCTCGCGCGGTCATTCGATGGCACGTTGGTGGAGCCATCTTCAGCTCGAGTCAGGTGTCGACAGTAATTTGTTGGGGGCCAGAGTGCGAAGAGCGAAGCCGAGAATCGAAAGCACTCGGAGTGCAGATCCACCCAACAAGAGCTCTGGTCCATATCGGCAATCATAGGCATTGGAGGTACGAATCGAATATGCGGCTGAACGAAAAGGAAACAGAAGAGGGAGGCCAGCACTATGGCACTCCGTGCCATGGCTGAGGAGACGGCCGTGGGGAAAATCGCGGCTCGGCCCAAGCCAGCTCAGTGCAGTGATGCAGCATGGCGAGGCCAGAGCGACCTCTTTTACAATTCTTCGAGCACGGAAGGAATTGGGAAGCTTATATACACGTCAGATCTCTTCTGTCCCACAGGATTTGATGAGATGGAGGCTTCCTTTGATGGCACCGTTGCACGCAGGCTCCCGACAAGACAGAAGCCGTCGAGGCCTTCCTAGAAGCGGTTTAGCTGCGGCTGCACACAAACTTGGCACTAGTACACGCGCGATTAGAACAGGAAAGGTCCGGCCTACACATGCGCGACTGGTAACTGCACCTGGAATCCGATCGCCACGCTCGCGATTCGCCCCAACTGCTCCGATGTCACCGCGAAGCTGAACAGGACGTCAGTTGTAGATACCTGCGTTCTAGATACCCAGTACAAGGATATTCGAAACTGCAGCGCCAGTCTCGGCGATAATGGCCCCACAGCATGCTCTCGTGAGGGTGGATCCATCGCTCGAGTGATGGACGTCTTGACGACAACAGCCACCAACGCACTCGAGCATACCAGCGGCATTTTCCCCGTCGTGCAGTACGTCCTCGGGGTGGGATCCAACAAGAGTCCAGGGGCTACCTGGGATATCGTAGACACTGTGAACAACGAGACGAGATTCATCGCGACCGAGTGCACCTTGGAGCTGGTGATCCGCAGCGTTCAGCCGGACATTACAGAGGGAGAGCACGCGGAGACCATGCTCGCCGAGCGGGCCAGATGGGAGACTCCCCACGGCAGCCGCAGCCCCATCGTGGGGGAAAAGAGGAACATGGCCCAGCAGTTGGTCAATGCTCATTTCAGCGTCCATCAGCTACGTCTTCCTGGTAGTTGGCTCGTGATGTGAACGGCATGATCGGGTTTAGATCCTATCAATTGACCCAATGCTGAAACTAGTGTGGGTTATGAGGAATGATTACTGGGCTATCAGGTGCGTTGGTGAGAGCTGTTGCTTATTGTTAAGTCTGGGTTCGGATACTGTAGCGGGCTTCCAGGGTTGTAGAGCAGAAGAGATAAATACAAGAAAACTGATTGAAGTTAACTAACGCCGTATCTGTATGGATGTCAATAGCAATGATGTTTATTGTTAAAGAAGAGTACGTGGGTTCTTAGTGGCCATTCGCTCTTTGCCTAAGATTATGCGTCGAATCCATGCTTCCAAGTGGCTTCCTATGGTTCATCAGAGCAGCTTGCTTTGACTGTAGAGAACTGCCTGTTCAAATATGAGATTAATCAAGTTGGCGGAATAGCACAAGCTATCCACACTGACATGCATGGGTTCCTGGGTTCCCAACGTCTAAGTCGACAAGCTAATGAGTTTAAACGTCATGTTCTAAGTACAAGGCTCACATTTAATATATTTTAGCTAACTCCGCATATAGTCAACGGTCTCCTCGTGCATACGCTTTGGAGAAGTACCTATTTTTTCTGTTCCAGGACCTTGGACCAATCCTGCTTCTTGAAGTAGTTTACAATGCTATCCAACTTTGGAGGCGAGTTCAACTAGAAAAATTAGCAGTTGAAACAGTTAAATACCGGGAACGGACTCACGTCTTTGGGGTGGATGATCGTGGGGTCATCCCGGCCCTCGTAGCCGAACTCGTTGCAATAAGCCCAGTTGTCTTCCAATTCCTGAGCGAGATCCGGTGGCAGTGGAACGTTCGATTCTCCTTTTTTCAACATGATACATTCGGCTTTGACCCCAGTGGCCTGCGTAAACGCCTCGGCGACCTCGCGGAGGGTGCTCCACTCCCTATAACCAATAACGTTCTTTCCGGGAGCTTCTTCCACGAGCGCTTTCACAATCGGTCCAGTGTCTTCCTCAGCGGCGATGAAAGGCAGCTTAATGTCTGGGTCGAGAGGGGCCACAAACTGGGCTACACCATCTGCGGTCTGCAGGGAAGGTCAGCCCTCATCCATCGCACCAGGTCAATTGGGAACAAGACTTACCACCTGAGGTTGCATGATCGGGTTTGACAGGAAATTGCTCAGGAAGAACCCCGCCTGGAAGACACTAGTCTTCTTGAACAGCTCGGGGTACGTTTCTCTCCCGTACTCTTCGGCCTTGGCCTTCGAGTCGAAATGGTAGACGTGCGTGTATTTTCCCTTGGACCACTTGGCCGCGTTGGAAAGAGACGATAACACGAAGCGCTCCAGGGTAGGCACCTTGGCGGCAGCATCAATAACGCCCTTTAATTGCTCCGTCTCATGGTTAGCAGCCCAGACATTAAGCGGTTGGTCCTTCGCCTTGGCTGCGCTTGCAGGGTCACCGTAAAGCCCCCAAAAATCGCTGACGGCAAAAATGGCATTCGCATCCTTAAAGGCCGCCGAGAGAGTTGATGGCTCGTCCAAGTCTGCTTGGACAACCTCCGCGCCGCGGGCAGCCAGTGCTTGGGCTTTTGCGCTGGCAGGGTTCCTGGTCACGGCCCGGACACGCCATTCCGGCTCTTGGAGGAAAACCTCGGCAACTGAGCCGCCCTGGTTTCCCGTTGCGCCGAGGATAACAATCAATTTCTTGTTCGACATTTGGATAGACTGTTGCTCAAGATTGTTGTTGAGTAGATGAGTGACAGAATCGTTTGTTCATGGGAGAGTCGGTCTATATATATGTGCCATTGCTGCCGAACCACGGTTGGGGAACCTTCCACCTCACACCGATACCACTCGTAAAAGCAGGATAGAATGACATTGTTGATCCGGATACCCGGGAGCAATTCCTACTACACCGTCGTTCATCTCCCGATTCATCCAGAGTATCTTCAATTTCCTATGTTTTTGGACTCGAGGATGATTGACAACCAACCCAGCCGGCTGATTAATGAGGAATTACTGATGAGTGATCTAAAAAGGTGGATATTCCTGGTTCCACTTTAGATGCTCTGCAATCATTTCCATGGTTCCACACCGGTGCCAGTTCTCCACCTTTACGACCCAGACCTTACATCGATGTACTTCTGGTTGTCGTCACACACGTTGTCGTACTACTGTGAACCACGCCGTCCTCCGTAGGAGCTTGCCCCACGTTTCATCAACTCTGGGCATGTTTGCAGTTGCAGATCATGTTGATTTCTCATCATTTATCAGCACCTTGTTTGGGATCGTCTCAGCCTCTTACTCCGGAGTACAAGTTGAAAGATCTCCAGTCTCCACACACGACACTGAGCAACGTCCTGATAATACATTCGTCCACGATTGGAGGTCAGCTTATATGGAGGCCGCAGATTCCTGTCTCTATATGTAACCCACCTCAATTGCACTCTATCTAAATTGATTATCGAACCCAGAAAATCAAGTTCTCTCAGCCGCTCCCGCCATGGCTTTTCCCAACCGCCTCTTCGCCCGTTCAACATGGCGCCTGATCGGCCTCGGGCTGACAACGACCGTCTTCTCCCTGGGAGCACTGTGCTTCGTCAAACCATCCACCGCTGCCGAGGCTCTCGGGGTCATACCAACCACCCCCGAAGGTCGCGAGATCGCCAACAAAGCAATGATATTCCTCGGTATACGTGACTTGGCTGTGGCTGCGGCCATGTTTTGGTTTTCTCATCAAGGAAAGGACAAGGAGTTGGGCGGTCTGCTGACGGCATGGACTGCTGTTTGTGTGGTTGATACTTTGGTTACGATTCAGGGGCCAAAGGGATGGGATAATGGGGTTTGGGGATTGTGGGGAGGGGCGGCGGTGGTGATGTTTGGCGGGCTGGGGCTACTGCAGGTGTGAAGTATCGAGATCAATTCGGTCCAGGACTCAACAACGTCGCCGCCATCAACGTTGTCTGGGGGAACGGATCCCGTCGGCGGCGAGGTCTGCGATAACTCCCATGCGCTGGGCCCCGGGGGCGGGAGCGCGCATGCGACTGCAATTGATGAGGCCAAGGAGATGCGGATTGGCGAGTCGGGGTGTGAGTGGGTTGAGGATTGAATAGATGTTTTTGAGTGAGAGGTTACACAAAGTCTTCAACTTGTATGGCATTTTTTGACTGGGTTGGTGTGATCTCATGGACGTAGAATGGAAGAGGAGGATATCTGCAAGCCGGGTTGACATGTCTGTTTATTTTTATTGTTACTGGGAATCCACGACATTCAGTATAGTAATCTCGTTGGGGCGCACATCTTTGAATTTATTCTGCTCTTAGCATTTCTCGTGGCAGGGTGAATGCGCTTTAGTTATAGTCTTGAATGCACTTGGCCTGTAAAAGAGGATATAGTTATTACAAGGAGACGGTGTAGGCTATCCCATCTATATATATTTTGTGCAACATCACTATATTAAGAAGAATCTAGCAAAACAACGCAGAGACTTTCCCTCTAGTCAAATTTGAACATCAACAAGCGCCCGTAAAAAGTCGCTGCGACCAACAGTCCATCCTTTGCAGCCACACCAGCGGGCCTATACTGGACTAGGAGCCTTAGGACCTCCTCCGCCCCTTCAACAATCCAGCCTGAATCAATAAAGAGCCCCCTTGCGGTAGTCCGAGGATTGGCCGGGTCTGGAAGAAGGTATTTGAGGCTAGTCCCGCCGACAACACACTTGGCTGTCGATGACCTCGATGAACCATAACGTAATTCCTGGCCAGTCCGCTCAACCCGGTACATCCGATCGACCCGACCGATTCGATACACTATACAAAATGCTAGTTTTTAAACTTGAATAGGTCAAGTATCTTAAGCTTATATTATTATTACGTGGTAACCATATATATTGTATATATTATTAGTATATAACAAGATAATAGCTCCTAAAACTAAGTAAATCTTTTGGAAAAATAAATTACACTGTATTTGATTTTATTTTGATTTATCTATAGTATTTAGGGCTATTCGTACTTATACGGGTGCCTTAAAGGTTCTAATGGAGGTTGAAAGCTTGGTTACTTAGTTTAAAAACAAGTAAACTCGAAGTAGTTGAGATATTCAGGTTTAAAAAAAAGGCATTTTGTATAGTGCATTGGGTGATCGGATCGATCGGATCGACCGGGAATTACGTTATATCTGGTGTCCCTGATGATTTTGTTTGCTGGGGCGAGAAGCTGGCCTGCCGCTTGGAGAGAATGCGAGGTGTTTCTACCGCCAGAGCATACCATCAGGTGGATCAATTTCCCTAATAATCTTTCCCTTGGTGGTCCTCCAAACGCCCACTACCCGGTCGCTACCAGCCGTGGCAAGCATCAGCCCATCTGCAGAGAAGGCTACAGCGGTGATTCCCACATTGTGGCATTTGATGGTCTTTCGCAGCTTGCCCGATGATGTATCCCACACTCGGATTGTCTCGTCAGTTGCCAGAGCCACCAGGATGTCGCTGTTTGGAGGGAAAACCAGGGCCTTTATGCGGGGTGTGTGGCGCCGGAGCCCATGAAGGAATTTCCCGGGCACCACATGCCACAGAAAGACTCCGTGGCCAATGCCATCCCCTCTTCCGGAAGTCATATCTGGTGCTCTTCCTCAAAATGCTCTTGGTGGTCATATTGACGAAGACAAGCCACCTTGTATCGCCGGACTCGGCCAACATGACTATCAGGCGGCGGTTCTGTGATAAGATTGTCCACGGCACAGGAGCTTCCGAGTGACATTTAAGGAGCTGAAGAAGGCGACGATTCCACTCCTCATGCTGACCAACAATCTTCGGCAGGCGGGCGTGATAGTTTACCTAGGATGAAAGTCGCTGTTGTAAGCATTGGCATGTGTCGCTTCTGTCAGTGTGTAGCGAATCAAAGGGCTTGAGATCAAGCCCAGCGCTGTGATTGCTTCTTCATGTTGAGTGATAGTGTTGGTGAGAGGCTACAAGAACAAGTCAGTCTGGCTGCGTCGGACAAACGAGCAACTCGAAGAGAACCAACATTATAAAACACCAAAACACCGACTCAAGCAAGCGGAGCATGTGGCTCTGCACTGACTGCTGCGGAGATGAAATCCTTGACCGAGACGATTGCCGGCCTGTTCTCGGACCATCACCGGCTTGCCGCCGACCGTGAATCCCGCACGGGAGGCTTCGGCTTCGACAAGCTGCTGCTGGACAAGCGTCTGGAGGCGCTGCTCGGTGGTGAGATTGGGCTTCTGTGCAGGCTGCTGGTTCTGGCTCTGTGCTGGAGCAAATCGGCCTCGAGGGCCCTGACAGGGTCCGGTGCTTCATCAACAAGCTGTTCGTACGCATTGGTCCAGAGACTCTTTAACAAGAGAGTCCTAGGTTCATCGACATTTTCGGCCAAGATCTGCGGTGGGGGAGAGTCTTGCCAGGACTTTGTCAGAGCGGCAGGTGCAGGCTCCAAATTCTCGGGCACTGAGATCGAGGGGCTCGTATCGACGGCTTGGCCTGAGGGGACCCCGCACGGCGCCTTGGTGAGCTTCACCTTCCTTTACCCTCCCTCTCCTCGCCTGAACCTACTCCTTGACCCTTTTAGGCATAAGGTAGCATCAGAAATGTACATTCTGACACAACTCCAATCGGAATCCTGCCCTATTCACGCCCAGCCACAGTCCCGGCTCTTGTCTCTCCCATACGAGCTCCGCGCCGTGATTTATAAGGCCGTCTTCTCACGTAATGTCATTCACCTGTCGACGATCTGTGCAGAGGATACAGAAAGGATAGAGAGGGTCTGTCATACGTGGTTGGTCTATCTCATCGCCTCTACACTAGCTATGCTGCCTATACCGGCCATGCCCGTATACCCGTTGACAGGTTTCATGTCCAGGTGCATTGAACATTGGGACGCTCGCTGGAACTATGTCCACACTGCTTGCTCGAAGCATCCCATTAGCGCGGGAAATTTGCTCGGATTCCCTCTCACGTGTCGACGCGCAGTACGTTATGTCGGGTCCATTCGGAACATCCCCAACGAAACAATACTAACACGCAGCGGACTACAGTACCTCGAAAGCATCCAGCTACTCTACGCGCAGCACACATTCAGCATGGACGGCAGCCACGCGCACACCTTCTGGACCTTCTACCGTAAGACACCCATGTGCTATCTGAACGCCCTTCGCTCCCTGCGTCTGATAACGACGCTCGTGCCGCCAAAACAGCCCTTGACCTCAAGGGTGTATCCAATCGTCAAATCGCAATACATCGGCGCCTGGCAAGCCATTTCGGGCCTCCCAAGTCTCCAGTCCCTCCTCGTCACCTCGACGTATGCCTTCGTCATGAGCAGGGACCACCTCCTGCAAGACGCAGAATTTATCAACCCAATGAAAGCTGTCCAGCAGCGCGGCCTGAAGCATTTCGACGTCGTGCTTCATGTCACCCAGCTGTTTTTCCCCCGCAACGCTCAGAACACACTCCGTGAGCACAAGCTCCTCTGGGAGAGTTTTGAGATTGAGACGGCTGGTGCTTATGGAAGTGCGGGACTCTGGGAGGGCATGCATCCGGTCTGTCGCTTGATCGCGATGAATGTCGCCATGAAGAATGCGCCTGTTCGGGGACAGATGCTTGCAGAGAGGGACTTAATGGCTTGGATAGATCAGTTTGGTCCGGCCTCGTCGGGCCTGGGGTTCAATGGTGCGGATGCGATGGGTGACGCGAAGAGGCTACGGCTTTATGAACGGCCATGGCCTGGGGCTCAGCATGAGAGGCAAGGGCCTGTGCAGGAGGCCGCGAAAGCCACAGCGGAAGCGGCGATGAATGCTGTAAAGGAAAAGTATCAGCATGCCCGGGTTACTTGTGAGTTGCAGGCCGGGGACTTGGAGAATATCAACCGGGCAGTGGATCTGGAGTCGATGAACAGGGCTGTCAAATATCTGTACAAGTATCCTGAGCTTCCTAAGGGAGAGGGGGCGCCAACCCTGAAATACCTCATTGGTGCATAGAACAGAAACACCGAAACCAACTCGGCTGCTGCTCTTTGAGTACTCTGCCACCAGGCCAATGTTTTGATGCAGTATCTTACCTTCCCGTGGCCCAGTGAATTCCGGTCACAGTGTAGTTTGGCTCCAAGGCCTTCTTGTATACCATTACATGTCCTCTGGCGTATGAAGAACGCCTTATTAGATAGTGAGACATGGCGGCCCAGGAGATCTCATTTTATCACAACATTGAACCGAGATAGAGTGAAAAACACCGGGGTGGGCCAGAGGGGGTTCTTTCATGAGCCAAGTCTTCCAAGCCTCTTCCAAGCCTCGCTAGCCCTTTTGAACAACAATGCTAAACTGATTGTAGGTGGCTTATATTGCCCTTGACTCAGCCAGCGAGGCCCCTCAGACGACTCGCGCAGTCTTAAAAATACAGTCCAGGCCCCCTCCTCTAGACGCGACTCCATGTGACCGATTTATCTCGCAGCCCTCCGTCTGTATCTTCTGATCCTAAACGATGAAACGCACAGGCCACGGACGGGATCCCTTGTCTCCAACACACTCCTGCCCGTTATGCGGCGTCCCCCTCTACCCCGACGCTCTCTCTGGTGATCACATCCCCCCCAGGGCCCCCTTCAACGCCCCACCCGCGCCATGGCCCACCGATCGCCGCCCATGGTCCACCGAGGTGCGAGCGCTCGTCGCGCAGGATGTCGAGCGCGGAAATATTTTCCTGGCGGGTGTCGGCGTCGCCACCGTCCACTTGTGTGTCAAGGTGCCCCTTAAGAAGAGTCAATCTTACCGGGACGATCCGCCATTGGAAAGACTGTACCTCAATGAACTCCCGTACCATCCAGGGCCGGTGGTTATAGCCTTTCATGATGCGTGCTGGAGGATTCTGTTAAACCAGCTCAAGGGATCCGTCGCCGAGGGGGATATTATCGCATTGGTCTTCCATCAGCTTCATGAAGCAAATCGAACTTGGCAGCAGCCCGACCTAGGCCTTGACTACGGCCAGACATTTGAAACGCGCGAAGCGGCGGAGCGAGCTGATCCATTTGAGATTCGCTCGCTGGAAGAAATTGAACGTGCTGTCCCATCAACACTAACGTGGTTGACCAAAGACCACGAAGAATGGACAGCAGCACAAACCAGCGATCCATTTCACAAGCTCTCTACAGAAGTGCTTCATGAGGTACTCTCCTATCTTTCCGTCAACCAGCTTTCCTCGGTGCGTCTTGCAAGCCAGAGGTTACTCTCGGCCACTAAATCTCTCCCGCAATCATACTGGCGACGCCAATTTGCCCTGGGTCATCCGGGCGACTTTCTCGCCGCTGACCTTCGTGTTGCCAGAGACTGGCGTAGATTGTACTTTGGCGTCCAATTCCTTCTCCGCGAGGGCTGCCCAACGCTGGCAAACCGGCACAGGATCCGCAACGTCATTGAACCGATCGCGGCAACCGTTCAAGTAGCCTCAATGTTACCGGATCAACCTTATGGTATATTAGTTCGCCCATTAGATCCCCAGAATATTCCGTACCGGCCTAAGGAGTTTCAACTTGATGGGGCACTTCTGCACGACCTTCCGCCGTTCGTGCAGCCCGTTCGTTCTCTGATCGCTGAACGCGCAGGGGAGGATTTCCGGATCCTCTTCCATCGAGTCCTTGTTTTCAATTCGGCATTTCATTCGCAGGGGGGTCGGTTAGGTGTCACCCTGGTGCAGATTGGAACGAGACGGTACATTTCCGGCGTCAAACTCTTCACCCCAGAGGAAGACGACACGAACGCACAGCAAATCGGATTTCCTATGCCAATGGAGGCGTCCATGCATATACCATCAAATTCGTCCCTTCAAGCAGTCGAAGTCGCCTTTCGACCTGAGGGGCTCATGGGTGTTAGATTCATATTCAAGAACAGCGCCAATTCACCCTGGTTCGGGCAGCACAGCGGCGAGGGTATTACGCGCGGCATTCTGGACGTCCCAGTAGGACAGGCCCATTGCAGTCTGCTGCTAGGCTTTGATGTATGCGTTGGTTCGGAGACAGGCCGACCCCCTGACATCTGCTAACGTTGCATAGAGATTCAAAATCGTCTCGCTTGGATTTAACTTGTTCTCAAACAGCCCTCCCCCAGAAGATCATCCCGCTCACCTTGAAGCCCCTGAAGCGCTCGACATCCAAAACTACCTGTGGACGCCACACCCTCCCCTCCATGAAGACACCACCTTTGGCCCTATACTGCCAGCCATGTACGATAAGGGTTTCGGACCTTTGAATGGACCCTTATGCAACATCGACTTCGGTGGCCCTGGTGGCCATCTCCTGAGTAAGCTGACTAGAATGGTCTTCTATATGGAGAGTATGGCGAGGCCGTTTAGTGGTGTGGAGTGTCAGTATCTGGACCAGACGACGCGACGCTTTGGGACTACTACAAAGGGAGCAGCCTGTGAGATTTCATTTCTGATTGACGGGCCGGCCGGGGAGCGTATCAGCCACGTGAATCTGTTGGTTTCTCCGAGGATTGGGATGGCTGGACTGCAGCTCTCAACGAACCATCGTCGCAGCGCTTTCTTCGGCACGATTCAGAGCCGTCTTGAGTCTGGTGCAATAAGCCTACCCGAGATACCCGATGGCGAGGTCATAACGGGATTTGTGGCATCGAGGCCGGTGAGACTATTTTGCCTCTCTTGTATAGCACTATGGATACTGACCAAGATTTCCAGCAAGGACACAGCCCGTCCGGCTTCGCTCGCATCGGCATCCAGAGCCAACGACTGTACCAGAGCGAGCCCGCCACTACACCACCGAACAACATCCTCTACAGACCCTACCCATCCCACTAGAGGAGGAAGCGCAGCTCAAGAGTAGAATAAGGTCGTTTGTTAGTGGAAGAATCGATTACACATACCACACGCACGCCCCGCTGGCTGCATTGAAGATGATCACAGCGTCAATCGGTATACCCGGGCGATCCCGCTCTGAGAAGGCCATTTGCGGGATGAAGCTTGAGTATCATGATAATACCCCGACTGTTATACTGGGACAGTGGTTTCAGGAGCATACCGCGTATGATGTTTTGACCGGGGAAACAGTTCGATCGCTTGTTGTTTATTATCGGCATAGCACCGAGGAGAAAAAGCTTAATGGCGTTTATAAGCCCACGAGAAAGACGACGGTTGAAGGCATCCGCATCGAGACCAGCACGTCCCGGGGTCTCATATTTACTGCACCTGGTGCGGACCTCGCGAGCCTTGAAGAGCGCCAGGCCCACTTTTGGCAGCCCCATGCGGCAGAGGAACATGGGGTACATGATCCTGTGCGTGCCACCGTTTTTGTTATCTCAGATGTGTTTCGAAGTCAAGGTGGTTATGCTAATTGTGCTAATGTCCCTAGGCCACGCTTGCCTGGGAGTTGAATGCTGACACGGACGCACTCCGCGCAACCTGCCCTTCATGTACGCCGGAGACGACGAGATACCGTCCGTCTCCTGAGCTTCTGGCTAGCACGTCCCGACCACGCGTCATTCAAGGTATGAATTTTTGACCCTCGTCTGATTCAGATATAGTTTGCCATGCCGCAATGCAGTGCACCGAAGACGCCTTCAATTCCTCTAACTGGTTTACTGGGCGTCTGGAGAGACTTTTTCTTCTTTATTTGCAGTCAGCAACAAACATTTTCACCGTATATCATTCGTGTCTTGGGCGATGTAAGATCGTATTGGAGGGATACCTGTCCGGGTTTCGGAGGAAATCTGCATCTTTTCCTACGACCGAGTCCACATGTTCAGAGTCAACAGGCCCCTGGCGCTCGGCAGTAACAGAAAATGCTGCACACCCATGTTTCATACAGCCATAACACAAGTCATGCAGCCTTATTAAACCGCTTTAATTCGAATTCTTTCCCTATCTTTATACACATACAGCACCCTGGAAAGTCGCCCACCTACTGCCCAAGATGCTTGATGATGTATGCCGTAACGGCTTCCTTCATCTTCCCCTTGCAACACCCTCGAGCTCGCAACTCGAGATAGTAGAATGTCGCTAGTTAGAGCATCAGAGGTTTTCAGGCGATCGCGAACAGAGCGTATTCTTGAAAACTTGAGCTCTCGGAAGTGTGCGATTTGGAGGTGTTGTTGCTGTGGACCATCTCCAAATTGCCAAGCCGGCTCCAAAGAGTCAAGCCTTTGTGCCTCCACTAATAAAGGAGTATTTAGGCCGATTTTTTGCCTCGAAACTCCAGACCCAGTGAAACTCGCTCAAACGCTGTTAAGCCTCCCTATTTTTCCTCCTCGATCTCTCTCTTTCCTTCTGAACCGAACTTTAACGCTCTCTCGCCAGAATGTCCTCGCTGACCTACATCAACGAACCCGGTGCTGGCCAAAAGCACAGCGACCTGTGCCACTACTCCCAGGCCGTCCTCCTCCCTGGAAACATCGTTAAATGCGCCGGACAGGGTGGCTGGACCAACTCTGGTGATCTCGACGCCGAAAATGTCCGCGGTCAGGTCGACCTTGCCTTTGAGAATGTCGATCGGGTACTATAGGCCGCGGGTCTGAGAGGATGGGAAGATGTCTACCTTGTCCGCTCGTACCATGTCGATATGGGGTCTTCTTACGATTATGTGGTTGAAAAGCTCAAGACGCGTATCCCCGGACACCGCCCTGTTTGGACTGCTATTGCTGTCCCTCGCCTTGCTTTCCCGGCGATGCGGATTGAGATTGAGGTGGAGGCATTCAAGTCTCAATCATAGAAATGCAGATAGCTAAATAGCGCGGTACGTCCTGCCACTAACCTGTCCGAGATATAGCATCGATTAATATGGAATCGGGTTTAGCTCAAAACCATGCGAGACGCCTTGCAAGGAGTCGGAAAACTGGATATTCTTTATGGATTGATCTCAAAACATAGCTCCATTTCATGTACCATCGCGCCTCCATAACAGGTCATGTCGTACTCAGGAGCTGGTATTTTACCCAGGCGGGCACTGGATGCCACAGATAACATAATATAGAACTTGTCATTTTCTTTGCCAAGTGTTGTCGTAATGTGTCTGGGGGCATTAGGTATAGCCCAAACGCAAAATATGAGAAGGCAGATGGCTCTATATGTGATCGCTGTAGATGGGTCAAGTGAGTGATTGTAGGATTAGTGTGTTCCTCTTGTATTGAAGCTTTGCTGGCGTGCATGCATATACCAAGTACCAAGATCTTGACTTCTAATTTTCAGCAGTGATGTGCAAGTAAAGGCAGTAAATCGTGCAAACGCCGTATGGGCTAATCCCAAATAGGAAAGGGCTGAAGGTTGAAATACCCGAGCAAATTTGGGTCTCCACGGAACCACCACTGGAGAACATTCACCTCCGTCCCCTGAAACCTCCAACCAATTCTCGCATTTACTCAACCTACGCCTTTCACATTCTTGGAGCGGGCTCTATAATGGAAGGGCAATTGGGGCAACTATCACAAGATACCCCAACGAACAGAAGAAAGCCTCGCGTATGCCCTTACTGCAAACGCCCTTTTCGGCGGTACGAGCATCTCCAAAGGCACCTCCGCATCCGTTAGTGCAGCCATTTCTAAGTAGACCTGGAATACGTATCGTGATGGCTGAATATATTGAATCCTAGATACCAATGAAAAGCCGTACAAATGTGATTGCGGTGCTTCGTTCAGCCGGCAGGATTTGTTGAGGCGTCATCAAAGCATCGGCCATGCCCCAATCATCCCTTCAACGCCGGATCCCTCGCCCACCGGCGTCGTTGAAATCAGCAACGTTGAGTCGCGAGCGGATACCTCGTATATCGGTGCAGCTGAGCCCTTGACGGAGGCGATAGACTCTCGGAATATCCCGACTGCCCCAGTCGGTCGGAATGGCCCACTTGGGGATGGACACTGTGAAGGTGAGTTCATCGTAAATTTGCATGGAGGGTTGGATTTAGGGCGATATCTGTGGCTACATGGTCTTAACACCTTTTAATGTATTGCAGGAAACTCGCTATTCAGCGCCCAGGACCTCCTGGTCCTTCAAGACCTGGAAATGTTCTGCAACAACCTGGGGCCTAATAATGAATGGTATCTACCGTCTGACCCTAGCATTGTCCAAATATTTGCTGGCGATACACACTCCAACGCCAGCGCCCTGCCCCCGCCGTCCATTATACATCCACCCGTCGAGCATCCGCCAATATCGGAACAGGTGCTGAGCAAGCTCCCTACTGAGAGAGAAGCCGTCGGTAGGTTTGGTATACTTCGAATGATGTGAGCAGTCTGACCAGTGCCACAGCGGAATTCGGAGTTCTGACTTTCCCAATCCTGACTGTTACATCTCAACAGCGAGAGCGACTTTTACACGCGCTTATGCAATGCCACTCCTCCAAAGCCAGTAGCAGCCTACCGTCCTGCCACTCACTGACACGGTTTATTAATGGATTTCTCGATGGATTCTATCCGCATATGCCAGTGGTTCATATGCCAACATTCAGAATCAGCGACGGTGCGCCAGAAGTTCTCTTGGCCATGTGTGCTCTCGGTGCTCAGTACCGCCACGAGAATCGGAAAGCGGCAATACTGTTCCATGCGGCCAGAGATCTACTCCAGCACAAGGCGAGGAATGGGGATTGGTTGGCACCTAATAATATCTCTCGCACAGCGGACCAACAGGTTTACACTCCCAGTCACCACACATTGCAATATCGGCAGACCATGGATGAGGCGCGCTGTGCTTTCCTACTCATTGCATTCGCAGCCTGGCAATGCGACGAAACTATAGCCCGCGAGGCGTTCAATCTGCAGAGCTTCTTGGCCAGATGCACCAGAGAATGTGGGCTGGAAGAGACTGACTACCCCACGAATGTCACGACTGACTGGCATTCTTGGATCCAACAAGAGACAGACAGGAGAGTTAAACTTTTCTCCTTTGCCTTTCTCAACCTGCAGTTTGTTGCATTTGGCACGCCACCAGCTATCCTCGCTGATGAAATCAACCTTCGCCTTCCATGTAGTTGTCTTGAATGGATCGCTCCAGATGAGCACAAGTGGAATCTTGTTAGGAGGCCGGGCCATCGAGAACAGATGCTGTTCCAGGATGCCCTTTGTCATGTCATGAAATTCCCTCAAGAGGCCAGTTCAGCAGACACACCGGCTGTACCTTCTCCTTTGGCAAACTACATCCTCATTCATGCTCTCATCCAGAGGGTTCTACTTTCGTATCATGTTATCGGGCCGTACAATGACTTGACTAATGATTCGATGAAAGGACAAAAGGAAATAATGCGGTAAGTCAACCATCCCGTTGACCGAGTTTTACTCCCTAATCCACAACGCAGAAACGCCCTGCACGCATGGACCTCTCTCTGGCAGCGAGCCCCGGAATCGAGCCTAGATCCTCGAAACCCGAATGGCCCCGTGCCTTTTACATCGACCGCGCTACTGGGGGTTGCATATATCCGTCTGGGTTTCAACCTAGGCTCGTACAAGCTGCTTCGGACCCGCAACAAGGAGGAAATCGCGGCTCGGCTTCTGCGAATACCGCAACTCCCGCCGGGTCCACACCTTCTTCCGGCGGCTCTGCATGCGACGCATGCGCTTAGTATACCCGTCAAGCTGGGCGTGAATTTCGTGGCCCGGAGCCATGCTTTCGTGTGGAGTGTGCAACACTCGCTTTGTGGGTTGGAATTTGCGATCTTCCTCAGCAAGTGGTTATCTTGTCTCGCTGACTGTCAGACGCGAAGATCTCTGGATGGTACGTGCCTTTTCTACATCACTCCATAGAAGTTCCCGTTTTCCCTAACATGAATACTAGAACACGAAGCGCGGCTTGTGAGTTGGATCAGCGATATCGTCGAAGAGGGACGAGCATCAGGAGATGACGATTTCTGGCCTAGACCTTCAAACCCGTCTGAATGTGCGTATCTTGGCTTTGCGGTTGTCAAGCTGTGGGCACGCCTTATAAGAGGGAACGAACAATGGCCGTTGCTCGGAGTCATTGGCGATGCGCTTGATATGTACGCCGATACGTGGGAGCGAGATTTCATGAGCTCGCAGACGGTGGTATCAGGATCAGTCTAGACAAATACATATACACTGTTCTAAATAGCGGGTAATCAAACTTTTTCCTCAAACCTCGACCTCCGCCTCAACGCCTCCCCAAACCGATAAAGCCAATGAACCCCCACCGCACAAACAACTGTCAACCCCGCCAAAATACTACAACCCACCCCAACCCCCAGATGCACATAAAGCGGCCTCGAAAACATAACAGCGCCGCAGGCAAACGCACTGCGCGTAAAGTCCGTAGCCGCAAAGACGCTTGCCGCATAGTGCGGATAGCACGCGGGCACGTAGAGGAACACACACTGCATTAGGATGAAGACGCACGCCGGGTAGATGGCGATTCCGATTGTAGGCACGATCCAGTGGATGGTGGGGCGCGAAGCCCAGCCGAAGAGGAGCAGGGCGAGCGGGGGGCCGATGCAAGCGTATAGGGCTGGGACTAGCACTTTCTCGTGGTCTGAGGCGGGAGTGCTGTTTTCTTGGTCTTGGTTTTGGGCTGTTGACGGTGCGTTTCTGCGATGGTGGATATAGTATAGATTGTAAATTGCGAAGGAGATGATTGATCCGACCACGATTGCCAGGAACGCCAGTCCCATTTCGCCCAAGTTGAACCCGTATATGTCTTGATAGACGATTGGGAACGCTTCGAAGAAGGAGTAGAAGATGCCGTAGGTGAGGGAGGTGTAGCAGTTCAAGAACAAGATCGCCGGGTCCAGGAGTGTTATTCTCGAGGGGATGAGCAGGGATTCACGGACAACAACAGAGAAAGAAGTATCCCCTTGTAGAACATCAGCCTTCGTCCAGTACTTGCGTGTTCCAGCTTTGTCCCTCCTCGCAAGGCGTCGGGCGCGCCGGTGTAGGATGGTAGCAGAGCTCGTCTCAGGGAGCAGTAGGAGAAGAATGAGGACTGGGGCGGAGGCGATCAGAATTTCCCACATGGAGAACCGCCAGCCAAGAACTGGGATTGCAAATCCAGCCACTAGCACGCCGATAGGGGGTGCGCAGAAGACACACAACACCCAGGTTGCCATTGCGTGAGGTAACATCTCGACGAGTACATGTCCGCAATCGAGGCGCCACCGGTAGCCAGGCAAGGGCTGCCGAAGAATCCTTGGAGGAAGCGAAGGAAGTGGAAGCTAATGGCCGAGGGGGCCAAAGCAGTGGGTATGCTCACAGCGCAGTAGAGGACGAAGGACATGACGTATGGAAGATTGCGGCCGATGCGAGGAATCTCACTGAGGGGACTGAAGAACATGGGCCCGGCACCATAGCCTAGGCTGGAGAGACAGTTAGTACAAAGATCGCAGAAAATAATAAACAAAGCTTGCCACTTACACGTAAAGAGATAGTCCCAGAGAAGCCTCAGCCTCGCCAACCTCGAATTCTTCAGCAAAATCACCTTCGCTAGGAGTGTAAATCGCGGCGGCCATGTATACCACAAAGCTGTAGGCTCCGATGACCCCAAGCACAAATGCTTTCCTCCCTTGAGGCCAGTTATGAGGGTTCTCCTTGTCATCCGCGGAATACCAGTCCACGCGAATACCGGTATCATCGTGGAATGGTACGGGGTTCTCGTCAATTGCCTCTCCGCCATACGAATTCTCTTCCGGGTATGTCAACCAAGATGGTTTATCGAATAAACGAACAGTGTGTCCGAGTAAGCTATCGCGTACCCAGTGAGCATGCATTGAGTTAACAAGAACCTCTCTGTCTCGCAACAAGGAGCCCAAGATGCCCGGTAAAAGTATAGCCGCGATAGACTTGCGATATGTCAAGCGTCTGGTCTGAAAACTGGTTGACGACAACAATGTTTGACGTGGTTCACATTTAAAGGAAAGTATCGCTGTTATTAGTCCAATGGGCTCGATTTGTCTGTTTTCTATTGATTATCAGCTGAACACCTCTCCATGGAGGTGTTGTTGGAGATGGTTGGAGGTGGTATCTCCACCACCTCCAAGAAGAACGAGTCGGCACGGCGGCAGATCCACTTGAACCATCTATTGGGACAATAAACCTCTGCTAGCAAGAACTCTTAATGGTATGTCATGGATAAGTGACAAATGATTGATATTGTATCTGTTTCAAACTACAAATGCTTACGCGACTAAACTGCGCAATCGAGGCCAGGAGGCACACCTCACCATCTTGATTTAGCCCGTGCCCAGCATGTAGAATTCTTGTTTATTTTGCATTCTCGGCTGCAACAACCTGGTAGGGCAAGCGCTTAAAAATAACTTTCTAGCCCCTGTTGCTAGCGGGATAACGGTATATGGCCCCTTGTGACTCACTATACGTCTGTGACACTCTGTGCATATACTCCTGGCTAAGCACAGCCCCAACCGTAAAGAGATCCGGAGACGATGAGGCAAAATAGACATATGTTGGCCATCCTTCGGGCTTCGGGCTTGACCTCTTCCTATCAGGTCAATAGAGAACTACTTAGTGCACTGGAAGTGCAAAAGTATACTAATACTATCTAGGACCCCGACCACGTGCCGCACAACAAACACATGGAACACCCTGCTCGAACAAATCGCAAGAGATTTAACTAGCCTTGGCAACAGTATCAGTACATATACTCGGCACTTGTGATTGGATTCGGTGAGATGGTCAGACCGTCTGGTGGTGGCTGAGGGCTGCCAAGCGCAACGCTCATCAAAAGACGCTTCGGCCTTGATATATAGCTTCATGTGTACCTTCTTCTTCCCACTCTGGGCAGTATTTACTTCACTTCAACCTTCTGATCTTTCCAAGATTACAGCCATGTCCGACGGTTCCGAACAACAAACCTTCCCATTCATGCAGTTCCCTCTCGAGATCCGCCGCATGATCTGGAAAGAATGCCTCCCTCGCCGCGTTATCGAATTTGAAAGGCGCACACATAACCGGGCCACTGTATGTCAGCGCAAGCGCACAACATCAACAAACCTAAAGATCCCCGCCCTGGCGCACGTCTGCAGCGAGTCCCGCGCCGTGGTTCTGGAATCTGGAGGGAGCTGGACAACCCTCGAGTTCGACAAGACGGGGTGGCTGAATCCGGACCGCGACGTGATTTTCCAGCACTGGAAACGCAAGGACGGAACTAACGCAGAAGGAGTGCACTTCCGTGACTGGGACGATATGATCTCGGCGAATAGAAAGTCAGCAATCCCCAACGTAATGCAGTTCCGCGGTCGGTGCCAGGGCATGGGGGTTACCGCAGACAATTTCTGCGTATTCTATCCGTCGCTGAACAATCGGCCAGAGGAAACGCCATGGCAGAAGGGGGCGAGCTGGCTGATTTACCACTTTGACGATTATCGGTCGAGCGATGAATGGCTGGTTAGCATGGACATGTGTATTATCCATGCATCCCCGGAGGCGGGGCGACGGTCTGGGCTCTTTGGGTTGGTGGGGGATGCACCGGTGCAGCTGGTTGATGTCGCTGATGTGGAACGGATCGCGCGATTCCGACAGCTGTGGGCATCCGCCTGTCCCGAAGACCTGGAAGCGGAGTGTTTCTTTGCGTCTGTCAAGGGACTCCCCAAGAGGGTGCAGAGGTGGCGAGAAAAGGTCGAAGCAGTCTGGGTGTATAACGACTGGTTCAAAGCCTACCAAACAAGATTCAAACATGTCTCGAACCCAAAGGAGATCTGGCTTGGACATCGACATAGACGCAAAGGAGGACACTGCAATAGTTTGCGTCCTGAATACCTATCCACATCCCATCGCCGTGGGCCACGATACTATGATGATTATGATCTAAGCTATGACGTCGATCTCGACCAGTTCTCGCTGAACAGAGACCATTCATTTGTCCGTGAGAGTCTCGCTGTGATGCCACGACTGCTTCCCAAGATCATGTTTCGTCACTGTACGGATAATTGTCACCTTCCCAACTCTGGCAGAAGCAGCCATCTTGCCGTCAAGGGATGAGGTCAAGATCCTGCCAGTCAGCAAAAGGAAAAAGGGAATTAGCAGCAAAATAGCCTTAATGACCCGCCCAAGTCCTATAATAGGTATATACAATAATCAAGAGGTTTCGCTTAATGACTACCACTGAGCATGGGTAAGCAATATATATATATTGGGAGCGTTTACGGATATTAGAATTTTCCTGCCCCCTTCACATAGCAGAAATGACGTTTAAAGGACTCTCGGCCTCTCCTAATACTGTGATCCAGGTATAGCCAACACGTACCATAATCTCTGATCAGTGTTGTGGCCTAACCCCTAGTTCAAACTGTGGTATGTCTGGAGTGTCTGAGAATCGTTTTCGACCCACTTTACCTGGCTCCCTAATGGCCAGTTATGTTGCTACAACCATGAACCCCATCGTCAATCAAAGCCCGGCTAGCTCAATCGGCAGAGCGTGAGACTCTTAATCTCAAGGTTGCGGGTTCAACCCCCGCGTTGGGCTTCATTTATTTTTTCCTTTTCTTTCATTTTTTTTTTCGCCATCTAAATGAATATTTTCGATGTTGGGACGGACAGGCAGTCTTCGCTTTCAGAGGATAGAGCGTCCTCAGCGTCGGCTAAAATATCAACCAATTATAGGCAGTGAGAGATACAATGTCGAAACAGGCACATTTCATTCATCTATCGGGAGGATTGCAGATATACCCAAGCTGAATACATGGTTTGAATGGCGTGTTTCAATAATTGCCCCCCCATACAGCTTGGTCATAGGCACCAAATTGGCAATATCCCGTGCCTTGTAGCTAGGTGTAAGCTTGGTCTGGGCACGTGCGAAGCAGGGTTGGTATGTACCACACGGCCTTTTATCCAACCTACAGAGTATAAACCAGCTTCCCGCCACTGACCTTATTCGCCCTAAGCTCATCCATCCCCTTAAGAACCCCTTCAAACCCATTGCCCCCCCGATTAACAAACGTCTTGGGCGCCTTGAGCTTCCCTTGCTCCAGAAGCTGCCTCGCAACCTCCCAGACCTTCTGCGCAAACTCAAACTCATCCGGCTGGGGCGGAACCTCCTCATACCTCCTGAACCGCTCTCCAAAGATCGAATACGCAAGCGTCATGTACGGCCCGTCGACCTTCGGGTTAATGGCGAGGACCTCGTCCTTGTTCACGGGCATGATGGACGCGTACTTGCCGCCGTCGGTGCTGAGTGCGTTTGCGATGATGCTCCCCCCGCTTCCCGTGCAGTCCCAGGCGAGCGTCAGGGCGTTGTTGGTGTACGTGCGGATGTCGGCTCCGGCTGTTGGAGACTTGTAGTCGTAGACTGTCTCGGCGCCGAGGGACTTGAGGTAGTCGAAGTTGTGTGGGGAGGAGGTTGCAATGACCTTGAGGCCGGACAGGCGGGCGAATTGGATGCCGTAGATACCTGTTGCGGTGCTACCGCCGTGGATGAGGATGTACCGCGCATCGTTTTCCTTGGTGGATTCTGTTGGGAATGGGAGTTGGAGGGTTTTGTAGAGTCCTTGGCCCTGTGTGATAGTGAGATGGTTGCAGACAAGAGGTATCAAGGTACACTTACGACTGTAGAAATGGACACGCCCAGCGTCGCGGCATCCTCGTTGCTAACGTTGTCTGGTATCTTGATCTGAACATCGCCTTTGACAACGATGTAGTTGGCGAACGCTCCATTCTCAATTTGGGTGCGGTCACTAGGAACCTATATTAGCATGTATTTGATAAAAAAGAAAGAGTAATTCAATCTACCATCCATGGACCATCCCAGTAATGCGGTCGCCCTTCTTGAACGCCTTGGTAACCTTCGGTCCAACCTCCTCGACAACGCCAGCATAGTCGCAGCCAATCCTGGAACCGACTTCACCCATCCCGAGATCAACACCTTTCCAATCCGTGGGGTTTACGCCAACAGCATTGACTTTGACGAGGATGTACCCGTCGCGCAGCTTGGGGATGGGGACTTCCTGGATGGCGGCCTTGCCCTTTTCAACGTAGACGATTGCCTTTGTTGTCATGGTTGTGTATATTCTAGGGTAATGCCGGTCGGATATAGGACTCTCAGTTTCAAGATGATGATCAGAGTACACCTTTGCTAGGTACAAGATGTGCTGGGGCCTCTTTAACTATAGATTGGGGTTGATGATAAATCAAGCCTGGATGATCAAGAAGATCGCCCCCAACTTGGAACGGCCGGAGCCTTAACTCCGAAGTCAATTTGTCATCACTCTGTTGCCGGTATGCCGAGTTTCAACTAACAGAAAGGTGAGGTCCCTAGGGACTACTAGGTACCCATTGGTTGCTGGAGGCAAGACTGAGTCGGCGGGGGGAGTTTTTCGCCTTAGCAAATGGCATCGCGAACGCGCATACTAACTCGGCCACCAGTTGGATCGAGGTCGTCTTGAACCGAGAGGCTCAATCGAAGTGAAGCTTCAACAGATCACTGAGTGAAACTACTGTAGCTGTTTGCCTGGCGAGTCCGAAAAACAAAAGGAATGGATATAGCCGGTCTGAATCAGTACTCGGTACTGAAACTGAAGGCAAGGGCGAGCCGGGATGTACATCGTCGCTCAATCCCATCTTGTACCCGTGCAAGCCATCAAGGACAAGAGTTGAAGAACTCCTTGTTTGCCCCTGAGCTCTCCGGTACGAGGAAGAAGTGCGTATTCATGTTGTGGTAGGAGGCACTGAAATCATTCCAGGTCCATCTCGCTGTGCCGGGGCGGGGAAGACTGGGAAACGGGTCTTGAGTGATGGCAGCGGCGTAATAGGAGTGGCTATTGAGAGGAGTCGTCGTCGTTAAGGAGAAGGTTCCCAACCTAAAGCATGAATGTCAGTAATGACTGACAAAATAGCACAGGAGATTTTCGTAGGCCTGGTTGTGGGCGAGCAGGCCACCTAGGGGGTTAGGAGGCATGTGGTGAGCTCACCCAGTTGTACCAGGCATTGTTTGCCCTGCTTGCTCTCTATATCTACTTGGTAGTAGTTTCTGATCGAGCAGAGATGACATTTCAACCGGAACGACCAACATGGTTCGGAAGGAGCGACCGAGGTAGCGACGGCTGCGGTCGAAATAAGGAAAGACCGACTCCGAGGGGGCACAATTGAGAATGGTATGCCTCAGGATCGCACAACAAGGAAACGTACAACCAGACGAGATCACAAGAAGCGTCTCGCCTCGAGGGGAGGACTATGATCAACCCCCCAATAGCCCCGTCCTGACCTTCAAAAAAAACAGCTCTCGGCTCATCGTCCGCCAAAGACATGAGCTTCTGGACAGACGACGAGGAGTCGAGTCGACCACGAAACATTGGAGACACGCCTGGCTCGAACGGTGGCAAAGTGCGGTCCACGGTGCTGATTGTACCTTCCCATTTCACCCATAACCAAGGCCCGATCTCAAGAGGAAGGCGCCGTGTTGATCCTCCTCGACGGTGCTTGTCTTGTCTTGATGGTCTGGGATGTCTCAGTCGGATCTGTCGGTGTACACGGAACGCCACTCCCATTAGAATCTAGAACGCCGTAGGGGGTTCTGTTCGGCGCGCCAGGGCAATGTTCGGCTCCCTGTAGCAAGTCGACATGAAGAATTCAGTGATATTGTGGTAATTTGAAGCAGTGTGGGTCGCCGACTTCAAACGCTGGAGAGTAGCCGTTCCATTCAGGCAGTCTATCAATGATCTGCGCCCTGAGACATCAGTGGCGGCTGGGCATCTTAGAGCTCGGGAGGCAAAGTATCGAAAATACCAGGTCAATAATTCGATTATTTTGTCAACGTTGTCTTGGATAGATGACAAATAGACTTTGGGGAGTATCCACGTTCTATCAATATGCCATATGGATATGGAATGGAGATCTATGGAGCCCGTTCATCAGGATAGGAAATATCAACGACAAGACATCGAGACCTCAGATACGTGTATATTTACACGTGCGCGAGAGTAGGGATACTGCCTAGTAGAATCACTCACAGGACCAGGTTCGACCAGTCCTGAGTCCAGCCCACTGGCACTCCGTCAACTATGCCACCGTAGCACTCGCTGTGGACTTTCCCAAGACTGAAGAAGCCCAGCCAAGCGCAGCCTGCGTAGGCTACTTGACAAGTGACACCCCCGAGAGATTAAAGGCTGAAACCCAAGGAATATCGGATCTCCGCCGTGTCTCGCATAGTCGCGCGAGGCTCGCGAGGTAAAGGGACTCGGGATCCTCCTGGGTCCATGTCTCGGCTCTTGTGGGATGGCAGATGGGCATGCTGAAGCGGCTTGGAGCTGGATGTCTATACGTAGTTACAAAGCTATATCAGTACCTTGAAAATAAATCCGACTTGCCATGGCTCAGGAATTTCATACCCTGCAGATCGACAGCTCAGCGATGCTTGGTATAAACATTCGCGTAAAATGTCTGTGTCCGGTCTAGTAAGTGGCCGTATTGGAGTAATGATTCGCCAGGCGACAGGCCCCAGGGCCCGAGACGTGCATGCACTGTACTATACAAGTAGTCTGTCTATATCTGACGCAGCCCTGGTGCAGGTGCACGACCCGCCGGGCCGTTCTGGAAAAGGCTAATCACGTCGCCAAGGAGGACGTTTGGTTTATGCACGGAAATGCAGACCCGTTTCCTCCGTTTATACCCATTGGCCCAGTATTACCCAGCGCTTCCGGCCGCCGGGGGGTGTCCTCCGGCGTTCCGCGAGCGGGGGGGCAGGTATAGTACCCTGGTCATTTAGTAGTGTACTACAGAGTAGTAAGGACTGCTACGATTTGGCGAGACTCGAGAGGCGAACCGCAGTATGCGACTGGACCGATGGTTTGCTTCCGCATTCAACCGGCGAGGCGATTGATCGAGGCCGTACGATCCGGACGCAAATGCAATTCCTTGGATTAGACGTCTGCTGACCGAATAAAAGTCAATAAGTCGAGATAACGCCCGCGCCAGCCCACTCGTCATATGGCACAAGTTCATAACTAACGGTGCCGCAGCGAAGCACGTGTCAAAAGCCGTGCCGGAGGCCCGGAGCAGGCAAGCACGCAGGATTCGGGCGTTGGGATGTATTCTATTCCTGGCTGAACCCTGCAATGCATGCGCAATGCGCATGCGAATTGCGAATTGCGAGAGAAGTTTCAGGGTGCGACATCCCTGTGTCGACGATAAGATGGGAGACGTTGATGGATGGATAGCGCACAGCCTCAGCCCCGGGGGCGCTAAGGCAGTGAGTCGCTTAAATTGGGATTTGGGCGTTGGTAGCCGACCGGAGGGGAGCCCGGTGGTGGTGCCTTGACCTCGTCAGTCTGTTTCACCAGCAGTTCGGTTGGGAGATGATGGCGGTTGTTTGTCATGCCTGACAGACTGGGGGCCAAGTATTGTGGTATGGGAACAAGAGTTTGCCATGGAAAAGAAAGATGGAGATTGGGGATGGCCATGACAGGCGGAGAAACCTGGACGGCTCCGCGATACGGAGGACGGAGGCCCTCATTTTCCAGTGATGCAGGGAAACGGCCAATGAGAAGAAAGCAGGCTGGCTAGTCTCTTAGTCAGTCGTTTAGTCAGTTCTGACTGTGCAGGACCAGGTCTGGAATGTGCGCAAACTGCAGGGAAAATGGGAAAATCTGGGACCGCAATTTCAGCCGCCAGTCGTCAATTATTGCCAGACAAGGAGAATGAGCTAAGAGTATGTACATGGTCTGGCCTGGTATGATGGAATGAGATTCGTTTTCTTCTAGTAGTCAGAACAATCATTATTATCCGTGGATCGCTAAAGCAACAAACAAGAAGCCAAGAGTCAACAAGCAAAGAACGCAGGGATTAAGCGACTCGACTAGGAAGACGAGGACGAAGAGGAGCTGTGGGGCGTCTCATTTGGTACCAGCAACGCGTGCAGACACCCCAACAATTCGTCCAGCGGCGCATCCAGCGGCGCAGCCTCTGTCGCAGGCGAAGCAGGGGACGGAGAAGATGAACCACCAGGAGGCGAAGGTGACGGCGTCGACGACAAGGACGAATCACTCGCCAGCAGGCTGGACAGCGACTGCAGCCCGTTTGGCCGTTGCAGCAGCATCACCATGAGGCGCCACCGCTTGCGCAGATCCTGCATCTCCCCCGTCAGGGCCTCCTTCTCCTGGAGGATCCGCGTCACCTCCTCGGACTTTTGGCGAAACCCCTCGGACAGCTCTTGGCACTTTGCCTCGAGTTCGGCCGCCCGCTGCTCGAGTGTTTGCTGTCGCTCCTCTTTGCGCTCGCGGAATCGTCGCTGCGCCTCGCGGTTCTGCATGCGTCGCTTGACCTGTATGCGATTAGTTTTCCAGTTGGTAAGGTGAGGTGATGTAGTGCGCAACGTACACTCTGAAATTTATGTTTCTGGTTCGTCGCGTCCATTGAATATGAAATTGAGCTCTGGTTCTCCTGCGAATCCGAGTCGGACGCGGTGGGCGTGACGGGCGGCGAAATGGCGGTGTTGGGGGGGAAAGTGGAGTTGAGGTTGACCATCTGATAGACCCCAGGCGGCGACTGCAGGTTGGGGTCGACTGATCGAGGGATCGAGGCGTCAAAGGTGGGAGGGAGCTCAAAGTCTGGGTATGCTGCCATCTGGTTCTGCCCAAGTCAGCGCGGCACCACAGGCATTTGTTGCGACAAGGCGAGGGCGCACTCACCATTCCGCTGCGCATCATGGGCATCTCGCCGTTCTTGTTGTAGGGCATCCCCATCGGTGCTGGGTAGGGGCCGGGGCTCTGGGAGTTCCAATACGAGTAGTCCTCCATTGCGCGTGTGTAGCTGACTTGAGAGCGAGCTGAGAGTTGAATTGGCTATGTCTAGAGTTCTGTTCTCGCGACCGCGTAGCGTGTTGGATGTTGATGTAATCTCATCGAGGAGGCACACGCGCGCAATATATACAACGTTGCACAGGTTGGTCAGTTTTATCAATCTCGCCCTCTGACTGCAGGCCCCGGTAAAATGGATTAAAATCTAGAATATTGGATCCCCCGACCAACGAGAGCAAAAAAAGATGGCACCAAAGTTGGTATAGCGCGAATTCCTTCAGTTACAAGCTCCTCCAACGGAGATCCTAGGGTCTTTGGGATCCCTAGTCGCCAGCCACGGCCGATTATTGATGGAGACCCATGGACCAGGCCATCGTCTACGCGAGGCATCGCGAGTCGGCAGACAGGCCAATTAATCGAAGGAAGGATGAGGTTTCCCCTTGCGGGTTAGAGGACGAAGCAACGTGGGCTTGTGGGACCGTGCCTGGCCATGCAACGAGCGGTTATTTGCTGTGGAAATCATATTATTATTGCCAGGGAGGGGGGAAATAAAGTCAGATGAGACAGCATCGAACCGCCAAACAAGCCACGGTCGAGGGAGTCGATGACACTGACATTAGTTTAAATTGATTAGAGCCAACTCTGGAGCCCCGCCGATCCCCTGGAATTGCAATGCCAGCCAATCACAGCCACTTCAGGACCACCCTGATTGGGCTTAGTCGCTCTCTTTGGCCGCAGGCGACCAATGGGTGGGCCTGGTTCAACTGTGATCCGCGAAAATAGAACGGTGCAGCCTGCAGCAGACTGCTGAAGAGTTCTGGCCGCGATAACGAGTGGAGCTTGGCCGAACTTGGTCAAAACTGGGAGATGCTGCATGGAAACTAATTCCATTCGGACCCGACGCTGGCATTGGCGGGATATCGTGGGTTGTTCCCACTGCTGCAGCGCCCCTCCTCCCATTATTGCTGCAAAAATCTCAGACACGTTGTGCCGCCGGATGCGCCAAGCTCCTTGCAGCGATCGCCTGTCAGCCCAATGCGAGTCTATCCCACCGGCAACATCCTGCCGGTGGGAGAACGGTGACCCGCAGGATAAGCAGCCAGTCGGTGAGGCGAATCGATCCCGGGGGTGAGGGATGAGCTCAGGTCCCTGTCAGCTTGACAATGGATGATGATTGCTGAATGAGCCTCGAAGTTTACCGTCTTCCGGACTCCGGACAACGGAGGGGAAGCATAGCGCCAACCGAGTTTTGGCGAAGCTAGGAATGCTCCATGGTGTAGCATGGGTGCAGATATCATCACGATAGTGCGGAATTGGTGGTCTGATGATGAATCTCGCGCTTCGCACCTTTGCACAAAATGACAGACCCCCATAGACTGCTGGAGAACTTGCGACTATACCGGATCTGTACAGTTCTAGGTTGATGGTGATTGGCTACGCCTCTAACCACAGTGCAAAACAGAGCTATTCCATTTCTAGTCATGCTCCCCTCGTCTCTTGTTCGTTGCTGCGAGGCCCAGAGGTCATAACCTGAGACCGACTTCAATAAGTTCAGCGTCTTCCCCCGGGGACAAGAACGAGGACGACTATTCTCTTCTCCTCAGTCTGCCTCTATATAGTACGGCCACGAGAAAAGCCCATACTCGTCGAATTCCACCCGCCAAAATGCGCCAATTTCGAGGCCCCGAACCGGCCAATCCCCCCTGCTGATCACCAAGTAAGTGACATGTGAACTAATCCACTCCAACACCTCGACCACGGGCCGGAAATGCTACATCTCTCCAGAGAGTCAAAGCCTCGTCCGCCCGCTAATTTTAGACGAAATCGCAGAAAGGACCTTCCCTCCTCGACACGGTTCGGATAACCTCCGATGCAGTCTCAACAATGGAACGCTCCTCGCATCCCCGAGCTGGAACTCGATACGCGCTAAAATGGTGCAACCAGGCAAACGGTTCCACGACTGGGCCAGTGGGCTTTTTGCATTTCCGGACTTTGTGGATGCGGGGTCGTGCTTTGTCGTGATTCTCGATCTTGACTCCTCGATCTGATCTGTCGTCGACTTTGCACACACTGGAGCGAAAGACTTCCACGTTGAACATGAGTGATGAACCACAACCTCGACTCCAAATACTGGTCTGCTCAAATCTCGGATTTCCGACACATGTCTCGCCCGGTTTCAGAGGAAGTCCCATTAGGCTGCTGGGGGTGCGTCTCCTAGTGGCCAGCAGGGGAGGAGCCCCGAACGTTAGGCTAAACCATCCTTCGCAATTCGCACGGTGAAACTAGTCCGCTAGCATTCGTTGATTCGGGCCGCGATAAACGAAAGTCGACCATGCTGCTTTGGGGTTGTGGATTCCCCGCTGCCATTGGTCAACCGTCCTCCACTGCTTTTAGCGCTTGGGGATGCGAGGGAGGCGTGCAGAGCGAGATCGAGGGCCTGAGGTCGGGAATTACGGGCCCGTTTTTCGACGCCTGAGCGATCGGGCTCTTGTACCGCCGGAGACCCGTTGTTGCCTTGGATTTGGATGCGGTCCAACCTGCCATTTTCACGAGGATACCGAGTAACCAGCAAAATATCGTGATCAAGATGCCGACTTTAACGGAATCGTCGTCTGCCTCGTCGAGGCTCTCCTCGCCGTCTTGGACTTCCACGGCATCATCCAGCTCGTCAAGGTCGAGTCCGTCGGACGACCTGGCAGTCCCCTTGAATCTGCCCTACAGATCGACCCAACCCGCCGCGCAACAGTCGACATTCCTCTTCATCGACTCACAAGCCGACCACGCGACCAACAAGAAGCTCCGGACCCAAAAGCAGGGCTTTCTCCTTAAAAACTACCACCGCCGCAAGAAGCAGGCGTCCATCCAGCGGCTCAAGGCGCCCTCCAAGGCAGCCGGAGATGCCCCCAGTAACCGTCTGCAGATTGGATACTCGAGCAACGAGCAGTTCATTTCGCAGGATACGGACTCTACTAAAGAGAACGCGAACGATGGATGGGTCGATGAACGCGAGATTTCGAACGCGTCTTCGAACCCAAGTGCCCTGCGGTCGGAGATGTGGTCGCTCAAGGCGTTCCTCAGCCAGGGCTACGTCGATCCGTTCGCTGCGTCCGCGGTGAAGATGACGGATTCGATGAATCTGTACTTCCATCACTGTACGCGATACAGTTCTACCTACCTGAAACAGGCAGCGCTGACTCTAATCCAGTCAGAATCCACACAATCGCAGCATGCTACCCCCTCGACGCTACACGGATGAGCCAGTGGTGGTGGCAAAAGGCCATCACACAGCCAGCCCTACTACAGGCTCTCTTGTTCTTAACGGCCGGCCATCAGGCGACATTGGAGTCTAGCAATGGTGTTTCGTCCCGTGTTATCCAAAAGTCAATGCGGGATATGCTTCATCTGCGCGGCGACACGCTCAAAACCCTCAACAACATCATGATGGATCCTGTTAGGGCGGTTGCCGAGTCTACGACGCTGGTTGTTGCTTCGCTTGTTGCGATCGAGGTATGTATTTTAACACATCCATAGCAACACTCGCCATGTCTTCTCGGTCGCTGGTAATGGATTGCTAATTCCCTTTTAGGCCGTCGATGCAAACGTGGAAGCCCACGAGGCGCACATGAAGGGCCTCCGAAGGCTCGTCTCCCTGATGGGTGGACTCGATACACTGGACCACATGACGCTGTCCAAGATCTACCAGTAGCCCTCTCCGCCTCTTACACCTTAATAGCTACTAACAAACGATTTTCAGGAGCGACGTCAAAAGCGCCGCTCTCTACAACACGCGCCCCGTCTTCCCCATCTCCGCGCGCTGGCGCAGCGAAATCCTCCAAGACAGCCGCCTCTTCCTCACCCACGATGAACTCGACACCTCGAAAGACCTCGCCGCCCTCGGAACCTCCTTTTTCAGTGCCGCCTGGTATCCAACCCTTGAGCCAAGCATGAAGACCTTCATCCAGGTCATGCAGCGCCTAATCGCCTACTACGAACACGCACAACGGCACCCCTCCTCCGTAATGCCCACAGACAACGACCTCTTCCTCGTTATGGAACACCAGCTCCTGTCCGCCTGCTACGCCACAACCGATCCAACGGACATCAACGAGCCCCTGCGCCAGACCCTCATCGTCTACCTGAACCTGCGCGTCTGGCACTTCCAGTCGTTCCCCTTTATGCAGTATATGGTTGAAGCCTTGCGCACAGCGCTCGAGGTCCCGCTCGCGCACCTACAGGCCGAGACGCCCGAGCTGCTCTTTTGGATGCTGGTCATTGGGAGTCTCGCGTCGCAGGGGTACAAGTGTCATCGGTGGTTCGTTAACGCGTTGAGCGATGTGGTTGAACGGTTGGGGCTAGGCGAGTGGGATGCAGCGAGGCGTGTGCTCGCGACGTACTTTTATACGGAGCAGGTGAGCGAGAAGAGGGCTGAGGAGGATCTGTGGAATGAGCTGCTGCTCAAGGCGTCTTGTGAGTTCCTCCCCATTGTCTTGCATTTGCAGGGGTGATTGAGATTGAGCGGTGTGCTAACGTACCTGGTAGATTCGTACATTGCGCCGAGGCCAACGTGACGGGGTAAAGATGGATCCTGCTAGATGAGGAATCTCATCCTGGCAACCATGCTTTCTCCGGAGGGATCGAAAACTTCTGGCGAAATTGTTTGGAAAAGACTCCGCGGATCGGTGGATGATTTTTCCGCCGAAACATCTGGAAGAATGAAATGAATAGACACGAATCAGCGTTCACTGGGATTAGGGACAGGACAAGGCGTTTTTTATTATTATTATTATTTTTTCTTGGCAGAAGTACTTGTGAGATTGCAATAACTGCGAGGAAATTTGACGAATTGAGATTGCGACTTTCTTTTCCTTACGTGATGCTGAGCCTCATGACCTGTACGCCTACGCCGTCCTCGTAGGAATCGGACTAGCACCGAGTATAGATAAGGATTGGTAAGTTCGTGACTGACTCCTGCCTATGCAACCAGGCTACTAAGTGGTGATGGTGCTGCCCTAGGCTTGCACAAAACGGTCGAGATGGAGCCGCAGGATAAGGGAGCCGGTGGGATGGGGACAGACTGCAGTCACCGATGCACGCACGCCTCGACAATCTCGAGTCGCCAGGCTAGCGAGAACGCCTCAGCTCGTAGTCCGCTTGCCTATTCTTGAGACATTGTCGGCTCGCACCGATGCGTACATACTATCACCACAACGCCTCATGGGCCAAGAACCCAGAACAGTCGGTCCAGTCCCTGTGGGTCGCCATATGGAAGGTGTCATATGTACCCCCTTCTCATGGCCCGTTGAACAACCTAATCTAAATCGGCCCCGCTTCCGCGGTACCGACAATCATATAAGCACCCGTCATGCATTGCTAATCATTCTGATCCTGCAGGAAGCATGGCAGCGGCGCATGGACCCCCTGCAAGCCTCGATGCTAACGCCTACGCACCTGACACATGCCATGGCGTGTGCACCATCTCGGGACCCGGGGCCCGGGGTCTGGGAAGTTCGGACGTCGGACGCCTTGCGCCTGACGTCAGGGCCCTCGTTAACCGTTCTCCAACTACATCCGCAAGGGTGGAGCTTCCTGTCTGCTGTACGATAAGGTTCAACGGTTTCTGCCGCGATGGTTGCTAAGCGTTGACTGTGACGAAGCCAAGGATTACCGAGCATCTGGTTGTTGGGTTGGTGAAGTGCCAGACAGCTGGGCCATCACAGGTCACATGTTACCGTCTGCTATTGCTATCTCTCGGCCGACCCCGGTAGCAGATGGCTTGGTATCAGGTTATATTCTGCGATGGGTGCTTTGATGGTGTTGGGAATTTGAATAATGGCTAACGCGACAACGCGGATACTAGGGCTGTTCCGATGCATCGTCCTTCGCGAAGGGCACGGCCGGGGCCCACTTCCTGGACCCGAGCAGTGCATTCGAACCGCCTTCTAGAAGTTCTGTACTAGTAGGAGCCTCCTCCACAAGGAGCCGTCGGCGGATTCCAAGCGCGAGGGTCATCCAATCATGCTGATGGTGCGTCCCAACTAACCACAGAGTGCCGGATGACAGGAGGTGGGAGTGGCACTAGTATGGTCGAGGGCTATGGACTCACCAGCGGAGGATACTGTTGTCATAAACGTGGGCATCTCGTCTCTAGGTTTGGAAGTCTATCTACATGTACAGTAAAAAGTGACTAGTTCGAGTGGCGTCGTGTGGTCGGTCGATAGCGATCCCCTTCCTACTATCTACAACGCGTACTTACAAGGCTAGCAGCGTCTTAGTTGCCGGCGATGGTTCCGAAGCACTGAGCACAATGTTAATTATTGTAGACGTAACCAATGTGTCCTACAACAAGTGGGTCACCCCACTACCTTAATAAGTCACGAGCTATACTTACCACGAATGGAGCCCTATGTTAAATGTGCTCTCCCCAACGTTGCAACTGGATTCAAGGAAAACCGCCAGAGCCCATAAATGCCCTCAATATTGACCTGCCGCTGACCGCAGGCAAGAACCCTACTATTCCGTGTTAGAGATAGACAAATTTATACCAGCTTCCGGTATAGAGACGAATAGTAACTATTATTTGCTTGACAGGATGTACAATATGCCTGGTAAGATGCGCAAACATGGGCGCTCGCTTATGAGGCTGGAGGTGGAGCTGACTAAGGCAGGCAATAGCAAGTCAGGGCACTGATACTTGCTTGCGAGGTATCGATCTAAACTCGGAATACTATTCCAGTGTTCATGGCCAAGTCAAGGTCTGATACAGCATTGAATCCAGCTGTAACATTTCCCCATATTTTGCCTCTAACTACGCGGGAGCAAACGACACAGATGGAGTACAGAAAATAATCTACATAGCCCAATTCCTCCTCTGTCATATCCCGGTCTTATTCTGTAGCTGCCCTAAGTGCGTGGAGCCGCCTGAAGATATCAAGTTAACTACAGACCATAGCCCTAGAGATTCGGATGCGCCTTGTGCTCTATTGCAACCGAAAACCGTCTAAAACGCTTCCAGATAGGGCTCAGAAAACAAGTATCGGTGCAGCGCATCCAGAGGGGTGGCCGTTATGGTGCTCCAGGCGAGAGTGTCATATGGATATTAGATAGGGGATGTTCACGGGATAGAGAGCCTGGATTGGCTGCTGATAATTTTTCTGCTTTAGTCAGGAAGGAATATAACCCTACTATTAATAGTAACTAACGCCATTCCCTATTACTAGGCGGCCAGGCGGGCTATAAGGTCTTTTTTTTTTAATACCTTTCCTTTAAATCATGAAGACCTGGGACAGACTGCGATGTCTGGAAGGCCGCCTACTTCCAATTAAAGTGTAGCCTCTGGGGGCTGGATAAATCTCTAGTTTATTTCACTTTCTAGTGAGACCCTCTCTTACTCGTGATTATATCTTACTGTGGCTCCTCCGAGGCCCTAGTGTTCCAGTCCCTGTATATTGCTTGCCAGCCACAATATGTCGCGCAACTAAGATGCAAATTACGGGGCATGAAAGAAGAATAGTTTATTTGCTAATGATACTACTTATGCTCGAACACGGCAAGGAACTTCAACGAGACTCTTATGGCACTCGCTGCGGTTGCTACACCATGATAGGTCGAGTCACACCAGTCGTCACCCAGGCTGGACAACAAAATCAAAGCGTTGTGTCGTGTACGAGAGCTACTCTATGCGCCAATCTAACCGTCTTGTCCAGGTTTTTAAGAGAGTACGCAGACTGTATCAGCCCCGCCTCAGCTTAATTGGGCCTAAGTAAAAGAATTCCAAATTTCGTGCATAAGGCTCTCCATCACTGCTCCCGTTATAGCATGCTTACTTGGGCTGGAAATCCTTGGTGAAGCCTTACACTGCTCCGACTCATGGCTGCAGATATACGCGGCCTTTTCAATCCGCGGGGCTGTGGAGCTGTACTGGTCACCTCTGCGCGGTCATTCCCTAAACAGTTGAAGCACTATAGAAGGTCTGACTGATCGGGATCTCCGTCTTGCCCAGCCAATTTTGTCTGGTTGAATCCAGTTTATAATTCGCTTGCCTTTCAACCCGTTGTTTGCTCAACATCTTCTAGATTCCTGGACGGCCAAGTATCCCTGATTTTACTCACGCACATATATATTTATATATATATGACTACCTCATAGCAGAAATCATCACTATAAGCGAGCCATGCAAAGGTAAGGTAGGAGAAGAATCTGCACACCAGATACTGTAAGATAGGTCGTCTATTTCATCCCGACCTTCCGCTTACTACCCTTTTGAGGCTCAAAGGCTTTATCCTCATATGCCTACTCCTTGTCGGATCCATCGGAGAGCAATCTTGCTATGATTGGCTGTGTATGCTTGCAGCTGTTAGAACCATTGCGTTCGTGTAACCTTTGCCTGTACGTAGTGTCATCCCCGCGTTCCAGGGTTGATATCCAATATGTGGAACGCATCGCAACACAGGATGCAGAGAGCCCAAGACGGGATCAGACTGCTGGTGCTGATGGGCCATGCAAGACATTATAAAATAGGAAAAGTGGTATCACACGAGGTGGTGAGCGTGTTTGCGGGGTGTTCGCCAGACCGAGCTAGATTCTGTGTAGCATTGATTTTGCTTTTTACTTCTCGGTCGCTTCTTCTTTTGTTGGTATCTCGCCCCGGGACAGCAAGCCTAGAGAGAAATAATTTGCTATTCTTCTCGCTGTTTCATAACTGGCTTGAATGTGGTGAGTAAGCTCTATGGGATCTACTGGACCCTCAGGAAGAAGAAAACAGTACAGACCAAGCAACCTCGCAGTATTACCTGGTCTATTGGCAGGGGAGCCCTTGCTAGACGAGGTAAGAAATGAGCACTGGAGAACCGGGAGCCTTCCAGTGCAGTGCCCAGACACAGTAGGCGCACACTACGGACTACATCCATGCATTGGGGAAGAAAGGGGTCGGGGGCAGCTCTTACCGTGTTCATCCAGAAATCATTCACACCCTTTTGGTGTGATGGCCATGTCATGAGCGATATAGTTCTATGGATCCTAGTTGCCCCGTGCCGGCGACCTACTACGCGACCATCTATGTCTATGTCTACGCTGGCAACGGAGCTTGTTTAGATAATCACGCCCCGAAGACCGGGGGATGTCCCATGGGGATCAGAGCCAAGCATGCTGGGTGTATTGTTCTCTTGATAGGTCCTCTTGCTACTCAACAAGCCGCATGCTGTATAAAATCCCACCATCCCAGATATTGACTTGGTTAACAGCAGAATAGCAACTCCCCACCCAGATCCCCGGGGTCGGTTACCATCAGAGTACTATAATTATTACTCCCGCGCCTGTCAGTATCGGCCCGTGAATCAGACAGAGTTTGGAGCCTAAAAGCCTGGAGAGACAAATACCTGCTTCATGCGCCCAGTATGTACGTACCCGTACTGGGCCACAGTGCGCCTGGAGATCAGACGACGACAACTGTTGCCTCATACTCCTCTTCAGCGACAATAGGGCGTTCATCTGCCGCAACACGGCGGGGCCAATCGCAGCCCGAGTCACCGCCACAGCAAGTGTGATGTTTGCAATACATTATTCCATGCCTACATGTTTCTGCGGTTTCAAACGTATCATAGCGCCGTACGCAAAGGCCGCAGCGCAGCGCAGTGCAGTGCAAGCGAAGCTTGAAGAGAGGTCGCACTGGGCTTATAGGAGGGCAACGGGTAGGTGGGAGGCTGCGGGCACGGTATATAAGATCCATAATGGGGGTAGTGTGGAATGAGGGGCAACCGCATCTGGAAGATATTGATAGTTCTTGTGCTAGGAAACGGAGCAGAGGAACGTCTCTCTGCCCTGCCGGACCGTTCGCCAATGAGCGATTTGGAGGTTTTTCACCTCTGTTTCCACCGGAGGTGTCCAATGTGTCCTAGTAGCCGGCTTCTCCGGGTCGTGAGGTGGCAGTAGGGCGACAGGTGGGGTAGGTTGCTGCGTCCCTACGCTTAGAACCAAATGATGTCAGATTCGCCGTGTATGTCAGGCCGTGTGCTTCCCGTAGTTGGAAGATTGGCGTGGCCAAAGTAGGAGTTGCGGCGTGGGCTTTGAGCCGAGGACATGGGGCGTTAGTTGTACTTCCAACAGGTCTGCTATTGTGGATGGGTAGGAGCATCAAGCTTACACTAGGGTCTGGAGAGTCCATGACTGCAGCAGTCCTTGATGCTCAAGGTCAAGCAAGAGGGTGATGTTGCTCATTTTGGCCACGAACGATGTCTGTGACAGCTTGAGGCTCGTATCCTGGTCCCCACTCCACGATGAACTTCCAATCGTGTCACAAATAGCCATATACTCATCACTACGGGCAATGCACCAGGGGAGCCTTAGTTCTATGCGGCTTAAAAGAGGTGAGGCTGGCGTAGCGATTTTTTCGCGGGACATTGTGTTCACCCCGTGGTCCCGCACATGTCGCACTGCATTCAATAAATGCTCTCACAATTGCTCTTGGCCACTACAAAGGATCACTAGAACTCCGGGACAGTATGCGAGACACCCGGAGGTTGTATGATGAGGCTCAGAATGGTGACTCTCCTTGGTCTGTCAGGAGGCTGCCGGAGGAGATTGAGAATCTGAGAGGCTGGATCAGAGATGAACGCCAGCTAGAGCTTACTATTACGCTATGTGGTCAATCTTATGGTATGGACGCCATCAAGAATTACTACACTACGGTATTATAATAGGATTATTGTGAAAATTCGGATAGGTGCTTCGGAATCTGGCTCCTCAGACGGGGAGAACCGGCTGGATTTAGAGCGCAGCACGAGTGGAAAGCCTGGCAGCAAAAAGAAACATGAAAGACATGTACAAAAATACAACAGTAAGGATTCGCGTGGTCACCCACCATACTACTAACCTGCCGGCGTGTGGCTTAAGATAGAGCTCCCATCGTTCGTAGATAGGAAATGATGGATCGCAGATTGCTCGGGTGAACTCAAGCCACGCGGAGAGACCCCTGGGATGATCCTGTCGCGCGAAATGAAGGCAAAAAAGGGCCAGGCTGTGGAGACTCTCCAAACCAATCAGACACCAACACAGCCCGCGCCAAGCATGAGTCATGATGAGTACCAGAGGCAGCTTGAAGTATATAGTTGCGCGGCGAGAATGCGACAAGTGGCCATGTAACAACAAGCTAGTGCTTCAATTGCTTACATATACTCTGTCTCTACAACTACAACCACATCTCTCACTCCACAATTGACAATGGACTACCCACTCCCAAAGGGAATGCACCTCATCCCCCGAGAAGACCTCGACCTCCGCCCCGACACCGAAATCGACGCCGATCTCCAAACCCCACCACCGGTAACATCTGTCAAGAACATCTGGTTCTTCTGGCACGCAGGCTACGCCTACATGCACCCGTACGCAAAGCGCACAGTCCGCGCGTACCATCGGCGCCTGACCAAAAGGGGCTGGACGATCCGAGTGATAGACACGTCTCCAGACTCCAAATCAAACATCGCGAATTTCCTCGACGTCACGGATCCAACGCTCTTTCCTAAGGCGTTTCGCGAGGGCACGATCTCAGGCACATATAAGCTCCAGCATACATCCGACCTCGTGCGCTGGCCGCTCCTCCTGAAATATGGCGGCGTGTATGCGGACGTCGGGATGATGCAGATCGGCGACCTGGATCGACTCTGGAATGCGACGATTGGGGATCTGGAGTCGCCCTGGGAGGTCCTTTCGTATAGTCCCACCGGCGACACGAAATACAGTCTGGCGAATTACTTTCTCGGTTCGCTGCCCGGTAACCCGCTCTTTGCGCGGTGTCATGCGCTTCTTATGGCGCTTTGGGATTCCGATGGGGGTAAGACGAATACGGATGGGATGCATGCGAGTCCGTTGTTGAAGGGGGTGCCGCTTCTGGGTGGGGAGCATACCATCACCGAAGAGGACGGAACGTTTATTGGGCCTGAGGAGGTTCGTCGCTTGCTTTCAGACTACATTATCCAGGGCCAGGCCATTACGGCCGTGATGGGGCTTGTTGATGAGGAGGATAACTGGGACGGACCGGCGTATAGCGCGGGACATGTCTACAATATCGAGTTCATGTCCGGGTCGCAGTATATCAACGAGTTTACGAATTGGGACGGGCAGTTGGCGTTTGACTTGATGTCCCTTCGGCTGCCGAAGAATGGCGAGAAAGAGAGTGCCGAGCAGAAGAGGGCCAGGGAGATTGTGGAGGCGTGTCTTACCCGGAGCTTTGGATTTAAGCTTGCGCATGGTCTGATTTTGAGGGTTAACAAGGTTACGCTTGGGTCACTTTGGAGAGATAACCCCGGAGCAGATGTGCTCGAGGGCACCTATGGGGCTTGGCTCAGATATGGGATGGTCTATTGGCAGCAGAACCACATCCCCAAGCGGGTTGAACTGCCTATTCTGGCCCCGATCAAGGTTGGGAGGTTACTACAGGCATAGACACAGAAGTACTTTCGACAGCAATTATAGATTAGAGATTGGACGGTTGATGATACTAGGCAGAAAATGCATATATCCTGATTCTCGAAACCGAGAAATGAGTTAGGAATAATCGCACCGTCCAAGTGCTTGTGTCCTTTCTATTCCTGAAGTGCCAGTATGATAAATCCGGAGCATGTACTCTGGGCATCCTATCGATGAGAAAGTGCCATCTTACTTCACCACATTCTCCAACATCAGAGATAACAGGAAATCTAGTAGTCTAGAACCGTTCATGCTTAACAAGAACCGGCTCATCCCCAGTAACATCCAAAGTCACCAGGTTCTCAGCCTGCAGAACAGTCCCATCCGCAAGGGTAAAGTTCGGCCTCAGGGAGTGACTTTGCCCAACCTCGACAGTCTCATTATGCTCACCCGACCGCTTGACATGGTTCTGGCACTGCTCGCCGTGCGCGGCCCAAAACCACCCACCGGCATAGACACTGCCCCAGGTCCATGTGCCGCCGTTGAGGTTCTTCGCTTGCCCCGGTCCAGTGCCCGCACTGATGTCGAGCTTCATGCACTGCCGGATGATTTGCTCAGTGGTATCCTATACAGCCACCCATCAGCCAGCCAATCAGGTAAAATAAGAACGAAAGCGAGGGAGAGGGAAAAGGATGTACCCAGCACTGCTGCTGACTCTGCATTCCGTGGATTGTGAATTGCCCCTCGTACGCACCGACGATCCCACCCTGATTATCGCACCACGCTCCCTGGGGACCAGCCGTGATGGATTGCCACCAGGCGTTGGAACATAGCCAGCCACGGATTGACCACATCATCTCCGATGCTGCCCGCTCGTAGACCTCTTTATCGGGCTCTGAGCAATCGGCCGCATGGGCAGAAAGCACAAGGGGTGATAAGACGATAAGGGACGTGAGGAGCTTCATTGGAAAGTGTGTGGAAGAGTAGTGATGTATGTTGTGTTTGTAATTCGGTAGGCAGACGTTGCCACTGTACTGACAGGATGAGCACTGTGTAGGGAGGTATCTGGGACACCCTTCCTCTTTATAGTTCCGCTGGGTATTCGCTTGATGCCGGAGTCTTCTCTTGTACATGTATTACCGGAGTGAGTTGAAATCCGGAGACTCCACTTTCAGCCGCACTGGTTTTAGATCCCTAAGCCTCATTGGCGTTCTCGCCTAGTTTTCGGGTTCGCTATCTTCACCGAGAATGAGACTACCAAGTCGGGATAGGGGCCGCTTATACACAGCGATATATTCAGCTCGGCTACTATTTACAGAGTATGGAATTATTCATCTGTTCTCTGGACCCCATTGATTCGTTTATTGTGCATTTGCAAGCCAATGGTCTCTGTTGAAAAAGGCGGAACTTAGGGACGATCAGTAATCGAGTACTGCTGTCCACCATTCAGCCCTGGGGCCCGCTAGTCTTTCTTCTGGGACCCACTGCCCTCTTGGACAGCATTACTAATGTTGCACATACATGTCGTATACTGCGCGAGGGAAACCTATCCAGCGGCTCCATTACAGCTGGTCGAGCAGAGAGTAGAAGGAAGGAGCAACCTTCATTGCGTCGGGTATTCCTTCCTATCTTATTTAGGGGGTGTATTCCTGCGTCTCTTCTTCTTCACGGGTTTCTTGAGCGTAGAAAGAAGGTGTACCTGAGGCGCCATCAGTCAGTATGTGATACGACTGCCCCGGTATTAGTGGTAAGGCGTTCGTTGAGCGAGACCGGTCTGGGTAAAGCAGCCCGTGTAGGAAGTAAGTTGGCCGGTTATTCGCCTGCTTCAAATCAAGTATCCCTAAACAGTCTGCATTTATGTCTAAGAAAGTGTCGGGGCTATCAACCAAATAAGCAGGCACTGGCGGAGATAATAACTTGAAATCGTCGACCGTGATGCGAGGCGCTGAATTCTCCAAAAGGCTTTGCAGAACGCTGGCAGACGCGGTTCCTCCGCCAAGCGGCAGCAAGTCGTGGACACTGACCTTCTTAGTCTGCCTATAGAGTAAGGAAAAAGTTTGCCTAATGTAGGCCGTTTGCTCTAGTCCACGGGTGACAGCGTCCTGATTGTTGGAATCCCTGGCCGAGTTGCTGGTATCACTACAAAGATGTGGCACCAACAACTGGAGTACATAGGAGAGGGCTGTTTTCCCATGGCGGTCCGTAGCATCTACATTCGCGCCGCACTCGACCAGCAGACGCACGGTCGGCCACCGTTGGGCAGCAGCAGCTACAACCAGGATTGGATCGCCATTCAAGGCTAGAGAGTTGCAATCGGCCCCTGCTTCAAGCAGCGGTGGTACCTGGTCCCAGTCGCGATAGGTAACAGCATAAGAGAGCGCACTGACCCAAGGGAACAAGGTCGTTTAGAGGTGGCGTTGGACTTTGCGCCGGCGGTGGTCAGTGTAGAAACCACGTCCCAGCGTTGGCAGCTGGCCGCCCTGAGGAGTACAGTATGGTCGTTTGTATCCCGCACTTCCAGGTCGGCGCCCTTTCCAGCGAGGAAGACGATCGTACTCCAGGGTTCAGGTTTTGAAGCCATGATGGCAGCTAATTGAGAGCGCAGCAGCTCGCAGCTGGGATCGTTCCCTCTCACCCCGAGCGCTTCGACAATCTCCCAACGCCTTTGGTAAATGGCTAGCGAATAGATCACGCGCAAACCCGGACTTTGGACATTTATATTGGGGTTGCTTTCGAGAAGACGCTTGACTTCTGGCCAGTTGTGTTGTTCTGCCGGCTGGAGCAGGGTAGCCGTGATAGTTGATAACTTCAGAGCGGGGTTCTCTTCTGGAGGGTTAGGTTAGTCAATATGGACCACCCATCTTCAAAATTGTTCCACCGAAATTCAAAGGAAATGGGGGACTTATGCTACCTTGTGCCTGTGCGGCCGTTGCACCATTCCCAGAGATTATAAATTCGATTTCCGGCAGGATCTTGTCTTTGTGGGCATCCAATATCCGCGGTGAAATCCCCTTCTCCCGACAGGCTCGGCAAAATTCAGACCAGTACTCTTTGGTGGTTGTTGATAGAGAATCATTGGTGCACACAGACACTGATGAGTGACCTCGTATTCTGGACTGTTCCCTGGATACAAGGAACCGTAGCGATCGAACAATCTCGGGTGTGTTGAAACTGCCTCAAGGTTATTCGCGTGTCATGATGGAACCTGATTAAAAGCTGCAGCAACCCACCTAATATGCTCGCTGTGAAACAGATTCAGGCACTCTTTCTAGGCCTCGATTTTGCCCTTCCAGTAACCCACCTTTTCAGGGGTGAATTGGAATTTGTCTCTCAACCGAGGTGTAGGTGTCGCAAGGCGGCGTGTGTCCCAGAGAAACTTTTTCAAACCCTTGACAACTTTGATACACCCCTTGAACCTCAGCTTTGCGTCACGCTTCTGCTCATGGCTGAATTCAGTCGAGGGGTATACTCCCAAGGCAAAATGAACCTTGCCTTGAAAAAGCCTATACTCGGATAGGAGGTCCTCGAAGTTGGGAATAGAATCCTTGTAAATCTTATAAACAGTGATAAGGTCATTCAAGGGTCACTTTTGGCTCAGCCATCCTGTATTGCCCAGTAGGCTACTCAGACCTCACACCATGTGAGCGCCGCCTGCAGACCGTTTGTCATTGATTGGCCTGACATTCGAGGCAGTGAAAAAGGTGGCGATCCCCTTCCTACTATCTAAAATGCGTACTTACAAGGCTAGCAGCGCCTTAATTGCCGGAGATAGTTCCGAAGCACTGAGCACAATGTTTATTATTCTAGGGGTAGCTGATATCTCTTACAACAAGTAGGTCACCCTACTACCTTAATACGTCACGAGCTTTACTGACCACCAATGGAGCCCTATGGTAAAAATAATATATTAGAGAGTAGCTTGACCACCATAATATATATAGCCTAATTAGACAGAGGCAGAATCTTAATATATCATTATTATTCCTTATTCAAGATAAGAATGGGCGCTGGAAGGCGGATCATGAGGTCTTCGTTTGGGTTCAAAATTTTCTCCTGCTAAAAGGTAAAGAATCCCCTCATATTCAGGAATCTAGGGCTTAGTATCTTGGTTGTCATTATTATAAATTGTTTGCTAGCTACTAGATAAGCAGACAGAGCACTCGAAATAGCAATTACAACGATAGAATGGTCATGAAGCTAGCGAAATCATTACTGAAATCCTGGACTATTACCAAGAATTTCTCAGACGATTCATTGCTGTGATTTTGAATCATGAGCCGGGGGCCGTGGATAGGATGCTTACAGTTATTCGCTCAGGTGCTTTGGATCAGGATATCTTTAGGGCATTGCCGGGACTCACAGTTTACAGAGAGAAGTACGTGGCCGTGTTTTTATTTGAGTACGGGAAGACAAGAGCCACAAGATCTGTCCTAATGGATGCGAAGTTCTCTTTCTGTCGGGAAGTCAATAGCTTGATTCAGATAGTTGGGAAGTCACCACTAGATATAAAGATCCTTGCAGATGTCCAATGTATGAAGAGAATGCTCTTATGCCAAATCGTCCTGGTTCCCCGAGTAGCGAGACCATTAATCTATAGCGGAGCATTGACGGGCTCAATTATTGGAGGCTTAGACTGAGTTCAGATTTCGTCACTGGAGCTGGGAAATCTGGCTATCAATCCTGCAATATCACCTGGGCTATCTTCCATGGGGTAGTGACCAGCAGTTGGGAGCCAGATCCCTTCTGGTGCCCAATCAGCCAGGTTACCCTTGCCAATGACACGCACCAGGATATCCTTGTAGTCTTTCAGCAGTAGATCCTGTTCACCAAAGGCCACTACTGTCTTCAGCATGCACTCCCCATCGTTATCCATATCTCCTTGGCATTTCTTTTGCCAGTAACGTCTCGCAAATTCATCTCTTTCCGATAGGAGTGCCAGGGTATTCAGGGCGCTGAAGTTTCTCGGGCCAAGGACAGCTTCGCACCACTTCCAAACCGGTGTCTCGCGGAGGCGTCTCAGAACAAAGTGTGGTATTCCAGGGGCAAGGCGTGCCCACCGATCCGCGCTAGACCTGGTGCTTGCGGGCAGGTCTTGATAAGGTGCGCCGTACACTTTAAGATCTTGCTCCGAAATGTGTGGAGACATGAACTCTGTGATTCTAGACTGGGACACATGGCCATCTAGGATCCCGCTCAAAAGAAACAAGACCCCGTGGAGAAGGTGGCTGGAAACGCTCATCTCGCGAGGACGAAGCGGCAAGAAGGAATTAATAAGGAAAAGACCGCTGCAAGACGAGGGAGGAAGGTAAGGGATGGAGGATAGAGCTATGCATCTGGGATGTTGTTAGTAGATGTCTTGAATTGGAAGGCTGAAATGTCATGTTTGCATACCCGCCCCAGTGGTGTGCTACCAGAATAGCATCATTGAGTTCCACATGGTTGATAAAGGCAATCAAAGTCCGTATATGCAGTTCGAATGTCATAGACTCCTTTTGGGTAGGCTTGTCGCTTAATCCATGACCGAGCCAATCCAGAGCAAAAAGCTCGTGGCCTTCTTGGTAAAGTCTGGCCATAACCTATATCCGAGTAAATATTAGCACTTATTAGATTGCAATCTCCCATACTAAAAGAAAAAAAAAGGAATAAAAGTGTTAACGAACCTTTCTCCACATATAACTCCAGCCCCCATCTCCATGTAGAAATACGATGGACCTCTTCGTCAAATCACTGCTATCACTGCTATCACCGGTATTAACGGCAGCCGGCCGTAAATGAACAAACCTCACTCTTGCTCCACAGACAAGAAACTCTTCAATATGATCATGCCATGGAACATCTCTTATCCACTGCTCCCTAGACAGGTCGACCCGAGCAACTTCATCGGCCGGGAATACAAACTTCCCTTCCAGCTGAAGTTGAGCCTGCACCGCACCCTGCCGTCTGTATTCTTCCGTCTCTTCGATGAGTTTATCCCACCGCGACATATAACGAAAGACATTTCCGAGAATAGTTGGAAGAACCCGAGATAGCACTTGCAAAATATAGATAGGAAGAAGCATGCAAACTGCATAGAGCCGACATATAGTGAAGGACAGAAGGAAAGCACTTAGAGTTTTGTATAGAGTTTTGCGTATGCGTTGCACGGTAATGACGAGGAAGCGGGAAATGCATGCCATGGTGCCCTCGCTCTTGTACGTTCGTATTTCTTCGACGAGATTATTCCACAGAATAAGACAATCGATATTTCCCGGAATAGTTGAAACGAGCCGAGAGAAGTACCATGGAATATTGGTTGGAAGCGAAAAACTTGCGCCGAACCGGCTTTTAAAACGCAGGAGGAACGCAACTATGATTTCGTACGCTGTTTGGGCAATGGCAAAGAGCTGTACAGCCAAGCGCCGCAGAAAGTGGATAAAGTATGAGATCAATGAGCTTTCAGGTCGTGCTCTTTTTGGATCTCTCTCTAAACCGAACTTTAGGACTGGTAGTCCTTCTTCCTTCCAGGTCATCTTGCAGCAGCGGGAACTTTGATAACACACTTTCCCACGTTAATGCTCTTCAGTGGACCTCAGGAAGCAGGTGGTGGTGGGGGAATGGGTGCTCAGTCTGGAACAGAAGTAAATGCAGGTACTTATAGCCAGTATTCCAAGGAATTAGAGCGATTTATTCTTTCTTTCCTTGCTTTCTTCTTTCTTGGTACTTTTTAGTGTATTTGGTTCGTGTGAACCGTGTCATGTCTAAACTGATTGGAGAGGACGGAATCCAGGACTGTCTTAGCAACAGAGCATAAATATGACATGCCAACGCCACATGTTATAGAAGATGTGGTCATTCTTTTGGATAGTCTGCTTCAGTGTGAACTGTCAATATCCAAATATATTTTTCGTCCAGCTGCCAACTCATTTCCCTGTGCCTTTGGTTTTGTTAGAGACCGTAACTCCGCAACGACATGAGGCAACCATGTTCAACTAAGATGTCGCTGCTACCAAAAGGCTCCCGTCCATCGTGAAGACTAAAACTGTCCTCTTAGTTATAGGGCAGTGTTTGAGCCGCATGTTTATATTAACGTTTGGGATTGGAAGCAGCTGAGAGGAAGCATAACCGAGTTTGGCTGAGAATTAAAGCAAAATAACATAGACAGAGTTCTAGCTTGCTTTACATGCCAGAGATTCAGCCATGTCAGGGTGGGTATTTGGTGGACATTCCAGAATGTTACTTCTTATCTTTCTTTGGCTTTACCCCTGAATTAGAAGGGTTTCTTTCTCCTGGCAGCTGACAATGCAACCCTTGGAGTAAACGTGGAATCTAAATAGGCAACCAACGAATTGTAATTAAAGAGCTATAAGATATAATATAAGGAGAGCTTTAGGTGGATTAGTGATCGAATCTCCAAGTCTTGGGAAACTCTAAGTGGTGCGAATGCGCCCTCATGCTTTCGCAATTGACTCTACCGAAGTCTATTATTGAAGAAGCCCCTTCACACCCAGATCATAGCGACTATTCCAGAGGCAGGATAAGCTTCTACTGGGCTAATGGAGGAGTCTGGAGCTTTCATCCCGATCAGAAGACCAAATATCGAAATTATCCGGGAATAAGTTCTTTATTCTGGGTACCTGGCGTGGGCCTTCTTTTGCGGTGGAAGGGTCGGGTAGTCCTTGGTTGTTCTTCTGGTTACATATCGAGGTGAGCCGGTATTCCCCACGGGACTTTCTTGTTGGTTTTCAAATCATGAGTGGCGGTAGTATCAACTAGGTTTCCAACTGGTTCTGTGTTGGCCTTGCGTAGCACGTCCATTCACCAAGTAGCATAGTAGGTATGCTTTCGCGCGTCCTCTCCTAACCCGCTCCTTCTTTAGCACCTTTTCAACTAGGAACTCTTCTTTTCCGTCCACAAGGATTGCTGAACTGTTCTTAAGGGTATTAGCGTGATGAGAGTCTTTCGAGATACATAGATTGAATATTATGGCTGGAATACCTTGAAAGCGATTCAGAGACTAACAAATACCCTCTCAAGCCTCCCTGTCGAGGTTCTCTCCTGTCTGTGGCGTAATAACATACGCAGTAGGGTCATAATGGAATCAAAAACTAGCCTTTTGCTGTGCTGTGTGATCCTGGACCATAATGTAGAGGTTTGTGTGTGTTATTGGCTTAACTTAGATCCTGGGGCCCACCATCAGTGCTGGTGGAGTCTGAAAATGAAAGCCATAAACAATATCAGATATTCTGTTTATACTTATATATAAGTGATTACTATCTTCTCTGCTTTGGTAGTTACTAATTTAGGCATTATTTCTCACCACAGGCCAGTAAAAGTACTATTTTGTGAACTCATATACCTAGACAGCTAGATGGCAAATGCATCAGCCTCCTCCAGTGGCCGTATTAATCCACCTTACATAGGCTATAATCTTTTACCTCTCATCTAATATTAATTTTGAAGGTCTTAGTTGTGTATTGAGCGCGGCAGGAAACAACTCTACGCAGATGTACGGATTCATGCAAGGAACGCCATGAAGACGACACTGTACCGGCGCCCACATTCGACTCCATGCCAATTATTAGACCTCTAAGAAAGGAGCCCTGGAGAGAAAAGCGGACACTATGACCTCTCCTCAACCGCGGTCGAAATCCCCTCTTCCATCTCGACGGCCCCTCCATCAGCTGGCTCACTCCACCCCTCTCTCTCATCCTTGACAACCCGCACAAACAGCAAATCAACGAAAACAGCAAGCAGTCCCAACGCAGCCCCAAAGTACAGTGCCGCACGGAATCCGAGAACCATATCGCTCCGCTTCTTGTTCACTTCGGTCTCAATCGTCCCCGCAAAGCCGAGACCAAGACTATTGCCATACAGATTTAGCGTGCCGATCAGCGACGCCGCAACCCCCTGCTGCGCGCGTTGGACGCTGTTACTCGCCACAATCTGCGCAGCCACATACACAAAGTCCGGACAGAAGGCCATGAAGATCGTCGCAGGGAAGATCTGCGCCCAGTAGCTTTGGTCGTGAGCTGGCATGGTGGCCAGCAGAACGTTAGCGACCAGGATCGCCGCGGCGCCGATCGCGAGGATCCACTGCGCGGCGAGACGCGGAATCAGCCACGCGGCGATGAATGTACCAGCCGTAGCGACGATTGCGAACGGCGTCCACTGCACGCCAAAACCGAGGATGCTCTCGCCGCGCAGGAGTTGCAGCCAGGCGACCATGTACCACAGGAAGATTCCGTTAGACATGAAGCTGAGTAAGACGACAAAGATGACGGCGACGAACGAGGGCGCCGTCCAGATGCCGAGGGGCATGATGGGAGTTTTGGCGAATTGGTGCTCCCAGATCCCGAAGAGGATGAGCAGGAGCACGGAGACCCCCAGGAGGACACTTTCGAATGGTTTATCCCAGCCGCTGGCGGGGGCTTGACTATCGATAGAGGTCATGAATTTACCTCTCATGGGAGAAGGTTAATGATGTACTTACTTCCAAGAGACGTTGAAGACAATCAGCCCAGCTGTACCAAGGAACGCGCCAACCCAGTCGATTCTGCCATTCTTGTCAACTGGATAGTCGCTTGGTAGCAATACTGCCAAGGAAACGAAGATGACCGTTCCCACAATCGCCCTGGAAAGCCAGTTATCAGATATCATTCTCGTTGTCCTTGTGGTGGAGCAAAAAAAAAAAAAAAAAATGAAAAATGAAAAAAAAGGAGGAAAAACAACACTCACAGACTAAAAAAGATCCATTCCCAACTCGCATACTTAACAAACACGCCCGCCCAAATTGCGCCCAGATAACTCCCAATCGGCGCCGAAGCGCCAAAGAACCCCAGCGTGACATTGCGGAGGGAGCCCGGCGGAATCGCCGTGCTGATCAGCGCAACGGCATTGGGCATGATCAGGGCGCCGCCGATACCCGATAGTGCGCGCATGGCATTAAATGCGACGAAGCTCCTGCAGAACCCATTCGCGAGCGTGAAAATGACAAACCAAGTTGCGCCGGCGATCAGGACGTGGCGGTGGCCGTAAACGGCACCTAGGCGGCCGCTTATCAGCACAAATGTTCCTTGGGTCAGTCTGTGCTAGGAAGGATGGCAGGTGCGGATATCGTTAGCCATATAACTATGTTGTGGGATCTTGTATACTTATAGATGGACGCACGGATAAGACGCTGCTGCCCAGTTTGCTTTTCCCGGCCCGACGGTGGCGTTGAGGGCTTTGCTGATCTCCAGCCCCGCGGCCAGGCCGACCATGTTGGATATCATCTCGTCAATGTTGGGCTTGTTCGTACATTCGGGGGCTCAAGCATAGTTACCTGCACCATGTTACTCAGCACAATAAATACAGTAATTGCGAGACGCCGTCTTGTTGTATGGTTGGCTGAGATGGCCTCGAAGACGTGCTGGGGCTCGCCCGACACTGGCGAAGTGAGGCGATCCATCGAGCCTGCAATCTCGTTCAGGTGACGACGCAACTCGGCCGTGAGCCGCAAAGAAATAAAGATGACGGTGGTTCACAAACAACAACTTCGCTCGGCTCCTCCTATATATCTTGGAATCCGTCGAGTCTGGGGGGCGCGGTTGAGCGGACCGTGTCGCCGAATACGAGGTCACTCATCTCATTGATAGGGCATGTCACCCCGCGCTCTCTGCCGAAGTTTCTCCGGGCCCTTTTGTTTAGTCGGCTGACTCTAACTATAGTTAGTTAAGTAGCAATAGTCCTGGATTAGAAATCCAAATGATAAAGGTGCATAGACTCATATTTGATGTAGTCTACATAGTTCCTTGGTTCTCGACTGCGTTGCATTCTGAAGAAGGGCGGGCGATGTCTGTTGTCACTATTTCTTATACAAAAATTTGTTTTCCTCAAAACTATAATATATGTCAATACCCATGCAGCGCGCAATTCTTGCCGCCAAATTTCCAAAGATCGAACGCCTACCGTCGGCTATCTAGCCGGAGCCAGGTCCACAGGTGCTCAGGTGAAGGCAAAACATGGAGGAATTTTTAACGCAAAAGACTACACTATGATAAACTTGCCGCAAGAGAGATGCCATGAGAAGACACGGTCCGTACCGCGATGGGTGGATTTTCCCCTTCGGGTGGGTACCTGTGGCAGCAGGCTTGAGGTTTGGTTCCGCGGTATTGCTGGTGATCTATCGCTTGTGATGATGGTACTCTCTTCAACATCAAGGGGGTACAATGCGATTTACTTTAAATACAAGGACAAGGAGCTGGAAGCATGATCCGGCTGTTTTATAGCCCAGCGACGGGGGAAATCAGCCGACCGAACGGGGAAAGGCCCGTCGGTGCTAGTTACTGTAGCCTCCGAGGTTGCGTTGAGTCACAACACCGATTTGTCGGAGTTAAAGTCCTCGAAAGCTTACTTCGGATGATGATGGCTCACTCTTGGTTGATTTCTCGTGTCCTTGCTTTTACCCACCAAACTGCGTCCCATGTAATTGTTGGCCATGATGCCACGCGGTCTGAGACATCAGTCACCTCTTAGCTTGCCTTTGGCCGGGCAGGGATGGATGCGGCCGTGCCTCGTTCCATCCCCTGCACGAAACATTCGGTATAGCACGAGCGCTTTTGCACATCTGGCCGGACGCACGAGTAGGACCACAATAGCCATAGGTGTGTGCGAGGGTCCGTGCAATGATGATCTCAAGATTCAGATCCTAAGCCCCTATAGCCCGTCACAGCACGCGCGAGCAACCACGAGGGTCAGAGCTGACGACACGCTCGTATCCTAAAGACACCTCGACAGATTTTGATGACGAGTAGGGATATCCTACAATGATCGCGGCGGCGATGCTAATCAAGTGAAAACCTACAGGTTCGTGGGACTCAGCGGCGGAGCCATATTCCATCGGATGATGGTAAAACATGGTGTGAAGCATATATGTACGGCCGCCGCATTCCTCTCACAAGCACTTCCTAATCTAGGGACTCCCCGCTAATTGACCGGATCTAGTCGGATACCCTGGAGGCGCGATCCTCCCGGCCTTCGATGCCATCCACAAGGCGCTCGAATTCGACTTTATCCTCCCACGACACAAGAAAGGAGCCGGCCGTATGGTAGGAGGGTACTCTCATGCGCCTGGGAAACCGGGCGTTGTTCTCGTTACTTATGGTCCGGCGGCAACGAATCTAATTATGTCTATGATGGACGCCCTTGCAGAGGGGACCCCAATGGTCGCGTTCTGCGGCCAAGTCGCCACAGCCAGAGTCGGATTGGATGCGTTCCAGGAAGCGAATGTTCTGGGCATGTCGCAGCCATACACCAAATGGGACGTATCTGTGCGAGACGTTGAAGAGCTTCCAACCCAGTCAACGAGGCGTTTGAGATTGTCACGTTTGGTTGCCCCGGTTCAGTCCTGGTTGAGCTGGCTGTCCATTGATGTCACGGCGTCGATTCTGCGGAGGCCGATTCCTCAATCCGAAACTTACCGGCCAACGACCTTGGGTCTTGCAATGGGCAATATTCAGCGCTTGGAGCTTCATCGCACACTTGAACGGGCGGCGCACCTGAACAACACTGCAAAGCAGCCGGAGCTCTATGTCGGGCAGGGCATGCTTGCAAGTCTACACGGTCCCCATCTTCTCAAGAAGCTTGCCGACAAAGCATCAATCCCCGTAACCACAAGCCTTCAGGGATTAGGCGCGTATGACGAACATGACCCAAAGGCTCTGCACATGCTCGGCTTGAATGGATCCAGCTATGCGAATCTTGCAATGCAGAATGCGGACTTGTTATAGCCTTGGGAGCGAGATTTAACGACCGGGTGATAGGGAGCATTCGTAAATTCGCGCCCGCGGCCAAAGTAGCGGCTGACGAGGGCCGTGGGGGGTTGTTCATTTTGACGTCTCGCCGAAGAATGTGAACAAGGTCGTCCAAGTGACGGAAGCGCTTATTGGCGACTGCGCGCAGAATCTCGAGCTGCTGCTCCCACTCGTGAAGGAGAAGAGCCGACCGGAATGGCTGGGGCAGGTTGCTGCCTAGAAAACGCAGTTTCCATTTCGATCTGAGCAGAAGAGAAGCGGCAGGGGCAGCGGTTCCTCAGAGGACCTGGTTCAACCCCAGGCGCTCATTGAGTTGCTGGACCGGCTCGTGCAGCCGATGAAAGACCGCACAATCATAACAACTGGAGTCGGACAACACCAAATGTGGGCGGCCCAGCACTTCCGCTGGCCGTACCCCCGCATGATGATTGCATCGGGGGGCCTCGGGACCATGTGCTCCGGATTGCCAGCAGCCATTGAAAGGCCGCACGACCTGAAGCCCTCGTCATTGACATTGACGGGGATGCATCGTTCATCATGACCCTCAATTAACTACTGACTGCGAGCCAATTCAACATTGGCGTCCAGGTTATTGTTCTGAACAACGAGGGGCAGGGAATGGTGACGCATCTGCAGTCCGTGTACTATGAGGACCGCTACTGCCATAGCGACCATACCAACCCTGACTTTGTGGGAGCTGCAAGGGCGATGTGGGTAGAGGCTGATCGCTGCGCAACAGCAAGCGAGGTGGAGCAGAAGCTAAAATGGCTGCTCAGTACAAAGCGCCCGGCGGTTCTGGAGGTGATGATCACTAAGAGAGTGCTGTCACTTCCAATGGTACCGTCTGGGAAGGGTCTTGACGAGTTTGTGTATTATAACATAGGGTCCGATGACTAGGATGGTCAGTAAATGGGTTGTCTTTAGATATGTTGGTTTGGATAAAGAAGATTAAGTAGAGATGTTGCCATGAGAACGCGGTGCATCTGTATTCGCTGCACTCCGAATCCCAAGGCTGGGGCTGTGGAATCGGCCCAGGGGAGGCCCATCGCAAGCCACCCGAAGCGGCTGTTCACAGGCTGGCGATGTCGGGAGTGGAGCTCAGGAATTGCCATATTTCAACAACCAGGTTCCGCCAGAGAGCCTCAGGCATGGAGCTATTGCAGAGTAAGAAACGTCAAATATAAAAAGATCGCCACGTCCTTTTGCACGAGTGCTGAAGTTAATGTGCAGGTGATGGCGAGAAACCATGCGGAAACCGCCGAGTATGCGCCCAAGAACACCTCAACCATTCTGCCCAAGCATGCAATGTGGAATGTGGAATAGAAGCCCAGGATCACCAACAAAGATATTAATATCTACCAGCAAAGGAGCTCAGCCGCAAACATCTCAATAAGCAGGCTCGCGCTAGTGGACCCCTTGGCAGTCCAACAGCTGATCTTCGAGACACATACTTGTCATCCAAGGGGTTCTTAAGAGCACATAACTGACACAAGCTCAATCCCTGCCCCCAAGTTGGCCACACATACCCGTCAATTCGCTATCGACGAAGGCCTGTGCAGCCTTATCATTAAAACTTAGAATTTCCGCGTTCTTTTTAAAATATATTAATTTAGTATCGATTATACAACAAAATTGGTAAAGTAATTAAAATTTAAAGATGGTTGGTAAGGTTAAAATTATGTGGCTAACGTACAGCTGCCTCACTGCTGTACGTGTATCTGGAGAACCAAGGTTCTGATCAACTTGCTTACAACTTCCCGCGTGATCCCCTAGTGTACCGCCATAAAGGCCGCTGCCTATTAATGGAATGGCCCCTCAGGCTCTGTGCGTGGTAGTGGAATGGAACTCAGTAATATTGTGTTGACACCAACAGACAGCACTATTGATCAGGAACAGGTGACAATGGATATCACACTGGTGAGCCCTTGGTAGCGAGCTGCTCGAGAGTTTATAACTAACCTTTCCACGCAGATAAAGTGGGCGCATTGGCCGGTGTGGGCCGTGTACTACAGTAATACAGGTAACTCGTCTGCTCCCAGCCCTGTATTCAGTGGCGGCCAGCACAGCTGAAACAAGTCAGTTTCGGTAGATTGCGCACACCTTGGTCATGATTGGACTAAGCACTTGACAATAAAGCAGAACCTGAATTGGCAGAGGTACCCCAAGCTTAGTCCGTTTTTACTGACACCTTCTCTTCTAGTCAAGACACCCTATACTAAGCTCCTTGGAAATGCTGTGCTCCTCTGCCGGTCGACTTGCAAAGTCAAAGCGAGTTTGAGAATGGTATTACGACCACGTGTGGTGAGCTGGGCATTGTGCTTGAAGCTCACACCCCACTGGGGGCTGGTATGCTGACAGGGAAGATCAAAAGCGTCGACGAAATGGATTCAAATAACCGCCACCGGGCACTCCCGGTTCCAGCCACAGAATTTCTCTCAAAACGCGCGGCTCGTCGAGAAGATCGAAGCTCTGTCGCGCGAACAGGGGTGTACACCCAGACAGCTTGCCCTTGGTTGGATCCGTAGGCGGAGTGGCAAGGAGAATTCCACCAAGATTGGCCTGAATATGCAGGATATGGAAGAGATAAAATCCAACTTGCAGAGGTCTCCTGTCGCTGGGTCTCGCTATCCTGGAACCGCTGTGGGACTAAAAGAATATCAAGCTTACAGTTCAAAATAATAACGCGAGCATAAGGTATAGAATTTCCGGTTCCCAGCCCCTAAACACATACACTCGCCCATGTGCTAGGACTACGAAACGATAGTTTATACACACGGTTGTGTAGTTCGTGTTCTGGTGGCCTTCTCAGAGCCTTTAGCTTGATTATCGAGTATGACTTTCCATGATTATTCGAAGAATACTAGATAAGACATTGCCTCCACGTGGTTGGCCCTATTGGTACCCGGTGCTGTCGAGAAGCCAACCTGGAGGTCCTGGATCAATATATATGCACCGTTGAGGCCTAAGGCAGCGCGGAGAGGAAGCCACATTATTGGGTAACAAGCACACTGGGGCCTTCCTAGTGGATGTGGGCGTGCTTAGGTAACCAGGTGTGGGACGTCGTGTGACGGAGTCGCCCACTGGTACGAAAATAATACATTTGTTCTACGACAATGATACTTTGTATATATAGTTAGTTCTATTTATATAGCCTGCACGGTGAAATCTATGGGCAGCTATGGAGGAATGCCTAGCAGGTTAATAGTCACTTAGAAGTGGATAAAGGCACCTACTAATGCTTTGGGGTTCTTCCATCCAGGCAGGATGCCAGATCGAGGTAGCTATTGCTAGGAGGGATATGCAAGAGTGTATATAGAGACAGATGGCAAGATACACAGTGCGTTAAATTATGCCTCAGATTCTAGACTCGGTCTGCAGAAGGGAGAAATGCATCTTCTTGGTGTATCAGTGTCCGAGGGTGGGCGACGAGGAGCAGCGCTGGACCCGGCACTCCGCGGATCCACCCGCCCAGTCGCCAGGCTGCTGCACTCTTGTGGGTGAACAGAGCACGCTAACCCACCACGTCCATTCTAGGCGCGCACGGGCTGCACACAGATTCCGGGATTCCGCTGGCCCCAGATCTCGGCACCACGGCAGCCTCATCGTCTCCGTCTGTTCCCAATCCCGTTCCCCATCTCCGTGTCCGCATTCCCCGCCAGCCCACCAGCGCGCCGCAAAAGCGACAGGATGGCAACAGGCGAGGCCGTAGCATATCCTATATAAGACCATCTCACCCCGGAATCTGACCCCAGATCAACATTGCATTGAAACAAAAAATCTGCCTCATAGTCTGTAGGCGCAGTCTGAACAGTATAGCGTCTGGGTTATGCTGGGTGACAGTTATATATCAATCGAATCTCCCACCCTGGGTGGTCGTATCAATATTCAGTAGAGTTCAAAGAGTGCCCCAAATGGAGTTAGCTGGCGCTCCGCAATTCATTATTGCGTTTGTTCCTCCTCAGCTCCAAATCCAGACATATATGCATATCATCCCCCGAGAGCCTGCCTCGGAGTAGACGATCTACCCCACTTTATCAGCCCAGCTTCGGAAACCTGGCTCCGATTCTGAAAACCCCCTTCTCCCGCCTCACATCCACCACTGTGCAAGACCACCAATGCCCTCTTCACGCCCAATCCCCACCCGCCGCCGGGTCTGGCTCGCCTGCACAACTTGCCGCGCCCGGAAGACGCGCTGCAACGCAGCGAAGCCAAAGTGCAGCTTGTGCGCGGCACTGGATGTCGAATGTGTCTACCAAGACTCCCAGCAGCCACGAATCGATCCCACCGCGAAACTCCTCCTTGATCGCATTCAGGCGCTGGAGGATCGACTTTTCGCTTCGCCAGCTCTCTCTGCGTCCCGAGAGCGACATGCGGATACCCTATTGCCGAGCGGGAGAGATGGTCAGATGACGGGCAGGGGGTCACCTCCACTCGGAGCGCAGGAAAAAGAACCGGAAACTGATCGCGACATCCCCTTCCCTTATCATCACACAGCCGGCGCGAACCACCTCCTAAACTGGCCTGTCATCTGTGAGATCTTTTCCCGCGCCGGACAGAACAGAATACGTACATATATCTTGCCCCATTCGGCTACGGATGTCTTTTTCGAAGCACCTACCGACCCGCCAGCATCAACCTACCCACACGAGTCATGGCGCCTCTTCGATACCGCCGTTCACTCTAACGTGAACGTGGAAAACTTCATCTCGCTCATCCATGCGTATTTTGGAGAGGTTAATCTAGTCTACCCAATACTCTCCCGCAGCGAGATCCTCCGCGTTTTTGAGAATGTCGTTGCCAGTTTGCAGTCGGCTGGCCCTGCCTGCCGCGCTGAACCCGAACCCGTAGCACACTACTGCCTCCTGTTGTTAGTTCTGTGTCTGGGTGCATTCATCCGTCGAGGGGGCAATCAGGTTCGCCTCACGGACGGGCAGGCGGTTGACGATGGGGATAAATGCATAGAGACCTTGGACGGCAGCCTATGGAAAAAGGCTAGTCTGCTCCTCGGTTATATTTCGTCAACTGTAGCTCTGGAAGCAGCGCAGTGCTCTATGATCGCAAGGTATGTGATTGGGTTGTCACAGGTATCTCCCGGGAAGAGAACGACTAACCCTGAGACATATTCTAGTATCTACATGGGCGCCCTTGGTCGCGTCGCGGATTCATACCACTGGGCACATGCGACGTCCGTCAAGTGCGCCCATCTAGTTAAACGGTATGCATGCGCTTCACACCCTCTCCCGTGCCATGCTAATGGAACCACCAACGTAGAACATCCTCCCCGTCCCCCTCAAACCACGCTGACGCCTTCCCGGAACCTCTCCGCCGCCTCTACTGGGTCGCGTTCATATACGAGTGTGACTATGGCTCCGAGATATCTATAAACCTCCCCTCCGGAATGGCCATGCACGAGGATACCGTTCCCTATCCAGGCCAATGCGCTTCTTTGCGCGACACCACCGCCAATACACTGCCTCCCACTCCGTCAACAGCCAGCTCTTTGAGTACGCGCGATCCCAACGACGAGTTCGTGGTCTTCCAACTAACCACGAACGCCGCAATACGCCGCTTCCTGAATCGCGTACATAGCCTCGTGTATACCCATCAAGAACATAGGCATCGCGCCCCTTGGCTCCTGAACATGACGGACGAGTTCTCCGCGTACCACGACGCGATATACAAGCATGTGCCGGAATTTTTGCTTTCGCCGCAACGCGGACAGCGTAACCACCAAAAGCTCTCCCCGCCGAACACTGTCACCACCTGTTCTCCAAGCATGGGCATGGGCATAGGCAATGAGTCCTGGAATGTACTGCGGCTGAGGGGTCGGTACTACGCATGCCAGCATATCATCCACCGCCCCCTGGTCGAATATGTCCTGGGGAACAGCGCGAGTTTCCACGCGGATCCAGATCGGGATGTTATCCTGGGCAAGTGCCGATTGTGTCTCCTGGGCTGTATCGGCTTCATCGATGTTTTTGATGTCGAGGATGTGAATAGTGTTACGTGTCTTTTTGCGACGGGGCTCGCGTAAGTCTACGTTTCTAGGATGACCCTCGCACCGTTACCTCGTTTTTGGGTTTTCGTAAACGGAGTGGGTCTGCTAATCTCTTCTACTGGAACTAAGAACATTCAGTTACATCATAATCCTCCGCGTGGCGACCATCTGTCCGCACTTTACGTCTATTATCCCCGACAACATCGAGGAGGTGATCGCGACGGGGATGCGCAATCTTCGCAGGTTCAGTGTCAGTATTAAGGAGTTCCGCTGGCATTTGGGGTTTCTGGAGGAGATGAATCGGTCGTGCGGACATTGAATAGGAATAGGCTGCTGGGTTCGTTCTGTGTGGTTGTTGCATTGTAGTGTTCTTCCATCGCGCTGCTGAGATCTCGATCTTGTTCGGATTTTTAGAAATGGACTGAAAGGAATAATGAATTTGCGAGTAGAACTAGGTTCTGAAAATCTAGGTGCAGATTTACAATAAATCTCGAATAATATTTTTCTTTCTTTTCTTCTTCAATCCCAGAACACATGTGCAGCCTACAGCTAGCTACACTGGTCGGTATCCCCGAATACTAATTCGCAACCCACGGCCTCAGGCAGCTTTGGCTTTGTAGTCCTCTTCATGCTCAACAACATGCACTTCCTTCTTGCGGTCGGTCGTTAATTCTTGTACGAGATGGTCCGCATCCTCCCCATCGAAGAGCACTGCGATTTCCTCAAGCCCCTTCCCCTTGGTTTCAAGAAACCATCCATACGCGACAAAACTTTCCAGCGCAAGGAACAATACGTACACGATGTAGTACTTCCATCCAATGTTTTCGAGACCGATGGGATTCACTAAACGATTTGTCAGTCAGCATATCGCCCAGGCGAAACCTACATACATATAGAAGCTATCGGTTACGGGTTAGGAATTGGAAGGTAGTGAAGGGACAACGCACCATACTGATTGACAAAAACCGCCGCCTTAGTGGAACAAACATAGACGGCCATGCCGCGCGCGCGAATCGAGTAGGGCAAAACCTCGACCGAATACGCCACACTCAACGGCCCAAACGCGATCCCGTAGAAGAAGCCGAAGACGAAGATCAGCGCCATCACGAGGATCCCGGCGGCGTCGGACCCGGTTGCGTCGAAGCGCTCCGATGCAATCGTCCACGCGATGAAGACGGCCAGCATGCCGAGTGTGGAGGTGCGGAAGAGGAAGCGCCGCCCCAGGCGCTCGACGAAGAAGGCGGCGGTGAGGCCGAGGGCGAAGTTCCAGATTTGGAGGATGCCGTTTACGAGGGATTGCGTGTCTTTGCTGGTTATCCCGACGGAGTCCATGACGCGGGAGAGGTCTGGCACAGAGAACATTAGCAAGATTCGAGGGATAATGTGAGGCGAGCGCTTACAGTAGGAGATTAGACCATTGCCCGACCATTGGCTCATCAGTCCCATGCAGAGCACAAGAAACATTCGATATCGATTACCGCTGGTTGAAACCATGGATTTCCAGGTTGTGGTTTGTGAGGCTGATTCAGGTTCTTGCGTTAGTAGGGGGACCCGATATCATTAGAGAGAACCAGACTGACTCTTCTCCTGGAGGATGGCCGTCCGAATCTCCTGATATTCCAGCTTCACCAATTCCGTCTCCTCGCCGTCGCCGTGATACCTCTTAAGAACATCGAGCGCGTCGTCGTAAAGGTCCTTGGAAACAAGCCAGCGCGGGGACTCGGGTAGGAACCACACCGTCGACAGCTGTATCACGCTGGGAATCATCTGGAAGAGAGATGGGAGGCGCCACGACCAGGTGCTCGCGATCTCTCTTGTGCCAAATGTCACCCACGCGGCGATGATGCTACCGAGGGTCCAGCTGTATTACGAAAATGTAAGTTTCCTGCCACGGGAAATCTCGCAGCACGAGAATATGAAAGTAAACATACCAGGCATTGCAAATGGCCGTCATGGTAACCCGGTCTTTCGGGTGCGCCAGTTCCGAAACAAGACTCGGCGCCGAGGTCGTCGCGAAAGACAACCCAAACCCTAGAAAAAACCGGCTCGCCAAGAACATATCGAAATTCGTACTCTCACACTGAAGAATCGCACCCGCGATCATAATCAGACTGCCCACGGTAATTCCCCAGCGACGACCGAATCGGTCTGCTATCCAGGGCGCGATGGGCGTGGAGCAGATACTGCCCAGCGGCATAATTGCGCTCATGAGGCCAAGGCGCGACCCACGCGGGTTGCCGAAGAAGTCGTCAAAGTACGAGACTGTTTGTAGAGCGTTCATCATCGAGCCGTCGTAGCCGCTCGTTGTGTACGAGCAGACAGCGGCTGGGAATAGGAGGAAGTACAGGTGCCGGCGAGCGGGGGATTTATACCATATCGGAGCTTTAAGGGCAAGTTGGATAATGGTCGAGGGGGCAATCGTATTCTGGGCGTCTTCGATATCCCCGGTCTGCTTGCGGGCATTGCGAGCTCGCTGAGCCTGCCTTGGGGCCGGCAGGCGTCGACGGATCGAGTTTAGGACAGTCATAATGAACGTTGTTGTTTGGAGAGAGGAGAAGAGAACCCGTCTTGTTGAGGACTTCTCGAGAAGGCCTCTCGCGTCTTTTATATCGCAGATAGTGGCGTATCCCAGCTGGTGCAGCCTCGGAACTGGCTTTCATGTGTTTTCCCCTTGCCTCTAAGCCCCCACGACGGTGGCACGACCTTTCATTCTCCCCGTGGGGTACTGTATCACGGCTATGCCTTTGGCCAAGGAGTGAGAGTAAATGGCAGGCCACCTTGACCCCGAGCGACTACTCGTGGGAATCCGGGATGCTAGAGGCGGTGGTTGTTGATTGGGGGTTCCCTCATGCTGTGGGGCGCCAAGTATCGGGGGAAGAGAGGGTGCTTGCCCCGAAGCCTCGCGGCGAGCCTCTCGGGGAATGCTACGTGTGCTGCCCCGAATACCTCGTCATCGCTCTACCAGCATCGACACTCGCTAAACCCGAAAGATGCTTTATTCTCGGGGTATCTAACGCCGGTATGCCCATTTGCTTTTTCCCGGTGCGTTTGAAGGTCCTCGTGTGCGCCATTAGCAATCGCCTGTATCGCCCCATGCCCCGTCACTGAACTCTATGCCAGAGCTGAGTCCGTGTCCTGCTTGCTTATCCAAAAGCCAAAGTTTCCTCTATACCAGGCGCCCCTTATTAGTCTCCTAATTTCCTTCTCTTTCTCGTTTACCGAAAGTCCACTGTTGTTCCAGCATGCGAGAAATACAGCCTTTGGGAAACATTGACCTTCTGGTGAGCCAGCTTGACCTGGACGAGAAGATAAAACTCTTGTCCGGGGAAGGGTCCTTTTAAACGGCTGCCCTCCCCAACAGGGGCATCCCCTCCATACTCGTGAGTGTCTATATCGTGCTGGTGCCACGCCATATTGACATAGAATAGACGTCGGATGGGCCACATGGCCTACGCGGTGCTCGGAGGTTCATGCGTGTATGTAAACCAGAAGACCAGATCTCTGCCATCCAGTGCCCTCTCTCTGGCTCGTTGTTCGACGTCTAAGCTAATAGCTCCCATTATCAAAGGTCCCAAGCTGCCTCTTCCCATCCGCGACCGGCATGGGCGCAACCTTCTCCGTCGAATTAATGCACCGCGTCGGAAACATCCTTGGCCAAGAAGCTCGAAATAAAGGGGTCAACGTCCTTCTAGCTCCCACCGTATGCCTTCTACGCTCACCCCTAATGGGCCGCGGTTTCGAGGCCTTCTCCGAGGACCCCATCCTAACGGGATATCTCGCATCAGCGTACATCAATGGCATCCAGGAATACGGCGTCGCAGCATGTATAAAACACTTTGCCGCGCACGACCAATCGTCCAACTCAATTGAGGATAATGTCTGTATGACCCAGCGGACGCTCCGTGAGCTGCACCTCATGCCCTTCCAGCTGGCGCTAAGGCTTTCGGCGCCGATGGCGTTTATGACTTCATATAACAGTATTAATGGGGTACATTCGAGTGAAGATTCGCTGCTTTTGCAGACCATTCTCCGCAAAGAGTGGGGGTTTGACGGTTTGGTGATGAGCGATTGGTGGGGGACGTATAGCACGTCGGAAGCGCTGAATGCAGGGCTGGATCTGGAGATGCCTGGTCCGACACAGTTTCGGGGGAAGTTATTGGAGATCGCTGTTAGGACGCGAAAGATCTCCGAGGCTGCTGTTGACAAGGCTGTAAAGAATGTCCTTCGTCTCGTGCAGGAGGTTTCCGCGGTCGGGCGTGAGCCCTTCGATGGCGATGTCAACACAGACGAGAACCGCGCCCTCATCCGCCGAGTGGCTGCGGAAAGTATTGTGCTGCTGAAAAACGAGTCGAACGTCTTGCCGCTCTCTTCTTCGGATGCAGATCGGGCCAAGGTTTACGGGTTGATTGGGAGTCATTTTCAATACCCTACGCTTTCCGGGGGTGGAAGTGCCGAGGGGGATCCGTATTACTCGGTGACACCGTACCAGGCCATGGTCGAGGCTGTGGGAGAGGAGAATCTTGTTTACACACCCGGCTGTTATAGTATGTGCCCTAATGTCTCCCATGTTAGACGTTTCCTGGGCGTCTGCAAATTTTTTTTTTTTTTTTTTTTTTTGGCTAGCCTTCAAGTTCAGCCCCTTTATTAAACAGCTCAAACAGCCTGATACAGGCGATGCAGGCTGGCTCGTTGAGATCTATGGCAAAGATCCAGAGGACAACCCACATGCTATGCCCTTGTACTCTTCACCCACCGACAAAGACCTCATCGATATCCCCGAGAGCTTACATCACCTCTTCCCAAAGAAATACTACGTGCGCGCCAGAACAATATATACCGCCGAGAAGTCCACCCGATTCCGCTTCGGATTCAGTGTCGCGGGTAAAGGACGGGTTAAAATTAACAAGCACGACGCCATCGATCTGTGGAGCAGCCAGCCGCCAAAGACGGAGGATACACCGTGCTTCAACAGGCTGTCCATGGAGAAATTCTATGACCTCGATGTGACTGCGGGGCAGGAAATCCCGATCGAGATGGTCCTGGTGAATGAGGATATCACGGGGGGCGTGGGAACGGCATTTACGCTCGCGGGCCGTCTGGGGGGGTATGAGATTCTAGACGCGGAGCAGGGACTTCGTGACGCGGCGAAGGTCGCTCGCGCTGTGGATGTGCCGATTGTCATGACGGGACTTACGACGAATCATGAGAGTGAGAATAGTGATCGGAAGCATCTGAGGCTTCCACCTGGTGCGGACCGGCTTATTGAGACTGTTCTTGATGCGAACCCCAACGCTATAAGCCTCCTCTGATCCATCCATCCATCCCCTCTACTGCACGGACTGACGTTACATTCAGATTATCGTTACCCAGTCCGGATGTCCCATCGAAATGCCTTGGAGTGCAAAAGCACACACCTTGCTTCACGCCTGGTACGGAGGCCAGGAGACGGGTCATGGCCTCATTGATATACTATTTGGACACGTCAACCCGGCCGCACGCCTCCCCATGACATTCCCGCAGTCTGTTCGGCACACCCCTGCCTATCTCTCGTTCGGAAAGTCTGACTACACCATCATGTACGGCGAGGGGGTCTTTATCGGGCATAGATATTACGAGGCCGTAGATCGCGCCCCGCTCTTCTATTTTGGCCATGGGCTTTCGTACACGACCTTTCGGTATTCGAACCTTACTGTCCCTACGGTTTTTCATCCGGACGCGGCATTTGAGATGACGATTTCCGTGGACGTCACCAATAGCGGCTCGTACCCCGGCTCAGAGGTCGTACAGGTATACATCAGCGATGAAGAAAGTTCAGTGCTACGGCCGCCGCGAGAGCTCAAGGCCTTTTCGAAAGTTTATGTGGAGGTAGGAGAGACGAAGACTGTGAGGCTGACGATCGACAAGTACGCATTGTCGTTTTGGTCTGAGGAGGATTCAAGCTGGAAGGCCGAGGCTGGAACATATGTGGTTATTTTCGCTGCGAGTGCCGACCCCAAGTGTGAGGTTGCGAGGCGGGCTTTTGAGCTGCCAGGGACGGTGTATTGGTCTAAGCCCTGATACCGCGCACCTATAATAGGTTCAGATTAGTAGAAATGAGAAATTCTCTGTGGGTTACCTTTTCCCCGCACCCATACTCAGTCCCTGGAAACAGGGAGAACACCTGCTGATAAGCCTGGTACGATCGCCAGGTTTATGTACATACCATCGTTCGCGCGCTATTAAGGTGCACATTGTCTGCAAGCCTACTGATTACCTTGGGTAAAACGAAGAATATCGTTCAAACGTGATTTCCAGCGCGCCACAGCTGGCGAAGAAGAGAGTATGGCAACACAATAGAGCGACATGGCCCATATATTTCACCGTGCACGCTATAGGGAAGCCTCTGGACAGGTGGGCTGAAGGCCCAAATCAAGCCATAGTATAATCTCCAAAGATAGGAATTGAATTCTACTATATCTGTTCTAACAGCAAATAATCTGGCACATACGACCACAGGGTGTGGAGAACAGGGCTTCCCGTCCGCTCAGCCGTACTTAAGCCACACGCCGGTAGGTTAGTAGTATGGTGGGTGACCACATGCGAATCCCTACTGTTGTATGTTTTTGTCCTTTTTTTCGCGATTAATGTGCGGAGTCAGCAGCTCCAATCTGGCATTCCCCGTGTTTCGCTTGCTACGTACATAGTAATATACAGTGGTGGTCTTTCGACGGGGAGTAAAGTCATGTGACCTGCTGAGTGTATGTACCCCGTAACAACCCCGTGTTACCCGCCGGCCTCAAATCTTCCTTCGCATCAACAGAAAGGTCAATTCATCCAAATATCACCACCATTCCTTATCTCATGCATCCATAATACCAACTTCATCCCTGCTCCTTTTGCTTGATCGGTACCTACTCGATTCATGAGACCATGTCCAAGCGTAGGTGGCGAAGGAGCGCCAATGGCTAACTATACCCCGCAAGCAAAGTGTAAGGAGCGTTCTGCTGAAATAGGATGTTAATTAAATAGAATAAGAAGCGTGGAGAATCAAGAGGTTCTATTTAAGTAGAACTAACTATATATATAAAATATCATATGGTAATCACCGTGTAGGTTAAGGCCTGCCCATCACTTCGCCCCGACGTATGGCCTTGCACCATTACCTTGACCATGCATAATTCATAACAATGGATCTTCCACCGTCCAGAGCCAATTTCCCTTCACGCAACTGGAATTGACCAACAAGAGCTAGTGGTATCCCAGGAATCCCAGGTCCGGAATAACACGATTTATAGAGACATGGGTGAGAAGTACAGGACGTCGATCACTGGAACTCGACGACAAGCTTTGTGCCTCGAGCACCCCCCTGGCGGAGTATCTCTAGACCTTCAAATATATCATTGAATCCGCCCTTAATGGTCGTTATGGGTGGAGGTCTCACAACGCCAAGGCTCAACAAGGTGGATAAGTTACGGTAAAAATTGCTGATGACCTCGCGGTCTGCCGGCTTCACTGGGAACACGGGGCCGAGGGGCGCCAACAGCTGGAACTTGCGACCGAACGCAGTGTAGACCATGAGGAAAGTATACGTCACGTTTGCCTTCTTCGACTTTCCTTGATCGAGAAGCGTGACCACTTTGCCCTCTCGCAACACGTCGGCACAGAAGGCGGCAGAGGAGCCTTCGGAAAAGCAGTCCACAGCTTTTGTGATGTTTGGATGGGCTTTCTTGATTTCGCCAATGGATGCAGACGAACGGTAGTCGTATACTGCATCGGCGCCATAGCGCTTTGCGAGGTCGAAGGAACGAGGCGAGGCCGTTGCCACAACCGTGTATCCTGCTCTCTTGGCTAATTGAATAGCGAAAAGACCCACGTTCGAGCCGCCTGAATAGATGAGAACGGTTGGTTGGTCACCTTGTTGAGCGCTGCGTCCGTTCTCAATATCCACCCAAGGAATATCGAGGTACGCTAGACTCAGCATTGCGGTGGCTGCGGGGACTCCGTAGGTGGCCGCTTCGCCCAGAGTGATTTCGTCAGGCACCTTCCAGGCCAAGTCTCCATCGACCTTGAGGTACTCGGCGAACGAGCCAATGTCGGGATACAAACCACCGTGAACAAAGCCAGCGATTCTGTCTCCAACCTTCCAACGCTGCCCTAAATTCTTGCCGACCCGAGCCACCTCGCCTGCATAGTCACAGCCAATCGCCGAATTACGTGGGGAGAGAAAATCGATGTCTTTGAAGTCGATCGGATTCAGGGCGACCGCACGCACCTTGACCAAGACCTCATCATCGGTGATGGTTGGAATCGGGACATCGTTGACTTGTGCGCCCTGCCCCAGTGGACTACCAAGAGCGAGACTAAGTAGACGTTTGGGCAAGAATCGTTGTGTGATGACCGCTTTCATCTTAATTTGGCAGCGTTGTAAGATCAGGTAGAGTTGGTAGGAGAAGGAAGATGGGAGATACTGAATAGATAAATGACTTATGCTTGTATGAAAATATTCGGGAAGAATCAACGGAAAAGCATGAAAAGAAACTTTACAAAACCCGACTATTTTGAAAAGGTCGGATGAACCGCAGGCCGATGGCAACAAGGGGCTAATCACCAGGCGATTAAACCCATAGCTCAATGGCAAATCGCATTGCTGGTCGGCTTCAACAGCGTGTATGGAACAGCGGCGAACGTATTGGATCGTTGTGACGCTTATAAACTGACCGCATGACCGAAACTTGGATAACTCTACGGCCAGTTAGGGAGTTTCCACGAAACTCTGGACAGAAGCGGGGCCTCGGCCCCGGAATCATTAGTTAAATGCCCGACTTTCAAGCTGTCATTAACTCATCCGCCTGAATCCGAACTAGGGAAGGACCTCCGATCAAGTCCCCACAAGGAGTTGGAATTGCCTCAGACTCATCAGACCTGACAAACATCCTGTGACAACAAGGAGGGACATTAATCAGGTCACAAAAAGTTAGCATAGAATCATGCAGGTTCAGATCAACTGTATGAAACATACAAACCATCTTTATCTCATGAGATTCCTTCCAACATTATTCATTTCAAGGCAACTGATTCATTCACAATTACTCTTTGAACAAACCACCGCAACGACGACCCTTCAAACCGTTCCGACTTCTTTTGCCTCCGTCAATGGACTGAGAATTGCCTATAGACGCTTTTGAGCAAGCAGTCCATTGCCCTTGGTCTACGTCAACCATCTTTGTGGTACCATGGACACGCTCGATCCGCTCTTGTTCAAACAGCATTGCTAAAAGCCGGGAAGTGATTGTTTACGATAGTTCTAGTATCAGGCACAGTGAAGGAACAGTGCCGGATTCTATTTCTAAGATGGTCGCGATCCTCGTCGACTTGCTCGCTTCCCTTGAAATTCCAAAGGCCGATTCATTGGCTTCTCCATGGGTGGCGGCATTGTCCAGTATATGGGATATACGTACCCTCAACTTGTCAACAAACTGATCCTGGCGGGCACTCAATCCGGAATCGGCCCAGGTGTGGCTTTGCCCCCGCGGGAGGTCCAGGAGAGTGCGGGAGCAAACAGTGACCAGCCGCAAACTAAGGAAGACATGATGAAACTCTTCTTCTATCCCTCCGAGACTAGTCACACCCTCAGTCATGCATGGTGGAAGCGAATTCGCGAGCGAAATATTGAATCCGGGCCTGAGTCGCGTCGCAGCTCACGGCGATTGTTGAATTCACCACTGATACTAGCACCTTCGATCGGTTGACAGACATCAAGGCGCCGGTTCTTGTGACCAACGGCCATACAGACATTATGTCGCCCACTTCAAATAGTTTCGTGTTGCAGCAGGAGATCTCAAATGCCCAGCCACATCTTTACCCTGACCGGGGCCACAGGCATCTCGTCCAGGTGCCCGAGCTTTACGGAAAGCACCTTGAGTTGTTCTTGAACAGCTAAGTCTGTTGGAATTAAATCACTTCCGTTCTTGTATCACATCTGTCTGCTATTTGGTAGGCAGTCTCCACGTGTCGAGTGTCGAGGGCATACGTTGTACAAGATAGCGTTACGTAGTCAAGTCTCATATCTCTCGGAGGAAGCCGTTGATGTAATTTGTTTTTGGTAGATCACTTCGCTTCACCCTAGGTGAGTACAATCAGCATCCAGGGCGATTCATTTTCACTGCCGTACAGGGCTTGATGTCCGCTTCCATCGCTTCTTGGGGCGAGAGAAAGATGGCGCACCTCGGCTACGCTAGATAACAATATGATCTTGCTTTCGATGCCAGCATTATTTGTCCTAGCTTCAGCGCGATAATGCATTATAAGTAAGGATCTTGAATAGAGCTTAAGAATCGCTTCAGCGTTGAAGTGTATGTTGGCAAGCTTGGTTCCCAGGTCTAACGCATAGAAAATTCTACTTCACTGCTCTTAAAATATTAACTTTCTACAAATAATAGTGAGCTGTGCTTCAAGGGTTGAATGAAAATTCTAGACAAACTGATTCTCAAATAACAAGATACACAAAAAGGACAAGATTTGTGCTCCAGATTATATGTATATATATACTTGTACGCAAAGTGAAACGCCAGAAATAAACGCGAGTCGTTCGAAAGGACCACAAAAGAAGGGACGAAAGGATTGTTAATTTCAAACAAGAATGGTAAAACGAGAGCGATTATTTTGTCTTCTCGCGATTCTGTTCGGCCTTCTCCGCTGTACGGATCTTGTTGGTGATATCTGGCATGTGGGCGAGTGGGGGGAGCAACGTATCCTAAGTGTATGTGTTAGCAAAATTAAATGGCAGTGGTTCTTCATGATTGACGGAAAACTGCCTACCCATATAGTTGACCAGCCAAATGTTGAAGCCAGCCAAGTAATCAATGCCCCTCCGCCTGACCAAAGATGTTTCTTAGGGCTTGATCGGATCGCATTGTTGACCACGACCTCGGCATAGGAATTAACATCCATAGCAATTTTCTCCACCTCAGTTCCAGCCAATGCTGGCTCGATCACATCCTTTGCAGGGTAATAGAGAGAATTCTCGGGTAGACGTGGTGCACTTGGAAGGTTGTCGAGGAACTTGGTTCGAATTGCACCAGTATCGACGAGGATTGCGCGGACTTTCCAAGGAGCGAACTCAATACGCATTTGGTCGGTCAATATGGCAACTGCCGCTTTGCTTGCATTGTAATATCCTGACCATGGGAGTGGCATCTTCCCAAGAACTGACCCAATGTTAATGATCGTTCCTTGCGAGGCGATCAAAAGTGGCGCAAACGCCTGAGTGACGGTCACGACAGCAAAGACGTTGACATCAAACATCTTCTTGGCGACTGACACATCCGAGTCCAATAAAGGCATGCCGTAACCTATCGAGAATGGTCAGCGTTTTGTTGCCACAGGTAAGCTGCTTTGATGAAGCCGTGAGACTAGGTACCTGAGCCCGAGTTTTTGACCAAGAAATCCAAATATCCACCCGTCGCAGCCTTCACGGCTGACACTGCCTGTTCGATTGACCTTTCGTCGGTTACATCTAGTTGTACAATGTCGAGACCCATGTCCTTGAGGTGTTGGACTTTGGCGGTATTCCGGGCGCTCGCGAAAACTCGAAAGCCCTTCTTGTGGAAGGTTTTTGCTAGAGCGTCACCTATCCCACCTTCACTACAACCGGTAATGAGAACTGTCTTTTGGCCCATGCTTGCGACTAATGGTTTGTAGTCCAACTTGGAAGGTTTCTTTAAAAAGCAAGAATATTCAAAATTCGAGCAAAATAGGTACGATACATAATCAAGGAGTGGAAAGATGGGATGGGCCATCTATACTGGAACCCAATGCGTACTGTCCCTCCGCAGATTACCAATCAATGCGTTCATCAGAAGCTCAATCTAGCGAGATCATTCACTGTCGGCTTGATAACGTGACAATCCCGGTTCCATTGTTCGGCTCAGCAATGCTCTCGGCCCTCCTTCAACTTAGTTACAACCACAATGGTACCATACCCATTCCGTTCTTTTCGCAAAGCATACGTGAGGATTCATTGGCTTAGCTCAAATCGTGGCGAGGAAGCTTTTGAGAAAAAAAGGTTAATAGGAAGCATTCTGCAGCACGAATCAATGATTAGTGATAGCCCCGGATCAAATCGCCACCAAATACCTCATCAACCCCACTTTTCATTTTATAGCGGCTTACGGACACAGTATGATCCGGTAAATTATACAAACTATACGTATGGGTTCTTACACATTCGGTCTCTCAATATTGTTTTAATATGCCTAAGTAGACATCAAATCAGACAGACAGCGATTTGGACAGACACCTCTGGCGTATATCGACTAGTTCTTAATGATAATGTACACGAACTCTAAGCAACTTTCGAAAGCTGCAGGGCCTCCTCCACATCATTGCGTTGAAATCCAGGTGTCCGACCCAGGCAAACTCCTCTGCTGATCAACGCTATCAGGGTCAGAATGTATCATTACAACGATGGAAAACGGAGGCAGGGGGCGCTTACCTGACATGAAGCGTGAGACATTGATCCTGGTCTGCACTTTTGAGGATATCGTTGGCTCACCAGGCGACGCAATGAGGAGCACATTCTTATCTCGAAGAAACCACTCCAGATCTCGCAGGTCAAACCAATCTCCTTGTAGCTGCGTTCGCAATTCTGCCGTTACCAGTGTCAAGGGATCCTCCACGGTGCCCCCACTCTGGCGAGGAGCTACAAACGTGGAACGGCGGCCGGTGCTGCTCCAGTGGGGATAATGGGTTCCCGCACCCCCCAGCCTGAAAAAGGGGACTTCGTCCCATCCAGTAAGTGGCTTTTGGTGTATTTGAGAATACAATTCTGCTTTCAAGTAAGATGTCAAACGTTCGCGGTTCATCATACTAAAGATAAGCCCGAAGGGCCGTTGGAGTTGACTCAAACTGATAGACGGATCGCCTAGAGCGAGATGTCCTTGGTAGAGAGCTTCCAGCAGCAGCCTTTGAATAAATGCGGATACGTCTATAATTGACACTTCTGGTGAATTGACAGGATGTGGCAGGACAGCACTGTTGGGTTGGTATAAGTCAGTACCATCCAGGCGATAGTGGGAGGGAAGATTGAGTGACAGGCGGTTGATTGGGGGCTGTTGACGGGGTCGTGGTGATGAGTTGGTTGTGTCATTCGAGTCAACCAGGACCCTTAGCTCGTCGTCGTCGTCGAGACTTAATCCGGCTGCCATGGTGAAAAAGACTTTCATCGTGTCCCGTAACTTCCCTGTCAAAGCAGAGTGTGACCTTAGAATCCCACTTTGGACCAGCTCCTCACTAAATACCAGCATCGCAGAGCTCATTTTCTCAATGGAGGTCTCCAAAAGGGATACGCGGTTCTTGAGGCCATTGAGTGTAGCTTGCTGTCGTTCGCGATATGCACGTTGTGCTACGCGACTTCGCATGCGACGGCGCTGTTACAAGAGTAATCTGTTAGAAACGCTCACAACATTGGTAGAGGTCGGCTGGTACCCTACGAACCTCGGCAGGATTCTCATTGCTCTCACCAACTTCTCGGGGCGCCCCAGGCCCCTTCGCTGATGAGGTCTTCTTGGATCCACATCGCTGGCGTTTCTGTGGTCGCTGTGGCATCGGCTTGGAGAGGGGCGTTTGGCTTATGTTTGTCTGGTTCCAGGAAGATGCGAGCTCAAGGGCGAGGATGCCAGGACTGGGTGACGGGGTACTACTTGGAGCATTTTGTGAGGTATATGCTTCAGGCGGGAGATAGGAGCGGACCGAGAGCAATGAGGTGATATCCGAGGTCATGGAGTCCGGTAACGACGGGGGACTCTGTTGGAAATCGCCCCAATTAAAGACAGGCAGCTCGCGAGGAACATATGTGTCCATGACGGGCCGAAGATGGTCACGGATAAGTTCACAGTGAAGTTAAGCGAGTCTGTCAGCCCATGAGAGAGGACCGACTGTATTAGAATCTGACGGGCGTTCCCTGATCGACCTGGAATCGGACCAATAGTTACACCTTGCCCCATGGAGGCCAGGTTACGGTTAATCTTCGCCTCGGCATGATCACTCATCATTCCGCTTAGGATCCACCGGTACGTACCAAATTAGTTACCTTGGTACTCTAGATGCTTACTAATCTGATTTGGGAAAGAGGCCGGACAATCGTGTGGACAATCATGGCAAAAAAAATGGGTTCTTTCACTACACACTTGAAAGATATGTCGATCTGTGCCACTAACTAAGGGGTCTCCGCAATATTATAAACCAGTTTTGCACCACTCACTTTGTTGGTCCTGAGCAGCTCTAGTCCTTCCAAGACACCACGTAGACCATCCTTTCCAACCTTCGGGGGATGAACTTTGATTTTGCCCAGATCCAAAAGAGCCTGAGCCGCCTGAGTGAACTTCTTGGCGTGCTCGAAATCCTCCGGCTTAGCGGGGAAAGCCATGTTGCCAAAATTGAAAGCCTCGCCGAGGGCGCTGTAGACTAGGACGGCGCGACTGTTGACGTTCGCGCGATCGATTTTCACGGGCAAGAGTGAGAGGTACTCGCCGCCCTCGGTTGAAAGTGCCTTGTCATTGAACTCAACACTCGAAGGAAGAGAGATACAGTCCAAGACTAGCTTTAGGTTGTTGTTTGTCTGCTGGCGAATCTGAGCGGCGGACTCTGGGTCGTTGTAATCAAAGACAGCGTCGGCGCCGAGGCCACGGACGAGGTCGAAGTTGTGTGGTGAGCAGGTGGTGAGCACCCGGTAACCAGAGAGCTTGGCGAACTGGATGGCCAGGGTTCCCGTAGCGGTAGAACCACCATAGATAAGAATCGGAGTCGCATCTTGGATAGGTTGGGTCGGTGGAGCCAGCCCTAAGTATTGATATAGAGACTGGCCGATAGTCTGGATGCCTACTCCGAGCACGGCAGCTTCCTGGAAACTAAGATGTTCGGGGATTCGGAGCTGCACATCGCCCTTGACAACAATGTACTCGGCGAAAGTGCCATCTTCGGGTTGGACGGCATTACCCCCGTGGGCGGAACCGCAGATACGGTCACCTTTCTTCCAGGGTAGCTTGACATCTTTGCCAACGGCCTCAACAATACCAGAGTAATCACATCCTAAAAGTACCCCGGGCGGCGAGAGGAAGTCGACGTGCTTCCAGTCAGTGGGGTTTAAACCCACGCTGACGGTCTTGACGAGGACGTAATCATCGCGGAGCTTGGGAATAGCACGGTCACTGACCAAGCCGGCGGTCTTCGGTTGAGTAACAATGACTGCCTTCTGAGTAGACATGGCTGTGATGAAGAGATGAAGATATGGAGAGATGAAGAGTAGTGATAAGAATCATATTCGCCTTCATGGGAGTATCTTAAGTATATAACTGGTCGTTGTTGACACTTCGCTGATCCTCAGATCGGATACTGTTTATAATCACTGCAATTGATTAGAAATGTTCACCCAGATGGGTCCACTTTGTGCCGATGGCAAATTTCACCATTGTTGATAGTACAGTAAAATCTCGAGTGGAGCTAGCTCGGTGATTACATCCAGGAGCGGATGCTGAGTAATTTTCTGAAGTTCCCACTTCAGCCGAGGTTAATCGCCGAGAGAACGAGGGACAAGCCCAAGTGCCAAGGCGGGCATACTTACTCGGACCACAAATTGCGTTAAGCAGGTGTAACCCATGGTACCAATGAAGCAATCTGGTTCTGGAGTTGCGGCCTCTCGGTACGAGAGGGGGAGAATTTATGGCCCACTGAGCATGTTCGTGAAAGGCGGCGATGTCTGTTGGGGTACAATCGGTCATAGAGCGTTAGGAGATTGAAGGCGGATGGAATGGTAGAGTGCTGCCGAGATGAGCTCTGGGATGATGAAGACCCCGTGTGGAGTCTGGTTTCTGGCAGATAGCTATAATTACAGCCAGAGAAATTCCATACCTAGCTGTAGCGATAGGGGGACGTTCTTGCACCTGACCGAGGCGCAACCGTCAAATCGAATCTCCCAAAATTCAAACAGTAGCGTGGCGCTATGCATGTTAATATATAGGTAGGTACTTAAATATGCCGTTATACAAATTACGTATATAGTTGCGTGATTAAACTTATTTTAGCACCAGTATTCTTCACATAATAAATATCCGGAAGATATTTATTTCGGGTGGTGGCTTCCCAACTATCCAAATCGAACCCTTGAGAAGGACAAGCGAAAGGAGAGCTTACAAGAAAAGACTGTAGCTGTTATTACAATATCTTGAGGTTATACTAAAATAAACGAAAAGCAGCGACAACTAGTATCTGCAAACGACCGACTTCATCGACGCGTTCATCTTCCATATGAGCTGCTTGACCAGGTAGTACATATATATCATATCTAACCAGCACGCAGGTTCGGACACCCCGATCTTAATAATACTACTTAACGTGCTAGTTACTGCTTGAACAGATCACGCTAGTCCATCGGAATTAGAGGACCTACAGTAATGCGTGTTGTACTATAAGAGTAAGATAGGAATATCAAGTAAGGAGACTGTACCACAGATAGTATAAGTACTTATTATGAGGACTAACCTAGAATAGGAACTAAATCACCAACCCTTGTAGTAGTTACTTATCCTAGGGGTTCGAGCCTCTTACTAATTTCTATTCTATTAACTAATATTTCTAGATACTAGATATCTTCTAAGATATACACGATGTGACCTTCACGTGTTTGGAGTGAGGACAGTAGTACCTTCAGCCTGCGATATCCTTAGCCTAAACTAACGAAAATTCATAACTACTATACGAGGTTATAGCTACCCGAGCGGGGTTTATTTAACTTCTGGCTATGTTTATCAGTGCGGCTTAAGTGCCGCTGAGCAGATGGGAAGCCCTGTTCTCCACACCCTGTAGTTGCAGGTACCAAGTTATTTAGCAGTCCAGTACTGATTATCTTAATGTTAGTGCTATCCATAGGAGTAAATACAATATCAGGTTTATATGTATTTACCTACTAACTAAGCAGGCTGATGTTGTCTGTAATTCACATGTCCTCATGGTAGGCCAATAAGCAAAAAGCTGTATTCTCTTTTGTGCATTGTGTGCGTCTACATGACCAATCAGAGCGGTGCGGATATTCAGGCTATGCCCACTAAGTAAAGTCATGGCTGGCTGAGTGACGCGGGGTCGACGAACATGAGAACGGACTGCACCGCGCATCAGATCAAAGATGGCCTCCGTCGACGGATCTGCAGATCATCTCGATTTCTACTCCCACCTCCCGCGCTCAATTACTACCACTTGAAAACTACCTGAAATGTCCTGGCAGGGTTTGTCTAGCCTTTCCTGCTCTGCGTGCCAAAGTCGAGCTAGCTGACAAGACGTCTGTTTGCTTCCAGGTTATATCGATGCGAGGTACATTTCTTCTTACACCGTGGCTCCATGGAGTCGTTTACAAATCAAACCAAAATGCAATAAACAAGACTAAGTCAAGACTCCTGGCTAGCCTTGTCGGCTCAGGCAAAATCGACAAGGCGATTATCGCCGCTCTTGAAGGCGATTCCATTTGGGCCGCTTCGCCGAATTACAACGTATGTCGGCGTCAAACACATGCGCTGTCTATATTATATGAGTTCTCGGCACAAGCTGACGTTCATGTCCACAGATCAGCCCTGATGAGTTGAGGATCATCTCCGAGATCCTCCTGGGCTCCGAGCGCGAGCGTGACAACGCCTTCGCTGACGGCCTCTACGTGGCTGGGGAGCGCTTCGTCCTCGCTCGGGCAGAGGACAGGAGTATATGGGCGTGCGCAGTAAGTTCCAATAAACCCTGGCTTTCCAGCTTTTCCACTACCCTGAAAACTGACTGGTAACCCCTTGCTAGGGCCGAAGTGGAATTGCCATCGCCAAATCAAAGCAGGCGATAATAATTGGGCATTATGGCGAGACTTCAGTAGCTAGTAACGCATATTCCACTGTCGATGCCCTTGCAGACTATTTGATCTCAGTTGGCTATTGAGGATCGATGGAGCGGCGATGAGGCTAGGCTGTGAAAGTCAGGTTCTATAGTTTACAATAAGAGGCAATGATAATTGCGAAAGCACATGCTATTCTATTCTCTTGGTAATACAGCCAGTTACATGCTGTATCACTTATTGAACGAGGTTAATTTTTCTTTCCCTCAAATAGTGAAATTGGCAGACCATACACGGTCTTTAAGAAGCTCAAATGGTGGCTCTGCCATGGATAGAGCAACTTATGCCGTAAAAAAGTAGTTCACCTCGCTTGCCCTACAGAGAGCAGGGAGTTGATAAACTGCTAACTATAGTGTCAAATTTCAAAAAGTCTACATTCAGCAGCTGCGCATCAATGCATCTCTATAAAGCAGACCAGATTCAATGTGGCTGTCGGATCTTGAGCGTTGAACCATATATATACTTTCGACGTTGGTGGCGGGGATGTCTGGAGAACTTTGACCAGGCAGTCTAGTCTCGGAATGTATATCACTATTCCTATCCCAGGTGGCCTCTAGATTCTCCACCACTACCCTCGCCTCTGGCTTGGACACAGGATCATCAGCAGTCGCGCGTAGAAGACTCGTGGAAGCTCCTCCTGCATAACAATCGCGAGAATGAGTCTCGGGTCAGCTTTTGCATCCGCCGAGACCACGAGAAACACGTCCGAGATATAGCCATGGATTGGACCCCACTCGACTTATGCCATTAACGTCTCCTGGTTCAGGTCAAACATCTCCCTAAACCCTATCTAGTTCGTAAATGGCGAGTAGTTCGCTGCCGGCCCGCCCAAGCAGTAGTAGTACTCTGGGTCGTTATCTGCTACCGCCCCGTCCGCCAGCGAAGAACCATACCAGTTGATCCCGGTGCCTGTGACAGCTGGTCCATTCCCGTTGTCGCCGGACCCTGCACATATGCAGCAACCACGCCACGCCACCGGGTCCTGACTGGCGCTCTCCGTCGCGGCATTGATGCCCGACAGGAAGTGCGCATTTCTGTGATGGGATGTTGTATCTCATTTCCCGTGCGCTGCCCTCTTGATACGGGTTGTGGACAAGCTCTCGCGGAGCACGTAATTTGGAGGGATATATTGAAACTGGTCTCATCCGTGAACCGCGTCTCGAATCTCGTGGGTCCGCTTTGATTATGTATGGACATCCCCGATCATGCCGTGACCCGCCCAGTCAAGACACTTCTTGCCAGATTTAGTAACCAGCAGTTTAACGTGGTAGTATTTAATAAGGACCGATCCGCCTTTGGTCCGGGTTAGGCGCGCATCCCATGGACGGCCGTAGGTATCAACATAGATGGAGTATACTATACTCTAGAACGATTATTTATACTACGGTAGGAGTAGTTCATATAATAAGCACCTAACATATGACCGTCTTAAAGACTATAACCTAATGTATAGCCTTATTTTAGAATCTGCCTAATATACTGTATAGAAAATAAGCTAAAAGTATACTAAGTAATCCTATTACCTAGTAAAGAATACTGTTATAACGAAAATATATATACAGAGAATAATACGTATGTTACTCACTGAGAAGAATTCAATGGGATCCTAGTTATGCCTTTCGAATTGGATGAGACCACTCTATGGAATACCTAGGTGCAGATTTCCAAGGCCCTCCTTCAAACGCTCGACATAATCAAGTGCCTCTTGCACCAAGAAAAAGAAAACTACTTCTCTTCTTTATGATCATAGGAGTAAGACAGCCGCAAGGCTGCCCAAAACAATCAAGTAGCTCATCTGGCTGCTCCAGCTTCTTGGGCCCCCACCTGTTTCCGTCGGCGCAGCGACAGAGTCAGCCGCCCCGGTTGTTGATGCCTGATTGCTGCTGCCGACAGCCGTCGGAGGGTAAGCTCCAAAACACCCACCCGACCCCGTGGCCGCCGAGTTCTGGCCGGGACTGGTGCACAAGTGTTCTCGCGGGTCAACACACTCGGACAGCAACCCCGCGCCGTAGACTTCCAGATCGCCATCAACGACTGGGACTGCGCCGGACTTCAGATACACGTCGCAGACAAGGGTCGTGACGGGCTGGCCACCCAAGTTGGTACTGATGGTTGACTCGTAGGTTGTGACGAGGAGGGCCAGGTCGGACCCTGTTGCACGCGCGGCCAGCGGGGTCGGGACGCGAATTCCAATGGTGTCTGTGTAGGTGAAGTCGGTTAGGGTGCAGGACTCTGGGTTTGACACGGTCACGGGGATGTAATAGTTTGTCTCAATGGGGGTTGCAGAGGCAGTTGGCGGATCGGTCAGGACGGGAAGATTCGTCGGTTTTGTGGGGAGGATGAGATAACTGGTTGTCACATTGATCACGGCGCGGCCGAGTCCGTTTTGTGTTGCGGGGAGGTAATCTGTCCACACGGCTATCGAGGTGGAGGTTGGGAAGACGGACGCCGTGGGGTAGACGGTGCTCTCTACGATGTAGTCAGGGAGTATCCCGGTGGTGATGTTGCGGATAATGACATGATGTGTTACAGCCCAGGACGCAAGCACAGGCCGGGCAATGATGGCAAGGAAGGTGACCAAGGTATTCAGCAGCATCGTAAAATGTTCTATTTGTATTCCCAAGAATTGGATTTGACAATGGGGACGAAGGGCCTTTTCAAGCGGTGTTGGAGGAGTCGACAACTTCGTATTTGGCCCGCTCGAGCGGGTGTCTCAGCATCCTCATTCCCACAACCTCGTATTCTTAATTTCTTTGCTTGGCAGGGACCTGCAGTTGTCGGATGCTGCTGTCAGGGCAATAATCCTGGATGGCTGTTCGTCCTGCCAAGAGTGCCGGTGTTTGAGGTAGTGATCCTTTCGAAACATTGTTCCTTGGATCTGCAGAACAGTTTAGAGTCGAGATTAAAGTTCTCTGCAAGGGGCATAGACGCACCGTAGACTCTGCAACAAGGCGCCCAAACGCTACAACACCTTTGGCGGGTGGCTCAGAAGCGGCCCTTCCACGTGTGCGCTCCACAGGAGGGCTCGCTTATATTTGTGATTGGAATAAACAATGCCAAGTATTAACCATCTGGTTTCCAGCTCTGCGCTTGAAATCAATAAGCTATTTACAGTGCCTGATCAACTACCTATCACTTTTACCTCACGCGAGGGTAGCTTACTACTATACAAGGGCCAAGCCCATGGCTTCCAATAGGGTGACGAGAGGGATATTGGAGAGACCTAGCAAGTAACTTCCCTAGCGTACTAACAGGATAGTGCTAAATAGTTAAGCAACCGGTATTCTTGATTTTAACGCAACTGTCAAAACAGCACCTCTCATTTGGATGGTAATCTCAAAACCACTCAGGTCGTATCCTGGGGGCTTAAATATCCGCAGACAACCACGCATCATAGCAACATTTTGGTTTTGTAGCGGTTCCAGACAGCGGGCTGTGTTGGAATAGTATGAAGTTTACTCGGTCAGAGTTGGCTAGGCATGGCGCACTTTGGCGTCTGCAAGTAATGCGTCAATAATCTTCGCTAAGCCCTCCTCCGGGTCTGGGCGTGGAGTACTATGAAATCCTTAGATTAAACTATTGTGGCTGGATCTCATGACTGTGACTATCGGAGGGTAGACTGATAACCAAGGAGACTTCTCGATTCGTCCTATCCTAGTGACAAAACACCACTGTCACACTTCGACCTTCAACGCCTGACGGAAAGGTCGAAAGACTTAGTTTAGTTGTAGTGTCGGTGAATCCAACTCTCAGCACCTCCCACCCTCTTCAAGGGCTGGTTCCGAATTGTGCCCGGCTGGGTCCCAGCTGGGTGCAACTCGAGTTATTCCTTGTCGAACAGAACATCAGAACAATCAGGAGGCTGTCGAATGTTGAATTAAGGCGCACTATACGGAAAGGGCCAGACGGACAGTCCAGCAACCAGAGAAAAGAACCCGTAGACGTATCGTGGAAGTCAACCTGGCTATCGGGCGACAACTCTCCAACAACCCTGCCCCTCCGTCAGCCAGAGATCACGAGTCCAATCTAGAGGTAATTCTCTTATGGTTAAGAGAATACTTACCACTGTAGGACCCGTATGCGCTCTTGTGGTGATGCATCTTTTGCTAGCCTGGGTGTGGACTATTCAGGCGAGTGTGCCGCCTGCCTGAAGGCTTAGAAACCGGGCGCCAAAGCAGGCATGGACAGAGAGGCGGGCGGGTGAGCACAGCCATAGACAGTAGTTGTATGCTTTTTTAACAATTCTTTTGCCTTGGATAGTTGCAGCATACAGAAAGGCTGGTTGTTGTATGGTTGAGACCTGTTACCTTTTTGATTGAGCAACCGCACGTATGTCAAAAGCTGTCCGAGTTAGGGCAAAGCCTCCGGCTGCAATGTGTAGACGACAAGTTTCCTTTTGGCATATATTGTTCTACTGGGAGTCACCCTTTTCAAACCCAAAATCTCGTGAGCAATTCTCAGACACGTAGCAGTTCTACCGAGGGCTATTTTGAGCGCGCTAGTCGGCCTATAAATACGATAGAACCAAAGATTCAGAGGTCTATCCATGGCCTGGGGCAGGTTTATATAATTCCCATGGGCCTCTCCGCTCGTAGGCTAAATGTAAATATCTTAGACCATGATATGAGAGATTCCCGAGGAGCTGGTCTACTGGCGGGGCCGACACAATAATACTGTTTCCCCCACACAAAATATTACGTCGAGAGCAGTCCAGCAATCAATTCTGGCTCATCGAGGATGAAGGCATAGTGGGTCGGCAATTAAGCTTTTCAGCCGATGTGGCGTCATCATCCTCCTTCAGGTTAGCGGGGTCCTATGTATGGACATTTACTATGGACATTTACTTTGGACTCGATACACAGCGAGAGCCCGATTCGAACAGAACAAATAGGAAGCGACATCCTCTCTTGCTCCTGTGGTCCTTTATCACTGAACGTGGTGCCATGGTTATGTGCTGACTTTCCCAAATATTACACCTTTTGCTCTCATGCTCTGTGTACGCCCTGTCTTGAGCACCAAGATGTGCGTGGCTCGAACGGATGATTAAGATGCCTCTGTTCAGCGCCTGTCCGATCATCGTCCCGTGAGAGCGGCCTGCCGAACTGAGCAGATCACATCAAGTCCCATGATGGTTGTTAACCGGCAAAAACGAAAAAAAAAAAAGGTCCAAAGCTTTTCCATTTCAGAATACACTCCAAAGTCACGTGGAACTATCCCTCCTGGTACAAGTCAAGTCCACCCCTTTTATGATATTATTCAATCACGCGAAGCAAATTAATAAAGTTACAAATCACCAGAGGCGGTTTCCTGATTTTAAAGTCCTCCCAGAGAGCAACCAGCAACTATTAAAAAGCAAGCAACGCGCCCAGCCCAGCAATAAACCACAAGCTGGGATGGACAACGGTCGCAGCGTCGTCTGATTCAGTGGGCTGGGGAGTTTCAGCAGTTAGAGTCGGAGTTAGATTGTTGTCGGTGGAGTCATCAGCAGTAGTGGTCTCCGATGGGAACGAGAAGTCGTCGTCGTCATCTGCACTCGAGGTAGGCCGGGTGGTGGTCGTATCGTCATCGGTGCCCGTTTCGAAGGGGTCTTCATCATCAGAGTTGGTCAAAGTGGCAGTCGGGAGAGACGTCTGGGTGGCCGTTGGCAGAGTTGGTGTTTCAGTTTCAGTGGGTTCGTCTGTTGAGGTCGATGTGGATGTTGGTTCTCGCGTCGTGGTAGTGGTGGCCTCATTTGTGGGTGTGTAGTCGCCGTATATGGTACTCATGGTTACCATGGTGGGGGTACCGGTGCAGCCCCGACTACGTCAATCAGAACTTTGTTCCTCGGTTTGGTTGCAAGCGTATGAAAAGGGTTGAAGGTATATTAGAAGGCACATACCCGAGAAAGTCCATGCAACATCCTATGAAAACACTTTCGTTGGCATAATCGCATGTTGCTCCAATGTTACAGCCGACTAAATAAGACGTTATTAGTCAGTTTATCCGTGCCTGGGGAAAAAAAGGGGAATATTAAAATGCAGGAGGAAGGAAGGAAAACGAACCTCCTTCTCCATTCATATCCACTCCACAACAGTTCATGGCACATCCATCAATGCCACAGCATTGACCAACAATGCAGCTACCTCCACCTTCGCAGGTGTCCCGCTTCTCGAGCAGGGCTCTGGCTCCCAGTGGGGAAGTGTCCTGAGGCGTTACCGCTGGGCCGGAACGCTCAGTCGCCAGGCCATATCGGGCAAAAGCCAGGAACGTTAGGGCAATGGAGTATTTCATGGCTGTGAGTGTGACGATGAGGAAAGATTTGCCGAAGAGTGAAACGGCAATGAGAAGGAGGCATCTTTTATCGACAATTGAGGATCAACCGCGCTAAAATAGAGCAAGCTGGGCACCTCGTATTTTGATTAGAACACGAGTTTTTCTGGTCCGAGAGCCACCCTGGGCAGGATCTCGATGCGCCGATTGGCTGTAGCATTTGTTTTTCGGTATCGGGTGATCCTACCGGGCTGGAAATTGTTGAATGCAGGTCAAGTTCGCATGTTTGATGAACCATCATATCTTAAATGCCCCCAATGAGTTACGAAACCCCGGAGACCGCGGCCGTTGACGTCACAGAGCTATCCAATTTGCCAAATAGGTTCCTCAACATATAAGTCTTGTGGTAATATCCTTTAGAAGGCTGTGAGTGTCTCGAGCAGAAAGAGGAGGGCGTCACGCACTTGGCGTTGCCCGAATCTTGCCCGACTGGGCACACGAGGCGTTGCGGAATTGCGACTCAGCTTCTTTGCGCCCCAACGTATCGCCCGCGCCCAGCCTCGTATCCAACCCGCTTCGTCTCACAATGAATCTCATTGCACCGATTATGCTTCAAAACCCCACAAAAGAAACCTTGCGTGCGGCTTTGCGCGACTTAGTGGTCGATAGTTTGGATTCCAATACTCCATAGTATCACCCACCATATTGAACAAAACGTCGATCAGCTTTGTTGTCTGATGTGGTGCGCGCGGATTTCTCCGCAAAGTGAGCGTGCCAGTCGTCCACCAGTTCGTCAACTTGCCAGCCACATTCCTGGTCTGTGCTTGCAGGATCAACTCTAACGCCTCGCGCATCTTGGCGATTTGCCCGTCCGTCAATGAATCTTGCGCCATCCGCGGCGCCTCAAACGACGACCAGCTTCCCTGATTGCACGTTGCTTCAACTGATCGTCCCAAGGAAAACAGCCATTTGTATGAAGCCTAGGAGCCTAGACTAATCCGGAAAGTTTTACCGAATTTATACTGACGTTTTTTCTTTCTTCCCTTAGCGCTAACTGACTCATGTGTACTGCGTCCCCATTGAAAAGAAAACTGAGTATAATGTGGCGCTCGGTCAAGATCCAACTAAGGCAAGCCCTATGACTCTTGAAGGGCGAATAATACTAGAGTCGGATTTAAGGCGTGTCTCTTGGGATACTTGGTACGGTAAGACACCAGGTCAGGGAGAGGGATGGAGACGGGATATCGTTCTGAGACTTGGGTAATTATGGCACATCTTGGGCCGGAGACGAATATAAACAACAGTCGACAGAATTTCGAGCCGTTGTTCTGATAGACGACATATACACAGGCTGGCCACTTTCTGTCAACAATTCCGCTTGTTCGCAGTGCTATTAACAATTGTTGTCATACTACTTATGTATATGGAAGATATACAACAAGATCCGCCATCTCCAAACCAAGTACAGCAAGCACATGGTAGAGGACATGAGCAGGGAGAATCAACCATCATCGCTACCTAGTCAAAACATAAGGTATGGAGGAACTCACAAAGTAATATGTCTGTTCTTAGAGCCCTCTGAGTACTTTATGAGTGGGAGCTAATTAAATACACCCGTACCAAATTCTAGAAGGGATCCGGCTGGCCAACATAACCAGAAAACCACCACTAATCCAATTTCGCCGCTTACACTTGGACGCTTCCTTGAAGAAATTAATCCCCTCCACCGACCAATCCTGTGGCAACTAAAAGGAATTATTATATTCTACCATGTTCATTTCTTTCGAACTATAACAGAGGCGGTTGGAAATCAGAACAAGGGGTGTGGGGTATAGAGCCAAATGTCAGCCTTAGTTAACTACAAGTCTGAAGGTGATTATGACCAGTTATGTGATCTACTAATTCATAAGTACTTCCTAACTGCTTTGCATTCAGTTGCTAACTAATATAGGGTATTCAGAACGAAAAGTGCAGGCCCGGGCAGAGCATAAAAAGCAACCAGCTATCAAAGCTGGTCTTAATAAATTCTACTCAAATATTCCAGCCTCTATTTATGATTCTATGCGGAATCATACTAACTCAGCTGAATAGTCACATCACAAGGCTAATATAGCAGGCAAGCGCTTAACATTAGTAGCAGCAATCCAAAAGTAAGTACTTAAAGCCAGTTACCTGTTATGGAAGGTCGACCTCTCGAGCCTTCCTAAACCTTGGGATCGTCTTGACCTAAGCCCTGACAATGGATTGACTTACTCAGGTTGCTCAATATTTAACTAGTATGGGGACTAGTCATGGTTAGGTCTAGCTAAGGTGGAATGAAGTAAGGCTAGCCTTTACTATGTATAATAAAGCCTATTAAGAAGTACTAGATAAAGTATTATTATAAGAGTCTTAAATTAGAATAATCTAAAGGTAGTACTTTAAATAATAATAATATTAATTATAAAGAATAAGTAAGACTAAATATAGGTAGGTAATAAGTATTCTTATATATCCTTTACTTCCTACTATCCTCCTACTATTAGATGGTATATAGATAGTATATCTAATAAGCTATTATTATACCTCCTACTATTTTCCTACTATTAGATGGTCCTCTTAATAGTATACTTATATAACTACTTTAGTATGCTAGGGTGTAGCTATTTCCTATATCCCCTATCTAAATTATACTTTATTAGAACTCTATTTTTCCTAGGCTATAGTTTATAATCCTTATAGGTCCTACTTCCTAGACCTATAGTCTCCCCAGGCCCGTAGTCCTAAGACCATGATCTAGACTAGCTCATAGTTAGTGCGGGTTCTTAGTCTTTAGCTATTAGTTATTAGGTGTTTATAGGTACTTAGCTTCTGTCAGATAAGTCCAACCGATCCTGCTTAAGGCCTGGAAGGGCTTAAGGTATTCTTATATCGATGTAAGAAGACTGCTTCTTAACGGACTAAGAAGGTAAACTGGGTTTCCGAAAGGTAGGGTAGCTTTGGTTCCGAAAGTAACAGACAGTAACTAAAACTAATTACATACATGAACGAGTGTTCCTAAATACTATTCTTTAACATAGCCAACATATCGTTCCTGCTATGTCTGCTGTGTGGGCGGACATATCAAACATATCACTTTCGCTATGTCGCGATTATCGCGCAACTCTTGGCACATATCAATACTCCCGTATCGCTATGTCGCTCGGATCAACCTTGGTCCGTCCTGTTGACGTGACAGCACGTCAACCGTAATCTTACGAGGTAAATCCATTGGCTGACAGTATCCCGTGTCTTAGCGCGGCTCTCTGACAGCTTCTAGGTGAGCTATACTATATAATAGCTTATCTTTAGCATAGCTTATAAGCACTTAGTATTTTACCTATTAATACTAAAGGTCTATAATATTATCATGGTAGTAAAGTTATTATAAGGTAAATATTAACCATAGTTAATATTATTATAAGTATAATATTATCCTAGGGATAATCTTATTATTAAGGAACATTATCTATCTGATAATATTCTAACCGCTGAATGTTCTGCCGGTAGAACGTCTGACCGCTTGGCTAGGTTCATAACATTACCAAGCAGTTACCAAGTAGTTAACAGAGTCTTCCCTTTAGTTCAGCGAAACTCGACCAACATGATACACTCCAATATATAAATCGAACTCGATTTGGTATTCACAATTCATATCAGACAACAAACATGGAAGCTAATTTCCTACGGAACATGTCACGGGATGGTAAGAATAGTAAAAATTTTAACTAAACACTTTACTTTCTTAGGGTCACGCAAGCGACGTCGCTCAATAACAAGCGCCCGCGATGAATTACAACCTCGAAGATCTCAATCACAGTCACGGGCCTCAGGATATAATACAACACATTCTAACCAGTTACTAACTACTCACTAACTGCTTGCTACGTAGTTCAATCGTCTCTTCCCGAAGCCTCCGTCGGGTGTCATCGCAGAAGATCCTTACCATTGAGTAATAGTGACAAGCGTTGGAACTCCGAGAGCTAGAGCTTTGACTAAAGGATAAAGAGCAAGAAATACGTGAGAATTAGCTTCAAAACTAGGCAAAACAGCTTGAGAATGAGGAGAAAGAATTAGAGCTTATAGAACATCGAGCAAAGATACATTAGAGAAATACTGAGATATAAAGATTAATTAGCTAGACAGTAGTTAAAAAGCAGTTAATGCTATTAATTATAAGTGTCAAGGATGCGTAAAGCTCAGCTACCCAGTAATTAATACTTATTACGTTTAGCGTCGGAAGCCGTAATATTAGTCAGGTGACTTTCTAGCGCGGCACCTCACCTGTAACCTGGATACCTTAGAACTTCTCTTCCTTAAACTTCTCTTCCGTCTGCTTCCGCCCTTGACTCCTGCACATCCGACCGCTAAATATGGCGAGTAGGTATCCCCCCTACAGTTTCGTGTCAGAGCCCCAAATGAAAAGGCAGAAGATCAGCGCCGCATGTAACTTTTGCAAACGAAGGAAGACCAAATGCGATGGTATTCGGCCAGGTATGTGCTCTTAATCCGATTCTTGTCCTAATCAATAAATCTCGAAATCATCGACAGCTCACCCGACCGGTCATCGAATTAGTGTGTGGTCCCTGCTCTAGACGGAATAATGGAGCGACAGAGTGTGTGTACAGAACTGAGCAAACTCCTGGCATGCAACAGAAACAGTGAGTGCTTCGTGATTCACAAGAGCTATGGAGGAAGGAGCGCTAAACCGGCGGCGTCAGCGGCCACAAGGCAGAAAATGTAAGGCTGTGGGGCTTCTAGCTTTCCTTCCCTTTCAGGATAGTGCTCATTCAGGCCCAAGTCAGCAAGAGCTTCTCCATTGAACCGACTTGATCTCTCCCATCCCCCATCGCCTATCTTTGGCAGTGGACATTTCTTTTCAACACATGAGCCTTCAGGCCAAGGGTCGCCCTCCAATGACGAATTTTCTCTTCTGCCTAGTGAGAGCCTCGTTGATGCATCGACTGGTGCACATTTCGTGCGTCAGATTGAGAGTGTAGCGGAGAGTGTAGCGGCAGGCACTCCTCCATCACGTGACCCAATGCTCAAACCAGCTAAATGTCTCCAAATTCTGCCCAAGTTGCCACTGCTAATAGAGAACAAACCATACTACGCGGCTCTCTTTGTTCTTCCCGCTCGAAAGGTGTCTGATGAACTTGTCAAGAAATACTGGCTGCACGTTGACCCCATTTTCCCTTGGCTAGATCAGAACACGATCAATGCCGGGTACGAGAGGATCTGGGGTGGTATTGCATTGGATGTGAACGAGAAGGCCTTCTACTGCATCCTCAACTTGATCTTTGCCACATCTTCCAAGATTGCTAGCGCCAATGAAGTCGACACGCACACCCACACTGCGAATGTCTATTACGCAAGAGCTAAACAGCTGATGTCCTTCAACCTTATGGAAATGCATAGCTTGGAGATTATTCAGATTCTTCTCCTCTCCGCGGTCTATCTTCAACATACAAATTTGGCGAACGAATTTTTTCAGAGCATTGGACTAGCTATTCAAATTGCCAGGACTATAGGCTTGCAATCTCAAGAGTCTTGCCAGCTGCTTACCAATACAAACGAACAAATGCTTGCCAAACGAGTGTGGTTTGGTTGTATCATCATGGACAGGTATATTGACAAATGACTCCGAAATTTGAAAAAGCGGCTAACATCTCAGTAGAATTGCAGCCATGACCTTTGGTTCAAAGCCTCAGGTTTGCCAAGAAATTGTCAAGAAATCTGCAGTGCCGCCTGCGGCTTCTAATACTACCGCGCAGGAGGGGCAAATTCCTCCCTCAGTTGCCAATGCCGACTTTTATAGCGCGTTTTGTCAACTTCATGTTCTACTTGGTGACATATTGGAGTGTTTCTACCCACTAAGCGTTGACAATGCAGGCATTACACAGACCGAGTCAACACTTACATCCAAAACCAATGCAGTTCTGGATAGCGAGAATCTCGCCAACTTGTTTCGGATCGAGTCCGACTTATCCGCTTGGTACTCGGCTCTTCCAATTCACCTACGGGTGGATGTCGGCCGAGGGAGCTCCCGAACAGCCAACGTACTTCATGCTCGGTAAGAATACTTCTAAAAAGGTGAATATGCTAAGCTAACTCTCCAGGTTCCTTTGCGTGAGATTGCTCTGCTTCCGCCCATTTTTCCTACAGGGAAGAAAGCCAGAGAAATGGCCCGAAGCGAGCAGCGGCTCTCTTGAGGAGCAAGTCATTCATGCAGTAGTCAAAAACTGCCAAACTAAATGCACTGACTCTGCACGGGATATCATCAACTTCTTCCATGGGTTAAACAGCAAGACTCCTGCATTAGACAAAGACACGCTTCCTTCACATTGGTATATCATCTCTTGTAAGTCTACTATGCTGAAAGAATCAAGACAATCCGGTCAGCAAGCTCACTTTCCAAGATATTTATATGGCTGCGACTGTTCTCATCGCGGAACAATTATTCTCAATCACTGAGGGCCATGTCGATAAACCTCAACTCGACGTTTTACTGGAACAAGTCGATCAGGTGCTAGCAAGCTGCGAGCCCTCCACCAATATTGCTCATAAATGTCGGGTGACCCTCAAACGGCTAAATGAAAAAGTGAAATCTTCGCTCAATATGTCTGCAGCTCGAACTGAAGGCTATCAACCGCAAGGTTCGAGGGTCGACCTGCCGATGGGAGAACCGCCTTTTGAGGATTTAAATCTAAAGCTCGGGTCCGAAGGCCTTGGCATAGATGCCCTTGATGTGTACCCTTTCAGCTCGAACGACTGGCCGGTTTCATTTGGAAAGGTAATCAACGACGAGACAGGACATGGATTCTGGGCGCCCTTTTAGTCTACCTCATGCCATAAGGTTTCAATTACAAGGTCGAAAGACATGATTTGGTACTATATGTATCCTGAGAAGTGCAAGTGAATAGTAAACCATCAACGTAGGCTACTTCACCGAAGCTATGTAAGAAGCTGGAAAGAGATTGGAAAAGGCCTAGTAGATCCAAACGGTAACTCCATATGAAAGTCCAATTCTAAATAACTTCCTCTCGTTCCCATCCCACGGGCTTTCGTGCATCAGGTGAAGACGAAGGGATAGCACCTTTGCCGTCGTGATACAGCGCTGTGTACGGATTTGGATCCGTCTGCTGGTCCAAATTACCTAATGTGTGGTTTACCTCACGGTGTTTTGCTTCATCTGCCCGAACATAGAGTAACAGATCTAGCATCTTCTGTTTCCCCTCCGGCATTTTCCAGTATTTGACTGCAAGGTCTGGCGCAGGTAAGTTGTCCCAACTTGGCAACTTTCTGGCTTGGAGCTCATGGATTGCATGGGTGTAGGTAATAACAGCTTCTTCCTCTAAGTAACCAACGAACCGGTGACAGGTACGTGGTGAAATTAGGTAGGAAACAAAGAACGCATTAAAGAAGACACCCTGAGCAGCCAAGACCATCAAGCGCATGAAAATTCCTGGGTCGGCCAACTTCATGAATGTCAAAAGATGCATGCGCTCGTTGTAGGCTTCCTCAATCAGCGATTCAATCCTATGTTTGATTAGTTCATATTTCTACTAAGGTCATGTCAGACTGCTTAGTGATAGAGCGTGATACTGACCATCCTTGGTCTCTTTTCATTTGCCTAATACTTTTCAAATGTCGAAGCATGCCGCCCACCATACCAGGGACACCGGCAACCGATTCCAGAAAAATGAATCGGATAAGCCATTTCTTCTCTGTCATGACGAAGTTGTCGGCAATCTTCTTGTCTCCTTCAGGGTTTCGATATCCAGTAGCACGATCTGTGCACCAGCGAAGGAGGCGTACCAACCCCAGGGCAAACTTGTCAGAACGACATTTAGTTTCACGGTGCGCCACTGTAACCGCCTGAATTTCTTCCTCTGTGTAGCTGTTTGAGAGTTAGAGACAAGGAAAAATATAGGAGCATCGGCGGACTAACATTGGGTGTTTCCAAACAATAGCTGTGTCTTTGATCCGATTGGATGTTGCAGGAGGAAACTGCTGCTTAAGAGACAAAGTAGCCGATGTTGAAAATGCTCCACGTCGTGGGTAGAAGATTGACTGGCTTGACCGGCCTTTATGTAAAGAGGTGCGATGCAGATGCGGGTTCAGTGGGCAACTTGATCTTACCCATCCTGTCTGAACAGGGCAGATGACGGATTTTGGGCGCATCATTGTGGAAGTTGCTAGCACAAACACGTTGAAAGACAACAAAACACAGATGTTCAGTGGGATGTTCGTGTTGGATTGCGTCAATATATATTTCCGTCATAACAAAGGTATGATACGAAAACCTATGTTTTTGGTATTAGTGTGGGATGTCCGGATGGAGAAGTCCATTCCTTATCCTCGTACGAACCCACTTCTAGATGCTACTGATTTCATGTTCTCCTTCCAGGGAACGACGGAAGTTTCGACATGTGGTCTAGAATTCGGGGCGGCGTCATCCGAAGATTAGATCGGTCGGCATACCGAGCTACGGAACGGAGCGGATACGGATCGGAAATTAGGATTAGGAATCGGAACTACTAAATTTGGTTCCGAGCTCACCCGAAGGCACCAACTTGATAGACCCTAAGGCATGTAGTTATGGCTTGTGTATTTATTGACGCAAGTAGATAAATATGCGAGGAGTGCCTTTATGCAAACTGACTTTTTATCTATTATTTTCCTTTGCTCACAAGCGTCTAGGAGAAAGCCTCTCAAGGAGACAAGAGTACTCAACAATGCAGCTGGAACACAGTGTCCGGCGGGGCACAAGGCTCATAACGGGGAAGTTGGTGGGCGGGCCATTGAAGGCCAAGGTAGTATTCTTGCCTAGTAGCAAACGATCCCTGACAACAAGGTGCCGTCAAGATCCCAATCGGTTGTCTTGGAGAGCCAATCAACGAAAATCATGGGTTCCGACTGTCACTATAGCTATAGCCTCGACAATTGCCGGTGCTGCAGCGTTAGGAGCATACAGTCTTCTCAGCGACCGGGGACCGCAGCCACCAGTCGCGGCTGATCCGTCGAAGAAGACACTCTTGATTTTAGGTATGAACATGGACTCCGGTAGAGAGGCGGATGAGACTGATATTGGCAGGCACTGGCTGGGGATCTGTCTCTCTACTCAAAGGCCTCGACACCAGCAAGTATAACGTTGTTGTTATATCCCCTCGGGATCACTTTCTCTTTACTCCTCTGTTACCATCGTGTGTAACCGGTCTTCTAGAGGGCCGGTCTCTTACGGAGCCTATTCGTAACATTCTAAGCCAAAAGTCCGGGTCGGTAAAGTTCCGCAAAGCTAGTGTGTCTAAAATTGACTACGCAAATCGTGTCGTTCATCTCAATGATTCCGAACTGGGCTGCAATAGCACGTGGAAAGACAGAATCTCATTTGATATGCTTGTTATTGGTGTTGGGGCTGAGAATGCTACATTTGGTATGTCGCATTCTTCATTTACCTTGGTTGTGGGTATAGACAGGTAGTATCTGACATATTTTGACAGGGATTCCGGGCGTCAAAGAGTACGCATGTTTCCTGAAGGAAGCTAGTGATGCTCGGCACATCAGGCAACGTGTGATGAACTGCCTTGAACAGGCCTCCCAAGAGCAAAGTGACGAAGAGATTGAACGAATGCTGCACGTGGTCGTTGTCGGTGGTGGGCCAACTGGTATTGAGACAGCCGCAGAGCTGAGGGACCTCTTCAAGGATGATCTCAAACATCAGATTCCACATCTCTCGGACAAGGTTAAAGTGAGCTTAGTGGAAGCTCTCCCTTCTGTATGTTCTCACTGTGGGCATCTCTGCTAATGAATATCGTTCAAAGTGCTGACGAATACCACTTCCAAACTAGGTGCTTCCAATGTTCTCTGAAGGTTTGATTCAATACACCGAGTCCAGGTTTGCAGAACAGCAGATTGGAATTCACAAGAATACAAAAGTCAAGAAAATCACCAATAATCAGATTGAGACGGAAGTGCTTCAGCCTGATGGAAGCACTAAATCTGAACTTGTCCCGTATGGGCTTTTGGTGTGGGCTGCTGGAAATGCAGTTCGCCCCGTCGTCAGAGACTTCATGAATCAACTCCCAGAGCAAGCTTCCTCCCGTCGTGGCCTTCTGGTCGATGACTACCTCCGCGTCCAGGGTACTGAGAATGTTTGGGCCATCGGTGACTGTACTGCCACGAAATACAGTCCAACTGGGCAAGTTGCTCACCAAGAGGGTGCTTATCTCGCGGAAAGTCTCAACATGAAAGCAAGTATCGAGGAAGACTTGGCCAAGACGCAAGCCTTACCGCCTTTCGAATATACCCACCAAGGAACTCTTGCATATGTTGGGAATAATCATGCCATCGCGGATCTATCTATGTTTGGCAAGGGCATAGCGAGTGCTGGACCGCTGACCCATGTTCTGTGGCGTGCAGCATATATAAAGATGTGTATCAGTGGTATGTGAGCCCCTAGGCATTGGTGGCAAGAACGCTACGTTAGTGTGGTATCGATACTGACTCACTTATCCAGCCCGGACTCGATATTTCATTACAGGTGACTGGCTCAGGGCTTCCATCTTTGGCCGAAGTGTAATCGCGGAATAGGCGCGGGTAGGCAATATCATCATATTGGTTTTTTTCTGTATCAGTTCTTGGTTATTACGGGGGACGATCTGGACAAAAGGGTAGAAACTTTTTTTGGTATTTTATACTAGGATTCTGCTAGTAAAACTTTTATTAGAACTAGTTAATTATATATAAGATAGCTTACTTAGTTTTACTAAATAGTTACTTATCTTAAGTACTAATATAGAGGTATAAGTCTTACTTAAGTATTATATATAGGGCCTATATAACTAGGTAAAGAGAAATCTATATATCTAATTATACTTACTAAGCTAGTTTAATTTATTAAAAAGTAAAGATAGAATAAAATAAAGTATATATCTTAGAGAATAATTAGATTATTCTTTTTACTCTTATTTAGATCTAAGTTAATTAGATTTTCTATATTCTTACTCTTCTTTAGGTCTAAGTTAATTAGACTAGGCTACTATTCTTAATTTCTTCTAGGCGTACTACCTCCTATTATATATTATATATTCTTACTAGGATCTTCTTAAGTAGTATACTAGATAGCTAGGTCTAGCTATTTATAATTAATATAGTAACTACTAAATACATCTAGGATCTAATAGTATTTAGAGAAGATAGTATAATCTTATCTTATCTAGTAATAAAGATAAGGCTAGTAATATATAACCCTCCTTAACTAGATAATTAAGGTATTAATATATAAGGGCTACCTACTATAGATCTAATTAGTATTAACCCTACTAGGAGTAAAAGTTATACTATAGTCTAGATAGCCTAGTAGGTGTCACGGGCCTCGTCCCGCTTAGGTCATCGCCACGTGACAATCCTCTGTATATAGTTGGTCCCACTTTGTAGAACCTTGATTAGTTCTCCATGCTTTATATTTTAGTTTAATATAACCTTATTCATTAAGAGACGTTCCTTATATAATATAAAGTATTAAACTAAGCTCTCTATTTATCTCTCTATATTATACTTTATCTCTATATCTTAGTTTTATCGTTCCACGACCCCTATATAGTTATTATTAATAATCCCTATTACTTTACCCCTAGTATTACCTTACTATATTAGAATTTATTCCTAGACTAATAATATCTATTAAACCTATGCTAAGCTTTTAATTATATTCCTTATAAGTAAATCCTCCTAAAAACATTCCTACGCGAGCTCTATAGCTAGTAATAGCCTAGCCTCTTATATATAGAGCTAAAGCCATTTAATTAGCTCCTATATATCTAGTATCTCTAGGCCTAGTATATTCCTAGCTTTATCTCCCCTAGAATAACCACCTTTAGCCTCTAGTAGTATTATAATACCTCCTTAGGATCCCTTTAAGGCCCCCTCTAAGAGTAATCCTAAGGGCAAGGCTCCTAAGCTCCTAATACTAATACTAACTATACCTACTATTATTTATAGGAAATCTATAATAACCCTACCTATATAATCACTAGTTGCCTTCCCTATAATTAAGCCTACTACTATATATAATCCTTATATTAAGAACCTTACCTACTAACTTATAACCCTTTAGCATAGCTATAAGGGTGAATATACCCACGTAGAGAAATATAAGGCTATAGTAGAGGAGGTACTTAATAAGATTATCTTACTATAGGAGGAGCTTAACTACTAGTATATCATGCTTAGGGAGCTCTCTAGGTACCTTAGTACCTATAAGCCTTATAATCTATTCCTAGAATAACTAGTTCTCCTAGAGATAGTAGCTAATACCTCTAGCACCCCTTAGTATTAGGCTCTAGCTAATACTTAATTATCTCTAGAACTATAAACCTCTAAACCTCTATAGCCCCTAATATAGGCTCTATATAGCATGCCTCCTAGGGCTTACTAGGCCTATAATACCTCCCTAGTAGGCCTTGCTATAGGCTTTACTCTAGGCCTTAAGTCTCTATCTATCCCTCCTTATCCTTAACCTTTCTATTAGACTACTATACTACCCCTATATACTATAGCCTCTAGAGGCGCCCTCCTATTTAATAAGCCTCTAAAGTATCCCTTTACTTACTATCCTCTAGGGGCCTATGCCCTAAACTAACTACTAAATTATCCCTTTACTAGCTACACTATACTATAGCCTCTAATATATAATACCTACGTGAACTAGTGCTCCTAAGGCACGCACCTAAACAAGCTACTAAAGAGGGAGAGCCATAGTAAATATAGCCTATAGAGGTATACTATTAACTATAAGTTTAAGGTTAATTAGCTCTTATATCCTAGTAATTACTTATATATCTAGTACATGCTCTTATAGATCTCTTATAGATAGAGGAGCCTATCTTTAGTATTATATAGATACTTATCTAGTATACCTTAGAGAAGACTCTAGTAGACTTCCTTAGTAATATTAAATACTATATAGGCGTGCACCTCTATGCTAATACTATAAACTATAAGCTCTAGATAGTGGCCTAATAGTAGAATAAGTTAGTAACTTAGTACTTCTACTAGCTACTTATCCTCTAGGACTAAGCTAATATGCCTAAGTATAACTATATAAAGAAGCTTAAGTTAATCCTAATCCCTAGTATAGGAACTACCCTATATATTAAAGACTACCTTACTATATATACTATACTTAATAATACCTAGAAGGTAGAGGAAGGCTATCTAGAGACCTTTTATTACTACTCCTAGGGCCCCTATAATATAACTACTATAAAGCCTACTACTACTAGCATGACCCCTAAACTAGGTGGTATAGCTCCTAAGACTATTATAATAACCCCTAGAGCTATCACCTTCCTAAGGGTAGGTAACCCTAATACTTACTTTAGCCTAGTAGCTATTAAGCCTAAAGGCTAGGTAGGTACCTAGTTTAACCCCTAGAGTAGCCTAAAGTAGCTTACTAATAAGAAGTAAACTCTACTCTACTAGTAAGGCTATTACTAGGCATGCTAGGGCTCTAGGTACTACTTAGTATATAAGGTCTACCCTAAGTAGAGTAGCTACTCTAAGTAACTTAATAAGATTACTATAGAAACTATTATAGAGGACCTTAAGTAGGTAGAAAATATATAGTCCCTAGTTATTATTATAATTAGAGACTAGAGAAGCTAGAGATAGTAATTAAAACTAAAAGTTTTTATTTTTATTACTTATCTTTATTAGCTATTAACCCCTCTATAGAGGCCTATCTATAAAAAGAGTAGTATCTTATCCTAAATTATTATATAGTTAATAGGAAGACCCCTATATTAGTTAATAATAGTAATAAAGTTAATATTTTAGATCTATCTCTAGCCTATATACTCTAGCTTATTATATTTAAGCTATCCTTCCCTATTTCTTTATACCTTATAAATAACTCCCCTTATTAGACTATTACTAAAGCCGCCCTAGCCCTATTATGCTTTAGTAAGTATACTAAATAATACCTAATCTACCTTACCTCCCTCCTAACCTATAAACTTATCCTTAGAGACCTATGGCTAAGTAACTATAACCCCTAGGTTAACTTTACTAACTACTATATCTACTTTAATTTAGCCTAGTGCTTTAAGAAGGGATATCTTAACCATGCCTACCCCTATACTATATATACCTAGGGCTCTTCTATATAGCCTACTAAGTATAAAACCTTTATAGCTAATATCTAGTTTATAAGTACCTACCTATTCTTTATACTAGTAAAGTGCCATGACTACTATAGCTTTATTATAATACCCTAGTAGTAGGCTAAGTAGCTCTATACTATAACTATAAGGGCTATATAGCCTAAGGACTATAATAAGTTTATAGCTAGTACCCTAAAATATATACTAGAGGAGCTTAAGAAATATGTCCCCTATAAGTACTATAGTATAATTAAAGTCTTTATAAAGGAGGAAGTAAACTAGCTCCCCCTATATTACCCTAAGGATTATAATATCTAGCTTATTAATAATACTAAACCTCTATTCTCCTATAACTACTAGCTAATGAATATTTAGGAATATAAGATAATCCTAAAATATATAAAGGAGTACCTAGGTAAGGGTTTTATCTAGGCTAGCTTATCCCTAATAGTAGCCCTAGTCCTTATTATTTACAAGCCTAGTAGTAGCCTCTATATATATATTAACTACTATATATTAAATAAGCTTACTATTAAGAACTACTATCTAATCCTACTTATTACTAACATACTAGTAAAGCTCTCTTAAGCTAAGATCTTTATAAAGCTTAATATTATTATTATATTTAACTAGATATATATAAAAGAGGGGAAGGAATAGCTTACTATATTTAATATATATTATAGGTAGTTTAAATACCTTATTATACTATTTAGCCTCTATAATGCCCCTAGGACCTTCTAGAGTTATATTAATAACTTAATCCTTAACTACCTTAATATCTTCTATACCATGTACCTTAATAATATCCTAGTATATAGTAATACCGCTAAAGAATATACTAACCATATACTAAAGGTCCTCTAATAGCTACTTAATTAAGGCCTATATATAGACATTAACAAGTACAAATTTAGTATTAAATAAGTTAAGTATCTTAGCCTGATTATAAGCATAGATAGTATTAAGATAGACCCTAAGAAGGTTAAAGTAATCCTTAACTAGGAGACCCCCTAGTCTATTAAGAATATATAGGCTTTCCTAGGGTTCTATAGCTTCTACTAGCACTTTATTAAGGCCTTCTTATAGCTAATACACCCCCTAAATAAGATTATAAAGGGCTCTAAGATATATATAATAAAGACTAGGAAATATTATATATACTATTAACTATTTAAGTAGAATCCTAAGTAGGAAGTAGCCTTCTAGGCCTTAAAATAAGCCTTTATTAATACCCCTATATTAGCGCACTTTAACCCTAATAAAGAGACCTAGGTTAAGATAGATACCTTAGACTTTATAACTACTAGTATGCTATCCTAGATATATAATAGTAAGCTATATCTAGTAGCCTTCTTCTTAAAGAAGATAGCCCCTATAGAGACTAACTATATAATCTATAATAAAGAGCTACTTATAATTATTTAAGTATTTAAGATATAGCACCTAGAGCTTACTAGTATATCTTTAGAGGGCCTAGTAAAGATACTATCTAACTACTATAACCTAGAGTACTTTATAATTATAAAGTAACTAAACTATTATTAAGCCTACTAGGTAGACATCCTCTTTAAATTTAACTTTAAGATCTAGTATTATCTTAGGATATAGGGGACTAAGCCTAATCTTCTTACCTATTAGTCCTAAGACCTCCCTAAAGGTTTTAATAATAAGTATAAGTAATAATATTTTTAAATAGTCCTCTAGAATAAACACCTTAATAAGGATATATAGAAGATAATTTACATGACCTTTATTATTACTATCTATACTTATATTACTATAGTTAAAGAAGCTCCTAAAGAACCCCTTAAAGCTACCTCTAAAGCTACTCTTAAAGCTACCCTAGAGCTAGCCTAGTTAGTAGATAAATATAATATCCTAGACCTCTTCTTAGATACTAACTCTAAGGTAAGTAAGCCTCTAGCTACTATACCTAATAAAGATATCCCTAGGAATACCTATAGGGATATTACCCCTAAAGTAACCCCTAAACTAGAGGCTAAAGCCCCTAAAGAGCCCCTAGAGAACCTTATTATAAAGGCCTACGTGAATAATAAGCTTATATAGGCCATGATTAAGGTAGTAAATAAAGGCCTACTATAACTATCTATACCTATTAGATCCCAAGGCGTTAAGCTCTCTATAGTAGACCTAATAATATATAATAACTAGCTCTAGGTTAATAAGAGGCTCTATATTCCTAAAAGTAATTATCTCTAGTAAAGAATTATAGAGACTTACTACTAACTAACTACTACTAGCCACTCTAGGTAGAAGGGAATATACTAGAAGGTTATCCTCTACTATTATTAGCCATGCATGCGTGATAACTATAAGCACTATAGTAACTACTACTATACCTATACATGCTTAAGGGCCTATAATACCTAGAAATAGGGCTTACTTAGGCTACTACCTATCCTAGAGTAAAAGTAACTTAATATCTCTATAGACCTTATAGAAGACCTTTCCTTATATATACTAAATAACCATACCTATCACTATGTACTAATTATAGTTAACTACCTAATAAAATAATATATCTTTAAGCTACTATAGACTAAAGAAACTAGTAAGCTTATAAAGATTATATACTACTATATCTTCTATAAGTTTAGTCTCCCTTATTTAATTATATTAGACTATGGGAGCGCCTTTATAAGCTATTTCTAGTACTAATACTATACTTACTATTATATTTCTATTAAACTATCCTCTACTAACCACCCTAAGACTAATAGCTAGTCTAAAAATACTATTAAGGGCCTAAAAATTACCTCTATGCCTATATTAACTATGCCTAGGATGACTAGGCCTGGTTCCTGCCTAATACCCAGTTCGCTATGAATAATAATATTAGTAAGATAACTAGCATGATACCTTTCTTTACCTACCACGCCTACCACCCCTATATAGGCGCTGAACCTCTAGGCATGTATAGGGATCCCCTAAACCACCCCTAGGTACTTGCTATGAACCAACTAGTTTAATGCACGCGCGAGACCATGAAATTCCTTTAGAATAAGATTACCTAGGCCTAAGGCTCCTATAAATACTATGCTAACTAGTAATACTAGCCCTATTTATACTATAATATAGGAGACCTTGTGTATATAGATGCCTGTTACTTTAGCCTCTAGTAGAATAGCAAGTTATTAGCCCTAAAGAACCTTAGGCTATAGCTAATTAAGCATGTGATTAATAGCAAGGCTTATAAGGTTAAACTACTAATTTATATACTAAATACTAGTATTACCCCTATTTTTTATCTATAGAAGCTCTATCTTACCTTAAATAATCCCCTCCCTAGCTAGGTAGCTAACCCTAAACCCCTAGTTATTATCACTAACCCTAGTAATCCTAAAGGCCATGAGGAATAGGACGTGCGTGAGATTATTAACTACCATATATACCACAACCACCACTAATACAAGGCTATATTTAATAGCCTGTGTGATAAGTAGAATAGTAATCCTCTATAGTAGCCCTAGATAGATTTTAAGAACGCGCCTAAGAAGATCCTTACCTATTACTAATAGCACCCCAAGAAGCCCCTACCACCTGATTTCTTTAACTAAACTTCGTGTACACATCCTTATTCTATCCTATATCTACGTCTCTGGCCGCGATATCTGCATTTTTAAGGGGGGGGGGGGGGGTAGTGTCACGGGCCTCGTCCCGCTTAGGTCATCGCCATGTGACAATCCTCTGTATATAGTCGGTCCTGCTTCGCGGAACCTTGATTAGTTCTCCATGCTTCGTATTTTAGTTTAATACGACCTTGTTCATCGAGAGACGTTCCTTACAGTAGGTTTCTCTATTTATTATTATAAATATACTATATAAGAAGTTAATCTTAGATAGAGAGAATAGAATACTAATTTACTAGAGTCCTTAAATAGAGAGTATTAAATAGAGACTCTAGCTCCTCTAGGCTTATTAGGTAAGAGATAGATATATTAAAAGAAGTATTATTAACTTAAAGATTATAGGCTTTATATAAAATACTTTATTCTTTATAAGGAATTACTTATTTTATATAAAAATAAGTTAGTAGAGACTTTATAAAATAAAGAAAATATTAGAGATAGAATAAGCTTATATACTATTATAATAGTAATAATAGTAATAGTAATAATAATAGTAGTATTAATAATATTAATAGTAAGACAGATATAAAAGAAAAGTAAAATAAAAAATAAAAAGTTCTAAAAGAGCTTCTACTTTATATTATTACTTAATTATAAGTAAATTAATAATAGAATATTAAAGATAAGCTATCTTATTAAGTTATATATATAGCTATAAAGAACTTTATTTACTTTCTCTTTAGATATAAAGTAAAATAAGTTTAAAAGTAATTTAAGTAAGTATTAAAGCCCTCTATATAAGCTATTAATTCCTCTAATAATCAAGCATTGAAGCTTATAGATAGTTAATAGTCAAGTATTAAAGCTTATAGATAGTTAATAGTTAAGTATTAAAGCCCTCTATATAAGCTCTCCCCTAGGTTAAACCTTCCTACTTAGCTAGGATTAGGATCCTAAACTATAGAATAGTTAATATCTTCTTATTAGAAGATATACTACCTTCTTATATAGTATACTACCCTATCCTATTCTTTAGGAGCTACTAGTAAATCTAATAGCTCCTAAAGGTCCTTATTTACTAGCTTATCTACTAGCTTATCTACTAGCTTATCCACTAGCTTATTAACAACCTCCTTTAATATAATAGAGAAGGATTATTTCTAGGAGATACTTTATATAGGGCTAGTAGTCTCTTACTTAATCTTAGGCTCTTACTTAATCTTAGATACTTATATAGTAGGTATTTATATAGAGGGTTATTATATAGAGAATAGTTATATAGAGAATAATTTTTAGTTTTATATCTTAGTCTCTTTAGATAAGATAGAGAGAATAGTTTAAATAATAATAATAATAATCTCTTTCTTTAAATTAAAGTACTAAAGGATATTATTTAATAACTATAACTTATTATATAAGTCTAAAGGTAGGTTAGATATATACTTTTAATATTTATAGTAAAGTATAGGCTATCTAATTCCTAGATCTTATATAAATATACTATTAAAAATTATATAAAAGCTTAAGTAGCTAGTTTTAAGTCTAATAATATATTTCTAGAGATAAATATTTATTTATATTTATAAGATATAGTTAGTATAAATATATATATAGTAAATAAGGTTTAATCTACTCTAATCTTATATATCCTCTTATAAATACTAAAATAAGCCTATATTAAACTTAATACCCTAGTTCCTAATACTAGTAGATAGGAAGTTATAATTTATATAAAGCTTACTTAGAATAAAATATAAATAATTTAGTTATTTTTAAATAGAATCCTAGTTCCATATTTATATAAAGAATAAGATCTAAATCTATAAAATAGGTATATAGATTATATATAAGATAATCTAATTATTAAGATGATTAAATAAGAAGTTTTCTTTCTTTTAAAGACTATAAAAGTATTTTTATATACTTAATTAGCTCTTATATAGAGTATTTTAGGTATATAAAATACTTACTTAATATTAAAATAGTATTCTATAGATTAATTAAAGCTATTATACTTTAATTTATTAGTTAGCTATACTTATACTATATAGGTAGTAGTCTCTAATCTATATTTTTAAATAGAGAGACTATTATAACTTATATTAGACTTTAGTAAGAAGGATTATCTCTATCTCTTAATTAAATTATATAAAGTAAGGTGTTATGAACCTAGCCAGGCGGTGTTGCAAGGCAGAATTAGGACGCGGGGATGGCAGTCCCGAGGGACCAAGGTTAATAGACCAGGACCCATCATAGTCTAATTATTACTAACTATGAACTACAAGGAACCATGATCCACTAGAGACTATGATCTAGAGATAACAAGCTTGAGCTAACCATGAACCTAGGATATAAAGCCTATAAGGGTTATAAACCATAGTCTAAGAAAATAAGGTTCTAACTAAGTAGAATCTTAATTTATATAACTAATACTAAAAATAGCCATGCTATAGCATGATAATAGGTCACGTGCGTATACTATCTAAGAGACTACTAGATAGTAGGAAGATAGTAGGAAGATAGTAGGAGGATACTAGGGTAACTATTAGATATACTATCTTATATACCTTTAGAAGGTAGGAGGATGGTAGGAGTAAAGGGATATTTAAGGATACTTATTACCTACCTATATTTAGTCTTACTTATTCTTTATAATTAATACTATTATTATCCTAAGTACTACCTTTAGATTATTCTAATTTAAGACTCTTATAATAATACTTTATCTAGTACTTCTTAATAGGCTTTATTATATATAGTAGAGGCTAGCCTTACTTTATTACGCCTTAGCTAACCCTAACCATGACTAGTCCTTATACTAGTTGGACGTTGAGTATACCTAAGTAAGTTAATCTATTGTCAGGGCTTAGGTCATGTCACGGTCGGAGCGGCCTAGATGCCTGAAGGGTCAGGCCCCCGGTCGGAACGGTTCAGGTACATGAGGTGCCTGAGGGATCAGGCTCATCAGGAAGGGCTGACAGCCAGGGGTTAACTAATTAACTTAGTTAACTTAGCTAATCCACTCACACAACCTAAGGAGGTTAGCTGAGGGGTGAGCTAAGAGGTTAACTAAGGAGATTAAGAGACCTTAACTTAATGTTATCCTTTTAATAGCTAGTTACTTAGGTCCCCTAAAGGTCCTAGATATCTTATGAAGCAAGGATTAGTTTTATCCTAATTTAATATCTACCTTAGTAATATTATACCTAATTAACTTCTCTTTAAGACTCTTATAATTTCTAATCCTTTATCTTTAATTACCTATAATATTATTATAATTTCCTTATTATTCCCTCCCCCTAGCCCTTCGACTAGGTTATAATCAAGTCACCCTACTAGTAAAGTTTAAGTATTAGAATAAATTCCACCTCCTTAAAGAATACAGCCCCAGTAATCTTCCATGGTGAATAAGAATAGTATTAAGGAGCCTATTTTAGAGGAATAACTAGATAAACTAAAATAGAAGGTTAACCGTCTTAAATAAGTTAATAACCTTAAGCAAAAAATCCATGACCTCTAGTAGAAAATAGGCTAACTAGAATACTTACCTCCTCCTTGACAACTATCCACTTTAATTAATCCTAAACTATTAAGTGTATAAAGGGTAGTTAAACCTACATTAAAGCCTTATTACAAGGAAATTAAGATTAAGCGTATTAAACCTTTCACGCTTGAAACTACTTTGCAGGAATAGGAAGAATAGCTTATGAATATTAAAACTATTATTAAGTGTGCCCCTATGAAATATAATACTAATTATAGTAAGATTACCACTGGGTAGAATGAAATAGATGATGCTTGTTAAAGGAAGTAGTATTAATATATTATAGAAAGAATAGTGGGAGGTCTTTAGAATGAAACTAAAACATGGGACTATTTTAAGGAATAGACACTATCCTTACTCTATAACTTAATAATCCTTCATTCTAACCTCATGATAGCAAAGAACTGTGCTTAATAATAAATTAGTTAAGATCCTTAGGATTTTAATAGTTATCTTAAGAGCCTTAAATATTATTTTCCCTAGGTTAATAAAGAGTAATATGCTTTAATTTTCTTTTCTAAGCTTTAAGTTAATCTTTACTAAAAGATACAAGAAACTATGCCTTAACTACCTACTACCTAAGAGGAAATAGTAGTAAAAGTAAATTAGTATTAGCGTCTTATAGAGAAGGCAGCGTTTCTACTATAAAAGAATAATACTAGTCCTACCTTAAAGACTTATCACCTAAATAAAAAGTTTAATTAGAATATAGGAGGTTGGCTAAATGATATAGATAATTCTAAGAAAATCTAATGAAACTCTATTAGTAAAGATAGGAATATCCTCTACTATTATAATTATTAAAGTGATACTTATCTCTCTAATTATTACCCTAAACTAAAATCTGGGCGCAAAACTACTATTTAGGAGATAATTACTAAGTAAGACTTAACTAATTCTTCTAACCCCGAAGTAACTACTTTAGAAAATAATAATTAGTTAGAGATATATCCCTATCCTTAGCTAAATACCCTTTTGTGGGGATAGCCACTCGTTTTACTATTAATATCTAAATAAAACATTATATTTTTACTCATGCTAATGTAGATACCTGTGCTAAGATTAATATTATTAGTCACTATCTTATCCACTTGTTGAAGTTATAGCAAGTAAAACTTATAGCCCCTAATCTCCATGCTATTAATTCATAATGAACGCTAACCTATGGAGTATGGAAGGTCCCTATATCCACCACTAATTCTCGAGGGACTAAATGATATTTCACCCGAGATTGTGTTATAATTAACCATGATCCGTCCTTAAAAGGTAGCCCTGTCTTATTATTAATAACTACCCTTTAGGACGAGCGTATCATCCTAGACCCTAAATCCTAAAAATAGTAGTTTAAGATACCTAAGTTTAAACTCCTTAATAAATTCAAGTTTATGAAAGCCTGCTGAAACGAAGCCCATGTGTTTGCCATTATTAAATTACCTTAGGAAGTGTGGCTCCCTCTTAATTTAGGAAATAAATTAGATTTAGAACCACTATTAAACCCTAATAAATTACCTCTAGAATTTAAAGGGTTTCGCGATCTATTTAATAAGGCTAAAGCAAAATCCCCTCTAATGCTTAAGAAGAGTCGACATGCTATTATTCTAGAATAGGGGACGAAACCTCCTTGGGGACTAATATATCCTTTATTAGTATCTAAACTTAAAGCTTTACGCGAATATATTAATGATAATATTACTTCTAGGCGAATTTAACTATTACAGAGTTCTACAGGGGCTCTAATTCTTTTTATACCTAAAAAAGATGGTGGTCTTTAATTATATGTTAATTATCAAGGACTTAACAAGGTTACTATAAAGAATTAATACCCCCTACCACTTATTTCAGAAATTTTAGATCGTTTGGCTCATGCTAAATTCTTTACCAAGCTTGACCTTTAAGATGCTTACTATCATATCCGTATTAATGAGCAGGATCGTTGGAAAACTGCTTTTTAATGTTAATATGGTTACTATAAGTATACTATTATGCCTTTTAGCTTAATAAATGCTCCTGCTACCTTTCAGGACTATTTATAATCTGCTTTATATAATATTCTTGATTAATTTTGCATTATTTATCTTGATAATATTCTTATTTTTTCCCTTGACCGCGTTTCTTATACTTAGTATATTATTAAAGTCTTTTAACATCTTCGAAAAGCTGACCTTTATATTAAGGAAAGCAAATGCATCTTTTATTAGACTAAAATTAAGTTCTTAGGGTATATCGTATCCCAAGATGGGATATTAATGGATTCTTATTGTGTTAATGCTATTACATTGTGAGATGAACCTAAGACGTTCTATGATGTATAAGTTTTCCTTAGATTTTACAACTTTTATTATAGATTTATTAAGGACTATTCTAGAATTGCTTTACCTCTTACTAATTTGCTTTGAGGTAGTAAAAATAGTAAGAAACCTGGATCTATGAACTTCTTGTTGTATGAAAAGATTGCTTTTTAATAACTTATTACTACGTTTAAGTCTACTCTGTTATTATGATATTTTAATTTCTATTTACCTATTCGAATCGAGACCAACGCTTTAAAAAATGGAATGGCTGGTATTATGTTATAACCTGATTTACAAGGCACATGGCATCCTGTTGCTGTCTAGTCACGAAAATTTTTACTAATAGAATAGAACTATTCTACACCTAATTAAGAGTTATACGCTATTATTTATTCTTTTAAATATTAGCGTTACTACCTTGAGGGTGTAATTTATACTATTAAAGTTCTTTCTAACTATACTAATTTATAGGTCTTCATGTATTAACCACGCATGAATAGTAGGTAAGTAAGATGATGCTTGTTCCTGACCCCTTTTGATTTTATTATTAAGCATCGTGTAGGTAAGAGAAATCCTGTAGATAGTCCTTCCTGGAAATATACAGGCAATTTTAAAAGGACCTTAAAGGCTGAATTACTAGCCCTAATTTAAAGCCATATTATTAAAGTTTCTTTAATGATAACTTTAGATTTCATGCATGAGAAATCCTAGTTTAAACCAGGTGAGATGCCCTTAGAGGAAGTCCATCCTTAGTTTAGTACCCATAATGAGTAGAGATCCTTGGGATCTAGTATAAAATCAGCTAACTAGGCTGTATAGGAAGATTTGTGTTTAAACTAGTATCTTCCCTAGGTTATTGCTTCATAGTTGAAGATAATAGAAGGGAAAATAGACCTTTAAGAGATCCTATGTTAACTTTAAGTCAAAGATCTAGAGACACGTCATTGGAAGCTTGCTGTTAAGAATAGGCAACCCAGCTAAAAGTACTAGTCTATTAATTATAATGGTCTTCTTTATTTTTAGAAATGAATCTATATCCCCCCTGTACAGGAACTACGCATGTTTATTATCTAGATGTATCATGACGATCCCCACGCAGGCCATTTTGGACGAGTCCGAACTTAATAGCTTATTAAGCGAAAGTTTCATTAGCTATTAATAAAAGACCAAGTTACTGAATATATTAAATATTACAAAGCATGTTAAGGTACTATCACACCTTATTACTAAAAATATAGTGAACTTAAGGCGCTTCCATGCCCTTCTTAACCTTTTTAGGAGCTTACTATGGATTTTATCACTAGATTACCTCCTATCTTGTATTAGGGACGAATCGTTGATGCTATCCTAGTGATTATTAATTATTTTACTAAATAGAGTATCTTTCTACTAGTCCCTATAACTATTTCTGCTCCTAACCTTGCTTAAATTTTCTATACTAAAGTCGCGTTGCGCTATGGTGCACTAAAAGGCATAGTCTCTAATCAAGGCTTACTATTCACAAGTAGATATTAGGGGGAACTATCATGGTTCCACTATATCAAGCTCTGATTATTGACAGCGTTTCACCCCTAAACTAATGGGCAAACTAAATACGTTAATTAAATTTTAGAATAATATCTTTGTTATTTTATTAATAAAAATCATCTTATTTAGCCTACTTTACTTCCTACTGCTTAATATGCTTGTAATAATGCTATTAATTCTATAATAGGCTATTCACCCTTTGAAGCCTTGTATAGCTATTTATCTGATTTTTAAACTTGGATCGAGGCTGATCCTTATGTTAGGAGGGTACTAGTAGTGTATAATAGGATTAAGAAACTTATAAAGCTTTAAGAAAAGCTTAAGGAATATTAGTAAAAGGCTATTAAAGGCTATATAAAAGCCTATAATTATACTTACTTCCCTATTTCTTTTAAGCGCTCTCAACTTGTTAAACTCTCCACGTGAAACTTGAACCTTAAACTACTAAGTTAGAAACTATCCCCTAAATTTATTAGACTATTTTAAGTACTTAATGCTATGGGTATATAAGCGTACTATCTTGCTTTACCCTAACTATATAACTAAATTTATAATATTTTCCATGTATCCCTTTTAGAACCATGGCATGGGAAAGCTAATAATCCCCTTATAATACCTAAACTCGCTGAAGAAGAAGAATAGGAAGTTAAAGAAATTAAAGATAAGTAAGTCTATAATAGAGAAATATTCTACTTGCTTAAGTGGAAAGACTAGCCTTCTAAATATAATTAATGGGTTCTTAATGGTGATATTCACGCTCCTAAACTTATGTAATAATTTAAATGGCGAAAGAAAAACTATAGAAATCCTTAATAAACTATAATAAATTCTTAATAAATTATTAGAACAACGTAAATACTTATATAGAATAAACGTAGAAATAGATAATACATAACTAAAATAAAATAAATCTATTTTAACTATTACTAATGAAACACTTGAGGATCGCTACTATATATTAAATAAAAAACGCCCTGATCCCTTATAAAATTACTAAGTAGAGAGGGAAGCTATTATTAATTTCCTAAGCTATTAGGAATAGGTTAGCTAGATCTTTACTATAAAACTAGACTACCTCCGCCCTTATTATCTAGTAAAAGTTGTGAAGAGTAACTTGCCATGATATATACTCTAGATTACTAGGCTAGAGGCGTAGTAACTTAGCATAATGGTATTCATTCCAAGTATTATTATCAGAACCTGGGGGAGGCATTAGTGGAGTAGGGAAGTCTTAATAATAATTCACACACTATTTCGCATATTTAACTTGCTAGGACTAAGAATAACAAGAATCAGTTTTTACCTATAAATTAGGGAAGAATTATAATTACTTACCTAAGTATCCTTTTATATACTAATTAAGCTAAATTCCTTTTAATATTAGGTCTTCACGTTATTAAATACACTAACTAGATCTAGAATCGCCTCTAAAAAGGCCGGGAATAGCTTAGGAGCCTAGTTTTAACTATTTATACTATTATTAGGATTAAAGAATCCCTTGTACTATTTAATATAATAAGAGAGATTAACTATATTACTAAGCATCCCTATTATAGCCTTTAGGGAATATTAGTGAAAGCCTACCTATATTATGAAGAACCTACTATTAAATAACTCGCGTTCTAATGGGAATATTAGTAATAGAGTACGGACTTAGTACTATTGAGAATACAGGAGATCTTGAATGGTTTAAAGGGTTTAGCCTTAGGGTTATAGGACTTAGTGGATATTCTTATGCATTTTATATACTAAAAGAGTTTAGGTATTATTAGAGTAGTAAGGATAGGATAAACGCGAACTATCTTAGAAATAATAGGGATAAATTAAGAGTGGGAAGACGTTAGGATAAGGGAAGGCGAATAAATTATAGAAGATAAGATAAAGAGGAAGAGGAGAGTAGAAGAAAAATCTATAGAATATTATTATTATATCGCCTTCTTTGTTTACCTCGCTATTAAGCGAAAGGTTTTAAGGCTAAATATGCTTAATTACGCTAGAAGGCTATGGTTATATATAATAAATAGTTACTCCCCTCCTTTATTTTCCCTCTAAAGCTATGATGGAAGTCTTTAAAGACTTGCAAGGCTAAAATTAGTTATAAAAGAACCCTTTAAGGTTCCACTTGCGGTTCTATAACTATTTATGATTATAATGTTCTATTTCTGGATCGGGACGATCCCTTAGGGATAGGGGTGCCGTGTCATGGTCAGAGCGGCCTAGATGCCTGAAGGGTCAGGCCCCTGATTAGAACGGTTCAGGTACATAAGGTGCCTGAGGGATCAGGCTCATCAGGAAGGGCCGACAGCCAGGGGTTAACTAATTAACTTAGTCAACTTAGCTAATCCGCTCACACAACCTAAGGAGGTTGGCTGAGGGGTAAGCTAAGAGGTTAACTAAGGAGATTAAGAGACCTTAACTTAACGTCATCCTTTTAATAGCTGGTTACTTAGGTCCCCTGAAGGTCCTAGATATCTTGCGAAGCAAGGATTAGTTTTATCCTAATTTGATATCTACCTTGGTGATATTATACCTGATCAACTTCTCTTTAAGACTCTTACAGGTCAAGACGATCCCAAGGTTTAGGAAGGCTTGAGAGGTCAACCTTGCGTAACTTAAGGCTACTACTATATAATCTTAAGTATATTAAGGAATTATTAGAGTATACTAATTACTATATAAGAGCTAATATTAATATATATCTATATAATATATTAAGAATATATATTAATTACTATATATATCTTAATACTATATAGGGCTAGCTTAAGATAGCTATTAATTAACTAAATAAAATTAGGCCCTAGTATAATATAGGCTCTATAATATTATTAGAGATCTTATAATTATTATTATATAATAGTAGGGGTAAGCTCTTTATATATAAAGAAGAATTAGTCTCTTATAATAGATTAGAATATAGATATAATAACAAGAGATAAGTAATAAATCTTTTAATTAAGAATCTCTAATTCTTAAAATATTAATAAAGTATTCTTTTATTGTAACACTTAATCTATTCTATAGTAAGTTTTATATAAAGTTAATTTAATACTTTATTAACCTCTACTTAATCTATAACTATATTTATTATATATTAATAGAGCCTAAGCTAGTATTATATATATTTTAATATTTATACTTAAATATTCTAGCCCTTATACTTTAAAATATAAAGAATTTTAATCTCTAAGAGTAACTTAGTATATAAGGACTATAATTTATATATAAAGAACTATATTACTTAATACTATATAATTTATTTTATAGATACCCTATATACTAAGATAGACCTTAATTATATATTTACTAATCTAAATACTATATTAATTACTAAGTACTTTAGTAATATTATAAGAAGGAATATTAATATAATATAGATTAATAATCTCCTCTTAGTATAGTTCTAGATTAATTAAAGGCTAAGGTATCTTAAAGGATTTAGTATAGAAGAGAAAGAAGTAAATAATAAAAAGAAAAAAAGTAATCTATTAAGTAGTTAGGTTAGTAGTATATAGGGTACTAATATATAAAAAACATTTCTGCCCTTTTATCTAGATCATCCCCCATAGTTATAATGGGGATAGTTTTATTGGGGTTGCCTCACAATGCCAGTCGCCTCACGTGATGTCTACACCGACTTTACTGAGGGCCTCTTGCTCCTACAACTGCCTCACGAGAGTCAGTTGCTTGGCTCTGCAGATAGCTCGTCACCTCTCACGTAGTCAAGTCTCGATTTTGTCCCTCCCGCCTTCCTTCTGTATATAGAATCTGATAGATCGGCTACGCACAGGAAGCAAGAAGGAAGGGCGGCGAGAAATCTCTGGATTCGAGCATCTAGCTGGACGGGAGAACGAAGGAGGAAGAGGAGAAACACAGAGGAGAGGCCTAATATAGGCCTTGATGGGAAACATTTAACAAGCGCTGGTCCTGGAAACACCCGCGGGATCGTCCGCCAGAGGGAGGAAATCTCCATCAGAATCCACTACAATACTGACACATTGCCTCCCTACAAGGGAGCGCGAACGGGCCCTATCTGACGTTACGGTCTACGACCGCAGCGACAGGTAACCCGTTATGGCCAAACTACACTCTTCTTACTCCTCTTGACTGCGTGAGACCACCAATAAAAGGATGTTTCGTTTTGTTTATGATAGACTGCCATTTTCGCAATAATACCTGCAAAGTCGATTTCGCATAGAGTAGATGCTTTGCAAACAAGAGGGGAAGGTTGAAGTCGAACTAAGCAGCAAACAGAACTATTGAGTGTATTAACACTTTACTTCTAGTAGTGTTGCTTCGCTCTGACTTCACACGACATTTCGAATATTCTATCTCTTCGTTCACTTCGTATACAAAGATGGTTGGCAGAAGGGACATAGACCATATTCTACGTAGAAAGTGCCAAAACTGTACAACTTAGAAGATTCTGCTTGAAGTTCCTAGAGCTTCGAAAAAGTCAAGAGGGGTAGGAAAGTAGAGGAGTGCAAAGGGACATATACCGGACGAGGGTCCGTCAACTAGGTAAGAAGAAGCAGATGTAATGGAGGAAGGGACAATGTAGTCTGTATAGCTGTTGGTGTCGCCATGATACTTCTCGTATTGTTCTTCCTGCTCCCAAATCTCATCAAACATTGCAATCATCGTGTCAGCCTCGAGGCCCAGAGCACAGAAAATGGTAATCTCAAAAGCATGGCGATCGCGAAGTCTTGAGTATCTGTTGTTCGACATGGCTAAATGCGTCGGTCTGGACAGTCATAAAGTTCTTGTATTGTCTTGACAAAGAACTGATAGCACACCTGGCAACGCGAATAACACGTAGCTGAGACAAGAGGATCGATTGGAATGCCGAGGATCACGTGCTGCATATTCCTTCGTACGATATCTTACTACCAATGTCAGCTACTCCGCATACGGTTGGATCTCACTCATCTCACGTTTACAGTTTCACTTGGGAATAAATCGCTATCTGTGGCTGTCCATAAGCTTGGCGCACCACTGTCCAACTTTTGATGCCTCAAATTTGTGAGTCATCGTTAAGTATGGGAAGGGCACTGCATTTCTCTGGTGACTACAAGAGTAAGGGCCACCTGTTGAATGCCCCTACTTTTTACGGCCCCGTCAACTTTTTGGCACCGAACTCCACGGATCGACACCATCCAAAAGCAACCTAAATCAACCCAAAGCCAGAGATTTCAGGGCGTATCCATGATGGATTTGTTGAGATATCTGCCTCTGGCCTCAGGGGAATTCTGAACTGGGAAGGTTAGTAAACCGAGCTTTATCCTTTGCTACCTATAATGGAGGAAGGGACAATGTAGTCAGACCCAGAACAAGACTGATTCTTGGGGATTTGAATGCACAACTCTCCAAGGCTATTTTACGTGACCGAACATGACTGAGTCGAGGGCGCTTCGCCACCGGATCGTCCTCAGCTGAACCTCTCTTGCTGCACCTTCCTTGTAGGACATGAGTTAGATGCATAATGGATGCAGGCTCTCTGTAGGAGATCTGTGCTCATGAAGTATTCCCATTTACCGCAACTTCGAATCGGAGAATGCCTGAAACTCCCCGAGATTCTTCCTCGAAGATCTTGTGAAGGCGCCCCGTAACAAGGAGTGGTGCAGGAAAAGAGAACACCTTGAACTCAGCGTATTGAATGCCTCCCTACTGAGAGGCCTTCTCTTTCTGGCCCCGTATTGAGCACCTCCTAAGTCAAGCTTTCTCTCAATCTGGCCCGCTCATGAAATCCACACACTAGCAAACAGAAAAGTGGGTAATTTTCAAGCTAACGCAATTTTCGTATGCGTATGACTCAGTGGACCCATCGCACGTCGGAGCTCGGAAGCGGAATACCGACTTAGGAAATAGATTGCCACTGCTTCCGTCCCGTGTAGGCTATCGATAGTCCGGGATGTGAATGGGTCTCGGCACGCCGAAAATCCGGCAAGCTTGCGGTCGGAACCAGTGCTGCACGGTGAATTGATTTCGGGTATCGGCAGCCTCGTAGAGATATGATTGTGTCTGAACAAATGAACAAATATATAATACGCATAGGTCACCTAGCACTGTTCGAAAACCATCAGCGGCATCGAACAAAACGCGGAACCAAATCGTGCGATAGCACACATCAGGCCGACTAAACCAAAGTCAAAATTCATCTTCTACCTTTCGCAATCTCGCAATGCACCTTCCTTGGACATCTCCAACAATCGACTCCAGGCCCCTCGCTCTTCTAGGCGCGGGTGTCCTAGGCCGTCGTATCGCCTGCGTCTTTGCCGCTGCAGGATATAACGTTAATCTGCGGGATCCGTCAGCCGATGCTCGACAGGCCGCTGTCCAATATGTGACGCAAAACCTGCAGGCCTATTCGAAGCTTTCTAAAGGAACCCGTACCTTTGGCCACTGCCGCGCCTTCTCCGACCTCGATAGCACCGTTCGCGACGCTTGGCTGGTCATTGAAGCAGTCCCTGAGAAGCTGCAGATGAAGATCGACACCATGGGAGAGCTCGATAAGTTAGCTCCGGCTGATTGTATCTTTGCTTCTAACTCTTCATCGTTCAAGTCGAGTTTGATGCTTGATAAAGTTAGTGAGCATAGACGGCGTTTGGTTTGCAATATGCACTTCTTCATGCCGCCTGAGAAACGTGTTGTGGAGTTGATGACAGACGGCGAGACTGTTCCTGCGGTCTTCCCCTTCTTGACCGAAGTGCTGGAGGATGTTGGAATGGTACCGGTGACTGCACGCCAAGAGTCTACTGGGTAAGTCTTGATCGATCTAGCTTGAGCACACACAGATAGTCTAATATTTGTGAAAAGTTTCGTTTTTAACCGCTTATGGGCAGCCATCAAGCGTGAAATCATGACCATTCTAGCTGAAGGCGTCTCAGAACCGAATGAGATTGATAAGATCTGGGTGGAAATGTTCAAGAATGCAAGTGGCCCCTGTGCGTTCATGGATGAGGTCGGCCTAGATACGGTCGCCTTCATCGAGGATCATTATATCGAGGAGCGTCACCTAGACTCCGCATTGACCGTCGACTGGCTACGTGAGAACTATATCAGCCATGGCAAATTGGGTAACAAATGTGATAAGGGGGGCCTGTACCCTCCTCACCCTGTCGATACTCTACCTAAAGAGCACTCGGATCTACCCACTGTCTACTTCCTTGATCTAGGATTGGGTTCAGTTGTGCAAGATCTCTCAAAGCTTGGGAAGACTGGTCGAATTCTCCGCCGAACAAGCGATGGAAGATGTGAGACACTAGTAACTAATCTGAAATGCCCTGACGGTATCGCCTACTCCCCATCTTCTGGACGCATTTTCTGGACCAATATGGGTTTCAGGCCAGCCCTCAACGACGGCTCCGTCATGTCTGCCAACTTGGACGGTAGCGATGTGCAGGTTGTAGTACCAGAAGGAATGGTGCATACTCCTAAGCAGCTTGTTGTTGACGAGACAAGCAAGAGGCTCTACTTCTGCGATCGGGAGGGACTGCGGGTTCACCGCTGCGACTTCGATGGCACGAATCATGAAGTCATGGTTTGCAATGGAGATTTCGATACCAAAGAGCAGGCTGATCAGAAACTCTGGTGCGTGGGAATCACACTAGATGTGAAGCGTGGCAAATTCTACTGGTCGCAAAAGGGCCCCTCCAAGGCGAATCAAGGGCGCATCTTCCGCGCAAATATCGAGATGCCTGCTGGTCAAACAGCAACCACCCGAACTGATATTGAACTTCTGTTTGATGGTTTGCCTGAGCCAATTGACCTTGAGGTCGACCCAGAAACCGAGACTCTGTACTGGACTGACCGTGGTGAGCACCCTACTGGCAACACACTTAACCGAGCCTCCGTTGCTGCGGGGAACTCTAAGGTGAAGGTCTTGGCCCGCCATTTCAACGAGCTCATTGGGATGAGTATTGATTGGAAGAATCAGCATATCTACCTCACTGATCTCGGGGGATCCCTGTATCGGGTTGACATGGATGGTAGTAACAAGACTGTGCTTTATCATGACGAGGGATGCTACACTGGTGTCACTTTGGTTTGATGGTCTACACTGTCGAGATTAAGTACAACTAGTATGGCTCACTTTTATTGGAATATTATACAAAATCTGATATAGAATTGATAGAAGACAGGTTTTTTCCTGACTTTGCATACTATGCTCGTTGATTCTGCAGACATTTTGCCCAGTAGAGATGTTACTGTCGGGAGCAAAGTGGAAACGTGTGTACTATTTAGCGAAGGACCATCGCGTTGATATCGTACGTTGACGATTATGCTACCGTGACCGAGAGTATACAAGGTTTGTATGCCATTGTCCACCGGACACCACGTGAATATTTCTGGGCTTTTGGGGGATTTCGTCCGAGTTTGTTACTTGTATCGAACCTTTGCTGCGTGCCTGCTTCTATGGAGGTCTCTAGCTGAGATATACGACTAAATTACATAAAATAAAGGGGTAAATGACTAAACTAAATCCGGAATATCGGAATGTCAAATAACCGAGTGGATGCTGAATGAAATGAGATCCTAGCGGTATCCTAAGGTCGACACGTTGGTAGTTTGTGTCTTCTCACCACGTGATCTTCCTCCAGGTTTTTCGTTCGACTTTTAATTCTCCTTCCCTGCATCCAATTTTTAATTCAATATAATAGCAAAAGTAGGTTGGGAACAGGCGGATGTGAGCTTTCTATTCATACTAAAATTATGTCTTGTGGTCACTGTCACGATTTACCTGTTGGAAATCAATCCACCGTCCAGCCCCGGCTCGGACCACAAGCTTGCTAGTTTTTGGCGTGCCGAGAAACATTTCACCTGCCAGTCTATCGATGGCTTATGGGGGACGGAAGCGGGGGCGAGCTATTTCCTAAAACGGAATTCCGCTTCCGCCCCGTCTTCCGACGTGCGATGGGTCCGCCGAGTCATACGCATATTAAGTTCGTTAACTAACTAACTAGTTAACTAAGCAAGTTACCGTTCTTACCGAAGATGCCGCGGCCCGAGTCACCCCAATCCGAGCTTTAGGACGCGGATTTCAGGCAAGGATCCGTCCATGACATAATCCTACATCACAGCCACTGGACACTGGCGTAGAGGAAAAGCAAAGAGTAAAGATGGAGTAAAAATGAGGTCCTAAGTGAGCACCTATGATCAAGTTATATATGTTTATGAGCAGAAAGTTTCACCATGACATTTTCAACAGTGTTGTTGGAATAATACCTAACGACCCCTAGTCCTATCCTGTGGTAGGCCTTATTTGATTATTTGAGTCATACCCACCCATCAATCAACTCGTGGACGAACCGATACACAAAATGCGTGTTACACACCCTTCATCTCCATCCAAAATGAACATCCGACGTCACCCTCAAGGGCGGGTATCTCGAGCATGTGACAGCTGTAGAGTCAGCAAAGCCAAGGCAAGATAAATCCACGAAAACAAGAATGAGTTTACATGCTGACTGACCAATCCAGTGTGATGGAAACCGACCTTGTAGTCGATGTAAAGCCAAAGACCACATATGCGTTTTTGCAGTCAGAAGACCGCCGCCAAAAAATCATCCCGAAGGGTACGTCACATTAAGTCTTTTAAGCTCAGTGGACTTGTGTCTTATTGAATTTTCCAGATATGTTGAGATTCTAGAGCAACAGCAGAGCTGGTTGGTTTGTGGCCTGCGACAGCTGTATAAGCTGAGTATACAGGGGAAAAGCTGGCCCGGTGAACGACTCAAGGAAGATGATAACGGTTACCCCTTGACACATGATGTGCTTTCCCGCCTGGGTGCTCTGGACAAACCTCCGGAAGCCGAAGAACCGCCCCAGGAGAACATCGGTTTGGATCCTTGGCTACAAGGCTTCTCGCACGTGATCTCCCCATCCTTGTGCAGAGTTGATACCCGAATGCCTTCCTCGCCGCCCCGAATGACAGGAATTCCGTTTCAGACGATATCGTCGCCTGAAAGCCTTCAACCAGGAGAGCCAGGCCTCAAGCAGAATTCTATTATACCTTATTTTTTCCCTCCCTCACAGCTGTCTCTTTGTGATGGAAAAGATCCAAACATAGCTGGTCATGATAGCATGTGCCTGATGGATGAACCACTATTCTCCGATGAGATCGATTTAGCAGAAGGCAAGTCCAGAAGCTCTGGCTATGAGTCACTTTCGTCCTCTTTTACGTCAAACTTCGTCTCCGTGGATATCTCCAGCCATTCCCTGGGAGTTTGAGACAATTGGCAACCTGGACAGCACTGATCAGTTACCGCGCCTGAATTCCCCTAGTGTCATTTAAACAAGAAACGGTCTTCGCCCGAAAAGGAGAAGAAAATGAATTTGTGTTCAATCTCCCTTGGATATATCTCCAATCATTATGAGCTTAACCTTGCTCCTCGGACTTAGTGTTGTGCGATGTCCAGCACGGAATATCGTGGGCCCGACGCAAGGGGCTCTCACGCAACAGTCTGAATAGAACCTATCATTTAACCCGGCCTTTCACTGCAGTGAATCGCAGGCTACCCAAAATATGGCTGTCGAAAATAAAACATCAGCTTGTTCGATGCCATCGGGAGCTTTAGAAGCTCAGGCGAATGTGTCGGAGCAAGTGAGAATAAGTTGTCAAAACCTAAACCTAGGCCCACTTGATGCCCCTCGTCGTACCTTCTTTGGCGCCCCTCTCTTTTAGGTAAGCTTCCGTAGCCACCAAGTTTTTGCTTTCAGAATTTCTAGCGTGAATTAGCTATGTCAATGGTGTGCTGCCCTCATAATCTATTACATTGACATTTGCTCCCCGTTTGAGTAAAATCTCCACAACGTGCAGTGAGCCGTGCTCAGCAGCGTAGGAGAGGGGTGTCCGTCCGTACATAGAACGAAAATCAATCTTTGGCTCGTTTTGGCGGAGGTAACGAGGGAGGTTTGTACAGTCTCCCATGGCAGCGTAATGAAGAAGAGACCTCTTAAAGTGATCTCGTCGTTCTAAGGCTCTTCTTGACTGAAGTAATGAATATGATTTTTCGACAAACACCACCAGATCTTCGTTGAGAGATATTTCCCTGATGCTTTTCAGACGGTCAAACTCAGGGCCAATATCCCTACTGCCGGGGGTGTTTTTCATTGTCGTATCGGGCAATCAGGCTTGGAAGGATAGAATCTAAGAGGATGTAGAGAGGGTTAAGGGGAACTTGGTTGAAAATTAATGAAAAGTTCGCATAGATTTTCGCGAGAGTGAGCTTGAACGGAGAGAAATGAGGCTTCGAGGCACCTCAAACGCAAGGCTTCTTCGGTTATTGAATAGTTAGATAGTTATGATTTACAACAAAAGCCTTGGAGATGGAGGTTTTAATAGACGGGCTTGTTTCGTCACTTACGTGATTGGTTTGGTCACAGAAGATGAACGCCATGTGTTGCCTACCATAATTGAGGCGTGTTGAAGCATACCCTTCGCTTTTACCACCATCATTGGGCTTAACTTTTGGCTCCTAGGAGGCTGAAGCTCTGGAAAAACGTCTACTGTAACAACCTCTTGAGCAAAGAGTATTCTCACTAGTCCAATTTAATACGTTCAGGGTCAGGGCCGCACCCATTGATTGGTACAAGATTATCTTCCTGAATGCTCTTCTTCATGAAGGCGTGTTATCCTACTTGGAGTAAAAATGAAGATGATTGTGTTGAAAAAGCCAGTCTTGTCCTGAAGGCAACGCCCCGGTGAAGAGCAGGAATGATTATTCTGATGGTAGCTTGTATCCTAATATCCCGGAGTGGGGCAATAGCCTTTAGATCAACGCCAATTATCGACTCAGTGATGATTCGCTAAGGTTTCGTTGGAAAACAGTCGAATTAAGATTGAAATCATGTAGCCAGTTTTACAGCCACGTAGGCACTGTCCGCCGTTACACAGATGTCATATAACAGCACCTATAAGCTGTACCCGAGCATTGCATCAAGCATAGGCATTTGAGATAAGACCCTTAGACTACTGGCTGGGTTCCTCGGGCACAAATCCGTACTAGGATTGACTGTACCGTTCCTGGGATGGGCGTTGCACGTCCCTGGGAATTAGATATCTGATCCTTGGGGCGCTGCGGGCCACAGGAAGCATCGGCTGGATCCTGGGATAGCCACAATGTTGGACAATTCCCACCAAGTTCTACGTTTATGCTGGAAGAATGAGTGAACTGGCACATAGACACGTTCATGGCTATCAACTAGGCTGTAACCTCGTTCGGCAAGGTCCCCGAAATGTTCAATCGCTGAACGGCAATAGTACCCCGACCACAAATCAAATTCAAGCGAGAGCAGGTTTAGGAGCAAATTGCAATGACTGGTTTCTAGGACGATTGCCTTGTGGACCCTGCCCAACCAATTGTGAAGTCCCAAATCCAAGGAGTGCCAAGCGCGACTAGACCTCTGCCAATCTCTAGGAAACCTGAAAGCTCCCTTATGCATTGCTTGGTCCCGTTTCTCTTCTTCCTCGATTGCTATCTGTAGCCGTAGATCGCTGGCACAAAGGCTCTTCTGAGTGCAGAAAGTACCACAAGGTGGGACTTTGTCCTGGGATCAAGAAAATTGTCGGCAAGAAACTTCTTCAGTGGCACCAATCAAGAAGAACAGCGGAAAGGTCCTTAGACTTAGTAAGTTAGTAGCACAAGTTGAGTTATAGCCTTCGATCTTAGTGGATGTAAAAGTTATCGGAGGCAGGTTTGCATAGTAAACCGTGACCTAGGTGTGGAAGGGACGCGAGAACACGTGGTCCATCTACGATCCAAGGAACCCCCGCTAGAGCGGACTACTGTAACAGAGTGGTGCAGGAGAAATGTTCTTTGTGCATCAATTGATTGTGAATCAGCTGGAAGTGGGTCGCTCAAGAGCTACTACGGAAGCGCCACGCAGTGGGAGCACTCTGGGTACTCTCAGATTAGTCAAGAGTATCCCAGGAGTGCTCCAGGAATTGCTCCGGCTACTCCAAGATTGCTCCGGGAGTGCACCGGGAGTGTTCCGGGAGTGCTCATGGGGGCGCCGGGTCTAATCCTGCATGGAGACCAGGAGGCGATCGCTTCCCATATTGATAGCCTAACCGTCATCTTTTTTATAGAACAAGTAGAAGATTAAGGTCTGACTCAAGGCTGAATGAGGACTACGGGTGAGCCTAGGAGTGGCTAGAAAGCCCTCGTGTCCTGGCGTTGTAATAAATATGATTGCGTATATTGTTGGATTTATGAATATACTGAGGGCTTACTCGTATTGGACCACTGCTCATGAGCACTCTCAATAGGATGCTGACTCGACATAATTAGTGCTCTCCTCCGGCAACTTACCGAGTTCGGAGAGGTCGTCTCTTCCAGTGTTCCCCGAGTAGTTTGAACAAACTGACCAGAATGCCATATCGTTCCCGAAGACCGAGGACGTATAACTTATAAGAATATCCAAGAAAGGGAAGGAAAGGGGACCAGTAACGTTCGTCCAAAACAAGGTAGGGAATAAACACATTGCTTCAGTGACCTCGAGAGAACGGTATTTAAATTATTGTTAATTTACTAGGTCAATTAAATAATATCTTTTCTTCTTTCCGCAGTGGTGACTGGTGGATCAAGCATCGCTATCAGTCAAATCACGCATCTTGTAGATTTTGCTTCCTCTTTGTGCTCCAGTACACTTGAAGAGAGTCATCGCTGCTTGTTGGTACGGACTACATTGGTGCCCGACTCCGGCTTGCCGTCCGTGTCCGCATTCCGAGCACAAGGCCGAGGCTGATGCAGATCCTCTTCTTATGAGACCCAATCCCTGGTATCACTCCCCGATTCAGTGTTTCGTATTCGTCTCAACGCTTGGCCCTATTATTTTTGAAGATGCTCGGCATCGCGATTGCGGCTGCCTACGATGGCGAGCTGACGACAGACGGCCGTAGATAGGTATAAAAACGGTGGTACGGAGTCGCCACATCTAATCAAATAAACTGGATATGTCGTTCGAAATGAAGTTCCTGTCTTTGTTTACTCTGATTTTCTATGGGCTCATCGTCTCAGGCTCTTCCATCTGCCCGCCCACAGGGCCTGTATTGCCTCCACCGGATATACCTCGAGACTATGACTGGTCCAACTTGACACGGACGTTGGATGAATTTATTCAGGGTGCGATAGAGGATGGATGGAACAGCACCATAAACTCATTCTCCGTCATGGCGACTTCAGCTGAAGAGACCTTCTTCACCTATCATCATACTGCCCCCATGAACAATGAGTCTGGTGTTCAACATGTGGATGGCAACACTGTTTATGCAATTGCGAGTATTACCAAGGTCTTTACCGTTCTCGCTGTTTGGTTGGAGGGCAGAATAAACCTAGACGACCCCATTGGTAAGTATGTCCAGGAGTTGAATAACTCGGACTGGGAGGATGTCACCCTCCGTCTCCTGACGAGTCAAATTGCGGCTGCTCCACGAAATGGTATGTTGCCCCGTATATCTGCAAGAGACTTACTAACCCTGGGAAGGATATACCTTTGATAATGCCTTAAACGCTCCAGATCTCGTTGAACTTGGGTTCCCGGAACTGCAATCTTCAGATATTCCTCCGTGCTCCCTGGCGCCTGGTCTGCGAATGTGCACTCGTGAAGGTATGTTATCACAGACCCCATCTGATCGTGAAACATGCTAAGAGTAATCTAGAATTCTTTGCCTCGTTTCCAGAATTCGCCTTCACTGGCGCCGTTGGAAATCGTGCAGCATACTCCGACCTCGCATATATCCTACTGGGATACGCCCTGGAAGACGTTACCGGCTTGACGTACGAGCAAGTCTTGAAGAGATTAATTCTGGGCCCCTTAGGCCTCAATGACACCACCGCGTTTCGCCCGGACCCTGCTCGCATGATCATTCCCAGCGACGGCGCGTTTTGGATTGATGTTGACTGGGCATACTATCTCATGTTCGTTCCCGGTCTTGAACGGTGCGACGCCAAATGCTAACAGAGCTATCACTCTGCAGGACAGCCGGTCTCTACTCGACCCCAAACGACCTCAGCACCTTCATTCGCGCAATCCTAACCAACCAACTCCTACCTCGCGCAAAGACGAATCAATGGCTCAAGCCAGCCGCATTCACATCCCAACTCGACAACTCGGTCGGAGCCCCTTGGGAGATCTTCCGACCCACCGCGCTACTTCCCAACGACGCCCGCCCAATCGACCACTACACCAAGAGCGGCGACGTGCCCGGGTTTTCGTCTTCGTATCTAGTGATTGTCCCAGAGTATAACCTTGGCGTCACGATTCTGGGTGCTGGACCTGACGCATCGACTGTTGTTCCGTTGCTTTTGGATACTGTTCAAGCTGTCTTGGTTCCGGCTCTCGATCAGTTGGCGCGGGACCAGGCGATTGGACTGTATGCGGGGACATATGCTTCGGAGTCGGGGAATCAGTCATCTGTCATTGAATTGGTTGTGGATGACGGCCCCGGCCTAAAGGTAACCCGCTGGAGCAAGGGTCATCTGGACATGCGCAAATCATTGGCTGTTTCGCTATTCGGCGGTTCATCTCCTCAGGATGCTCTACCCGCGGATATCCGGTTCTACCCTACCGGCGTGGACGATCGTTGGTACGTCGGTTTCACCGAACAAGAAGCTGAAGAAACAAAGGACGCCAACCAGCGCGGCTTGCTACGGGACAGCGCTTGCATGGATTGGTACCGGGTTGACCAGTTTCACTATGGAAAGGCGTAGACTGGACGAGGTGGTTTTCCACATCGCCCTTGACGGTGCTCTCGAGAGTCTGGCGGTTCCTGCGCTGAGGGAGAGCTACGTTAAGAAGTAGAAGCATGATCCTGGGCTTTTGGTGTGGTCGGAGTTGCCCTACCCGAGTTCGCGCCCAAGATATATATCTGAGGAGTATTGACGTCTTTTTGCTTTAGAGACAACTTCATGCAAGGATTTGGAGTTTAGTAATTAGCCCTTAGTCTCTCCAAGAATGGAAGTATAGAAAGTCATAAAAATACTGGTCACCACCTATCGGTGGTTGCACTGCTTACTGCCCGGGCAGTAGCCCCCTGATTCCGTACCGCTTCTCAGTATCGGATAGTATTGTGAACGTTCTAACCTCACGATTAGCGAGGCGTATCATTACCTAATCTATGTTCTCTTCAACATTCTTTGGTCACAAACTGGGCGATCTCCGGACGTAGAGTGAAATTCCAGGGCCGCGGCCCGACTCGAGGAAGTAAGAGCCCGATTTAACTCGTATCGCAACCATTCTTAGACTGTCAGCACAGGCCAAGAAAACAGTGCCTAACTCGATCAGGTAGCTCGCTCGTCTTTTCTTCAAAGGTGTGGTTGCCAAGGTCCTGGAAATCGGAAGCGGCGGAGGGGGTTCGTATCCCATTGCTCAGCACGCCGTCGGACGCTCTGAACGGACCAAGGATGCCACCCTCCTTCTTGCTATAAAACTATTGGCTTTTGACTCGGAGATTTTGCTAGCTCTGCCTTTATTCGTTGACTCTGACATTAACTCTGTGCGCAGCGCGCTGTCGCTCAGAATCCCAAATATACTGAAATATACCAAGTTCTCTGCCAAGTCCAACATCCTGCTGCCTAAATACATCGAACTTTAGACCCGTTATTACCCAATCTTTGAATTCAAGCACCGCATACCCAAGCCCAACCAGCAGACAACAATGACGATGCTCTCTTACACAGGCAGTGGCCCCTACTGCTACGCACACAGCCTATACATGATCCTCCAAGCCTTAGCCCCAGATACGCGCTCAATCCCAGCGTCCGGATTCATCGAGTGTCTGACAACGATGCCCTTCGGCAAGCTCTTCATCAACCTCGACACCGGCCCCGTCTCCTTCTTCAGCAACCCACACACAGACCCAGATGAGGGGCTCCGTGTGGCAATTGAGACATTGGGATGGGAGTGTACTGAGCATCGCGGCGGCGATGCTGAATCCGCTCTCTCAGCATTGCGTGGCGCACTCAGAGACGGCGGGCCTGTTTTAGCTGGCCCGCTTAACATGGGCCGTCTCACCTATTACCCGGGACACAAGGAGCTGAATGGAGCGGATCATTTTGTCGTGGTTATAGGGATTGATGATAAAAACGGAACCATTCTCCTTCATGACCCGGCGGGGTATCCAGCCGTGCATATACTGAAGGAGGATTTCATCAACGCGTGGCATGCCGAAGGTGTCGAGTATAATGAGCAGCCATTCGTCTTCCGCTCCCACTTCCGCCATGTCAAGGACGTTCCCCGCACAGAGATGATCGCTCGCACGCTTGGGATCCTCGCCGAGCAGATCAGGAACAATGTTATGGTTGTTCCAGACTCGGTTGGCGGAGCTGCGGCCCTGGAACGCACTCTAGAGGCTGTGCAGAATTTGGTCCCTACTGTCATAAATGAGCTAGCGCCATTCACTTTCCCACTTGCGGCAAGGCGGTACTTGGATGCGAGAGACTTTTTGGTGGAGGCCGGGCACGTACATGCGGCGGCGATCATGGAGAAACAGGCGGCGTTGGCTGGCAAGGCACAATATCCTGCTCTGCAGGGAAACTGGGAGGAAGTCTGTATAATTCTAGAGGGGTTTATTGAGCTTGAGTCGCAGTTGGTGAATAGCCTCGAGTGTTTGGAACGCTAGATTTTGTCGAAGTAGGCAGTCTAGACCGGCGGATGGGTGGCTGCCCTCTCCATGTCAGTGCTGCATCGCCGGAGCACTTCTAATATGGGTGCCATTGTTGAGAGGAAAGATTAGCGGGTATAGAAGGGCATTATAATACGAAAGATAACGTCAGATATGTAATGCGGGTATTCTCTAGTACACCCCTGGCTGTAGTGAACCGCTGAATTCCCCAATCAGCGCTCATGTACAGGATCTGGTTGTTATGTGCGCCGTACAGAAGAACAACCATCAATAGCATTTAGGTCCTCTCCACAGCCATCGAAGCTCTAGTTTCCCCCTATATAAATCCTCTGTGACGAGTCCAAATCACGCTGGAGTGATTCGGGCAACCGTTCGCCATACGCCGATGCGCCGCTCAGTTACTGTATCTCCTCGTCCCCCACATGTATAAATGGAACACGAAGGTGCCCCTTGCCACCCCTATTCCCACGCGCAAACCACGGAATAAAAGTCAACGGCTGGGAAGGCTTGCTACAAGAGCGCACGCCCACCCCAGGCTGGGCCACGCTATATAGCGGGCTCCTGCCGTCTGAGCGTTTTCCAGATGTTATGTCCCGCACATAGACATCCTCGGTCTGCAAGGCGACGATGTCGACACCGGCTACTGTGGCTCTGGTAGCCGAAAAGGATGCTGACTCGGAACGTCCGATGTGATCAAAGTGCAGGCATGCTTCCTCGACCTCGGAATTGTCCACATCCTACGCAACGAAAACGATAGGACCCCGCATAACAGACAGGGTATCCTGCTTGACTCGTGCATCTGCACTCGATGCTCTACGGAACCGACCCGTCGACCCTGTCCGCAGTGCGCGCAACCATGGAGCACAATTTCATCATGCCCCTGCAATTGCAGCGCTACTGGCCGGGCCTGAAGCTCTCGCTATCGCGGCTCCGGGCGTTCCACCGCGCCTGTCTGGAGAACCACTCGCATCGCAACTTCGATATGGATCAGTGGATGATCACCTTCCTGAATCGGTACCAGTCGACCGTTCCTGAGCGGTCCGTTGCCGGGGGCCAGGCGAACTCCTGGGACGTCGGCCAGCCGATTATTGGGTCTCCGGACGCCGGCCAGCTGTGGAGGGAGATTGCGGGGTTTACTTCGTGACCGTTATCCACTCATCTGTGCGCTCATGTAGAGCACCCTGCCTTGGGTCAGGTTTCACCGGGACAATTGAACCGCGATGCCGCTTCCCGAGCACCAGAAAGTAAACTGGCGTCGCTTTTGGCAGAAGAGTGTAAGATCCCCATTCAGTCGCCGGCAGTGCCGCTTTGGATGACACATGCACGTCCAAAGACTCTTGAAGGGGTTTTCCATATGTCAGAAAACGGGTGAAACGATCAATATAACGAATGGCATTGGAGGATTAGTTCTCCTGTCGAAAGGTCTACTAGGATTGCATATTCCATTTTAAGTAACATCCGGGACGTTTGAATGCTACTCTCGCAATTACTCTCGTTGTACTTCTACTGAGGGATAACGCAAGAATGAGAGTGGTGTAGCGTATAAAGGTAGAAAGGTGAAGGAAGTATTACCTACTCCGGCTACATGGCCGAATACGGCAGACCACATGGTGATGAAAGCACTTCCTGATAAGAGCGGAATACAAGCCCTCAGGCTGCCTGACAGGCGTTTACTATGTACGGCCACGTTCAATAAAACACCAGTCCCTTCTTGATGTCCCCAAATCGCGAAAAGAACAGATCAGAAAAGTACCCTGTGCGCGCCACCCAGGGTCGCTTCGTGGAGGCCCTAGGCAGATCCGCGGCAGCACGCTTAATATAGGTAGACGAGAGGTTCATGATCGGATGATTCTCCAGCTTATTTTCCGATTCGACGACAGGAACCGCAGCCGCGTAGTCACTCTGGTATATATGCCTCACTACCCTACAGACAATCCGCATCGCAATATCCGCACCCAGCGTCCAAGAGGCGTTGGTGAAACCCAGGATCATCATGGCATTGGGTAGGTCCTGGAGCATGAGTCCGTTCCATGCGTATTTTGTCGAGGAGTCGAACTTGACCCCCTTGATGGTAATGGGGATCCCGCCGAAGAGCTGGAGGCGCAGACCTGTTGCCGTGATGACTGTGTCGGCCTCGAGCCTCTTGCCTGAGGCTAGTTGGATTCCACTTTCATCGACGTAGTCAATCACACCTGTTTCGACTTTTGCCTTAGTGGAGCTCAGCGCCCGGAAAAAGTCGCCATCGGGACAGGCACAGAGGCGCTGCTCCCAGGGGTTGTAGCGAGGTTTGAAATGTGGATCGATGGACATATTCGGCGGCAGCTGGGCTCTGACTCCCTTCTGTAGGAGGGAACGTGTGGCCATGGGGAATTTCCGACAAAAGGCATAGAACAGCTGGGGCACGACCAGGAACCACAGTCGGCGGAGGCGAAACATTGCAGATCTCGGAAGCAGACGAGCCCATCCCGAGTCGAGTTTCCCACGGTTGGGGACGGAGGCCAGATACGTCGGGCTCCGTTGAAGCATCGTGACGGATTCCGCATCTTCGGCCAGCGATGGGACAAGGGTCACGGCTGTAGCTCCGCTGCCGATGATGACGATCTTCTTGCCGGCCGCGTCGAAGTCCTCGGGCCAGAATTGGGGATGGATAACTGTGCCTTGGAAGTCTTCTAATCCGGGGATAGTAGCCTGCAGGGGCGTGTGATAGTCGTAGTACCCCGTTGCGAATATGATAAAGTTGGCGCGCAACTCGTGAGTGATCTCTTCATTCTGCACCTCGAGGCTCCACTGCCGGCCGTCCCAGTCCGCTGACTTGACACGGTGATTGAGACGGATATGCTGTCGTATGTTATGGGAGGTTGCCGCGTCTTCCAAGTACCTCAGGATATCCCCACCTTCGGCGATCGGGTTCGCCTGATTCCATGGATACCATCTCAACCCGAAAGTATAAAGGTCAGAGTCCGATCGGATGCCCGGGTAACGAAAGAGATCCCACGTGCCGCCAATATTGCTGCGTGCCTCGAGGATGGCGAAGCGACGATCTGGGAACTCGGTTTGTAGACGATACGCTGCATTGATGCCGGAAATTCCAGCGCCGATGATGAGAAAATCAAACGAGGATGAATCCATGCTGATGTGACGGAGATTGTGGTGGACTCATTCTTCCGGCCAAACTGGTCGCAGGGTAGATATATATGCGTAGGTCCCCTTGAATGAGGAAAAGACAATGGGCCGTATGTCCATTGTTCATTGATAGCGGGTGCCGAGGTCAATCAAGCATCTTTTACTTTGCAGGACCCGAGTAAGAGCCACGCTTGCCAGACAGAGCAAAAACCCTCCGCCACCTGGGCAGCCTTCCCCGCACGCAGGCCAACCCGAAAGCAATTACTCCATTAAAACCTCTAAACCTAGGGCGTTAATACCGAGGGGAAAACGAGAGGTCGGAATCTTAATTCGAAGTGCATACTCCATCGGGTTTCCGGATCACTGGGCAGTGGAGCACGCATGCTCCATTCGACCAAAACCCTCCGCAACTGCATCCTCACCACGAGTTCGGATCTCCATTTCTACCTGGATCAAAAACGAGGAACCCTTGCGAGCCGAGGAATCTGCAGGTGGAAAACGCAGCTAACCAGAGGAGGAGAGGCAAAAAGTTTATATAAGGAACACGAGGCAAGGTGCTGTGCCGCATTTCTGTTGGACTCTCAAGACCTCCTCCTCCTTCACTCCATCGTTCTCACCAGTGCCATCCAACATGTCGCTCAATCAGCTTCTACAGCCTTGTTTCGACAACGCTCAGCTGCTATTCTCACAACTTCCCCCTAGCGTTCACGTCTATCTTTCGCGTCCACTCGTCCGCAAGGCCCTCGCTCTGGTGGCAACGGTACAGCTTCTAAGGAGTGTTAACAGCTATCTTTCTCAACGAGCACAGAATAACTGGGTTCGTGCCCAGGCATGGAACCCGAGGAATGAGCTGGTGCTCGTGACTGGAGGAAGCAGTGGCATCGGCAAGCAGATTGTCTTCGACTTGGTCAAGCTCAACGTGAAGGCAATCATCATCTTCGACATCCAGGAGCCTAATTTCCAACTACCATCCAATGTATTCTTCTTCAACGTGGATCTCACCTCCTCCGCCGCGATCAAGGAGGCGGCAGCAGAGGTCTATAGGGCGCATGGTCATCCAACGGTTCTCATCAACAACGCCGGAGTTGGGTTTCAAGGGACTATCCTGGACGAACCTGAGGAGAAGATTCGCCTGACACTCGAGGTAAACACACTGTCGCATTTCTGGACGGTCAAACAATTTCTTCCGAGCATGATTAAGAATAATCACGGGCATATCGTTACAATCGCGAGCATGGCGAGTTTTGCTTCTCTAGGTGAAATGGCCGACTATGGGGCCTCGAAAGCCGGGGCGCTGGCTTTCCATGAAAGCTTGACGCAGGAAATCAAGCACTGGTACGGGTCAAGGAAAGTGCGCACGAGGTAAGTACATTACCGCCGCCTTGAGGTGGCAGCATAGCTGATCAAGAGGAACCAGCATCATCCACCCCCTCTGGGTCCAGACTCCTATGATCGGGGACCTGGTGGAAAACAGGGCGCGCTTCGGACAGCCGATCATGACGCCAGACAGGGTATCAAAGGCGGTCATCCAGCAGCTGGTCAAGGGAAACGGCGGCCAGGTGATTGTGCCTTCGTCACATGGGTTTGCTTCAATGCTACGAGGGCTGCCCAGCTGGATCCAGGAGCGGTTGCGAGATCGTCAATCGCAGAATTTTGTGAGACTGCGCCGCGCGGAGCAAGAGCTGGGGAAAACGGCCTGAATCTTGGGTTAGACCTTGTTAGTACTAGTGCAAAGCCAGAGCCAAAGAGATTGGAAATCAAATCCAACCGCTAGTCCTAAAACTGCAAAAACCCTCCGCACCCCCAAGATCCACTCCCTCAGTAGATAGCCTCGGTTGTGGGGATGCTCTGATTTCCTCCTGCATCCAACTTGTCATCTTCCTGCCCTCTGGCCCCGCCAAATCTCTCACAATCTCACAGCAAGAATGCCGCTTCCAACTCAACACAAAGCCTGTGATCTTTGCTACACCAGGAAAAGACGATGTTTGATTCGTCCAGGCGCGGGCGCCTGCGTTCGCTGCCAGAAATCTTCCGTTGCCTGCACCGCCTCGCGACAACAACCTCGGGCAGGTCGTCCGCCAAACCGAGAGCTCGTTGGGGTTACAAAGGGCTCGCTTGGCATATTTGAGCTTGCCTTCTCACGGCCACCGCGCCCAGTTACTCACTCACCGGACGAGGATGGGTCTGCGCCTAACCTGCTGGCCAGGGTTGGCACCATCCATCATGCATTGCCTCCCCCAACAAGGTTGCCAAGCAACATCGATTCCCTGAGTGACATCTATATGTTTGGCCCAACATTCGCCCGAGACTTTCATCGCGCCCTCGAGTACTGCTGCCATAAGTCACCAGGGCTGTTGGATGAAATCTTCTGTGCCCTCGAAAGTTCCCTTGCATGGGCGCGGCTGGCGCTGCTTCCTGTCGAGCACGTTGATATAAAGAGTGGCGCAATCTCTGTGCGAAAACTGCATAATGTCCAAATTACAAACACACATGATGCGCTCGGATACCTCATGCTTGGCCAGGCATTAGCTGCCTTCAACTCGCTCATCATGCCAACAGGCACCGCATCAATCCTCCGGTGTACTCTCTCGATGGTTCATCCCTGGTACTCGGAGATTGCCCGTGTACCGTTCTTTGACCCAATTTCGATCGCTCCCATTTTCTGGGACATCGCCTGGTGTTTGTTGCATCGTGAAGTCCCTGTTATCAAGCCCGTTCTGGGCCGGAAAGGGGTGGTTGATCGGGTGGCGGGGATCTGCACATCCTTGCTGCCAACTCTCTACGACCTCTGCGTTTATAGTTCTCAACTAAAGGATTGTTCGGTACATAATGAAACCCTAGATGAGATCGAGCAGAAGGTCCGCGCCTGGATACCCGATGAGTCCGGTCTCGCCCTTGGGCAGTACAGCGCGCTCGAAGTTCTGTCAATGCACACACAGGCCGCCATGTACAAGACAGCAAGCTTGCTGCTCATCCATCGCCTTCGGTACCCTCTAGGTACAGAGGACCCAACCGCAACAGCTATTGCAGAAGAGATTCTAGAAGCAAGGTCCCAGTTCTCCGCTGCTGCGGGACCTTCAGCGAAACTACAACACACGGTATTCCCGACCTTTCTCGCCTTGCTGGAGGTTCCAAACCCTGTTATAACCGTGTGGGAGAACTCGACATGTCTCCGTGCTCGGCCAGTCTGTATGGACGGCCTAGTGGCCTTTCCTGCATATGTCTGTGAACAGCGGCGGGCCGGGTTCAACGGTTCGCTACTCGATCTGGTCAAAACGGGCCCTGCATTTCCCTCGTTTCCGTGAACCACTCATCGAAGTCGCACAGCTTTCTACCGCAATGGACGCGAATTTCCCTTACTTTGCAATGGTGTACCGGCATGCTAGTGGGATACAGGCTACATCTGCGTAGGCAGAGCCCAGGTATCACAGCACTGATAGGACTGGAATGCAACTCCCGTCCATAATGAGCACCCGGCAATCCGATTTTATCGCTCAACAAATAACTACGTACAGAACCCTGGCCCAAGAAGAGAATGGACATGGTTGGCCCCGCGAGGCGGATAACGTGCGCAGATAATCTCCACGGGGGGCAGGTTTGACTCTTGGAACAGTTTTTTTTTATAACCGGGAGAGTACACAATATGTACATAAGCACATGCGTTGAGCGTTTCGCCCATCGTCAAATGCGTGTTTCCAGCTTAGACGGGAAGCTGGCTAGTTGATGGGGCATTGTTCTGGACAGGACTCGATGCTCAGGTACTAGGTACACGTTCCCTTTGCTGGAACAATCTCCTACGCGGCCCTTGTCTCCCCTCGGTCGCACACTGAACATCTGCGGGAGAATACGAATCCTCAAAGCGGTGGAGCCGAATCCTCCCTGATTGACGAACACAGCTGGATCTGGTTTCTCGTCTCAATCCCTCCTGCAAGAGATGCCAGATCGTAGGATTCTTCCTGGATATCACTCCCCAACACCTGCCATTTCTGATCGACGGTGAACAGATTACATCCCCAACTATCCTGTTGTCGGGTGTCAGTCAAATCCTAAGCCACCAGATGAAGCCTGAAGGTATGCAGTGCAGTGCTTGGAGCTGCTTACCCGCCTCGGATCACCGCAAGGATCGCGCTGTCCCCACTCCCCTTTCCCGTTCCGGACCCATACCCCAACTCTTGCGTTTTGGACCTGCAGTGGCAGCTCCCAGCCAAGAAGATAGTACATGTGCGCACTGATCTGCTCAGCACACTTACCCTGCGTTCTGTGCTCGGAGTCGGTGCCCGACGGCGCCTCGTCCCTCCAGGCGATCTGGCAGAGCCTCAGACTCTGCAGGACGGGCGTATCCTTATAGTCGTACGTAAACGACTTCTGGCCCGTCTGCGACGACGCAAGGATGATGTGTTTATCCCACGCTAAGATCCCCATCGCACTCGGCATGCGCTTGGCCGAGATGCCGTACTGGCGCAGGTCGGCCTCCATCTCCGTCGCGGCGTCGCGCGCAATCTTCCACAGCTGCCCGTCCGTGATGGACTCGACGGGTTCTCGGAACACGAGGTGGCTGCTGAATGCCCAGTGCCGCGGGCTGCTCGTGTCCTCGGGCTTCACTCCCTCCGGCCACAGCATTGCCAGGGAGTAGTCGAGGGTCACGCCCAGGGGGCCCTGGGCTTGTAGCGGCCGCGAGAGGTCGTAGGCATTGAGGATGGGGGTGAATGTGCTCAGGATCCCGAGGAGCAAGAGGCTGATATTCCAGATGGATGGGAGCAGCATTGTTGCGAGAACTGATAGACTTGATGGCTAGCCAACTGCAGCTGGGGAATAAAAAGATGTCAACTGTCAGCTAACCAACGGTATACGTGATGCACGTAGAAATCAGACATACGATGATTATGCAGACAATGCTGTCGAGCGAGTTTGAAAAGCGCTCTCGGTCGATGTTAACCACTTCTGCCCACAGCCTTTTCATCGGGTAATGGAGGGCTATCAGTTATATTCAGCTGCGACGGTACCACACAAATTGAACAAGGATGATCGGGGCCAAGATAAATTGCGGTCCTGTCAGCGGTTCGTAGGCTGAAATTACAGGAGCAGGCTGTGCCGCCGGCGGCTGAGATACTTGAGCATTTGCACCAAAGATCCGGTCGACAGATCAGTGAAGCCAAGAAGGTCATTTCGAGGATTTCGATCCCAGCCATGTCGAGTGTCGTTGTGCGGTCTAGCCCGCATAGTGGAGTTCACTGCTCAAGGTTTTAATATTGCAGCGATGAGAGCCTATCGAATGCTTGATGCTGCTGCCAACTTGTAAATCCTGGGGCCGTCAGCGCCGCCCAGTAAGCTTAGCATAAATAGCAACCGTTAATGTGAGCCGTACTGTGGAGACCACTCGATCAAGGGGCTTGGGGGCTGAATTAGCCCCTGATCATCTTAATCTGGCAAAGGCAGCGGCTGATTGGTTCTATCGAAGCGCCGGCTCAATACGAGCTGAACGGTCCCTGCGGCTGAGGGTCCCTGAAACGACCAGAAATGCACGATCCTTCCACAGGGCGCAGCTGATGATCCTGTGTTTAATTGCACGGACAAGAATCTGTGTCAGAACTGTAGACTGAGAAGAAAATCGCTAGGCCCAAAACTGCCCTCCTCGAAAGCTTCTACTCTATCATCCTCATGCAGATATAAGTCGTGAGGGGCGGAAGTCTTAGGGCTTTGGAGAACATCGTCACTCTTTCTTGCCGTTCCTTTCTCGTAACCAGATACTCACTCCTTCTTTGTGCCTTGTTCTTTTCCTTGCCTTCTTTTCTTTCCGTTATTAGGGGTTTGACAATGCGCTCTCTGATCGGCCTGTTTTTCCTCCTGGCACAGACGCACGCTCTACCAGGTCTTTTACAGAGCCAGAACTCAACAGTCCCAGCGCCCTTTCCGCACTTACTTGCAAGCCGCGATGACGAACCCTGGGACAGTGCAGACCTTTCCTGGATCACCAAACTGGCCGCCATCGGCGATTCCTACTCGGCTGGTATCGGCGCTGGCGACAGGCTGGGAAATATATTCCAGTTCACCGACAATCAGAGTGGTGTGTAAGCCCTGCACATGACACCTCCCTCCCGGCATGGTTTGCATATATTTATACATTTCATTGGCTAACGGCCGTCGCTATTTCCTGACTGCAGACTACGCCTGCAGTCGCTATGACCACGCGTATCCATATCTCATCAACCAGGACGAACGCCTGGGCGATCCAAGCAAGCGCAACTTCCAGTTCAAATCGTGCTCGGGGGCTGTGACAAAGGACGTCCTGGAGACGCAGATCCCGGCCCTTGATAACGATCAGCAGGTCATATTGCTGTCAATCGGTAAGGACTGCCTACATTGAACTTGGGTCATTTTTGCCCCTATGGGACAGAGCCTCGGGCTAATCCCAACTCTTGCTCTTCATGCACAGGTGGCAACGATCTTGAGCTCTCTAATATCCTGAACCAGTGCATCTTCCAATGGGCGTCTATAACCAAAACGCAAGCGATCGTGCTGAAGATAGAAGAAATCAAGCAGTGGCTCACAGGACAAAAGTTCAAATGGGCGGAGCTCGTTGACGCTGATGTTCTGAGCCGAGGATGCGACGGGCAGCTGGACCTTGCGCAGACGTTTATTGACAGCAGCGAGTTTAGCAGCAATATCGACAAGGTGCTCGAGGCAGCCAAGGGGAAATTGGCCCAGGAGTGAGTGTTGCGTGGTCATCCATTGTTTTTCTTTTTCTTTTTCTGCATTCGTTGAGGCTAACTGTTGTGCCTGACCATAGTGGGATGATTTACTACACTGGGTAAGTGGGGACGCAGATACAGGTGCTTTGACGAGGTTTGTTTTCTGAACGTCTGCCTATACTGCAGGTACGCCAAGTTCTTTGATGAAGAACTATCTCCAGAATGTGACAACGTGTCCTGGGCAGTCTGGTATTTTGTCAGTCAATACGAGAATTCTCCCTTGGGCCTGATACTAAACAGATCTCCAGAGACTATACAATGGGTGGCAGGACAAAGCCATGCTCACCAGAGACCACCGCAAGCGGATGAATGATCTCGTTGACGCTGTCAATGCCAAGCTGGTAAGTATGCACAAAGCTGCAACTGCCTCCGATACAGCGCCCCTCGTTACGGGAGGTGTTGACACTGTAAAAACTGACGAATCCGGTCCTTGTATGACAACAGGAAGAAGCAACTAATCGGGCCGGACCAAACGTGCGCTTTGTCAACTACGACCAGTATTTCGGCGAGTTCAAGGGGCGATATTGCGTGCCGGGCGTTGACGAGGCAGCCAGCGACAGCAACACTCGGTAAACATTGCCCCCGTCCCCGTGACTATACCAGTGACGCACAGGTATAAGACGCAAAAAGGTGGTGTTCTCTAGCTAACCAACTTTCCCCTCTTAGAACGGGGCTGATGTTCTACGAGCACAAAACCTCCGACCCCTTTGGCACAAACCCTTGGAAGCGCGACCTTCATGACCAGGAGATTCTGGGTACATTTGGGGGATACCAGAATGCCCTCGCGCAGATTACGCTGCTGCTGGATCCCGAGGCTGAGCTGGTGCACGAAGACAGGGTCGAGATTCCAGATGAGGCTCCGACGGGGGCCGAGGACATTCCATTGATATACCCGGACAGCGTGCAAGAGGATAGAGAGGGCCTGATAGACGAGGTAGCGGAGGACGCCGCTGTTCCGGGTTTTCTGCCAGACGGGTAAGCGCAATCCTTCTGGGTGTGTAGACGGTAATATTTGACAACATTGGCTGACTCCCATAATCGCAACCATCACAGCTACGGACGCGTCTTCCACCCCCAAATCCTCGGCCACGAAATCATCGCAAACCTCGTCCTCTACCACATGACAAACGACAACGCAAAGCGAAACAGCAAGCCTGAAGCACCCGAAACCCTCAGCCTCCAAGCATGCCCGCTGATCCCAGCTCCGGCGCCGGTCACGCCGCTCGAGCTGGGCAACCAGGAATGCAAACCGGCTTTTGACGGGCACGACGACGTGCACGAGGACAACCTGAACTACTGGGCCAGGTGGCTGTGCCAGGATCAGGAAGCGACGCTATACAATATGGGGCCGGGTTCGAAGGAGGTGTTTTGGAGGCCCGAGCAGTCAGGGGTCGTGATGAATTTCCGTATCCGGTGGAACGAGGGTTGTAAGACGACGCAAAAGGACCAGTCGCCGAGGTTTCCTCTGCATCCGCGCGAGGACGTTACGTGTCAGAAGATGTTTTGGGAGAATTGGAGGAATTGTAAGTTTGGAGCGCCCCCTGTTCCTTTTATCTGTCCCATTTCGGACGGATCCATCCGCACTTCCCTGTCTTGTTTTGCTCTCTAATAGGATTATGGTACATGAAGCTAATGACTGGGTGACACTTGCGCAGGCAACAATGGTGGTGTTGGGGGCTGGAGAGATGCTGGATGTCTGCGATACGAATTCTGGGCAGAATAAACTGGCATCCTCTGTGTCCTTTTGTATAATCCCATTATCATACCCAAAAATGAATCCAACTGCTTGGACACTTTACCCGCATGCCATCGCCTGAATCCCAAAGAAGTTTCCCTTTTTACTAGTACGGACCCATGTGAAACTCCGAGCTCCATCCGCTCTTCCTCGTTCTAACCCGTTTAGCCTCTACAGAGCAAAGAATTGGCTAAGAGTAGAGAACATACTAGTTCCACATGGGAGATGTCTTGCTATGCCTCGTCCATGTCAATCGAATATTGGAATAGAGCCGTGGCCGCACGAATACAGCCAACTCAGCGCAAGTAAGGCAGTGTGCAGCAAGCTCGGCCTGTCCTAGAGGTTTCAGGATCAGGTGCAACACATCGGCTGGGCAACTGAAAAGTGGTGACTGCATTTTGTCCTTATGTTCTCGTAGCAAAATTTCCCAACAGCAACCAGGGTAGTCATTTTGGGATGAAAATGCAGTGCTGATATCCGCCAGTGAAGTTGAACCTGAACTAGAAAAGGTGCACCAGAAGTTGGAATTCAAGTTAGATTGCCCAGCCTCGGTCCCAGTTGTGACGGCTGCTGCATCGATGCTCGGCGGACGGCCTTAGCAATCAGGCAGGAAATCAGGCAAGCAACCACCGCTAGCTGACTAAGCACCGCACAACAAATGTTTCGTCAACCATCGTAATTAGTTTTATTTCTTCTTCATGCTTAGAATTCGATTAATTCTCGCCTGCAACTTTGCCTTGTAGCTTGGAGATACGATCGTAGCACCAGTCATGTGAGAGGCCTGGGGGTTTCATGAGGGGTACTTTGTTCAATACACATCCCCAAGGTAACGAAGTAAGCCCCGATACTACAGATATAGCACTAGCCTATTCCAAGAGGTTCGACCAAATCTGAAACATCTGTGATAGAGTAACAAGAAGTGTCACCAATAAATTGAACACTATACTCTCTGCCTCGCAGAGGGTCCAACGTTTGCAAGATCAAAGGAAGAAGAACGTTCAATAATCATCTCACACGCACGGGCAACCAGATTCATTACGATATGCAAAGAACGGAGAGAAGACAGATCGATGGTCAGATGGACAACTCCAGTGTGAAGTAAGAATGGTCATTTTGGTACCTCCGCCGAGGCGATATATCCCTAATGGAGCACTCTTAGATGATAGATTTTCGTTGACAGTACTTATTATCCGCGTCAAAAGAGGGTATGACATGCCATCCGCGTCTTCATGCTAATCAGCTGATCTGTACTGAATGCTTTTAAACGCACCTCGTACTTGAGCTTGGCTCCGTCTACTCCTTCCTCCACGTCCACTCCTTATTCCACTTCGACTCCATATTCATCATCCACTCCATATTCGACTTCAACTCCATACTCGACCTCTACGGCATACTCCTCGTCTAGGCCGTATCCATCGTCCAGCGAGTACACCTCAACTAGCACATACACCAGCTACAGCGAATACCCGTCATCAAGCTATTAGTGCTAAGATACGATATTCGGGGGCGGTTCTCTGTGGAGACCTTCGATGTGATATTCGCTAGGCCAAAGGTGGTATGGAAAGTGTTCAAAAGTGGCTTTATTTCAAACCCAATGTAACATGTGGGAACCAGAGGCTTAGAAGATGCAGTGCCTGAAAATCCACCTAGGTCAATGCTGGAGTTGTCAAGGAGTGAGGCGTCTGACGTATATTTATACTTAACCAGAATGCTAAGCTGTGCCTGCTATGTGCCCCAGGCTCTTTGATTTGGACCAATCAATAGAACTAAGCTATCTAATACCAGTATTTGACCAACAAAAGAAGCAGCCACTGCTACCAGACATCGCTTTGGGGAATCATCACATCGCGAGAGCCCTCGTACGTGGCTCATGAATTTGGTTTCTAATGAAAATATATGCTAAACCAGTGTCACCAACTCGCTCTGAGACCATAAACGAGCGTTATGTCGCTCACTGACCAGGATAACGATATAACGTTATCGCCCCAACCAGGGATCCACCTTGGTGGCGCCAAATACGAGGTACGCGCCAACACATCTTCAACATCGTATTGACGTCCAAGCTGCAAGTCTCGCGACATTACCACTAATTCCATCCTTCTCTCGAGAGGGTCCCGCCTTAGTACTTTTGGTGGTGGATCGGTAGCACGAGACCCCGTATCATCACGTTATCTGCGACGACATACCCTCCTCATAAATAGAGCACGTATCCGATGCTTGTTTCTAACCACTAACCAACATACACAATACATTCAAACCTACCCACGAGACAAAGCCATGAGCCTAACAGGAAAAATCGCCATCGTGACTGGCGCATCCCGGGGTATCGGCGCCGGAATCGCCTTCGAGCTCGCGAAGCATGGAGCCAAGGTATGGAGACATACATACATATATGCTAAAAGCTATTGCAAGGAGAGGCTAATCTGGTACTGCAGGTAGCTCTCACCTACACTACTCCCGGGAGCAAGCCCGGCGTGGAGGCGGTCATCTCTCGAATCACCGCCCTCCAAAACGGTTCCAGCGCATCGGCGATCCAAGCAGATCTGCGCGACCCAGACGCCCCAAGGCGAATTATCGCAGCTACCCTTGACGCCTTCCCAACGAAAGACAACAAGCTGGACATCGTGATCAACAACGCCGGTGTGGCACTCTGCAAGCCACTCACCGAATGCTCCGACGAGGATATCTCGTCCATTTTCGACGTCAACGTCACCGGGACGATGCGCTTCACGCGCGAAGTAATACCCTACCTCCGCTCTCCCGGCCGCATCATCAACATCAGTTCCATCGCGGCGCGTCGGGGGGCGGCCGGGTTTTCAATCTACTCCGCGTCCAAGGCTGCGCTGGAGGGGTTCACGCGGTCGCTCGCCTATGAGCTGGGAGTGGAGGGCCAGGGGCACACGGTGAACTGCGTGCAGCCGGGGCCTGTGGAAAGTAGTATGTTGCGGAACGATCTGCCACCCGACGTGGTGGAGTATATGAGGCAGGGGACTGCGGTGGGCAACAGGATTGGGATGCCGGAAGATATTGCGAGGGTTGTGGTGTTTCTGGCTGGGGAGGAGAGTGGGTGGGTTTCTGGGGAGTGTATCTCTGTTTCGGGCGGGTTTCATATGAACTAGTTAATTTCCATTCTTGAGGTCGCGAAGGGTTATAGAGTGGATCTTGGTATTTACATAGAGCACGGCCCCCATAATCTTTAGATCCTCTCCACACATAAAACGCTATTAATTTTGTTGTATATGATATCTTGTTGCTAGCCTCACATTGCATTTACTCAAAGCGGTTGTCTGAAAGATGGCTCGATACTTGGGAATGACACCTCTTCAAACCATTGTATGAGCAGGGCACAATGGATATGGGAGGTAAGACTTGTCATCGAAGTATGATGCTTTGCTGAGGTTCTTTGGAGTGCTCCTTGCACATGACAGAATGTGTGTTGGTGTCTGAGTAACATGTATATGGGTCCTGACTACGGACTTTATAGGCACCAGTCCACAGACTATATCTTGCTTGGGCATGGGGAAGGCAATTCACCTGTTCTCGCGGCTTGATAAAGTTATATGGCCATGACAACGCTCTTCGGGATTCCGCCGGAACAAAATCAAACACATATCGTGGATAAGAATTTCTGAACTGCGGTTGCCGATTGAAAAACCCTTTGTCGATCTCCCATCAGGTGATTCCTACAGATCCGCTTAGATGAGACACTCTGACCAATCTGGGAAACCGCACGGTTACTTAACGGCCAATACGCAACGAGACTATTCAGGGCCCTAGCTTCTGAGACGTGCATGCGTCCTGGTTTATGAAGCTCGGAGTCTTGTGAGACTTCTGAAGCTCGTGGGCACGGCATGATGCCGAGGTGAAGTCAATTGGATCTGCATTTCAGCGTCTGGTTATGGTCCTGATCTGGGCAAGGGAAAGACAATTCCAGCTTATCTGTGTCAGCTATTTCCGCAGCCCTTCCATGACCAGTAGCCTCATGTTCCTCAATGGAGACTTCGTTGGATACTACTGTCCTGCCCGGCAATCGCGGCGTCACAGACAACAGGAATTACACGCGAAGAGTTGCACCAAAGCATCAAGACGTACTACGCGCCGAGAACGTGATATCATCAGGGTCATCAAGGAAATCCCTCACCATGGCCGCTCGCGTCCACCACAAATATAGAGGAGTTATCCACTCCATAATGCGAGCGCCTATTGCACCGATGTCATGGTTCGACATCCAGCCAGTCGAGGAAACCTGAAACGCGTCTTCGATCTTCTTCCGTTGAAGTTGTTCGTAAAAGCCAAAGGCCTCGTCAATCGAGTCAAGGCCGTACTGTGAGAGGACACTAGCAATTTTGATCGCATCTTCCAAGGCGTGGCCGATACTTTCGCCTATGGGCGGCATCTATGCACTCAAAGAAGCGGTTGTAAGCATGGTTCGGAAAAGAAACAAAAGACTGAAATGATAGAGGAGATCTCACAGCGTGTGCTGCATCCCCGAGTAAGAGTACTCGGTTCGTATGCCAGACTCCGTTTGGTGGGAGAAGGTACACGGGATAAAGCGTCCACTCCTCAACCTGGGCCATCATGTTCTCAAGGTCCGGAATAGCCGAGTCCCTGGTTCTCCGTAGCCCTTCACTCCGTATCGCCTGTTGATCTTCGGCTGCAGATCTCCACCCTTCACGCGATTTCGCCTCTGCCATTTGTATCAAGAGCACAACATAGATCAAGCTCCGGTCGTAGTCGCAGAACGTAGTCAGGGTCGAGCCATATCGCGACATAATCAGAGCCGAATCATTGAAAAATGACCTGTGCCCTCCACGGAGGACATCCTCCCTTTTGACGAACCCGTAGGCATTCGCAATGCCCGAATAATACGGCTGCCTGTCCGGCTCGACCAAGAGGCTCCGAACCGCGGAATGGATCCCATCGCAGCCCAGCACAACGTCGCCGACTGCACCCGTCCCATCTGCAAAGTCAACACGCACCTCCCCTCCTCCACCGCTTTCCTCCCCCGACGCCTGCTCCCGAATCCCAGTTAGCCGCTTCCCAAACTGTATTTCCACTCCCGGACTGCCCGCCGCGACATCGACCATTGCGTTCAGGAGATCACATCGCATGACCCTCCACCCCTTGTACCCGGAGAACCCAGTCCCGTCAGGCCCATTATAATCAATCGTACCGATCTGCGCACCAGTGCGCATGGAGAACAGCTGAATCGCGTCAACGGGACAGCCGGCTTTCATCTCGCGCAGTTTCGCGAGCACGCCGAGCTTGTCTAGACAGCGGAGAGCCTTTGGGGTTAGATTGACGGGCCCACCCAGGGCACTTGGTGCGTTGCGGAGCTCGTAGACAGTTACGCCGAGGTTGAGTTCTGGTGAGGTCTGGGAAAATTTCTGCGAGAGCGAGATCGCTGTGGCGAGGCCGCACATCCCGCCGCCGATTATGATGATGTTCTTCTTCGTCATAGCTGCCTGTTGAATTGCTCTAGACAATGATACAGCTGAAACCCCTTTCGGAGAGGAAAAAAAAAGTGGGGAGGAGGGGGAGTGCCTTGGGCGTGCAGCCAAGAAACGGTGCCTGCTGATTTATAGACTTTATGGCTCTCGCCGAAAATGGTCACAAAATGACGAGTCCGAGCTTCGGCCAGCCATCGAATGGAGAGCGTCTTTTAAGCACTTGGACGTTCAATATCGCTCGTAGGAGATTCTCTTGGTCCCATGGTCCGAATACGAACTTGCCGCCCTACTAAGCTTCAGGCATCCAATTATCTTTTTCATGACACGAGAACAAGCAACATGATACCAACCAGTAGGCTTTTAATAACCAATTGAATGGTCATAAATACGAGAACATGCGTTGCCGGAAGGGAACCGAGCTTGACATCTTTTTCACTCCAATCAGGACCGTGGGCCCCAATTGTCTCAGGAGTCACCATTAGTCCAAACAGATCGGGAGAGATAAATGTGCAGCAGCCAATGTTATGGAGGTCATGAACCAGGCATGTGTTACCCGCACCCTGTATCTTTACTTCTGAGACTAGAATGCACAAGGTCGCTGTTTCTAAGAGATTACATATGAACTAAAGCCTAGTACTGTTCGAATGCAGGAGTGTATTGTGCTTATGGAAGTTCTAGTCCTGGACCTCTGTTCATAGTCTAATTTCTAGACTTCCCACTCCTCGAGGCTTAAAGTACGCAAAGTGAACCAGGTATTCTACCTCACATCTAATTGTACGACACCCGTCTCTCTAGAAAATGAAGGGTGAGAACACACTAAAGTTTAAACACGCTTGGTCATCTTCACCCGCACGCCCGGCTCTAGATACGCCAACGTGAAGGGATCACTGCGCGGTGGATCTTCACACGCAGGATCTGCGATCGAAATCTCAGCCGGAGCAACACTACCAGCCGAATTAGAAAGCGCACCCAATGCATAGCCAATTCAATTTGTCAACATTTATGATCGAACAAATGGCTCACTGCTGGCCAGGACACATCCGCGACCCCTCAGTGAAGGTTCACAGATATTGTTCCAGACCCTTTTTATTTCGGTGCAGCCGTAGATCTAAGTAAAACCCGCTCGCATCGGTCCCCCATGCCTCAGTCCTCGTGTGCATGGAATATGCCAACATGGAGACAAACGTCTGCGGTAGTTAGCATGAGCCTTCAAGCAGTTAGCGCACTGCATCAACAAGCACTTACCCCTGTGGCGACAATCTGGCCATCGACTGTGAGGCGCTCTGAAGATTGTCGGGGACGACTCGGCGAAGTCTGCCGAGTACTACCATTCCGAGGCGAAACGACTCTTTCACGCGGGCAGTCTAAGAAGAAGAAAGGTAAATCAGGCAACTTATTCCTCGCATTATTTGGAGAACACGGGAAGGACTACATACCAAATGGTCGACCTTTCCACTTGACGAAGCACCGGCTGTTTGGTGGCTGACGGGAAGGCCTGCCTCCGAGATTCGAGCAGTTTGCGTCTAATCTCTGGATACTTCAGGATATGCAAGAAGCCCGTTGTCAGAGTTAACGCTGTAGTATCCGCGCCAGCAATCAGGATATCCATGCCTTCAGTGACTTTCTGATCGACTGGAATACCTCCACGGCTTTCAAACACGACCGGGTGAGAGGGCATCTTGTTCCGCTTCTGGAAATGGCGCAAAAAGGCTCCGGCAAACTGCGTCCGGCATGTTAACATCTCGACTTGCATGCAAGTGCAGGGTTTGGCTGGCAAATAGGCACACCTACAGGAGATCAAGCAGTTTCCCTATCTCTGGACGTATGATCCGACGTAGGCTCTCAGAAATGGGGCCGGAAGGATGCCGTAGCCATGGTCGATACTGCATGTCCCCGATGCCCTGGAACGCTACATCGGAGCGATTCAGGAACCAGGAGCGGATGTAATTTGGGCTTTGCTCGATGGGTTCAGCTGATTTTGCAAAGGGGAATTCCATAATAATTTCCGTAGTAAAGAGGCTACAACCTCTCCGTTAGTGTCTGTAAACGAAAATTGCGGAATTCAGTGATCTGCCGAAATGCTTCGTAGGTCTGGATCAGCCAGACTCGCACAAGCGATTTAATTCTTCTTGAGCATGGCCATCTTCTCGTGCACAAAAGGCTCTAATTTGTAGATACCAGCGCGCGTGAACGAATTGTTCAGCATACGGCGCCGCTCCTTGTGCAACTTGGGTCATTTTCGGCGAACACCGTGTGCGGCGTGTTGAAGGCATCGTATAAAGCCGGGTCCTTGAGGGATTGGGTTGTTTAATGGTAGGTGGATTTGTACAGCGAGGTGTTAGTGAGAAAAAGCTCGTTTGGTCCGGTGCATAGGGCATTTGTGTGTATGTTTCGACGAGGGTCCTTTATTGAACGGTGTACGGAGCGTAACTGGGCACATACTGTATTCATGATGCAGCCATTCGAAGATCCCCTCGGGAAAGTTCTGCTTGGTGACCTTGTATAGCCAAGTATTCGAGATAGCGGCCTGTCGGGGTCCACTGAACTTGCGGGGAGGGTGGGAGTACAGATAGCAAAAGACGCGGATTGTCCGAGCGAGTCAGATGATGGCCAGTATCGTAGGAATCGGGATTCGGAAGCCAAATCTCCGTGCGTGGTGGTAGCAACGAAGTTTCCCATGATGAAGCCTATTTCCTGTCTACCACAGCTGTCCGTGGGAAGCGAGAGTGTGCAGAGAGCCCCGGTTCCAGCAGAGAAAAAAGCATGAAATAGCTTCCCGGCCCTTGTATGCTTGCCGTGCCAGAGCTGGGGCAGCAATCGGATCGGACGGATACCTTCTACTTTGAAACACCGATTCTCGAGGATCGGATGCTAATCGTACAGTAGGTACAAGCTCGCCATGTGTTGGAAATACCCGTGGATGTGGAGCCGGAGGCGCCTGCCGGCTTTTCACCATGTCTCGCGTCCGAGTGTTAGGATTCCGACCGCTCTGCGACATCCAAATAATAAGTCCCGAGCCCTGGTACCGACTATCGTGTCCTCCTCTCCACGTTCACTGTGGACCCGTCGCAAAGACGATGCTAGTACCAGATCTTCGCCATTAATAGCCGCTTAGTCAGGAGTTATGGCTCCATAGAAGAAGATATTAGTCTCTCAGGCTTGCAGAGCATTAGAATGCATATTCGATGGTATTCCCGCTCGCTCTACAATGATCTCAGTGCTACGTATCGCCGCTGTGATCCAAGACTCGTGCATAACTACAGGCCATTAAGCTTCCGTCTCGTTTAGCCAAAGTCCTTTTTGACGTAGTTGAACGGCCCCCTTGGCCGGGTTTCCTGGGGTGTCATGTCTTGTCTGTTCGGAGATAGTCGATGATCAACCGCCGAGGAGCCGCTTAGTCACTGGCCCCCTCGCTGCAAGACATACCCACGGCGGGGTTTGCGGGGTGGGCAAAACGACGAAGAGCGGATGTTGTGGATCCGGAGGTATGGAGTAATGCTGCATTTGGTCTCTATTAAAAGCGAAATCTCGCCGTTCCTTCTGATCATACCTCCCTCCCCAGGCTTGATAGATTTCTATCCTACCGAACCCATGGCTTCTGAGTTTGGCACGACGATTCTCAAGACAGATACCTGCAGACCCAAAGGGCCAATTGATCCTCCTACTTCAACACTCCTGCCTGCTGGCCATGTCAAGGAACAAGGGAACCGAGCCTTCCAAACTGCGACGCACTTCGAGCATAATCATGTTTTTACCCTGAGAGATGGTATCAAGCTTCGTGCGGATGTCTTCCGCCCTGTTACAGATGCACCAGTTGCAGCTATTGTCATGTGGAGCCCGTACGGAAAGTCGGGCACAGGGCACCTGGGTCTTGATGCCGCGGCGCTGCGAGCGGGCGTTCCCAAGGCAAAACAATCGGGCTACGAGTCTTTTGAAGGGTAAGTCGTCTCAATGTCCAGCAGCATGACAAGGATATTGGTTTCGGCACGTGCTAATTGACTAATCAGGCTTGATCCCGCGGAATGGGTCCCCAGGGGCTACGCGATCGTAAATGTCGATGCGCGCGGTGCAGGAGATTCAGAAGGTGACCTGCGATGGTGGGGCTCTGGCGAGGGCAAGGACGGCCACGACTTCATCGAGCAAATTGCTATCCAGCCATGGTGCTCTGGTCGTGTGGCATTAGCCGGCAACTCGTGGCTTGCCATGTCGCAGTGGTTCATTGCTGCTGAGCACCCACCGCATCTTGCGGCCATCGCCCCCCTTGAAGGAGCAGCCGATGTGCTGCGCGAGACCCTAGCAAGGGGAGGAATTCCAGCAGTTGCCTTCTCCAAGATGATCCAATCCATCTTGCCAGGTGAGTGATCCTTGAGCTTGAGCGTGTTACGCAACCGAGATGGTAGTTAAGCCGTCCGTAGGCCGTCAGAGACAGGAAGACATGGCTGCCATGTTCGCACAAGATCCCAACAGGAATGCCTACTGGGACGATAAGCGGGCTGATTTCAGCAAGATTCGCGTTCCGGCTTATATCCTGGGGAGCTACTCGACGAATCTGCACACCCTTGGTGCCTTTCGAGCGTTCGAGGAGATTACCCATGACAAGAAATGGTACGTGCAGTCTCGTATACTTGTACTTCAATTACAGTGCCAACGCGACTTACAAACCCAACAGGTTTACTACCCATACAACCCAGGAATGGTATGATCTGTACAGCGAGAAACGCACGGAGGATCTCTGTCGATTTTTCGACTTCTATCTCAAAGACATCCAGAACGGCTGGGAACAGACGCCTCCAGTTCGGCTCTCGGTCCTGGGCTTTAACCTGCCCCATGAGACTTTATCGCTCACACATTTCCCGTGGACAACTCCGGGCTCGAAAACGCTAAAAATGCACCTCAACCCCGATCAAACCATGACGACAACCACACAGTCCCAACACAGCAACGAGTCAACTGTCCTGTCGTATCAGGCAGACGCCCCAACCATGAACCGGGATGACGCCGACGGTGAATTGCTTTTCAGGTATACCTTCCCCGAGAAGACCATCGTGGCCGGCCCGAGTAAAGCAGTCCTCACACTGTCCGCCGAGAAACAGGATGATCTAGACATCTATGTCATGCTACGCAAGATGGATGCCCATGGTCGAATCCTGCAGAATATCAACCAGCCGTTATCAGATCTCGGGGTTGATTCCGCGGACGATGTTCCTTCGGTGAGTGTACTCAAGTATCTCGGGCCGGATGGTAGGCTTCGGGCGTCGAGGCGTGCTCTGGCTCCAGAGCTTTCGAAGCCGTGGTGGGGTACTCTATCTCATGCTGGCGATCAATCTGTCCCTGTGGGAAATACCATTGAGCTTGAGATATTCCTATGGCCTACAGGGATGATTTTTGAGGCTGGAGAAAGTATTGTCTTGAAGGTTGCAGGTCATGATATGCGGCTAGTTGACTTTGCACACCTCCAGGGGTCTTTTCAGGGTTCTAATCAAGGAAAACACTATGTCCATCTTGGAGGTGGGCGGAATAACTTTGTTGAGCTAAACGTAGTATGATCTGATCATGGTTGCGCGCAGAGATCGTCACAGCGAAGGAAGATATCGTGTACCCTATACCAGACCCCCCAAGATAAAATCAATATTTGAAACGAAGCTTTACTGTCATAGCCTGGGGTAAGGGATTGTCTAGAGCGGTCTCGTTTGGCCACCGGCAGGACAGGCAATGCGATATCAGGGTGGATTCCGCCTCTCTCCGCATTGCCTCGAGATCAAAACCCCACACGCATCCCGACGTTCAAGTGCCGTTTCATCATTTCTCCCATGTTGCAAATCCCTCGGACTGGGTATCTCCCCAAAGTAGACCTGTCACTATAGTGGGGACCGTTGCCAACCCGCCGGGAACCTTGGAATGCCGGCATACCCCACTCATTGGGCAGGCACCTCTTAATCTTACACTCGCCTTAACCGTGCACGACTTGATGTGATAACCATGATTCACCATACCAGTACCAAGGAGTAGACTTCTTTCGGATATCGCTGCGCACCCGCAACTCTTATTCCCCCTTCCTCGTTGCCTACCCATCTTCAGAAGTGAACTCTTCCAGACCTCTATCATTCTCTTTTTTTTTGGCTTCGCTCATCCACCATGTCCTCCTTGAAAAACACAGCCTTGTATGTCAATGAGAAGGTGGAATTCGAGATACGACACCACCAGGAAACCCCTGTCCCCGGTGATGGAGAGCTCCTAATTGAAACGCTTTACTCCGGCGCAAACCCCGCAGATGTCAAGCATCCCACGCTGCTGGGCATCTACCCCTCTGTCCTCGGATACGACTTCTGCGGCAAAGTCGTCAAGCCACCTCCAGGATCCAAGTTTTGCCCGGGAGAAATCGTCGCAGGGTACACTCCCACTGGGATGGGCAGGCCTGCAAAGTACGGCGCCCATCAGCAGTACTTGGCTTGTCCCGAGGACATGGCGTTCTCGGTTCCCGCCAGCCTCCCTCAGCACCATGCTGCGTGCCTGAGTGTCGTGGTTATGACCGCGTGTGACGCACTCTACAATATATTCAAGTTCCCGCTCCCGGGCGTGGCCCGTATGGACGCGAAGGAATCACAGCCGCAACCGCTTCTGATCTGGGGTGCTTCGAGCAGTGTTGGCCTCTCTGCGGTGCAGCTTGCTCGAGCTAGTGGGGTCCACCCTATCCTCGTGACGGCATCGCCCAAGAACCACGCTCTCCTCCTGCGTCTTGGTGCTACGCGCTGCTTCGACTACAAATCTCCCACCATCGTCGCAGAGATAAATGCAGCACTCGAGGATGGTCGATGGGGTAGGCTGGCGCGTGGGTTCGACGCTGTTGGAAGCCAGACCGATCCCAGCTCAGCACAGCTGGTGGCTGGCTGCGTTGCCGACGATGCAGAGCTTGCCTCTGTGGTTGTGCAGAGGGATTCTCGATTCAAAATGCCGCTTGCTACGACAAACTCGGATGTGACTATCCATGTCACGGGGGCACCCGGGCCTATCACAATCCCTGCACGGAGAGACGACTATAAACGTGCTTGGGGAGCGTTTGAATGGGCTGTGGCGAACTACGGAAAGCATTTCGAGCTACCAGTGGTTGAAATCTTCAACGGGACTGCAGAAGAAGCTCTGCAGCGACTCCAGGCCTTGGGTGGCGGAGGCGCTGGACAGGGAATGGGGAAGCTTGCCATTCAGCATCCGCTACAATGACTTTGTACATATGGTGGAGTAAGGACTACGTTTCTCCTATTAGCAGAGCTGTTTGAACACACCTTGCCCCCATGAGAAGGGTCCTATGTTTATTCTACACCGGTGTGTTGTAAAAAACCTGAATTCGGACTTTGCACTCATCGGATAGCTGGCCAGTAGATAGATGCTTCCAAAATGTCATATGGAAGCGACCCAAGTCAAATGCTAGTACACATTAGCAATCGAGAGTTCTCCGGGGTCGCGAACATGCGCCAACCCGTGCCTCAGAGTATCATCAAACAAGTCTTGTGCGTGGAACGGCCCCAGCACGACCCACCCCCCACCGGCGACACCCCGCAGCGCACAAGGTCCTTGACTCCTTAGTAGTAGTACATGCCGTCGGCCTCGGCAACCGCAATTTGGTCCGGGGACGAATGGACTCCGCGTCCGAAGGGTGGTTGATATGCTGCTTTACGTGGCTAGAAATGCGGGGACGCTGAACGGACTGAATACACGGTACACTTCCTCGGCAGTTGGGCCTCGCATGGTCAGCCCGGGACCCTCTCCACATCCCGACCATCCCCTTTAGAAAGTCCTAGTCAGGGATGTACTCCGTATTCTTGTGGCTGACGCAGAGAGACTCCCAACGATGCCGACCCCGCTGTTTGTTCCGCAGAAAAGACATTCTGCCCGCATTGATCTACTTCCACCCCAGTGGGGAAGAGACTTTGTATCTCTCGTCCCATGGCTCAAACGAGCGCACGCCTCCTGCCTGATTCAAGCAAAGCAAAATCCCTGTCCCAGATTTCCACGTTGATCAGGGCGCAACCCCAAGAAAGCGCTGAACATCCACCACAGAGATGCCCTACATCAAACAGCTCGTCGTGCTCCGGCGCAAGGCCGGCCTGACCAGAGAAGAGTTCTTCGATTATCACTATCAAACGCACGGCGCAATCAGCACTGCGCCTACATCCGCGGAAACACCTACGTACCCTCCCCCGCCCAGCCCCCCTCCAGGAGCATGGATACTAGGTTATAGTCATCTTCCGGTCCTGACCTACCTGCTTACTCTCTAGAAAGTACTTCCAGACCCATTTAATTGACTCGGCGTATCATCCCGATACCAGCAATAAGGTGCCCAACGCCCATCCGCCCTGGGCGCTCAGCGATGGCATTACAGAGCTTTACTTTGAGTCGCCAGAGCACCTGGAGCAGGTCTTCCGGTCGGAATGGGTAAAGACAAAGGTCGGGCCTGATGGAGCGAACTTCTCCGACTTCAGTGCCGTTCTACCGATGTTTGTCAGGGAGGAGGAAGTCGCGCTGTCTGGCGTGAGTGGCAGCAGCAGCAGCAGCAGTAGTAGTCTAACGCCACGCCAGTCGGAGGACCCCAATACCTTTGTCGCGGTATACTTTGTCGCCTTCAGAGACGGGCAGGCGCCGGCGTCGGCGGAGGAAACAGTTTCCCAGTTTGCGGGGAGCCTTCAGAACCACGCAGGCGGCGAAGTTGCAAAGCTAACGGTCAACGTTCCAGCCGAGGCAGGATTCGATCTTGCTGCGTACTTTGGTGGCGCGGGCGCCGCCATGCCACACTATCAGTTTGTGTTTACAGTCACCTTGCGCGGGAAGGAGTCGGTTTCTGGCGTCCGTCGGGCCCAGAAGGAGTTTGAGGCGCGGTTCGCCACCCTCTTGGATTTGGCGAGCACTTGGATCGCATTCGGTGAACGGGCTGTGGTACTTGACCAGACGGAGAATATAGAGGTATGTCTAACACTGACTTACATCTTGAGGGCACTTTGGTGGTTAACCTGGCTCTGTCAAGTTCGACCGTTCGCGGCAGCCTTTCAAGACACTATAAAGGGAGACGACTTGGGCAACTGGGCCTACCTATCCGGGCATCTGGTGAGGCGCCAGTAAGCAGAGATGGCGAATGGGCAGATGGTTAGGTATGCTGCTCCGTTTTCAAGTATCCCAGAGCACCAATTAGTCGTGGAGATCATATAACACCCTTCAACTATCCATATGTGTAATAGAGTGTGTGAGTAAGGATAGGTTTCCTAGCACCTGGCATCCATCCATCAATAAGGGTTGGCTGGAAATTCCCTTGGACCTTCTGTACTACACAAGTATTCGGGTGGACAATATCATAGTTTCAGTCTGGATCGACTTGTTGCAGTGTTTGCCTACCCTTGGTGATGTGATCGCGCGCAGAGTCGTCTTCAAACCGCGGTGCGGAGAGCATAGACACCGCTCTGGATTCGCAGCTTGACCGCTTTTATCACTTGTGAGCAGTGGCATTAGCGCTTGCCTACGCATCGATGATGAACTCCATGTCTGAAGTAAAATAGGCCGCTTTTAAGAACCAGTGTGTCAAGGCTTCCAATGTCTGGATCAGTTAACTACAAAGACCAGCGTCAACCTCCCGAATCTGAGAAGTATACAGAATAGTAGGGTTTCATCAAGTCTACCCCTAGACTGCAAACCCCTCAATGAGGGGTTAGTGATAGCGGCGACAGTGCTGTGGGCTAATATAGGTGGATGCACCAATTGCCATTGTTGTCTGTGTGGCTGGGAGCACGGTGATCCTTGGACAGAGTCTTTTAGTAGTGGAAGACAAAGTCGGAGTTCCCGATCGAATTGACCTCGCGTATATCGGCGGCAATATAAAATTCTAGGTTCGAAGGAGCAAAGGGAAGAACCCGACAGGAACCTTACGTGCCTAGAGCGGGTTCCAGCTTTAGTTGTCGGAACTATTTTCTGCACAGGGTATATTCCCAATCCTAGAGCCAGTGAGTGGGCTTTATACCAGCTGCATAGTCGCCGTTCAAGGGAGCGGAATTCTTTCCATAAAGTGCCCACCATCCGCACCATACCCACCAACCACCAAATGAATAGGGTAGTCAATATCCAAGAGCTTGACCTTCGGCATGTCTTCAGGAACAGCAAGCTGTGCAAATGTGACGGCTCGACCCTGCGCCCAGTAACGCGCAATCTCGTTGATGATTCGCTTGACGAGGTGTGTTGGGTAGTGTGAGTGTTCGTAGCCTCTTGATTTGCGTTCCATCTGCGGCCATATGACGTCGAGGATGTGGTTGAGAACGGGTTCCGACCGCCATACTAGAAGCATCTGAAGAAGGACTTCTGCTAGGCTGAAAGTATATATGTCGTCGGTGTTTGAAATGCTGAAGTTCAGCGTTTCAGCCAGTGAGCATATGTTGTCTGCCAGACTGGCTAGGATGCTACTTGAAGGTTTCGCACCCGGTATCAAGGGATGAGATCCCCCTCGCTGGCTTGCCTCTTCGAATATAATATCGCATAGAATAGAGTATAGTATGTTCATCGCGTCCCGGTGCCTTGGGAAGCGAAGCTTAGGTTCAATATCGCGAAATAACCGGTCCGTGGCAGTTTTTGTCCTCCAAACATGCAACCGTTGCTTCTGAATTTCCAGCAATCCAACTAGATTCGAGCCTCGCACAAACCCCTGCTCAACTTCTGTTTGCTCAGAGGCGATACGACCCCTCCCCAGCAATTTATTCAAAACCTCATAGGCAACAGGACCGATATCGCTGGAGTCCTCTGGTATCCGACGGGTGCCAGCGACACAGCGAAAAAGAACCAACCTGCTCCGTAGCTCGATCGTCTTGATTAATATATCATAAATGAGGTCATCCGCGCTCATACCCAAGATACAACTCAAAAATAGCTGGTCAAACGTATCTGGAAACCGATTCGGTCCAAACGAGCTCGGTCCCTCGCCTTCGAGCATGAAGGCCGGGGGTTTGGACAGGCGATGTGAGATGCATAGACGGTACCACATTTGCAGCGCCGCGGTTCCTTCGGTAGTGCGCAGGAGAGCATCTTTGTGTACTAAGACAAACTGGACGGACTCCCAGACGGCAAGTCGGAATTGCAAATGATTTGTGGAGGCGTGATGATAGTATGCGAGGAGAACCAGACCCGTGAGTTCAGCTGCTGAGTCGACACTCTCATGAGTAGAGATAGAGTATGCCAGCGCACGTTTATGATACTCCTGCGCCTGGAAGTGGTGCAGATTGTTGACAAGAGGGCTTGAGACAGATCGTCGATGGTCGTTGGTATTGGTCCGGTGCTGGACTCGTGCATTCAGCATTGACAGGTTGGATGCGGAGATGCACAGTGCAGCGCATCTTAGTGATGAGGACCGGGTCGCTCCTTCCAGGAGCTCCACATGTATTCCGGGCAGGAGATGCCGCACGTGGCGATGGAAATGACCCCAATAAGTAGCCTCGAGGTTGCTGCCACAGTCCAATGACGAGGGAAAGGTGGGCTTTCCATAATTCACCACCTCGAGTGCTTGCAGGTCGGTGGATTCGGCCAAAACGCGCGCATCTTCTTTGGCTTCAACCCGCGGCTGGAATGATCTGGCGTCATGGTTCCGAAAACTGTAGTCGATAGAATAACTGCATTCGAATCTCAGACGGACGCAAGCCCGACAGGCTGGCTTTGTTTCATCGCACTACATACATGAGCCGTAATCCAGCATCTCTTTAAGGAGGTGGACTGACCCGTTTGCCCCTCTTCCGGCACGTCTTGCAACCCGAGTGTCCGCGACTAATCTTCGGTCTCTTGCGGGCGGTGGCTGAAGCTACTTCTGGCGGCATGACGCTTCCGCTTTGATAGGCGATTTTTGGCTTGAACTTGACACTCTGCCCAGCGTTGAAGACCAAGAGCAGCGCTGGTGCCAGCCGATCAGGCCATGAAATACGCCCCGCGTATTAGACGTACCGCACGTGTCACCATCGGGGAGAACAGACGGCTGAGTTTTGGAAGGATTCACGTGATAGGTTTGCTTCACATTGAGGTAAGGAGGGATCTTGGTTGCCAGGCCAGCGGCGAGATGATGGAAGGCCTGCCCAGAGTAGAATTCGGGACGAGGGTCGACGATTGTCGACTCAGAATTTGCGCGACGAGGTGAAATCTGGTTACGGACTAACCTCTTCTGGTCAAATTTTACGCCAGACCCAAATGCCCCACACTTTCCCCCAGCATTGCAGCTTCAGATGTACTACCGGAAATCTTCGCCTCGATTTCCTGTGCTTTAGCTCCAAGGGGAGAGCTTTTACGCCCATGTGGAGCCTGAAAGAGGACCCTGGAGACTGGGATAGTATCATGATGCCACTCGTGCATGCCCACCCTAGACTGCCTCAACTATATATTCCATCGCCCCAGGCACCACGAATTTTGTACCAGAACCCCAGTTCTAACAGTCCACCAACTGCTGAACTCAACAATGGCCCGCGCCATCTGGAAAAAGCTCACATCAGATCCCTCTATCCAGAGGTCATCTCAAGTCCTCTCGGTCATCGGCAACGATGCATACATCTACGGCGGCGAGCTACGACCTCGTGAACCCGTCGACTCTTCCGTCTACCGCATCCCACTCGATAGTGGTTAGTCTATAATTCCCACGACTGGATACCTTTATCCATATATTAATCAGCTTTCGCAGGATTGACCTCCAATGCTCAGATAATCACACTATCATCAACCGACCCAACCCCACAACCCCGTGTCGGAACAGCCTCAGCCACCATCGGAGACAAAATCTACCTCTTCTCTGGCCGCGGCGGCGTCGCCATGGCGCCGGTCGAGGAGCGCGGGTCCCTTTGGGTCTTTGATACCAAGGCCACCTCCTGGAGTCAACTCTCTCCCGGTCCTGGAAGCCCCTTCCCACAGGGCCGAAGCTACCACGCCTTGACGTCTAATGGCACGGATACGATCTACCTACACGCCGGCTGCCCAACAACGGACCGTCTGAGCGATCTATGGGCATTCGATATTACCTCGAAAATCTGGAAAGAACTTCCCTCTGCCCCTGGTCCTGCGCGCGGCGGTACGTCCATTGCCTTCTCAAATGGCAAGATCTACCGCATGAACGGGTTCGACGGCAAGACCGAGCAGGGAGGTGCACTTGACGTCTTCGACGTTGCAGCCAACGGGTGGACAACGATGACATTCCCCGCAGATGGAGTTTCAGGCCCTGAAGCGCGGAGTGTTGCTGCTCTCCTCGCAGTTACAATTGCCGGTCGGGACAGTCTGGTCACATTATTCGGCGAACGCGATCCGAGTTCTCTTGGCCATGCGGGGGCCGGTAAGATGTTGGGGGATGTGTGGGTGTTTGATATTGAAGACCACAAGTGGAGCCAGGTCAGTGTCACTGGAGGGGATGGTGCTGATGAGAAGCCTGCGCCGCGTGGGTGGTTCGATGCCGATGTCTTTGCGATCCACGGTCGACCGAGTGGGCTCGTGGTTCATGGCGGATTGTCCGAGTCGAATGAGCGGCTGGGGGATGTTTGGGTCCTTGAGTTTGAGTAGCTAGCTAGTCTCTTGATCCATTAACTGATGCTTGGTATCATGTCGACGATACTCAGAGTACGCAAGATAGTCACTGCTTCTTCCACACTACGAGTCCATTTGTAAAAGCCCCTCCAACCCCAGACACCCACAGATCCGATTCTCAGGATCCCACTTTTTCCTAACCTCCATCAACCTCTCCCACACTCCATCTCCCCAATACCTAGTATTCCTCGACCGAAAATCTAGTTCCCCGAGATAACTCCCCACCGAATCTTTCGCAACATCTTCCATAATCTGATCAACCCACGTCATACACTGCGAATCCTTGCTCCCGTCACCCCAGATCGCATAGAGCGCGAAATAGTGATCGGACTGCATACTGAGGGCCATATCCGGTAATTGCCGGCGACTCAGGGGGACAAGAGACGTCCAGAGAGCAAGCGACTCCCGCGTTGGGAGGGTCGTGAATGCCCGTTCCAAGGTGGATGCGACGTCCGCGTCGTTCTTAACAAAGGCATTGTCGACGTAGTACCTGTGGTTCTTCGGGTAGGACTTTGCCTTGAGGTCAAACTGTTCACTCAGCGTTGTTTCCTGGTTGAACCAGCGAGATATTGGGTTCGGTGGGTGCGTCTCCTCGATGCTTTTCAGGATATCATCGAGATGTTCCTGATCATTGCCCGAGGCTATAAGCGCGATTGTTATGCACGGATGCTCGATGCCGTCCTTGTAGCTGCCTATAGCCACGATCTCGATGCTATCTTCAAACTCCGCGGCGATCTACTCGTAAGTATCATTAGCATGTTGCCCTAGCCAGCACTATAAAAGTCGGGCATTTTGTTCACCTTCAACGCCCACCTGAACACCCTCGAGTACTCTCCAACACCATAGACATATCCGGACGAGCGCATAACCTTTGGCGCTGGAAATGTCTGAAGATGGAACGTCGTAACTATACCCGGAAACGCAGGCCCGCCGCCTCTTGCGGCCCAGAAGAGGTCGGTGTTTTGATGCGCGTCCGCGCGGAGTAACTTGGGGTCGTCTGTGGCTGTTACGAGGTCGACGGCGAGGATGTGCTGACATGCCCAGCCGAGGTTCTATAGTGCAATGGTTAGTTGCGGTCTAAACAAGTGATGCACCGAGAGGATCGCACCGGCTGATCCCAGCCCATCCCGCCACCAAGCAGGAACCCGCCAAGCCCAACATCCGGACAATGCCCGACCGGAAACGTCCGCCCTCTCTCCGCCAAATAATCATATAACTGTTGAGCCGTGATACTCGGCGAAACACTCACAACACCACTCCCCTCATTAAGCTCGCAGTGCCGCAACCCACCCAGATCAACCAAGACAGAACGCGGTCGGAGACTCCACGCTGCATAGCTATGTCCGCCAGAGCGGATGGAGATTTGAAGACGATGGACACGTGCCAGGGTGACGGCTTCGATGATGTCCCCTTCGTGTCGCGCGAGGACGATTGCGGTCGGGTAGCGGGCGGGGATTCGGGCGTTGAAGAGGCGGCTCGTGCGGGCTTTTTCGTAGGTGTCGCTATCGGGGCCGTTGCGGAAGATGGGCTGCATGGTTTTTAAGCAGTATGTAGATGCTGGCCGTCGGGTGGGGTTGTACTTGTGTTTGTGTTTGTTTTGAGATGGTGACGTTGATGAGGGGGAAATAATCCGGGCAGGAACGGACAGTAACCAATCAGAGGCCTCGCATGTACAGGTAGACTAGGTTGTAGGTCCCTGGTATGTATTGAGCTCTACGATATGCTTCTGTCTAGTAAAAGTACTTGGCTACCTCGCTCCTGATCTAAAAAATCTTCAACTCCACCAGCCGAACCTTTACCCCCTCCTTGGGCGTGAATACCAACCGGATCAACCTAGTCTCAACACTCTCCCACTGCACATTCGTAATCCCATTCGCAACGGCGTCCTCATACCCTCCATCGCCTACATCAACATCTACCCACTCACCCCCCTCACTCACTTGAATCCGATACCCGCTCGGAACATCAACGCCCAGCGCATCCCCAGCCGCAAATGCAATCTCCGCGCGAGAAACCTCAACATTTTGACCAAAATCAATCTGGTACCAGATCTCGGTCCCGTTTCCGACCGGTGTATCCCACCAGTTCACGATCTCGGGGTAGAACCAGACGCGCCCGTCGATGACGTTGTGGATCGAGGCGGTGTTGGCGTCGGGGACTGAGACACTACCGACGGGGTACTCAGTGTCAGCACCCAGTTGGATGGAGAGGGCGATTGGGCGGGAAATTTCTGGTGGCGAGACTCGGGAGATCTCGATGGTCTGGCGGGTGAGTGTTTCCGATTGCGCGACGACTTCGTCGTCGATTTCCACCGTCAGACCACGTGTTCCGTAGCGGTCGCCAGAGGCATCCCATTGTACGGCGACGTCGTGGCCGTGGTAGAGGATCCGTTCTATGCGAAAGTACTCCACGGTGTCGTCGATGAGGGGATTCACTTCGAGGATATCATCGGCAGATGGTCGTATTCCGACGAAGCCAGTGATGACTTGGTCGATGAAGCCGGAGTGGAAGTAGTGCGGCGAGCGAGTGAGGCCCACGATAGGGACACCGGTGTCGGCGTTGTAGTCTTCTTCGAGGTTAAGGATTCCGTCGTAGCTTGGGTTGTAGTGCAGCTCGGCGTATTGGAGTAGGATGGCGACGTAGTCTGCCTTTGTAACGATTCCAGTTGCTGCAGAAGTAGGATAATGATCAAGCAGATTCGCCAGTGCCGTTAGTGCCTGCGTCGTCTGGTATGGCCATGCTGGACCGTTCCATTGACATTCAGGATGATCGCCTTCATAGCGGTACTGGCGCATGTAGTACTCATAGCTGGGCTCGTTGGTGCGGAGGCCGTGCGAGCCGGCCAGTTTCTCCGGATCGATAATGTGCTTCCATGCCTGCGCAAATCTCTCGTCGTCGTCAGGCAGATCATGAGTCCAGGGGACGTATCCAACCAACTCGCGACCACGGATCGGATCCCAGTACGTGACATACGCGTTGTCCACGTAGAAGCGATCAATGAAGTGTTCAAACGTGCTGTTCCACAGATGCTCCTGCACAAGCTCCTTGACAGTTTCCGCGCGGTCTCGGTACTCATCAGCGAGAGCCTGGTCGCCGGTAAGGGCCGCTAGATGCGAGATTGCCAATGCGTTCGCGTACTGGTAGCTGTTGATACTGGGCCGGAAAGCATTTCCTCCAGTGAATCCATCAATGCCGCCCGACGCATCGATACTTGCGATCGTGTATTCAGTGGCATCGGTAAGCGGCTGAATATAGTACAAACCCTTCGAAGTGTCGTATCCACCAATATTCTCGGTCGTATTCCAACTATTGTAGACCCTCTGCATTGCCTCGAGGCGCACAGCGGCGTCTTCGAGCACTCCGTCGACTAGGTATCCCTGCCAGACACCGTCGGCCATGACTTCGGAAAATTGATGAGGATTCGTGTTTGGTCCAAACAGCACATCGGCATAGTCCTCCTTGAACCGACGGTCGCGCGACCACCGCCCTTCTCGGAGGTGGTAGTTCGCGGCGTTGATCAGGATGGCCCAAGGGGATACTTGCCAGCCCACATCATTGATGAACTCGGTCGAGAGGAAGCCCTCTGCTCCGAGATCGCGTTGGTGGGCACGGAATAGGCCCCATCGGTAGTAGTAGACTTCTTCGATCTCCCAGACACTCGACTCAAATAAAGGGATGCGATCGCGGTACCAGGGAGCATCATTCCCAAAGTACTGTGCAGTCAATGCTTCTGCATCCAGGGCCGCAGCCATAGGAAGGAGAGAAGCCGCCAGCCCAAGCAGCTCAACCGACTTCATTTTGTATGCCTTCTCTGCTGTGGGTAACTCGACTGCAGCACCGTGGACAGAGAGTGAAAAAGGCCATTTATAGGCCTCTTAGCCGGAACTCCACATTGATATTAACCGTGAATAGATTTCTTCAGCAAGAAATGAAGCCGATTCGTGCACACCCTTGTTGATCCTGGGTCCTAGAAGTGACGATCACCCCAGAGTTCGGAACCCCACACGGAGTTTCTTCATTCTGGTCACTGCGGGGGCTGGGAAATCGTCCGAGCGATAATTTTAGCATCTGCCGGATCTTTTGATCCTCATTCATGCCCTGGTCGCTCACCCATCTTGCAAATACCCGAGATCCAGATACCATGGGAAGGTTCGATCTGCAGCCCTGAGGAGTTCTGACTTGGATTACAATCGCCCTATGACTCGGCTAAACAGCTTCCTTCCACGCGAAGTATTTGTGACTCTGATAAGCCCCTAGTATTGCGATGAGAAAAGCACCGAGAGCAAAGGCCGACTCATTATATGACGTAGTTGCGGCGTAAATTCCCAGCGCTGCCCCGATCACGACGAGTGAAGTGAAGACCAGCCATGAAATGACGGTCCAATAGAAGGGAGAAATTTAAGGCGCTCCAAACAGAGCTCCTCGGTTTTTTTTTAACAAAAAAATCAGGTATTAATACATTCAGGGTGTGATGACGACAAAATAAACTTATACTCGGAATAAATTGCAAAGGCTTTGGGCCTCAGACACTTGCCATAAATCTGGATGGTCGCCGTTCGTTCCTAGCAAAAGCCTCGATCCACCGGGGCAGCTTCTCTGGTATGCCTCGCGCCTTCATCCTCTGGATCAGTCTTTCTTTGCAGAGCCCATTGCAGGCTCCTTGGCATCAAACATCAATCTCACGACCCGTCGGATCTAGGATGTATATAAAACTATCTATTGAGACAGATATCAACAACCCTTAGCATAACAGTACCACCCTTCCACACTCTATTGAAGTCGCAATTTAAGTCAGCAGCCATGGATATGAGCACAGACAGCAAAAATCATCATTCCAAATTCATCCACTGTCTGAACCCAACGTTCAATTCTCTCCCTTCGCTTTGGTTCTTCTTTCTCAGGGGATGCCCATAACTCTGAGATAACCAAGCTTCCATCTTCCCAGTCGGATAGGTATTGGTCATACGCCTTATTCCACGTCTCTCGGTTTCCAGCTTCCCACAATGCCTTATGACCCGGTACATAGACCGTTCTCAGCTCGTCTGCGATGAAATTCGGTAGCATTCGGTCCGCGTTATATATGCTACTGAAGATGTATAGAATAAAGACTGCACGGCGTTTTGCAGCAGCGACAATCCAGGATTCCCATGTTGGTTTGGTCCGGTTTATTTCGGCTGTGCAGGAGAGACCATGTCGACTAGTGCGGAAGGCCAAATCCATGAGAGTTATCATGGTGTTTTCAGAGAAATTACCTCGAGGGGAGAAGTACATCATGATCGAGTACATAAGGTAAGCCTGGAAGCTGGACAGGAGCTGGTAGTCATGTTGATCCGGACTCTTTAATCACATTAGCACAGTCACGCCCAAACAGGGAGGGATGCATGCCTCACTAGACAGCCTATCCATCTCCCTTGTAAGTGTACTCAAAACTACCTCCTCGCTTCCGGCGACAGCGTGTTCCCACAATCGTACCAAACTATAGCAGTTCGCTAGTGCGCGAGGGATCACGCTCCCCTTCACTTGGGCCGGATGAATTATTGGGGGGACATGTCCATCTTTCAGCATATTCCGCGGATAGGTCCTCAAAATCCGTTTAATAAACTGTGTAGTGTAAGGAAGGACGACCTTTGGGATCTCAGTTCGGTCGAGCGTAGTACTGAAATAAGGCCTTAACCATTGGGCGCGAATGTTGTCTGCCTCCGAGGCGGGAATCAGGTCGATGTCTTCAAAGTGGAGCTCGTTACTTATTGGAGTCTTCGTGAGGGATTGCCCCTGAAATTGCTGGCTCGGTGGATACCAGATGGTATTATCAACAGGCGACCAACTAGGGGCACTCGCATCCGACAGAGAAATCGGCGTTTGTGATGTTGTCGAAGTAGAGTTTGAACCCAGAGCAAAAGACGGGCAGAGATAATTTGAGCGACCCGGTTCCGCTTCTAAGCCTCCCTGTGGTAGGTGCAAGTTGTCTTGCTCCGATGCTAACGCCGCTGGCTCATATACACAGGTTCGGTCTGTTAATCTGCACCTCGAGCACGCAGGCTTTTCTAGACTGCACCGGGCTTTGGACTTGGCGCAATTGCCGCAAGCCTTTCTGCGCGGAGGTCGAGGTTTCTTTGCGGGTTTAGCTGGCGTGGCCATGGCTCTGGCTCGCGGTGTAGCATAGTAATATGTTATTTAGCTAACGTGTGCGTTGCAAGCTCACGAAGTCATCTCTGGTGTCGTCTCTCGGAAAAAGACCTCCTCCGGTTACAAAATCCGACTTCCGTGGAGAGACGTCATCCTATCTCCGAACCGTGGTTCAAGTCCGGAATTCCGATATGAGGTCCGAAGCGGTAAACTCTTCGGAGTCCCTGGCTGGCTTGAACATCACGAGTGACGTTTGGAGCAGTACCTGGCTTGGTTATGCGAAGCGGTGAGCCATTAAAAGGATGAAAATTAGCGATTACATGCTAGTCAAGCTAGGAATATATGTGGCCAAGTGAATGCGACACGAGGACACCTCATTTGCTGGTCAGCAAAGCCTCTCCTAGGAGACTTCAAGAGTGTTTATTGTTGGATCTTTCCACGACAATCGGGGGTTTGTCGGGATCGAGGACGACTGATCCTTTGCTTATAGTATCTTTTCCCTCGGTACTCCGAAGGCGTCTGAGTTTGTTGGTCTTGGCTAAGCTTAATACGGAATAGTATCTATTGACTCGATTTGTACTTCTGTTCCACTGATAGGACTTACTGGTGCCGCATGATCGGTCCCCTCGTACGCTGGATCCGGAACTCCGATCATGATTGACCCACTCATTTGCGTACGGCTAGATATAAAGTGCGATCAAGCTCAACTTTTGATTCAAACTTTTGCCAAACCACACAATTATCAGCTCAACCAGGCCAAACCGAAAACTAAGTAAATAAAATGCCAGTCTACACAACCGATCACTCCACTTCTGTCCTAAAAACCCACAGTTGGCGCACAGCGTCCAATTCCGCCGCCTACCTCCTACCTCATATAAATCCGACGTCCAAAATCCTGGACATTGGGTGTGGCCCCGGCTCAATTAGTGTCGATTTCGCTCGCCGTGCGAACCAAGGACATGTCATAGGGATCGAAAATGTCCCTGATCCGCTGGACAAGGCTCGACACCTGGCCACCTCGCAAGGCGTGACGAACATCGAATTTCGGCTGGGTGATATTCACGCTCTCGACTTCCCGGATAATACCTTCGACATTGTCCATGTACATCAGGTGCTACAACACGTTGCTGATCCTGTTAAAGCGCTATCCGAGATGAGGCGTGTCGTGAAATATGGTGGAATTGTCGCAGCAAGGGAATCCGCGGCCATGATGTGGTACCCAGAGAATCGCGGGCTCGACCACTGGCTTAAAATTGGTCAACAGATGGGGAAGGCAAAAGGTGGAAATCCGCATCCTGGACGATATATTCATGTCTGGGCGGAAGAGGCTGGGTTTGATCGGGCGAATATTAGGAAAAGCACTGGGTCGTGGTGCTTTAGTAGCCCTGAGGAGAGGCAGTATTGGGGTGGATCGATGGGAGAGAGGGTGCGATCTTCGGGCATGGCGAAGACAGCTGTTGAGGAAGGGTACGTAACGGAGGAAGAACTAGAGAAAATCTCTGAGGGATGGAGGGAGTTTGTCAAGGATGAACAGGCGTGGTTTGGGTTGATGCATGGGGAAATATTATGCTGGAAGTAGTTAAGCAGCTCTGATTCTTGTTCTCATTTCTTCTTATTCTTGCTCAGCTTGAGATCAAACAACGTTGGCAACAGTAACCTAACCAAATAACCACGGCATCAAGCACAATATAAGCGATTGCGCGACGTATTAGACTCACCTGGTGGCCTATGTATTTGCCCTCATGTCCGCCATCTCGTTTTCCCTGCTGTAGCTGCACGGGCTGCAGAATGAAAATGTTGATTATCGTGCAAACTAGGAGCCAGAGAGATCAACTGAGAATTTTCCCTTGAAACCTTCCGCGCAATGCTACATGATTGGGAGTTCTCCATTTCACCAAAGCTTGGCGCCAAGATCCGCACAAAGCCGAGGTCCAACCGGCACTATGTTGGTCCGAAATCAGACATAGAGCATCGCGGGACTCGACATGAACTAGAGCGTTTGGAAGGAAAAGAGCTCGTATCTCTCTGCTTGTCTGTTTGGGTAATTATCATGGCGGGAGCTGAAACAAGACCCAACAACGGTCGCGGCTCGGATTGTAGTACATAATCATGTGATGTACTGTTCAGTAATCTACGCGACATAACCCGTGAAGACTCCCATGTAGGGTGCATACCAAGCGGAGAAAGATTGGGATCGCATTCAACGACGTATCAGGTATGGTGGGAGGTAAGAAAGGTAAGGAGGATGATATGCAAGGCGGTAGCATCCTAGGTGCAGTACTGGACTTTGCAGAGCCAACACAGAGATTTCCAAGCCGCGCGCCACCGAGCCGCCGAGCGGAACACAGGCACCTTTGCTACCAGAGGCCGTGACGAGGCTCTAATTTCGTCGAGAAGTACTGGTTTATGTACATAGCGATGCATTGAGTCTGGATAGTTATGTCCCAAATATCGCCTAGACGAGGGGTCAGGGCATGAATTCAACGACGACGACTGTACCAAGCCAATGCTTCACCCTTCAATCCGAGCATAGATCTCCCGTCGGAAGTCTAGTGCGAGTGCCATCGAGATCTGGTCTCCAGGTGGCAGTATCTGCGAGGCATACATTCCGCAGTTACCGGCCGCTGGGTCAATCCACCAGTACTAAAACCGCGAGGAAAGAACATTAGCATCTCTTCAAGTAATGTAAAGCATAAAGAAAGCACCGCGCACGGAGGAGACAGGAGGGCGATACCAAGTTAGGAAGCCCACCCCAGGACATTGTGCCTTTTCTGCAGATCCGTTCCACATCCGCGGTGGTCAAGATACCACCAAGACCAAAATTCCACGCATCATAATCTATGCCACTGCGGAGCATTGCACCACTTTCCGAGTCCTATGTCTTAGCTAAGAGAGGTCTTGGATCACGAAGCTGAGGCTCAAACATGATCATTACCATGTCTGGTCGGAGTAAAAGCCCATCATTCTTCAACAGTGATATCAACACTTTTATATAGTTAGTAATAGAGCTGTACAAACCTCCTCCACCCAGGTTGTCTTCAGGGCTGAGGGCATTGTATGGATTTGTCATGGAAAATTTACTAGTTAGCGTACGTTGCGCCGTTTCGCAAAGACGGTCGCGAATGTGCTCATTCTCGGCAAGGCGAAAGCTGGTTAAAGTCATGCCCAAAGGATCGAATATATGTTACTTCATATATTCACCTAGTCGAACACCTCCATTAACTCACTCCGCCATTACCCCAACCCAATCAATTCCAACGCTGTACATCCAGCCATCTCCTGGCTCATACAAAAGTGGAAGAGCCAGTCGCTTGATCTTCATCTACCGGTCAGAGCACTTCGAGGCATGGAATATCAAATAGAGCACTAGACTGACAATGGGCTCCGCGGATGCACCAGGACTCTGCCCTTTCCACTGTCGCCAACTCGCTAGGTCCGGTGATAAGAAGTCGTAGCCCATTCTACTGGAATGTGTCAGCAATTGACGCAGCGTGATCTTCTTTGTTGCCAGCTTTAACTGTGGCTCGCCCAAATCATCGAAGCCTGTTAGGATTTCTGGCGTTTTCCACTCCGGAAGGACCTTGTAGACTAGGTCGTCTAGTTGAAGTAGGCCTTTTTCGACACATTGTAGGGCTGCCACCGTTGTAATGAGTTTTGTGCACGATGCAATCTAGAACGTCGTATCAGTCGTCATGGGTTTCGCTACGTCTGTGTCGATCGACGTTTGCCCTTCCGCCTCGGTGAACATAATTTTGCCTGGAACAAGTCAGAATTGTCTTCCAGCCAGCCCCAGAAAAGCACGGTCAATACCTAACGCATCTGCTGCCATCACCACCACACCTGGGATCCTTTGATCTGGCCCCGGTGCCGTTGCGGATTTGAGAGCCTCAGTAAAGCTCATTTTGGTGTGGTTATAGACGTTGAAGGTTGCCGGATGATACAAGGCGAACAAAATTCAATATCCAAGCCTCGAGAGCCAAAATCAAGAGACATGTGCGAGCAACTTGTGATCTGTTTATTTAAATAGGATTGGAATGTTGTTCTATCTGAACTCCGATATCAGAACTCCGATAGCCATAGAGCCACGTCATCCTGCGCCACCAAATCGAATCCAGGATCGGAACTCCGACCTGACTCCGACGGTCCGTTCTATCATATCGCCTTTCGTATGCCGAACGCTTTGTGTAGATTCGGATTGCTTGTTGTTCAGAACGTAGTACTTTGCAGTATCAGGCTATGATAGTTCTTGTAGGAGATTGACTACCCAATGATTGTTTGGCGGCTTGGGCCCAGGCAAATTCTGAGCAGCGTGCTTCTGTGCTACATTAGAAGGGTGCTTTGTGCGGAATTCCGGCATCCCTCGAAGCAGAAACTTCTCGGAGAACCCCTGGCAGGGAGGGGCGCGCGGGCGTGGGCCCCGAGTCGCGCCGGTTCCGCGAACTACGCTTGTAACTTAAAACTATAAGAATAAGTAGACCGCAGATGACACCAAAATCTGTCCAATCCTTCATTCCGGCCGCCAAAATCACGGAAATCTTGAGCTTCTTTCTCGGAGTTGTCACCGGCTACTGTGCGCTGACCGTAAGTATTTCATGCAACCGACGCACGCAGAGAGTGTGTACAGCAAACTTCGACCATGGAGAGTCTGAACATTTTGCTCCGTGACAGCCTATTCGGTCGGCTGCTCAACTATGCGTCAAAGGGGCGATTTTTCTCCTACAGTGTATCTCAGACCCTCAAGGATGAAGAACTACCAAGCCCAAACTCTCAGGGGCAGATTATAGTAGGCTTTGTTGGTCCTGATGATAAAGACATGCCACATAACTGGCCCGCGCTGGCAAGGATGGTCGCCGGACTCAATGTATTGCTCTTGAACTTCAGTTTTTATGCAGCATCGGCACTCTTTACGCCGAGTGTCTCGGGTATCGAAGAAGAATTTGGAGCTACCGCTGCGGAGGGCACACTGGGGCTTTCGCTCTTTGTTATTGCATACGGCATTGGGCCTCTAATTGTATGTCTACGATTCAAGATAACCACAGCTACAAGGAATGTACTAATCATGCATGTTTCTAGCTTTCTCCTCTGTCAAGCCTGCCGACACTCGGGCGTTCGCCGGTATATGTCCTTGGCTGCCTTGCTTTCTGCTTGTTCAACATTGGAACAGCTCTGGCAAAAAACCTACAAACCGTTCTAGTACTACGGTTTTTCGGGGGCTTTGCCGGAAGCACGCCTATCAGCGTTGGTGGCGCCTCGCTAATGGAAATCTTCAAGCCAAATGAGTTTCCCTATGCAATTGCGTTTTACGCAGTTAGCGGAGTTTGCGGGCCTGTTCTAGGACCGGTATGTCACCCTACATGCATCTAGACATCTGTAGCTTTTGCTAACTTTTGCAAAAACAGATCCTTGGAACCCTGGTAATGTGCGTCCTCAGTCTTATATTATATCTTGCTGAATATCACCTGATACTAATTATTATTGTATAGAAAGCGCTGGAATACCTGGACAGCAACGTTATGGCTCCTTTCTGGTATCGCGGCTTTCACGACCGTATCTACTTTCTTCTTTCTACCTGAGACGCTGTCCGAGAATATCCTTCTACGACGAGCAAAGCGCCTTCGTGAGCAGACAGGCAATCCTGCCTACTATAGCGAAGCTGAAATCCAATCACCAACCACAAATCTCGCTCTACGCATTGTCAAGGACATGGGCGATGATCTTAAGCTTGCCTGTCTGGACCCAGTGATTTTATTTGTTAACATGAACACGATGTTGGTTTATGGTGTCCTGTACCTTTGGTTTGAATTCTTCCCATTTGGTAAGTTATGCTCTGCTAGATTTATTTCGCCGCGTTATACTGATGGGTTAATCCAATAGTTTTTGACGGCATTTACCATTTCACTGCAATCCAGCAAGGCCGTGAGCTTCCCTCAGCGAACTTTTTGCACAAATACTGTGCTAACAATTCTTTTCTCCAGTTGCCTTCTTTGGTATCCTCGTTGGAGCAGCAGTTTCAGTGGTTGGATACATTCTGTGGTTATACTATTCATACCAGCCACGATTGGCGGATCCAAACATCGTTGTTGAGCCAGAGGCTCGCCTGGTACCTGGACAGATAGGAGCTCTTTGCATTCCGGTTTGTCTATTTATCTTTGCATGGACATCCCGAGAAAGGTAAGCCAGCCACTGGAGTCACTTGATTTCAGCAGGAGGAATTCTAACCTCCTAAACACAGCGTACACTGGATCGCCCCGATAATTGGAACAGCATTCTTTGCACCAGGCTTCTACCTCATGTTTCAATCCGTCCTTAACTACCTAGGCGAATCCTATCCGCGCCATGCGGCAAGTGTGTTTGCCGGTAACACCTTCTTCCGAAGCTCTTTTGGAGGAGCACTGCCGCTGGCTGCACCACGCATGTTGAAATCACTTGGAATTGGATGGGCCTCGAGCACGCTTGGGTTCATCTCAATTGCCATGGTGCCCTTACCTTTTATTTTGCAACGGGTGAGTTTGTCGCCACGACTGCATCCGATATATAGTTATTTGCTAACCTGTCTAAAATAGTATGGCAAGAAACTGCGTTCTTGGAGCCGATTTGCGAACTGAGAAACACATTTCTAGGCTTGCTTCATATTGGCTTGCCCTATATGCCACGGTCTCACTTTCTCTGTGCTACATACCGCCATTTCAAACCTGTGGTAAATCAAAGTCGGCACGGCTTTTCTTGAAGACGATCTCGGCGCTTGATGTCTTCCCTTTCAAGATTGAAGCCGTCTTGCGTCCACGATCCCCTAAATTTTACATTTCCCCATAAATTTTACATTCCCCCAAAAGCTCTATCGCTTGCTTGTTTCTTTTTGTATAATCAATTTAATAGACTCATTGGTATTTGTTTACTACACTGCCAGCTCCATTCGGTGGTAACAATACTGTTATATCATGCTACAGCTTGCCTAGTAGACAACATGCTTTACGCTGCAAACGGACAGCTATACGAACCTAAACAAGAACGGAGGAATCTTTACGCGCAGGGGGAAGGTGCGAAAAACTTTGATTTAGGTAGCAGGCATTCCAGGCTCGCTAGTCTGGAAATCAGGATCCTCCTCAATGCTTACACCGGCATCCTTCAGTAGATTAGGGAACCATCTTAGCATTCGGTCGCGGAAGACCTCGTACCCGGCTCCCTTCCGTAGAACCTTCATGTTCTCTGCATCGAAATTCACGCCACCACGCCTGTACGCCTGCCATTTCTGTAAACCGTAATCCACCACCAAGTCTACCACGTCAATCACTCTTGACTCAATATCTTCAACACGGAATCGTTGTCCCTGGCCGGTCAGATTGGCCGAAGTTCCGAACATTAACATGCCCTCGGGGTCCTCATCGCAAAGGCGACCAAGTTCCCGTAGAAATGGACCTTCGGGAACTGCGATACTAACCGTATCACCCTTGGTAACCTGGGATAGCGTAGCGGGATCAAGGGTTGCCAAACGTGGGTGAAGGTTTTCAGTATCATATTTAGCAATGATCCCAACAATCATTGCCATATCTTCTGTCAGGACCCGTGTCATCTCAAACTTGGCCTCGGAGAGTACATGGATTTCGCGGTGTTGTTTGTATGTTCCGATTATACCTATGTTATGGCCTTCCCGACGGTTTTTTGCTGAGAAAATCCGCTGGATTCCAGCCTGTGTGCTTGTCAAGAGTGCGTAGCCAACATCGGTTGGGACAATGACAACACCACCACGTTTAAGTGTGTTATAGGTCTCTTTAGCATCGCGAGGGACGTTGGGTGCGGTACCCAGCTTGGGTATGTAGCTGGGAGCCATTGAAAATTAAAGAAGATTTGTAATTTTATGCTGGTCAAAGTAGAAATATATATAGCCAAGCTGTGATTATGCTCAATCCGTAAGGCACCAGTACAAAGGAGGGGAAGAGGAGAAAGCGGAGAATAAGAGAATGAGCGGGAACCAAAATAAACAGATCGTCATACATCGTCTGATCCACACACAAGGTCCATCACTGTCATCATGACACAAGCGCCTCGGAAGTCCAATCCGGACTCCCGCGGATTGGTCACATCGGAAGTCAGATTCGGAATTCCGATTATGGTCAAGTGGATTGGAGAAAGAGCCCCCCCGATAAGCTCTTCAGGTTGCAGAACTTCTTCAGCGAGGGCACGGAGTAGTACTTGATGCTTGCGAGGTAGATTTTATTCGAGTTATCAACTTATAAAATACTTGTACGCATTAAATGCTACCGTGATCTAGGAGTAGGTGTTATAAATTATGAAGAAATTAGGCAAATGAATTTACCAGTCCTTGACATCCAACAGGGCAGACACAAAATCGACAATCTCTCTAATGCCTTCATCGGCCATCTCACCAATAGGAAACAACGTGAAGCCGTGGAACGCGGCCGGGATAATCTTTAAGGATGTTTTATTCTCAGCCATCCCCCACTTCGTGGCCAAAAAGACAGAGTCATCAAGGAGTGGGTCCTCAGAGCCAACGAGGAACAAGGCGGGAGGTAAACCCTTCAGATCAGCATATAACGGCGATAGGTGAGGCTGTTTTCGGACATCTAGTGGAAACACGTCCTGCGGTAATGCTGTATCAATGAAGCGCGACGTGTCCTCATTATTGAGCACCAGACGGCGGGAGTAATTCTTTACAGAGGGGAGATATGTCAAGTCATAGATTCCATAAGAGGCCACCAAGCCCTTGATGCGACTCATGACATCTATTCCTCGGCGGCGAAGTTCCAGGGTAGCCCATACGCTGAGATAGGCACCAGCAGACTCACCACCAATGATGGTGAGTGGCCCTCCAAGTTTTTGTTCCCCGTCTAGCGCCAGAGCAAAGAACGCAGCATCAATGGCATCATCTAGGGGCGCAGGAAAAGGATCCTCGGGCGCTTTCCGATAGTTAACTGTCACGACCGTAAGAGAGAGGGTGTCGGCCAAATGACGAAGGTAACCATCATTCAAGCGGGCGGAGCTGATACAGAATCCACCTGCGAAGAGAACCTCGTTAGTTTATCTCCATAAGGGGACTGTTCGCATGAACTAACTTCCATGAAAGTGCAAGAATACACCTTTAGATACCTTTCCCTTGGGTATAAATTGCCTCAAAAGGATTGAATGATCGCCGTGGCTTGAAGGAAGAAAGAAATCAATGGCCTCCGAGTCAAAGATTGGCTTCCCGAACCCCGTCGTGTCATCAAGCTCTGCCCGTCTGTAGTCGGCAGGGCTGGGGTACTCGTACCATTGTCTGGTCTCACTATACCTGGCTTCCAGAGCTCGATTAAGCTCTTCACGCGCCGCTAGGACAGATGGCGAAACCTTGTTCGGGCAGATTGTGATGGACATTCTGATGTTGGATGAGATGTTTTCAAGCGTTATATGAGGTTTGGAAACAGCCGACCACCAGGCTCCTTATATATTCTTATTCAATGGCCACCAAGTGTGGTACTAGCTGGGAACTCCGAGAATAATTTCGAATCAAAGGTACTGTGTGGAGTATTGTGTAGGCCCGGGAAAATAATTATGGCTGTATCTCTCGTTGTTACGGATATAGCACTACGATTCGCAGTCCTGGACTATTGATAGATATTTTATCGGAAATTAGTTTACTACAAATCATTGTCTGGCGGCCTAGCCTCGGGCAGTCTGAGCAGCGTGCTTTCTTACCCCAGTGCACTGCGCGGAATTCCGGTCTCCCGAATCCGCTGTCTGGAGCGGCGAACTCCTCTGAGTTGTGATCCGGGCGACGTCCAGGCTAGGTAAGCTCCTGAAGAGGAAATTTTAGTCTGTCAATGAGGTGAAGGTCGATCTGGTACAGTGCGACACAAGGGAGTCCAGCCAAACAAATCAGGTCAAGGGATAATATATGCCATCTGGCGGGCGGTCCCAGACCTGAAAGCGAGAGGGATACACCTCCGCCTCTAATGGGTCCCCGGACATTGCGACAGCCCTGAACATGACAAAGCGGATGTCCTGGCCAAAGACGCGGCGGGTAGTGATGAGAACCATCCCTTCTACCGTCCTGTCACGCGAGAAACGGCAGCAATCCGGAAGCAAATTAGAACAGAACGGGAAGATACTTGGCAACAAAGCATGAAAGAGGGACACCTCCCTGGCAGATCTTAACGGAAGACAGGGGTCAAGAACACGCAGGCCAGGCCAAGATATTCGGTCTCTTTTAAACAGTCTGCGTGCGGAGAATGCGCGCAGGGAACTTCAGGACCAGGCGCAACAGTATCTTCACACCCTTCAACAAATCGGGACCAAGTGGATTCATCCTGGAGTCAATGACATCCTTTTCAAGGCCCGCTATTTTTATAAGGATTACAGGGATGCTTCCGCTGGGTGCTCCTATTTTGGAAGTGACGCACCTGAGCAAATCTGCGAATAGGCATTAGAGAAGGACTGCAACAAGCTGGATTGCGACCAAGGTCAACAAGTCCATGTCGCGAAAATGCGGAAGCCGTCCAGACCTTGATTTATATTGAACCCATTGCTTCCGCTAACACTGTCATGAAGTTTGGACAGCATTGAGATAAGATTGTTAAAAGAGAGAAGGTTAGTGGACTGTCTAACAAGAGTTCCTTTTTAAGCCAAATATCTTATCTCCCTAATAGATACAAGCAAGAACCATCACCTAATAATCCCTTTTGCAAAATCCGGGAGTCATCGTTATCGGATACTTCGGCATTAGAGCTATGCAATAGCTGAGTGTGCCGTTCGTCCAGGGTTTCTTCCTGCGACTCAAGCCAGGCGTTTATTTATGCCGTGTGGTCTGAGCCAAGCTTTCTGTCCAAAGGAAGCTGCCGGGTATCTTCGAATAATGCCCGACGTACTTCAAGTGCGGTTCGTCGTGCGGACCCCTGAACAAACCTTGCCGCTTGGCGATGAACCTCAGTCAACACCTCGTCTTGAAGGTTCCGGCCGTATCGTCGAATCAGGCGTCTAAGGCGCCTTTCGAGTCTATCTGGGCCAGCCCTGTTAATTGCATTTGGATACAGGAGATTCAATTCCGAATCTTCCAAAAGTAGGCCGGCCAGCTCAACGGCCGCTATTGATGTGGGTCGGGCCTGGGATGATTGCGACGACAAGGTTGACCCCGTTGAAAAGACGCTTTCGGTATCACTTTGATCACTGTCCATTGTCCGACTCCTGGGGATTGCCAACAATAACTCTTTTGTGTAAGCTGCTGCAGCTGCAGCGGCGTATCCCTGCCAGTTCTTATTCTTATGCGACTCTGCATACTCGCAGGTTCCTCGGATAATTAACGCAGGAAACGATCCCGTTAACCCTGTAGCTTCCATCTCTACACAGAATACAGCAAGATCTTCAGCAAGCCTATCGCGTGTAATAGCGTCCTTCAGCACATAGTTAGAGGACGCAATTGGCCCATAGTGCACAGCTGGTTCAGCGTGTGGCCGGGCGACACGCGACACTCTATGGGATTTGTCGCATGTATCACACGTGCCCAGACCATCAAAGTGCGTGTAAGCAGCGGCGAATAACCAGTCTTCTTCATCAGGATAAGAAAACGTGGATATGCGGTCAGGGGTTCCGTAGGTTATCGACGACAAATAACGTGCAAACGCCCTATGCCCGGTCTTATGATTCGCTTTTACATTCGCCAGAGCTGCGTCGACAGCCTGTGATGGTGACCCATCCACTTCCGCTCGGCGAACTTGTGCACAAACCTTGCCATCGAAATATCTCCCGAAATCAAGATCAATGTGACCGGTGCCCACCACAACGTCACCCAGGCGGATATCTGCGTTCCTCGTCGGTATACCCGCTCCAATGCCGACCGACAGGCCGAGCTGAATACAAGGAAAACAGCGCCTCAGTTCTGCAACCACTACATCAGGTGGTGGATCGCCGAAGCGGCGGGGGCACACAACAACAATGTTGTGGTTTTCAATGCTTCCACGGATGTATCGCATTTGGCGTCGAACCGTGGGGGCAACTGGTTATGGATCTCGTCCAGCATCGTCCGAGCAGCTGCCATCTCAATCGGCGGCGCACAGATCCACGCGACCGTGCAGTCGGCGTCGCCTTTGGGGACACCTTTTTTCATGAGATGAAGTTCAACGTGTCTGCACCACGAGGATCTTTTAGTTTCCTGTTCGCTTGACGTTCAGGGTGGTCGCTATCGTTCCTGGAATTGAAGAGTCAATATTCCGCGACGGCAGAGTGTGGAGGGGAAACTTGAATTTTGAGGGTGGCACCAGCAAGGCTGTTTTTGAGGCTGACTCGGATGAGGTCGGTGCGTTGGCACCACTCAACAACCCATCCAATCAATTGTGAGACAGCACCGCCAGCACTTCAGCGACTCGGACCTGTGCAGCATGATCTCGATGATGTAAATAGTGATTTGCATGACTATGGTCACGCTTGGTAGAAACCAGGGTGATCCTTCCGGAGGTTACAACACTCGGCAAAGGTCCAGTACTGCTTCCCTAAGCGTCCGAGGACTGGATACCGAGCAATTGCGTTGCCCATAATACGTGAGAAACGATCGATTGCGGCTCATGCGGTTGAATACGAGGCGGCGTTTTCAGAGGGAAACGACAGTTGGGCCCAGCCCGTATTCGGCACCGCTCGTTGTTCTACATGGAATGTGAGCAGGGACACGATATCCGGAGGTCTACGACAAGATCATGGTCGCTGTCTGGTCACTAGTCCTCATTGTGTGTTAACTCGTGGGCAGAGTGTCAGCCTTGTAGTTAGAGACTGCTTGGTGGGTGATGGTACAACTGCGTAGCTTCCACTGGCGAGGGGAGCCTCCAACTGAACCGATCAGTGGTATTCCAGCTAGCAATAACATAACTAAACCCCAAGCTGAGGCTGGCTGCTTTCGACTCAAGAGCAGTTCATCCGGAGTTGGTCACTCGGTGTGTATCCTAAGCTAGCGGCATCAACGTCGAAGAATAACCTACAAACAGCCTAGACAATACTCACAGCACCAATAGACAACTACTACAAGTCAAAGACAAGTATGTTGTTTGAAAGACTCTTCACAGACCTCATTCTCACAGCGCCCGAGGAAGCACGTCCGACACCAGTCGTTGGAAGTCGACTCTATGCCACAAATAAAACACCAGGCAGGACGAGTACTATTCGTGTCCGCCAGAAGAGACAAGGTCGCGCGATGCTGCTTGCTCAGGGGACCAAAGACGTAAGCCTCCAAGACTTGTCGGTTGGCATAGGGAGCATCCAGCTTCGGTAGCCAACGCGAGTATTGGCAACGACGCCGAGTGCTTGCCACGATGTTCATGCGCATTGTTGTCTCCTTGTCGACTACTATGATAGCCCCTAGGCCGTACACTTCCTCGCCGGGGTGATAGCCTTGGATAATGTCGCATATAGTCTCTCCAATCTCCAGACTGCGGTTTGGCCACTCTTCATCGCGGGCAGTGTACAAGATGCCCAGTGCGTCGAGCAGCACCGGCATGGTGACTGGTCGGCTTACCAGCGGACGCCAGTACATGATGGTTTGATATCTATCGTCTGAGTCGACAAATCCCAAACCGCGGGTCATTGGACTTTCGAAGTTGATCGCGATGCCACTAACACCGAGTCCTTTACCGAAAGAGACCAGATCCAGTCCTTCTTTGCCATATTCATCCCGCTGGAAACAAAACGGGGCACCACACCGAATGGCCGTCAATGCTTCGTCCACAATCAGCCACAGCTTCTTTTGGCACAGCATTTCTTGAGCATTTTGAAGCGTTCGGGGGTGAGAACTGCGCCGTTCTCCGTGCTGACCATGTCGATAACTACCGCGATGCAGCCTCGTCTTTTTGCTTCGGCGAGCGAGTCGCAGAGAGCGTCGTGGGAGTCACTGATCTGAATCACAGTCGGCTGCAGGCCACTGGCGATAATCTGAACCTCCCATTCCTTTGAGGCGTGAGCCTATCGGTGGAAGGAATGTCAGTCAAGCTTTTGGTATTTCCGACCGAGCATACCAAAGGCCCAAATGCCGCCCCGTAGATCCCCTGGACTGCCGCGAATCTGGGGTTCTTGACGTGCGACTCGTTCCAGCCCAAATACCCGAGAACATACTCCTGGGTCTTCTTGCCCTGCTCGGTCGCCAATGCACTGGGCGCCAAGTCGGGGGTTGTCAAGACGAGTGGGCTGGTGGCGCAGGTGTTGAGGATCAGGCTCGCGACGGTGGTGGGAGAGAGGGCGTCGCTGACGTGGGCATGCAAGGAGATGGGATAGTAGCCACAAAAGAAGGCTGCAAACGTCTGGGTGTACGTGCGGAGGAGATCATGGTACCTTGTCTCGACTAGAGCCGGATTCTGAAAATACTCCTGCCACCACTGGCGAACAGCTTTGTCCTTGGCCGTGGTCTCGCCGGAATAGATGCATCCCCACGAGTTGTGGAAGTCGTGGTTGGGCAGTGGTTTGGCCATCTCGGCTTGATCTTCCGAGTTGGCAGAGTCGCCATTAGCGTCAGATTCGTGTATTATGGTGGTGTGTTGACATGGGGGGTGCGGTGGGAAGTGGGAATGTGTCTGCGAGAAGGAGCGATCGAGAGCGATCCTCCGATCCTCCAAGACTGTTCAGCTTCTGCAGCCTGTCGTCTTCCCCATCATGATTGGAACAAATCGCTGATGTTCACGAGGGCTGTCAGCCCGCTCTCGATCAGCGTGCGTGCAGCCAAGGAATGTGACGCAGTACAAGCGCGTACATCCTCGCTCAATTGCGAACTGATGCCTCACTTCTGGGCAGCACATTACCCTCATTTGGCGCTGGCCTTGTTTTCAGCTAGCCAGAAAAGCGACAAACCCACTCAAGTGCGATGAGCCAACCCCGTGTTCGAGCTGGATCTGCACGAACACTGCAGGCATTTCCTTCAACCCAGCGTTCGTGGATCCTGCAGATCCGATTCGCCCAGACGCACGTCCCCCTCTTGCGCAATCATCGAGTCCTTGCAGATGTTTGCTTTTGCTTGTTCCTCTCCCTGCCATTAGTGGCCAGCTGCCAGGTTCGCCCCGTAGCACGGGGTGGCTGGCGTCCCCCAACCAGTGATCAATCCTCCTTTGCTATTCTCCGTCTAAATGATTCGACAGGAGATTTGGCCTCTTTTGCAAGATCGGTGCGATCGCTCGACAATCCTCCGTGTCGTCAGAGCAGTGAAGCCTGCAAGCAAGACATGCAGTGTCACTTCCTGCTGCTTCAGGCGGGGAAGGCGCGATGATGGCGCACCTGCTGCACTGTGCCTGTCCTCGTCACCCCCTCCCACTTCTCGGTTCCGGTCATTAAAATCCCCCGAGCCTCAAGCTGTAGTGACTCGATCATCTTATCGCCGAGTTCTAGACCTAGAGTATCTTATTCTTATCTCTCGATGTCTCCTGCTGTGGTGGATATCGCGTCGCAGGAGGAGTGCGTCCCGCCATGTCTCTTCCCTGCCTCGAGCTTCGCCCAGAATGAGGATCGCACTGCTGGAATTAGCACGGAGGAATTGGTTATCGAAAAGGACCTGAGCGCCCTGCGCTCGACTCTGACTGACAATCTGCTCGACCTGCCAACTACTCTTCAAACAGCCTGGGCCCTCACACTACGCTGCTTCGTCCCTTCGGATATCCTCTGCTTTGCATACAAGGGCGAGGATGCTGTTGATTCTGCAGAGAGCGAGACTCCCCATCTTGTCATCGGCCGCGTAGACAATACCGAGACCCTTGCGGTGTGTCTTCAGCGCTTTAGCGAACGATCATTGAGCCCTACCCTTGGTGCGCCATCAGGATACGAAATCAACCTCGTCGCCGAAGAGCCATCGCGTGAGCTCTGCAATACCAGCCTACTCTTCCAGGGGTTGAAGCCATCTTCAATCGAGTTGGATGCGCAAACCGACCTCTCCATCGGTGTTTTCCAGCCGTCAAGCAATGGACTCTCTGCACGTATTGCCTTCCGCCGCGATGTCATCTCGACCTCAATTGCAACCAGTGTCCTCCATACTTTTAGCCACGTTGTATCGCAGATCCTCACCGGTCCTCACAATCGCGAAGCCGACCTGTGTTCTGGTCTGGACAAAGGCGCAATCCAACTCCTAACGCAGACCGTCTCTCCTGCCCAAGACCGGTGTCTGCACGAGCTGATCCTCGATCAATGCAGGGCCCATCCCGAGCGCATGGCCGTTCGCTCGTGGGACGGAGACCTGACTTATGGCGAGCTGGATGATCTCTCCCTCCGTCTGGCTCATCACCTCGTCCAGCTCGGAGTCGGTCCTGAAAAGTTTGTCCTCAGCTGTTTCGAGAAGTCCACATGGGCCATTGTGGCTCGACTGGCCATCTTGCGTGCTGGTGGTGCTTACATCTCCATCTTTGCAACGAATCCGCCCGTCTTTCTGGACTCGGTCGTCCGTCGTACGAATCCTCAGGTCCTGCTCAGTGAAGCCAAGTTCGCCAGTCGCTTCCAGCATCTTGTGCCCAATTTCGTCAGCTTCACCCCGGAATGGCTGCGCAGTTTGCCTTCAGGCAACAAGAGCACGCCCTGCGAGTCCGTACGATCTGACAACGCGTGTCTCGTTCTCTTCACCTCGGGCAGCACCGGCCAGCCAAAGGGCATCATCCAGGTCCACCAATCCTATGGAACAGCCATCAAAGACTACGCACAAAACTTCCGACTTGGCTCAGACACGCGGTACCTCCATTTCGATGACTACGCCTTTGATATCAGCAATCTCGAGTTCCTTGTTCCCCTGATTCTTGGCGGATGCTGCTGTGTGCCTCCTCCCATGAAGACCGCCGAAGACCTCGCTGCAGCCATCAACACTCTGGACGCAAACATCACGTTCCTTACGCCCACAGTCGCAATCAAGCTTGACCCGGCTGATGTCCCTGGCCTAAAAACAATCTGTGTAGGGGGCGAACCCCTCCCGAAAGAGCTGATCCGGAAATGGGAAACAAGCACTACACGCCTCGTTAACCAATTCGGTATGGGAGAAGTCGCCATCTGCTGCGCTTACAACGACAACATCCAGCTCGAGCGAGGAGCCACCATTGGTCGTCCAGCGACTGGGGCGATCTGGATAGTGGACGCTTCGACGCCCGAACGACTGCTTCCCCTCGGCGCCGTCGGCGAACTCGTCATTGAAGGACCCCATCTCTCCCGTCGTTATCTCGATAACACCGCGATATCACGAACGGCTGCTGGTTTCCTTCAAAAGACCCCTCGCTGGATGAGCGAACTGCACCCGTCACGCAGCACAGCTCGCATGTACCGCTCCGGCGACCTGGGCCGTCTCAACCACGACGGGACAATCGACTACATCGGTCGAAAAGATACGATTCTGAAGCTGGACGGTTGCCGTATTGACGCTGTCGAGGTCGAGCACCAGGCCCGAAAATGCCTCTCCCCTCGCGACGCGATCGTCATCGACCTCTTTGGCGCAATCGATGGCCACGAAGATCCCCGCTTGACTGCCCTGCTCTACCTCGACGATCACCCTCTGAGCATTGATCCCATCGCCAACGGCGAACCAATCATTATAGACGCAGCGGACGACCATCTGGCTCAAGAAAAGGTCGATATCATCCAACATAATATCGCCCAGGTCCTTCCAACATACATGGTCCCGACGGTCTTCCTCCTCATGTCCTGGTTCCCGCGTACAGCATCGAAAAAGACCGACCGCAAGAAAATCCGACATGTCGGGCAAAAGTACTACATGGCCGAGCGCGACAAGCGGAGTAAATCGCCCTACTACGCTATGCAGGCGCAACAACTACCCAAGTGAACCCCTTACCTACATTAGCTAGCTCCTACTATCTAGGATCCTTAGACTATCTAGTCTAGATAGATCGATCACTTGTTCTTGACCCGAAGGATTCAGGATTGGCGAACCTACCCCTCACCAACGTAACACACATCCAAGCATTATTGGTACACACGTATATGCAACCCCTCACCCTCAGCGCAGTACAAACAAACAAAGCAAGTGGCTTGCTGAGGAACCCCTCTCCACCCCTGACACTTCCTAGGCACCCGCCAAGCCATCAAGAGTCCAGACCCTTGCCTTTCTCAGCACGGTTCGTCCGCTCGATCCCGAATTGCCCTAGCGCTTCCCTGACAGGTTTATCTCGCCATGCAGCTAATCATCCTCCCGCTCGTAAGTGGTTCTCCAGCCAATTGAATGACAGGGCATCTACCCCTCATCTGCAGCTTCCCTCGAACTGTCAGATTCCGAGATTCAATCGCTCGAACAATCATCCATGTAACTCGGTCAGTGCGTGCATAGGTCGAATACGAACCTCCGTGGGGTGCAACACGAGACAGCCGAGAAACGCTCACGCTGGCATCCACACCACCATGAGAGGAAACATATTGAACGTAGCAGATTCCTCATTCATGCAATGAGGGGGCTAGTCCAGCGCAAAAAGCCCTACAGAGAGCCCTCTTGAAGCCACCCAAGCTGTCACAAAACCTCCCCCCAACGCCCCGGCCCCGGCAGCCGACCGACCAACCCTCCTTCAACCCCTCACCTCACTTCCCGCTGCGCAAGAGCTCTTTCATTCTATCAGTTGCATGTATAGCTCCTGGTAACTCTCAGTGTCGATACCATCGGACGATCGGGACATGAATCCCGGGACGACCAGGCACCCAATCAGATTCGTGTTTCCGGCTCAGTTTCGATGGCCATGGCTCAGCGCGAACACGCAACTCGTCATTGGACCCCGAGTCGAATCCTGGGTACCACACAAACAGTCAACGGAAGACCTGGGGAGGTGGTGGCGGCGAGCTGGCTGGCAACTGAATCGGGCGTGTTATTGGCTTCGAATATTGATACAACGACAGGGGTTCCTTACTAGTTGTAGCACTCTTGTTACGTACGTACAGCGTCTCAGAAGCTGCGGAGTGACTGAGTCAAAGAGGCGGGGTTGGGGGGTAAATTGGTGATGGATGCCCGGAGTAATGTACAAGGACGAGAGAGGATACCAGTACGGTGTAGTAGGTTTGATATGGCAAAGTGTCATTTTCGGCAGGTGCTGTCCTGCGCTCCAACTACAGTTCTCTTAAGCTAAGCACGGGAAGTAGGTTCCCAGTTCAGTGCTAGGAAACGGCGATTCGCATAAGACGCGTGGAAATCATATTTGTGCTGAGTACATGCCAAATTGCCAACGTCGTACTTCGCATCATGTCCAGAGTATTCAATTGTCTTCAACACACACTCACCGACGAACCTCCGTGCTCCTTCGTTTTGCATCTTTGGCTCATGGAGTCGTCTTCTTCCGTATCACGGGCTCATGGTGTAGTTTTTTGCTCAACTAGAGAGGCAGGTTAGCGAGGACCATGCGCGGAGGCGGATCACATACCCAATCATCGAGACCCGCGTCGTTGTCCTTGAATTCAGACAGTCGAGAATCGGTATTTTCTATCATCGCTTGATTCAGTATGGCCATCGCATCGGGGAGAAGGGAGGCAGGATTATTAGGAGACAACTTTACCTGTGCTGAAGTAAACGAGCTTTTTCGCCGCCGAGTCACTATCAAACGTTTGGATCCACTTAACCGCCTCAGGCGCGTTCCCTATCTGGCTGAGATCATACTGCACCGCTATATCACCGTCAGCAAACAGCCGCATCCTGCAGTCGGAATGTATCTACCGGCTGGGAGGTAGCCCTTCTTCGTGAGCTCTCCCTTGCATTTCATGATCGTTTTGCGGAATGTTCCTTCGTCTTCTTTCGACGGCATTCCGTCGGTAACAATCAAGATCATAAGAGGACGGGGCAAGACTCCGGTGGAGTTGAGATTATCGTAAACCATCGGTTGGAGAATCTTCTTCTCGAGGTTTGTCCCGAGCTCTGTCCAGCCCTCGGGGGTGAATTGCATCCTCTGCGAAACCGCGGCTTCACGGAGGTCGTTGGCCGTCGAATCATCCTTGTTGATGAATCGCAGGTGAACGCCGCTGGAAATGTTCGTATCAGGCACAAGGGCTGTGGCAAGTCTGGTAAGCCGTGTGACCATTATCTTTGCACGGTCCATTCGGCCATCCTCTGCCATGGAACCGCTGTCATCTGTTACTCTGTTAGAGATCGAGAGAATAAAGACGAATAGAGTTGATCGACCTACCAATGTACAAAACAGTCTGGTACAATGCCGCCTTGGCCAGTCTCATAATCATAGGAGGTGAGCTAAGGTGATTCGTCTGATCCTTTCGCAGCGTGGCAGCGAGCTGGGCCACCTGCTGAACGTAAGGATCATTTGGTGGGAAGAAATCTTCTAGACCGTTGCTCTGGATGATGTTGCCGATATTGTGCTGGAACTCTTCAACAGTTTGCGGGTCGTCGATATCCTATGCTACATGAGTAAAAAGCGGTGGCCATGGGCAACATCACTCACTGTCCCTGGGGGAGGTTTCGCGCCAGGCGGCGTCGGATTAGCCTGGTTGTATGCGGAACGAATAACATTCTGGATAATGTCTTTCACTCCCGGCCACTTGTCGGCATACGCCAGAGCAAACATGACAGCGCTGACAAGCAGTTGGGCCAACGCAGAGCCGATTCCACCCTGTGGGGCTTTCGGGTTGAGGGCATTCTTTATGGCCGGATTTGTCGTCTGGTCTGCGAGTGCAACAGCAGTTTCACCTCGGTCGTTAGTCTTTGTCAATGATGCACCGGCCTCGGTCAACAGGCGTACGACCTCAGGGTCCCTTCCCTGAGTAATGGCGGCCATCAGCGGCGTCTCATTGTTCCAATCCGGGCTGGAAGCATCAATCTGTGGTTTCGGATCCGCACCTAGAAGAAGCTCAACAACTCGTGGGCGGTTCTGTTTTGCATTTGCAGCGAGGTAGAGAGGCGTGCGCCCATCGCGAACTGGCTTGCCGGCTTGCGCTCCATTCTGGAGGAGGAGCTTCACGGCGCTGGGGTGGCCATTCTTGACGGCAAGTGCGAGGGGGGTAAATCCGCTACTGTCTTCGGCGTCTATTTCGACCAACGCGAGATACTTGGTCAAGGAGGCTCGAGTGAGCGTTCCAGCTTGCGAATCGCCGTGGAGGGTCATCGTGCGGTGGTGCACTCGGCAGGTCTTCAGTAAGTCGGCAGCGTAGAAATGTGTATCGTCTCAATCAACAGAAAGCAGAAGCAAGAGGAGGGACTTTGGTAGACAATGGCTCTATCGAGGCGTAACTCGCGGTTTTATGCTCATTCCCGCCATATCCGTACAATCTTTGAGCATCCAACGCCTGTCATTTCGGTATTGAGACGTATTGTCATCACACTGTAAGACCACTGAAATGAAGTCTGGTGATGCGCAACCTGCATCGCTCTAGATCGAAAGAAAATCCAAGTGTTTCAGGCAGCCCCATTATTGCAACGTTGCCCCGCGAAGACAACGCTGCAGACAAGCTGCAGATCGTCGGACCCAGCGGGAAACTCGTGTCCGATCGGTGGCTGGCTGATTCTCCGAGAAAGACAAAGAGCTGTCACTCGCATGGCGCGGGGTTTGGCGTTCAGCTTTGGTCAAGTGGTGTCCGGATCCTGGACAGGGGTTCATGCAGCCACAGACGCTTTGGGCACGAGCAGGGGTGCAGTTGGCCGTATGGTATTGTATGGCGTAGCTGTGATCTGGAGCCAGTGTGATCAAGCTCGAGGGGGTTATCTACCCATCCTGCTTGACTCTTGACATCTTCGTCGGCATTCAGTGATTCTTCCTTGCTGAAGGTCAAGTTGGGATTGTTCTGACTCTCGCGCGCAGCGGTGTAGTTGGAAACTTCGTTCCGCTCTCGACACCATGGTGTACAAATACTACCCGATAACAGGAATAGCTGCAGGAAAGGGTCCCAATGGCGAGGTTCCCCAGCGGCAGGAAATCGACGCCTGGAGCTCCAAGCCCGAGAACAGGACGCAGGTGGTTCTGTTTGTCAAGGCGTTGAAGCGCTTGCAAGAGGTCCCACCGGAAAACCGTGACTCGTTCTTCCAGATCGCAGGTATGTTCTCAAGCATTGCAGCGCACATGGGGCCAGGCGACTAAGGATGGACTAGGGATCCATGGCATGCCATTTACCTCATGGGATGAGCCGCATGTCACGCTGGAGGAGGCCGACAAGAAAGGCTACTGTACTCATGCGAACTATCTGTTTCCGTCGTGGCATCGACCTTATTTGCTACTTTACGAGGTGAGCATCGATAGGTTTCGACGCATTCTACGCTGACCACAAGTACAGCAAAGAATATACGAAATCATGGTGGACGAGATTATCCCAAGCTATCCGGAGAAGGACAGGGCGCCTCTTCGCGCTGCGGCCGACACCTGGAGGCTCCCCTATTGGGATTGGGCCGTGAATCCCAAGGTGCCGTGGCTGGCAGCAGAGCCTGAGCTCCAGGTGTCGCTTCTTGGGAAATTGGAAACACTGCAGAACCCTCTGTATCAGTTTCGCATGCCCGATGGTAAGGCAATGGAAGCTCATGGCGTTGGAGACGTCAAGGCCATGGGGGAAGAGACTGTATACTCGGTAAGCTGCTCTTTGCCTCGCATTTGCCAGGTTTCTCACTGACTGCGGGCTTAGTATGGAAAATGCCTGGCAACCAGCCGGTGCCCGACGGAGGAGCAAGCCCAGGCCGACAGCAAAGACTGGATCCAAGGAGTTGTCAATAACGAAGGGGTTGAAAAATTCATGGTTCTGCACAGCGCAGTCGATGGGAAAAACTATGGTGCAGCCGCAGAGTTAGTGTACCGTCTGCTCACCTACCCCATTGACTATCAGGAATTTGCAACGACGGCGGTCGACAAGACAGAACCAAAGATTTCAGCCGACGTCAACATCGAGTTCATCCATAACAACATTCACTGGTGGGCAGGAGGCGACGGAGGCCACATGTCGCAAATTCCGGTCGCGACATTTGACCCGATTTTCTGGCTTCATCACTGGTGAGCAAAGTCCGTTCTAGAACCGACCGTGGCTGACAAGAACAGCAATATCGATCGAATCTTCGCCATGTGGCAGGAGTTGAACCCAGACAAATTCTTCACAGAAGGTTATCAGGGAGATTTTGACCAGAAGGTGATCGGTCTACCGCAGACGGTCACACCAACAACGCCGCTTCGACCGTTTCATAAGGATACGGAAGGCAATTACTGGAATTCGGAAGAGGTTCGCGACTTTCGAGCCCTCGGATATACCTATCCTGACCTAGACCCCGTGAAACCCGGATCCCAAGCCGGCGTGGCCTTCGACGCCGATGCTTATAAAACCAGGCTGTTTGAAGGTATCACGAAGAAGTACGGTGTTTCCCGTCTGGAGGCCCTTACCCAACTGGAACTCGCGAAGAACGGAGTTGGGAAGCCGCTAGTGGAAGGTATGCGCGAGGTTGACGGAGGTGTTGCTGGGAACGATTTTGCCATCAGTATCCGTTACTCCAAGTAGGTCGAGCATTCTCGCGACAGGTCCAACGCTAACCGTGCCAGGTTCGCTTTCGGTGGACGGCCTTTCAATATCGAGATCTACCTGGAGCCTGCAGATGGCAGTGGCCGCCATTTCACGCCCGACGAATACGTGACCAACGTGTACAACTTCAGTACACCAGGAACGGTAAACGGGCAGGAAGTTTGCAGCAATTGCACGGACTTGCAGCAACGCGACGTTCGACTGACCGCATATGTTCCCATCACACCGATCTTGAACCGCTTGATCCTCGAGGACCGGTTGGCATCTTTGAAGAAAGACGACGTTGAAGCCGTTTTGAAGCGACTTTATTGGCAGGTGACGATGGTAAGGCAATTTGATCACTTCTCGATATCTTTAGCCTGGGCTGACAATCAACAGGCTGGTCGCCCAGTCCCGGAAGATCAGTGGACAGCATTGAACCTGCAGGTCCTTGTGTCCATGGCAGAGGTGTCTCACAGCAAGGATCCGCAAAAGCCCTCGAAGCCGGATGCGGAGCCAGAGGTTCTGCCGAACGTCGGGCAGCCAGATCCCCCGCAGCCATTGCAACCGCCACAACCTCCTCAGCAGCCAGATCCGCCTCAAGAGCCCGAACCTCCACAGCAGCCAGAGCCTCCGCAGCCTCCGCAACAGCCGGAACCTCCCAAAGCGTAAGTACACCATGAAAGCCATTCACAACGCGGCTAACCCTTCACAGACCCGGTGTAACAGCTGGAGAATTCTTGAAGCTAGAGCAGGAGGTAGGAGTCGGCGGATCCATCGTCGTCGAGTCGCAAACCTTCGACTTGACCGAGCCGGCACGGAGGGATCTGAATCGTGTCGTGTTCATCAGCTTCGACGACAGCGCAGAGGAATTGGATGACGATAATTTCGACGGCGTTGCTAGCGTAAACATTGTCAGAAAGCTCCGCGAAATCCAAATCCAAACAAAGCCCGCAAACGAAGGCTGGGTCACTCATGCACTCATACCATTCCCGAGCTGGCTGCAGGCACCAAGTCTCAAGATTCAGGTTGACGTCAAGGAGGGCACTTATGAGATATACCTGAACGGCAACCATCTCTACTCTCTTGCAAAGCAATTTGGCAATAAGGGCATCACACACGTTCAGTATGAGGCTGAGATAGACCCACCAGCTCTCGCCGGAGAATTGAGTGTGACTAGGCTCTAGGGTTGAGGGGAAGCCGCGGTGCTTTGTTGACAAGTCTTTCAGGGTAGCTATCAATCAATGTAATGACTAAAACTGAGACCATATTGTGCTAATCTGCCATGTGTGGAGTAACCTGTCAAGAACTTGAGCGAGGGGGACGAACTGACACCGTCCGTGGACATGAGCAGCAAGTTGCAACGCGAAGAGCGCGTCTTGACCGCCACAACAACGCCTTCCCTCTTTCGTCTATCAGGTGACTTGGATACTGATGGCCTCAGGCAGCAAGGCTTTGAGCGATAAACAAGTCAAAGCTTGCGAGTTCTCTTACTTTGTGCATCGAAGCAACCTTCATAGAAGATGTAGGGGTATCAAATAGTTCAATAATTGGGGATATGTTTAGCTTTCCGCGCAGATTTTAGCCTAACCAGGCGTTGACGTCTTGCCGTGCTAACACTATATACTTTATCAAATCCACCTAACGCGACAAACGATCTTGCTCAAGAAGAACAAGGTTTGTTTTTAGACGATGTATCACCTACTACATAATAGGATGAGCTGATACTGAGTGTTCTAAGCTCGATTAATACATGTATTACTAGTTAGTAGTACGGAGTAGCAGTAGGATGATCCACCCCGCAGATCTCAGCGACGGAAGCAGCGCTTCACTCCCGAGATTCTCCTGTCCCAAGCTCAAAGACACCACGCTCTGAAGATCGGGCGCTGAGAAATTCCTCGCAGCTAGGGACGGAAATTCTATGACTCTGATGTAACCAAAGATCTCGCAGATTCATGGTCGGAATCTGGGGTGTCGACGCATCGTCCCACCAGGCGATGCGGATGGAGGTGATGTTTGCAATGCCAGTGAGGATAAAAGAACCATTATACGCGCCGTTAATCTATATTGTACCGTCTAGGATTAAGCAGTTGTTGGAAATGCTGGCTAGGTCGTCCTGGCTCGCGACGTAAAAGTGGCCATCGCATTCTTGCGCAAAGGTGGCTGGTAGACGTTCGATGAACCTTTGGTCCGGGCTAGTTTAGAGCTACACATACAAAGTCGCAATGACAAAGTTACAAGACCTGCGCTCACCGCGATTATTACAGGAAACCGCATCTTCATCAGTCTTTCCGCTGTGGGACACGAGAACGTAGCAATGAAAACTCTGGAAGCAGGAGCAGCAGGGCCAAGAGGGAGGGTTAGGTGGCTGGCTCGCGCCCAGCTCTGCAGATTCAGCTGGAATCCGAAATCATTGCGAGTGGTCGGGGGCTCAAGGCCGGGCAATTTGGGTTCTGGATAACCAGTTATGACTTGGCAAGGCTGGTTGACTGCTTTGAGATCTTCGCCGCAAGGCTTTGGAGCACCTTGTCTACAAATATATCTCGTTTATCCAGCTCTCATATACCATTATGAGCACATTGCAATCGAAAACACAGCCCATATCCTAAAACAGCAGTCTACACCAATAAAACATCATAATATACAATCAACCCCCCATCCCCGCCCACTCAAAGCTTCGCCTCATCGGCCAACCCCTTGGCAATTCCCTGCGCAATTGTCGGATCAACCCTCCCAAAAAGCGCCACAACCGCTTTACACAACCCGTCCTGCACACCAGAGAGCGAGTCCACCACATTAACGACAAAAAGCCTCCTCTCCGCCTCATCAAAGACCCTCGTCCACAACTCCCGCGGCTGTACAAAGTCCTCCTCGGTGACCGGAATCTCATTAAGGCCGAGAACGCCCCCCGAGCGCAGCCACTCCGTGTGCCGCACCTCTTGCACGGATTGGCTCCGTACACCGGGGCTGATGCTGCTGCGCACGTAGCTCGGGTCGCCGCCGTAGTTGTTTGTGATTGTGCCGGCGCCGTCGCGCGAGTACGGGTGGTAGATTGCGCATCTGGCGCGGTTCGGGGGGAGTTGGGTGTAGTTTGCGCCGAGGCGGTAGCGCTGGGCGTCGGGGTAGGCGAACATGCGGGCTTGGAGCACTATACGTGGCAGAGGATTAGTAGGTGGGTTGGGTATGGGGTGGTGGAACAGTTGAGGGACGTACTTGGGTCTGGGGTTGCTGCGATCCCTGGGACCATGTTGGACGGGGAGAAGGCGGCCTGTTCGATTTCGGCAAAGTAGTTCTCGGGCTGGTACACGACTGTTAGTTTTCCGACACTCTCTGAGCCCCGAAGCAAGAAAAGGACACTCACATTCTTATTCAACGTCATCCTGCCCACCTCAACCAGCGGGAAATCCTTAAACGGCCACACCTTGGTAATATCAAACACAATTAACCCACTCTTCTCCGCCTGCTCGGGCGTCATGACCTGGATATACAACTTCCACGTCGGATAGTCGCCGCGCTGAATCGCATGCCACAGATCGGCGTTGTGGAAATCAGAGTTCAGCCCCGTGAGCTGCTGCGCTTCCTTGGGCGTGAAGTTGGCAACGCCCTTTTCGGGGCGGAAGTGGAACTTGCAGTAGTTGAAGGAGCCGTCGGGGGCGATGAGCTTGAAGGTGTGCACGCCGAAGCCGGTCAGTCGGCGGATTGAGGAGGGGAGGCCGCGCGAGCCGAAGAGGTGCATGAGGGAGTGCACGCTTTCCGGTTGGTTTGTGTGGAAGTCCCAGAACTAGACGTTTAGGGTTAGTGGTGTGGTATAAGAGAGGAAGGGCGCGAGCGTACCATGTTCATGTCAGGGCGGTTGGTCGCGGGGTTCTTCTTGTGGCTGCGGTTGAGGGAGGGAAAGCGAATGGGATCGCGGACGAAGAAAACGGGCTGCGATGGTTAGTTACGGTCAGCCAATCTGAGAGACTATGAAAGAAGAGACATACTATGTGGTTTCCAACAATATCATGGTTTCCTTCCTCGGTAAAGAACTTGACCGAGTATCCACGAACATCACGAACAGTATCGGCACTGCCCTTTTCACCTCCAGTGGTGCTCAGACGGAAGAGCAGAGGAGTCTTCTTGCCAACACCACTGAGGAACTTGGCTGTCGTCAGGTTAGAGATGTCGTTTGTAACCTCAAATTCACCCCAGGCGCCGGCGGCTTTGGCATGGACGACGCTGCAGATAATGAGCGATGGATTATTCAAGTCAGGAAGTTGACATACCGCTCGGGAATGCGCTCGCGGTTGAAGTGAGCAAGTGTTTCGAGGAGAGCAGTGTCGGCGAGGGTGACAAGGCCACCACCTCCAGCGGTAGGAAGCGTAATGCTAACGGCAGGGTCCACAACGGGTTGGCCTAGACAGAGTGGGTGGTTAGCGATAATTGTAGTGGCAGACTCGAGATGTCTTAAAGGATCTTACCCTCGGCCAATGTGAAGACAGGCTTTGACATGGCGATGGATTGATTTGCGTGAATTGAGCGGGGATGCGATGGAGTTATGTACCACCAGAATTTGGCGAGATACAGCCCTATTTATTCTACCAGGGGTGATCTATAGGCTACGAATGATGTCAATATCCATCTCGAGATAGCAGGCTGCCGAATAGCCGTGCGATGAATCATCATCACAGCTGAGGATATCTTGTGTCTTCCAAGGTTGGAGACGAGAAGAAGCAACAAAGCATAGAATAATGGCGCCCCCTCATGAGGGGAACGGCTGCAGCCCCTCAAATGCTTAGCCCACGAGTGACAAACCCAGACTAATCGATGCTGATTGGCCGAGTGTAACGTGGTGCTGACAGTGGGTGGAACGCCCGAGCAAACCCCGAACGACCGAGATCTCGCCGTGCTGGCCAAGTGGGGCCAACTCTTGTAAAGCAGCATAAGCACCCAGAATAAACTCAACCAGTGACGACATCGTGCTTCGTAGGGCATTTCCTTCTTGTCAGCATTTGAGCCGCTGCTGAGGTACACCGTCTTTTGTCCACCAATCACCTCCCCTGCCGCACTGCCGTGGTGCCCGCTGCCATATGCTCAGCATGAGGGGAAGGCAGATCTGCACTATGCGGCTAGGTTGCTGCATTCTGCCTTTGACTTTGTGCTGGGCAGTATTCCGCTGTGACCTCGAAGCCTTCATCGAGTATATATACCATCATGAAGTCGGCTGGAATAATCTTCTTCATCAGCATCAATCGCAAGCATCCAAACAAGCAACCATCTAATACTCCTTCCTCTACTCTTTTGTTTATTCTCTTCTAAGCACTCTAATCCCCAGTACACCAATCAACATGCCTGGCCCAATCTCCAACGGTTCGCAATTCGACTTCATCATCGTCGGCGGTGGCACTGCTGGCAACACCGTCGCCGGTCGTCTGGCTGAGAACCCCGACGTCAAGGTCCTGATCGTCGAAGCCGGTATCGCCAACCCCCAGGCCATCGACGAGATCACCACCCCCTCCATGGCCTTTGGCCTCCGCGGCAGCAGGTACGATTGGGCCTACAAGACCACCATGGTCAAGCGCGAAGACTACGAGCGTGTTGAGAAGCCCAACACCCGCGGCAAGGCCCTCGGTGGCAGTTCCTGCGCCAACTACTTCACCTGGATCCCTGGATCCAAAGCCACGTTCGACGACTGGGAGGAATTCGGCGGAAAGGACTGGACCTGGGACAACTGCGTCGAGTACCTCCGCAAGTGTGCAACCTACCACGACGACGAGAAGCTGTACCCCGCGGAGCTGTCCAAAATTGGGACCGGCGGTCCCCTGCAAATCTCCCACGCCGAGCTCCTCCCCGAGCTCAAGCCCTTCCGCGACGCCCTCACCGAGGCCTGGGTCTCCAAGGGTGAGCCTCTGACCGAGGACATTTACGAGGGTGAGATGCACGGCCTCACCCACTGCGTCGACACAATCTACCAAGGCCAGCGCCAGGGCAGCTTCCTCTTCGTCAAGAACAAGCCCAACATCACCATCCTCTCCAACCACCACTCCAAGAAGCTCCTCATCGACCCCGTCACAAAGACCTGCACGGGCGTCCTCGCAGTCAACCCCACCACCGGCGCCGAAATCTCCCTCATTGCCTCCCGCGAGGTCATCCTCTCCCAGGGCGTCTTCGAGACCCCCAAGCTCCTCATGCTCAGCGGCGTTGGCCCCGCCGTAGAACTGGCCAAGCACAACATTGACGTGGTCCTCGACTCCCCACACGTCGGCCAGCACCTCCTCGACCACCCCATCGTCCCCTTCGTTCTCCAGATCAAAGACGGCTACGGCCTCGACGCCCACCTCCTCCGCGCGGGCCCCAAAAACGACCAGGCCGTCGCAACTTTTGCCCGCGACAAGACCGGCCCCGTGGGCTCCGGCCTCCTCGAGCTCGTCGGCTTCCCGCGCATCGACGAGCGCCTCGAGAAATACCCCGCCTACCGCGAAGCCAAGGCCGCCAACGGCGGACTCGACCCCTTCGGTCCCGCAGGCCAGCCTCACTTCGAACTCGACTTTGTCGGCATGTTCAGCACAGCCTTCCAGTGGCACTACCCGACCCCGCCCTCGGGTAACTTCATGACCGTGATCGTCGATCTCCTCCGGCCCATCTCGCAGGGCGAAGTCACGCTCAACAGCGCCAACCCGCTCATCCAGCCAAACATCAACCTGAACTTCTTTGGCGATGACCTCGATATCCTGGCTATGCGCGAGGGTGTCCGCTGGACGTACGATGTCCTGACCAAGGGCAAGGGTTTCAAGGATATCGTCGTGGCCGAGTACCCCTGGACCATGCCCCTCGAGAGCGACGAGGAGATGAAGCGCGCTGTCCTTGATCGCAGCCAGACTGGGTTCCGTACGTTCTCCCCTGCTCACTTTCTACTCACCTACCGCCCCTGTCTCTTTGGACATGTTTGTACTGACCTGGTCCCGTCTAGACCCCTGCGGAACCGCCCGTCTCTCCAAGAGCATCCACCAGGGCGTCGTCGACGAGAAGCTGCGCGTGCACGGCATCCGCAACCTGCGCGTCGCCGACGCCTCGGTCATCCCTGTCATCCCCGACTGCCGCATCCAGAACTCGGTCTACATGATTGGTGAAAAGGTACGTCGCACCGAAGCATTCACACACTCTCTCTGGCGAATCTCTACAGGAGACTAATAGTTGCAATAGGGCGCCGACATCATCAAGGCCCAGTACAAGGATCTGTACGAGGCTAAGAATATCCCCTACTATGTCTCGAGCAAGTTGTAGATTATTCAATAGATAGGTGGCTCTGCTGTGCTTTGTCTAGCTTTGACTAGCTCTGGTTTGCCTTGATTGTGATGCGATGCAACTGATGCGATTGATGCGAATATGTACTATGATCTGTATTTATAGTTCGTTTGATGCGAGTTGTGCCCTTGTGATTTTCATTCGAGTTAGAAGCAAGCAGCAATGTTATACTTTTAGACTGGAATTACGATGAATACTTTGATTGAAATGTCAGTCAACTTCGGTTTAGAATCATACATATACCCCGTTATGCTTGAAGGAGCTCTGTTGACTGAGAGGTCTATCGCTAGCTAGCTACACAGCCGGTGCAGCGCCCTGAAGAGACGGCGAGAATAAGATAGATCCCATATAATCAATAAAATATAAGTTGAATGTATAGACACGAAAGGTAGTTCTAGTACTGTTTATGTGGTACATCGAATCGATTCAACCCAAACCCTTCACTTACCCTCACACAGTCACACCTCACAGCCTCACACACATTTAGAAGGGAATCCCCGAGTCAACACTCGGCCCCGTCTCGTTCTGCGCAGCGAGCTGCTCGTCCCAGGGCGTCAACGAGAGCGTATCATAAACCGGGTAATACAACGGACACCGGACATCCAGAACCTCGGACGGAATCGTCGTGAGAGCCTGCAGCCCCTCCTCATCAACACCGGGCCTCACCCCGTTCCCAAAGACCCCAATCGTCGGGACCTGGGGCCACCCGGGTCCAGCGGTGGGGTTCTTGGCAAAGTCTGCGTAGGCCGTTTGGAGGGCGTTGCTGAGCTCGGCTTGGAACGGCGTTGCGCCTTCGGCGCGGTATGTGCCGAAGAAGAAGGCGATTTCCGACGCGTGGTAGGCGCCCACTCCGGGCAGAAACTCGGTATTCGGGAAGGAGGCGTTGAAGTAGAACCGCCAGGAGTCGAGTCCCGCGCGCTTGGTGTCGTTTGCGTGGACGTGCGTGTTGCACTGCATCAGGAATTCCGTGGCGATGCGGCTGATGCGTGCGCCCTCGGTTAGGATCCCGGGTGTCCCGAGCGGGTAGGCTTTGATTATAAGGTCGGCAAAGTCGCCGAGGTTTATCGATGCGAGTGCTGCGCGCGTATCATTGAGGCCAATTACGAATGGGCTGGCTTCGTCGGCCGTTGTGCCGATTAACACGGGGACTCGTGCTGATTTCCCGGCGAGGCGGTCGAGCCGTGGGTTGTTGGCCCAGGTTACGCCGCCGTCGGGGAACCCGTTGAAGCTGATTGAGTTATTTGTGATGAGGTCGACGAGGTCTTGGGCCGGGTACTCCGATAGACAGTCGAATGCTGCATCTGGATTGGGGCAGCCGCCGAGTTCGGCGAGGGCCTTCCAGGCGGCGATATAGGCACCTGGGGTTTGAGGGCTTGCTGGAACGGAGATCTGGCTTGAGGTCATAATCGCTGCGTGGAAGGGGAGGGGGTTGGGAGGTGCGGTGAGCAGAGTATCGACAGTGGATGAACCGCCACTTTCGCCGACAATGGTCACACTACGGGGATCGCCGCCGAGGTATGCGATGTTCCGCTGAACCCAGTCTAGGGCCAGGCGAGTGTCATGGAGCCTATCGATATGTTAGACGATTTCTCAAGAACGTTACTATTCATCATTTGATCCGAAGACTTACGCAAGATTCCGCTCCTCAAGAGGAATGCTTTCATCAGCTGGAAAGCCAAACACATTCGTCCGATAGTTGATGCTAACAAGCACCACGTCTTGGTTCGCAACAACCTTTGAGCCGTCATAGAGCGGCAGCGAGTTTGCTCCGTTCTGCCAGCTGCCCCCATATATCCAAACGAGGACGGCCTTTGACCCGGCAGATGCGGTTGAGGGCGCGTATACATTGAGGTTCAGACAGTCCTCGCTCTCTCCATTGGGAACTACCCCCAGGCCAACTCCTTCATAGAACTGAGCGGTTGTCTCGCTAATCTGTTGGAAACATGCTGGGCCGTATTGCGAAGCGTCGCGGGGATTGGCCCAGGGCTTGACGGGTGCTGGCAGGCGAAAGCGCTCCGGTTTCTCGGCGAACGGGATACCGAGGAACTTGTTCACTGTGGCAGTTGCGGAGGGAAGGGCAATCTCAGTCGTTGTTCCGACAATCGCACCAGAGTCGATTATGGCAGTAGGACGGGAATTGTATGTGGGTGTGCACGCAGCAGCCGAGGCCACAGCGACAAAGGATAAAAGAGCGAGCATGGTGATGGTTGATAGGCACTGGCGAAAGACATAGCGAAACGTGCGGAGTGTCGCTTTATAATGTGCCCGTGAAGAAGCTGCAAGCCGTTTCCCATCATGCTATGGAAACCGCCTCTATTCATGGACCCATCGCAGGGCTGAGCAGTGTCCACTCTGTCCGGGGCCAGTCCGCTAGCGACTTGGCGTCTAACCTGGATTAGGCGGGATAGTGCGCTCTCTCCACTTGTGCTCTCCATCAAGTAAAATTGGGGCAGGTGAATTTCCGCCTGAGCCACCATTCATACCGCTTGGCAGTCATTTCCGAACATGGTTGTCGGACTCGATGACTTCATTTTGCGCTGCATTCGCCCCGTTACGGTACCGCGTCGTTGTCTCAGCCAATTCAACCTTTTCAGCCCCGTGCTGATCAACGGCAGAATTCCGCATCTTGCGATTCAGATTCTCGATTGTTGCTGGAATCTTTTCGGGGAGGCTCACTTGATTTTCTGGCCGAGTCCAGCTGTGCATTGAAGTATGCGGAAGGAGCTCCCTTAGTATATCTCACGGCTGGCCTGAATACAGGTAACACTGCAGCGAACCTCGGCACTGTGAATGCCTGGTAGATGTGTCAGCATTATCAATGTGTTTGTCATGCGATCGTGCAATGTCAAAATAACCCTCGTAAGCACCTAAATACTCCTGTTCCAACTAATCAAGAACCTCTGTGTCGGGTCAGTGCTCGACCACTACCATGAATCGAGATCTTGAGTTGCGGTCGAGCAATATGAACAGGTGCTTTGCCATGTCCAGAGCGAAAATAAGGTGGACATACGTGGGAAAATGTAACGTGCCAACTTGAGCGCTTCGTCGCACATCGCGGTGGTGCACTACTTTATCGTCTCTAGAAAACTGCGACTTCTTTGGTGAGCGACCTTGTTGAGAGAAACAGACACAATGGGACACCTAGAGTATGTACCATGGAGCCGCGCCCTTGCCTTTCCTAGCGGGGCAATTCATCATGGCCGTGCCTTCTTCAGGGGGGTGCAGATATATATCTGTCCAACGTGGAAGGGATGACCGAGCACGGAATGGCTAATCAGGCTTTCTTTTGGAAGCGAGTAGTCGAAGGCGGGGGCTCACCCGGTGCCAGCATAATCATGATACCAATATCTGTATTATTTTCAACAGCCGTACAGCGATGACTCCAATGCTTTGCAATTGCTTTGGTGGTGGCCGTCGCGTCGGCAAATGCAGCGAAAACAAAGCCGCAACGCCAAGACAAGTAAAGTCGACCAATCGGACATCGCCATTCGAAAGGCCGCGTCAATTGCTCCGAGGCCGAGGCGGCTGCGAGTGGACGGGGCTTTTCTCTTCCCCACCAGCATCAGTCTGGGGAGAGGGCCGAAGTTCTTCCCCAGATCATACGTTGGAGAGCCCATTTCCATGCACAAAAAAAAGCGGGAGATGCAAGTTGTGCGCCAGTCACCATATCTTGCTCAGATGCATCATCTCCCCCATCGCGTTGAAGCCTGCGGTCGGGTAAATAGCGGTAACACGGGAGAATTATCGCCAGTTGCGGGGGAGATTTCGTGGAGCTGTCGGGGTGGAGGGCAACTCTCCCCTCTCCGATTCTCATCTCCGAACGATCAAAGTGATTGATAACGCAGCGAACTGAGCAATGGAAGACGACAACGGGCCAGACTCATCCGGCTCTCCCGATAACGCGCCTCGGGGCCCGGAGGTCGGCCACGCATGCAACTCGTGCCGAAAGCGCAAACTCCGGTGCTCGAGGGAGCTGCCGGCCTGTCAGCACTGCCGGAAGTCTGCCTCCGAGTGTACCTATGAGACAAAGCGTGCTAAGCCGGGGATGAAGGCGGGTGCATTGGATAATATTCACCGAAGACTTGGTAGGCCCTTTCTTGCCTTGGCTGTGACCTGCTTGGCTCAGCTAACACGTGCTCCGCCTAGACGCGTTGGAACGTTCGGTTGGGAAGCAGCAGGCCACGATTGAGAATCTCGGGCCCGGAGGTACTCATCAGGAGGATGCTAGCGTGCAAAATATTCTTTCTGCTCTTGCAACTACCCTCCAGGGCCTCAGCAAGCAGTCGCCTTCCACCTCAGCTCACAGTGGACCTCCAGCCAAACGGCGTCGCCTCGATCATGATGACCATGGTGCATACTTGCTCTCTCGCGACCCACCTCTGCCAGATGACACCGTCCTGAGCCACGTGCTCGAGGCGTACTTTATTTATGTTCACCCTTGGACCCCCATCATCCACGAGGCTCGCTTTCGCAGACGGTTCGTTGACGATGGCGAACAGGAGAGGTTGCAACTCATCATACATTCCATGGTGCTCGTCGCGCATGGGTATGTTGAAGATGCCGACACCGCAGCGTCACTGGAGAAACAACCAAAGCAGTGGGAGGAGATTAGGGACTGGATTGTCTCTCAGGCGATGAAGCAGCCTTCTGTTGAGAACCTGCAGGCTCTAGTGATCATTGCCTCTAGTGATGTATGGTTGCCTCTTCGTTCGTCAAGATTCTTGCTAACTTTCTAGATCGGCAACGGTCAAGGATCCCAAGCGTGGCCGCTTGTCGGTTCGCTGTCCCGCATGGTCGAGTACCTCCAGCTGACCGTCGAGCATGACGAACCCGTGCACCACTTATTCTCGCAGCCGTACAAACTGCTGGCACCTCCAAAGGATTGGACGGAAGCCGAGGAGCGCCGCAGGATCTTTTGGAGTATCTTTGCTCTTGATCGATTCTGCTCTGTGAGCATGGGCTGGAACACTAGCTTAACGGCTGACGATGTCCGACGAAGGCTTCCATGTGACGGAATTACCTGGCGCAAAGAGAACCCCGTTGTGACTCCGTACTTTGGTATTTGGGACAAATCTGCCGGTCGCATTGGGAACCCCATCGCATTTCTCCCTACGCATCCCGTGTCGGTTCGGCCAACCCAGGACGAGGGAGAGACCCCTTCGGATGCTGGAACCTCGCCAGGTGGCGTCTCCACCGTCGACATGTCTACGGTTGGAGCCTATGCTTACTGCCTCGAAGCCACCGAATCTCTCAGCCGCGTCACGACATACTTCCTCCAGCAAAAGGTCAACCTGAACGACCAGAAAGAGTTTGGCGCCTGGCTCACCCGGTTCAAAGAGCTCGACCTCCGCCTCGTGCATTGGAAGATGCTCCTGCCACAGAAATGGACAGTCAACGTCACGCAGCAGTCCTTATCGAGAATGGACCCTAACCTGACTCTAGCTCATGTCACCCACAATGCGTCGATGATTCTGCTTCATCAACCTATTGCATTCCCTCTCCCCGAATGGCCGTACAGAAGCCGGCTACCCAGTACCTGCAGTATGGACACCTGCCAGTCCGCGGCAATCGAGGTTGCGTCTATCACCAACCACTATCTCAAGAGCTCTCTCACTACGTCTCCCCTAAGCAGTCAACTTGCATTTTGCGTGTTCATTGCCGCGCGAGCCCTACTCTTGTACTGGCAACACAGCGCGGACGAACAGGGAGTGGCGGCGGATTTTTGGGTGTTGATTCAAAGCCTTGACACAATGTCAACTCGCTGGGCGGGCGTCCATGGAGCTGTACCAGCCCAGAAGAACCTCCCTGCCAAGTATTCTGCGACTCTCGCTCAGCTACACCGTAGATGCTCCGAGGACCAGTCATTCAAGATCAATATTGCCGGATATACGACGGAAATCACACATTCTCTCGACGAACCAGACTTGTCTGCGGCACATCCGCCGCATATTCCTCTTCAGCCTGCAGATACAACCAGAACATCCCTCCAAACCATCCACTCACGACAGATCCAATCCAGCCCGGTTCAAGCTCGAACAATCGACGGCAACCGTCTCCCTCCACAGCCATTTGCGCCTCAGCGAATCCCAGCGCTTACGCCGAACTCCTTCTCGTTGAACATGGGCATTCCTGAACAAGGAATGACTAATATGCTCCGGCCAGACTTTACACCAGACTCGGATGATCCAATGGCGATTTCACAGATGCTGCTTGACCAGCAGTTTACAGGACTAGATAGAGTCATCAGCTACAGTGATGGGCTGTTTGGATCTGATTATGAGGCGCAGAGATGGTGAGGCCTTTTGCCAGTCTCGGAAGGATCTGGGTATAAGGTAACAGAGGCTTCTGGCTTTACCTGAATCTCTACTTCGAAATGCCAACTAAGTAATATGACATCCGTGTATCATGTATCCGCAGCCGAGTAATGATATCGGCCATCACAATATACCCATTCAAGAGCTCCTCTCGGAGTGGATCTGGTAGAACAAAGGATTTCGCTTGCCACAAGTGGACTGGCCAAGACATGTCATAGATCGAACCAATCTATGGTTCCGACGCTCTACGCTGGGCGTTATGTGCACAATTGCATCGTACGGGTGAGATAGGACATGGCAGGCTACAGATAAGGGTATAAGCAATGACGGCTCTCATAGTGAGAGTCTATAAGGCCGGCAGCAAAAGGATTCGGATGGATTACATTGCGGGAGGGCTTATACGTCTTTTAGAGGCAGTGGAGGGATTCGGTGCTGCATCCACGATCCATAGTCTCCCTGTACACAAGGTCCTTTGCAATGATAGCAGGCTTCGTGGAGGCGTCGGAGGGGGTCCCAAATTGCAGTAAGTAGTACGTCAGCCAGATTGTTGACCCAATCGAGCGAAGCTGGCATTCGTACAAAAAGCATCAGCCAATCAAGTGACCCTTGCATCCCCCTCGTCTCATTGGCCGCACAGGCCAACCCCAGGCGGTGATCCCACAGTCACATTCTGCTGATTGGTCTCTGTTGCAGTTCAAAGTGTGAATCTAACCGGAAGCGGGCATCGATCGGGTGGGGCCTGGAGAACAAAGAAACATTAGATAAGCCGGTTTGGGGGGTTGCGAGGGTCCCCCAGGTTCAGTTTCCAGCGCCAGGCTCCATCCAGACACACTACTGACACTGTGGTCATTCCCAACAGTTGCCGCTCAGCTGCATCGAGCCGCGTACAGTCCCTGTCTTGTCTCGCCCTGCAGCTAGCGAGCATCCATCCCTGGTTGTGTTTGAAACTATCCAGTGATAGTTCGTGTCTGGCTCCCTCGTTGCCTCCGTGAGTGAGACAACAATCTTTGTGGCAAACAAACCGATAGACCAGAGTGACTCCATTCCATCCCCCCTGAGATTGCACTACGCTGCCGAGGACATTGTTGCCCCGATCAAGCTGTCAATCCCAAATCCACACTGAGCCGCATCATCACACACATCACACATCACACCACACTATACTCCGTACCCCGTTCCTCAGACCCTGACCCAGACCCATTCAATCCAGCTCCGTCTGTCGTGGCTCCACCATGGCCGCAGTCCAGCCGCACTCTGCCGAATTCGGCTTCGCCTTCGTCACCGAGAATGGGCAGGGACGGCCCAGTAAGGCGGCGGACAGGTGTCTGATCCGGAGCCGCTGCATGCGGGGCAAAAATAGGAAGATAGGGGTGCCTCATCGCGTGGTCCATGGGACGACGCACCCGTTTGCTGGGCGCTACGAGGATAATAGTCACGGACCCGGTGCCGCTGGTGTTGGTGTCGTCGGGGGTAGCAGTGGCAGTGCCAGTGGTGCTTTCGGCCGTGCTGTTGTGTTGCCTTCCTCTTCCTCCCCTCTTCCTGGACTTCTCAGTCCTACTCTTCGCGAGCCCCTGGAGGAGCAGCAGCAGCCGGAGGAGTGGTGACGAGACGAGTGATAGATCTTGATGATGATGAAGACGAGGACGCTGTCATGAAAAGCTGGCGGCGCTGGCAGAAGTTGTTCAATTGCCCGCGCTTACTGCACGAGCCGCCCCTTCTGATCTCGAGGCTATGCACATGGCGTCCGATGCCAGCGTCGAGGCCAAGATTCGGATCTTTTACTGTACGTTGGCTCTTTCCTTCTTCAGTTCCCCAGAACCTTGAACTAGGCTCGAGACCCTTAAAGTGCAGGACCCGCTTGACCCGCTTTTCTTTTTTTCCTGAAACCCTGGCGCAATTTTGCGGTATCCGTTCCTCAGCCCTCACTTCCTTGTGGTATCTGACGATCCGCGGGAAAGCTCCGAAGAATCTTACTACTTAGAAGCTTCAAACCTGACAAAGTACCATACTAACTCTTCCTTCTCCTCTAAATCTAGTCCTCCGCTTCTTCCGCCACGTCATCCATCCAATCGAGCTCTTCGTAGACTACGACATCAGCGCAACCTCGTGGCTGCGCTGGATCTTCGCGGACCCCGCGTACCAGCAATGCTTCCTCTTCATGTATTTTGCAACAGCCGACATCACACAGCAGCGTCCGCCCACCCCGGCAACCCTCTACCACATGCAGCGCACAATCCGGCTGCTCAACGAGAGCCTCTCGAGTCCCCACCGCATGGTCGCGGTGCGGGACTCTACTGTAGCCGTTGTGATTATCTTGACGATTTCTTCGTGCATGATGGGGGATGGATCGGGGGCGAGTGCGCATATTGCGGGGTTGCAGCAGATTATCAGGGTCCGTGGGGGGTTGCGTACGTTTGGTAGTGATGCGAAGTTGTTTATGAAACTCGGGAGGTGAGTCACAAGTCTGAACTCTGGAGGGAGTGAGTGAGTCGGCGACTCGCTCGGGGCATATTTTCTTTTCTTGCGATTGATTTTCGTCCCATTGGCATTGTTTCTCCACCCTCCTTGATTTGTCATGAGGTCATATACCTTAATTATCATACTTACTCGGCATTCCAGAGTGTATCTAGTGTACGCTCTGCACACGGGCTCGCACGGGGGTCGCCTGTGCACGTACCCAGCCGCGTACAGCCCACGCTACTACGACCTTGGCGCCCCCGAGATCCCCACGTCCTGCGTGAACCCGTCCGTCTTCGGAGACGCGGACCCGCGCATCCTCACCCTCTTCCGCGAATTGCAGTACTACACATGCATCATCAACAGCGCACACCTCGCCAAGCACCGCCGCCCCGCGGACGAGTTCCACAACACCATCTGCTCCTTCCAGTATCGGCTCCTGCAGCTGCAGGGGGCATTTGATTAGGAGGATCGCTTCCATGACGGTAGGTTGTCCGAGACGCTGAGGCTTGCGCTGCTCTCTGTACTGGTCACGACGTTTCAGTTCCCCGGGGCGAGGGGCGGTTATCCGTATTTGACTGGGCGGTTCCGGGAGTCCTGCCAGCAGTTGGTCGTTTGGGCGAACGGACCCTCAAGGGATTTGATGAGGTGGCTGCTGATTGCGGGCGCCACTACTGTTTTTGATGTTAGGTCGATGAACGAGCAGTGGATGTGGGAGCGTTTTGAGCAAGGACGTGGATCAAGTGGACTGGAAAGAGGCGAGAGAACGGTTGAGGGAGATTATGTGGATTGATGCAATGCAGGACGTCCTTGGGCGCGATGCATTCAATCAGCTGAATAAGTACCAGATGTTCATTCCTGCTTAGCCTTTGGAGGCGCGTACTGGCTGCCAGAATGGGTTCGGAGGATCTCAGCCACGCTCGTTTCCCCGGCGTTTTCAGCTAGTTGCAGCGGCGTTAGGCCTTCGCGAGTCTTCGCATTAATATCTGCTCTGTTATTGAGAAGCATCTTGACCAGCGAGGTATTTCCATTGGTTGCCGCGCAATGCAGTGCTGTAAGCCCATCATCTCCTGCCAGCTTGAGATTGGCACCGTGTTCTAGCAGGATCTTGACAGCCTCTTCACAGCCCTTCTTGCTTGCCAGCCAGAGTGCTGTTCTCCCATCAAGGTTTTGGGCGTCGACGCTGGCTCCACCTTCCACTAGGATTCGAACTACTGCAACATGGCAACCGTCTGCGGCTTCGTGTAGTGCAGTTTGGCCCGTTTTGCCAGGTAAATTCGGATCGGCCCTGTGTCCAAGCAAGACTTTCACGACAGCACCATGACCACGGCCTGCCGCCAAAGCCAAAGCGGTGTCTTTTGTTTCCACCGAGGTACGAGTATCTGTCAGCAGTGCTGTAACCACCGAGGCATCTCCAGCATTTGCTGCGAATAGGAGAGGAGTGAGGCCATTAATATCACCCTTCTCGGGGTCTGCTCCCCAGTCCAAAAGCTCCTTCACAGCCAGGGCACTTCCCTTCTGTACGGCAAAACACAGCGGGTAGTATGGAGCTGCCAAATATTTGCCATTCGGATCAGCACCGTGGCCTAAAAGAGCGCATAAAACGTCAGGCCAGCCTTCTTTAGCAGCAGTCTCTAGCTCGCTGCGTCCCGTTGGTACATCGGCTGGTTTAATACCTATGCGAGTAAAGCTGCGCAGAGTTGCATGTTGACCCACCAAGTATGACGTCCCGAACTCGTCCCTACCCCTGCTCCGTTTGGATGATTCCTCCATCACTCCCTTGTACCGACGTATCATCTTTTGTGAATAGGCAGTAGGGATGGAGGTTTGCTGCGACAGCCATTCAATACCGTCCATCCCGAAGCTCCTTGATTCGTCTTCGAGCACAGCATTCCGGTACAGCTCTGCAAGGGCGAGGACAATCTGGTCGATATCAAGCTCATCCCAACCAGCACAGCTGAACTTTTGCACACCCTCTTCGATCATCATCGCATATATCCATCTCAGAACCCGTTCTGCCTCCCTCCATTTCTTCTCGCGCCGATGTGTGATGGCAAATTGTTTGGCTGCCTTCAATGCGCATTTCGAGGACGACAGTCCAGAACGGGATACCACAGCTGGTAGGACGCATAACAGAGCTTCCTGATCTGAACCCAGTTGATTGTCCGAGAATATCTTGGCAAGCTCGGTGACCCACTGGTTTTCCAGGCGAAAGTTTAGGCCTTCGTCTCCTATCTTAAACGAACCAATATCGTCTATCAGGCGAAAGGCCTCCTTGATAAATGACCCAAAGATCTCTTGCGCACAAAGTACCGCCAGTGGACTTTCTGTTGGAATAGACCATATTGGCAATATCCCAGGTGGCGTGGAGTAAGTAATACCCGATGCGTACCAGCCGAATATTTGGAACACTTGAGACTCTCCATGTGAATGTGGAGCGAAACCCAATATGTGGTATCCATATCTTCCACCGCCAGGCGCAAGCCACTGGGTACCGGGATGCCCGTACTCGACTGACAGTAGGTGAACCTCGTCAAAGGACACGTACAAGAGTTGGCCAGGAGCCCAGAGCTTAATTTCCGTTTCCGCAGCATTTGCGGCGGTAGAGATAATTCTTCGGACACGATTATCGTTGCACGTGGATTCAGCCGGCCGCCTACTCATTTGGTTCTCTCCAGCTACCAGTCTCATTGACCACAGCCAGAGCCCAAGGATCCCTTCAAGCTGTGCCTTGTTGCGAAGAGACCAAAGAACATTTGATCGACTCGTACCGGGCGCAACCTTATCGAAGTGTAGCATCACGCTATGGCGCTTCCCGCGGAAAGAGCTGTGATGGGGCTGGTGCGATATCTCGCACACCATCGGCCACAAAATAGTCTCCGTGTCACCCCAGTCTCTCTGAAATGTAAGGCTATTGGTAAAAATAGTGCTTACAGCCATGTCCATTGCGGATGCAAGTTGTCGTGCTACACGGCGGACTTCGACCATCTCGACGTTAAAGTGCCTTGCAGACGTCAAGACTTTTGACTGAGAGAGGGGCGACATCGTCAGCTCTGCCAAGCGCGTACGAAACGCCAACACTTTGACTGCAGTATTTGGGCTATTAGGCGTGGATGTAGGCCCTGGTAAAATCTTTGCCGAGAGACCAGAGCCTGGCTTGAGGCTACCGCAAAAGGTCCACGAACCACGGCGAGTCTCCAGAACCAGCCGAGGGATACCCAAGTCCGCCAGAATGTCAGGCCAGGCGATGCGCAATGCAAGCCAATCCAACTCATGGCCAATGACTTGGTCCGGAAAGCGGCGAAGTCTGTTAGCCTCCGGCTTCAACCGTTGCATACGAAGTGCTGCGCGTGCCAGCGACATGACCATTGTAGCGCTGAGCTGGGCAATAGCAACAGCTGAATGGATGGCTCGAAGGCCGGTGAACTGCAGAACGAACCCCGCGACGGTTAAGGCAACAGCCGTCCATACTACAGTTCCCGTGTGGTCAAGGTCAGCCCTTTTCCAAGAGACGGTATACTCCTTGAGGACAGTCTGTGGATCATCGCTATCCGCATAAGCAAAGGCGTCAAATGTCTGGTCACCAATGACCTGGCCTCCAGGTTGGACCCAATGCATCGATGCCCTATCTTTTCCCCTTCGTTCCCAAACCTCCTCTTGCGTGCTCTGCCCGACTAGGAAAGCACAGAGGAACATCCCTCCGCAGACCAAGACCGACCCCACAAGCACAAGTGGGCAAGCGTATTGTTCGGGGCCCCTGCCATCCTTTTCCCACTTGAGATAATACGTCACGACACCTGCGAAAGTAAGTACACCACACTGCAAAGTGAGCCCAACTAGGGCAACAAAGCGAAAGATGACCGGGTGCTGTTTCCGAATGCCGAGATTGAGGGACAGGTTCGGGGCGAAAGGGTCTGGAGGCGGTTTGATAAGGGGGGGAGCTTCTGCGTAAGGATTTGACGGTTCAGACTTCGTGGGCCTTGTCCGGAGCCAATTTCCTTTGCCCTTTTCCGCTACATACTGTTGAAAAGTGTATATCCCTGCGGTGCCATCGGAGAAGTCTCGATTGTCGGGATCATATACCACTTCCAGGATCTTAGGACGCCCGAAGACGCGCGCAATCCCACCATTATTGTACAGCTCGCACACATCACGGCTTGTTGAGGAACACAGCTCTGCCTCGGCAATTCCTGCCCCCTCTTGTGCGCGACCGATAAATGCGCGAAGAGACGGGCTCCCACAGACGCGGATGGCCGACACGACCGCTGTGAGGATGCCCATCGGGGCCATGGCAAAAATGAAGTAATCGAGAAAGGTCGTGCTTTCGCTCAGATACTGCTTGGTCACCTGCTCTCCGAAGAGCGAGAGAAACGGCGCGAGATCGGTTGCGAGGTTGTTTGAAAAGTCGTCCCAGCCCCCCGCTGCGGCGGCCAGCGGGAAGCTTGAGAGACCTAGACAACATAGTAGGAGCAACATTGTCAGAAATTTGTGACGAGCCCGGAGGACAGTGAGGTGGGGGAGATGGAGCTGAGGGGGATAATGAGAATGTTTGTCTCGAGGCTGAATTGGGTTGAGCTGAGCTCCCGCAGGCTGCCCAATTCGGATGGCCGGCGCGTAGCAGAAGAAGCAAACAAACGAAGACTGCATAAACCCACCTTTCTCGTCCAATACAGCCGGCCCTTGTTTCCTGCGGACCGTCAGCCCGAAACTGCTTTCTCCCACAGCATTCCCCGTTTCAAGAGGGAGGGGAAAGTCGGAAAGTCGGAAAGGTGAGAAACCTTGGAAACGACCGCAGTCTCTGGCAGGCGCTGCCCCGACTCGTATCGTGCGGACCTGAACCCAGCTACAAGGTACCCTACACGACTCGCAAGTTCTGCTGTCAGCATCTGTTGTCGCGCGAATATCCTTGGCCTTTGTCCTCACTCCAGCAGAAGGCAAGCGCAAACGATCCCGACTCCCACCCAACGCTGTTTGAATGAGGAGATGCCTTCTGGCGATAGGCCGGGGTACATATCGATACCCAGGGCCTTAGGCGCTCAACCGACAAAGGTTAGCCACGAGGCGGGTATCAGACCGGCGCTCTGTTTCGAGAGAGCCTTTAGGGAAGGTGGACAGGCTTTGGAAATGCGCGATGAATGATTAGAGAATGTGGATATGATGAGGACAGCAGGGTGGTGCCAATAACGGCAGGCCAAATCCGAGAGTGCGCCGGAACACAGCCCCCAAGATCCAGCCCTGGCTTGGCGCTGGGCAGTCGGCAGCCTTGTGGACTGCGCTATAAAGTGCTGCGCACCTACGACCGCGCCCGCTTATGCCAATGGCAAAACTGTCACAGCTATCGATAATTCCACCATTTTCATTACACAAAACACCATGGCACGATCATTCATTAGAAATGTGTTTTCTGAGATCTTCAGAATCGGCTCATCAAGGCCAATAATTTGGTATCCATACCACGAGGGCTTCATCCTCCTCTGGAAAGAGAACAAATACAATCCACTGATGTTGGAATGTCTCCTCAATCCTGAGATCATGCATGTCGCAGGCCGGATACGGAAATACGTGGTCAATGGAGATGCGCAAGAAGCGAAGAAGGTAAAGGACGCTTACAAAGACACATTGGCAATGGAAGCTGTTGCAGTGAGTATAGCCTGCTCGAGGCCCCTCATCTTGGAATGGAAGCTGGTTGGACCTTTAGTGACTTGTATACAGGCCGCAATCATCGCCCAAATAGCCATCACCATGATCAGCCTTCCCAACTTCGACAGCGTACATTGGGCCGCCACAGCCGTTGCATATTCGAGTCTTATTTGCGGAATACTGACGACATTTCTGGCCTTCATTGTTCAGCAAATTTTGAGCGACCTTCACAACCCCGAGGAAGTTCGCTCGTGGCTCACGACTACTCGAAGATCCCACAGCCGATCTCGCCCTATCAATGCGACAGAGAAGAAAATCCCCTCGCTCAGCTCGGCAGTCCTCTTGACGACCCCAAGCAAGCTTCTCAGGTTGTCAATCCTGACCGCTTTTGTTGCGCTCGGTATCTACTTGGGCTGCGTGTGGGATGCAGAGCTGGGCAACTTGCGAGGTCGTGACGCCAACTTTTGGGTCCTCCTCGTTTTCAGCGTTTTCTCGTTTGTAATGCTTCAGGATGCGTTCTTGCCATTTTCGGTGTCCTCTTACCCCTCCTCTCGGTCTACCGACGAAGAGCTCCAGGATCTGGGCGATGGCGTGCCTAGGCCTCGGCTGGGGGTCGGCAGTACCATTGGCGTGGCTGCGGGGGCAGACGAGATCATACGAGATGCACTTGAGTCGTCCATTCGTGCCCAGGAAGAGAGCTTGAAGGCTCAGAAGGCATTGTTGGACTTAATAGATCGTCGATCATCTGGCACCACAACAGTCACGACTCTCCCACGGGTGTTGCTACGTTGACATCTCCATTGACTAACTCACCTGTCCCACTGAGCGAGTGTCTGATATCTCGAGAAAGCAGTTTCAGCTCAACTTCCCAGGGCTACCTCCTCACAATCACCTACCATCGGTAACAGACACCTCCATCTTCACACTACAGGTGCTCCGCTATAGACGCATTGAATCAATCCTTTCATCTTCTCAGCTATGACACTACACCTCCAGGTCCTCATCCCCTTCAGACAACCTAACGAATCAGGACAAGCGCAGCTCCAGCAACAACCGAAGCAACCAAGCTGCCAACAACTCCACCCCAAGCGCCACCTGCACCGGTCGCACCAATTCTCCCCGCAGCATTCGTCTCACTGGGATCAGAGCCACTATCACTCTCCTGTTCCTCATCCGAATCCGCACCCCCGCTCTCCGCCAAATCCGACGGCTGGTGCACAAACCGGATCAGGGCGAGCTGCGAATACGCGATGTAGTCAGTAGCCTCGCTACTCGAGAACGTCGTCGTTTCAACCGTCGCGGTTGTCGTCGCTGTGATGATGAGCAACTCCCCCTCTGTCGTCCGCCCGTCGTTCCCGGGGATGCCGGTCGTGTATGTCGCGACGTCCGACGCTGTGTAGTAGGATCTGCACGCGGTCGAGAAGCTGTAGTCGGATAGGGCGGAGAGACATACGCCGCCTCCTGGGTAGGCCGTCGCTGATCTGTTTGTTCACTTCCTGTTAGCTAGCTTTCAACGTAACAAAGGAATCTGTGCGCGGTGGTTTTTGAGCGGATGACAGTGGGAGAAACATACTCAGGACAACACCAAACGGCCGTCTCGCCCACATCCAACAAATCAATCAAGACATCATGATTATTATAAAACGTCGGCGCAGGCCCGACATCCTCCGTCCCAGTCGGCACAGCAACAATCCCGGACCGCGACACCGTACTCTCCCCACGAATAGCAACACCAACCGTCGTCCAGTCCGCCGGACACGCAATTCCGGGCGAATAATACGGGCCGATCAGCCCGTCTCCCGGGATATCATTTATCGCGACTGCGGTTTCGAGCGCGTTCGAGTCTGTTGGGGTCGGCGCGCAGATCGCGTCGGTGTCCTGGTTGCAGTCGATGAAGATGGGGGCCTCGGGTAGGCCCGGCCTGGCAATGCCCTAGTTTGTCGTTGAGAGGCATGAGGCTGGGAGGGCAAAGTCTGTCGGGAGCGGGCCCCAGTTTGTGATTGAGTAGCCGAAGATTGATGAAGCGGTGGGCATTTTGGTGATGACAGGCCTTTGAAGGCGTTGTGTTGTGCGGAGTCGGTTGATTTGAGAGGGGCGCTGGGGGATTTCGCGTGGGGTTCGGGGGGCCACGCGGGCTTTATACGCGCGGGATTCAATTTAACTCAGGCGCTTGACCCTTGGCCCTTTGAGGCTCTTGGCCCTCATCAAAGTGCCTGCTTGGCGCGACGCAGTGGCTTCATTGGTGTCCTTGGCCCGGCGAATACGAGGTCGGCTACGGGTTTGGGGTCGAGGGTCTCGGCGAAATCTCCAGTCATTCAAGGTCAATGAAGTTTAAGCCTCATCCTTGAGAAACCGTCCTGATTTGCCGGGACAATGTACTCAGACTGAGCTTTGCGATGCAACTTCGCATAGTCTCAAGGAACAATAATCCAGGTCGTTTCAGATGTGCTTACACGCCTGTGAGACCGAAGAGGAGCCGTGGGCTAAAGCAAGCTGTATGAAGCCGCATTGGCATGCAGGACCCTGGAGACAGTAGGTTGCAGGAAGCCAAGCTGAGGCGAGGCATAGGCCGGGATACCCCAAATCCTACTACTGGTTACTGCATTCCGTCACGGAAGGAAGGTGAAGAGCCGCACCCACCAGGTCAATTCTATATCTCCCTAGTTCTATACCCACCTACCATTCACGGTCACTGGGCATGCAATAAACTCTCCAATCGCTATTGTGACATCTATACTCAGTACACAGCCATCTATACAAGCCCCAGATCCAACAGCCGATTCCCAAACTCTATCAGATAATAGTCCCCATAGACAAGCCCATGGTTCGCATACCTTCGCCTTGCACCCTGGTTATTGTTCGCGGTGCCATTCTTCAAGATCGAGTCGAAGGTCATTCCGACCTCCGCGTCCTCAACGCGCAGATCAGCTCCCTCCCCGCCGCCGCCGCCGATGAACTGGGCTTTTTCAGTCGCGAGGCAGAGGTCCACCGTATCGCGGACGATGTCGATTGCTGCGGTGAGGAAGCGGCGCGAGAGGCTGTCTTGGCCTAGTGCTTTGAGTGCTTGGGAGAGGATGAGGAGACCGTTTGCGGCTATGACGCCTGCTGAGGAGTCTCGGAGGGGGCCGGAGGGGTTCTCGATGGGGGCATCGAAGTCCCAGAGTGGGACGTGACGGCCCTTTGTTGACTTTCGGGTGCCGGGTAGTTGGAAGGGGGGTTGTGCTGTTGATGTAGACGTAGAAGTAGAGTCACGCTCGATCTCGACACATGCGGGAGATGTATCGAGGCGGTGGAGGAAGTACTCTGCGACACCACATGCCGCGTCGAGGAATGTCGTGTCCTTCGTCCACATGTACGTCTGCGCGTATCCAAGAATCGCCCATGACTGGCCTCGTGCCCAAGTCGACTCATTCGCGTAGCCCTGCGCTGTCCATCGCCATTTCAGCTTTCCTGTCGCGGGCTCGATATTTGCGACGTGGCAGGTAGAATACAATTGACCCTGGTATCCCGAATTCGGAACGACTATCCCGTTTTCTGGACGGAGGTGCGTTGTGAGAAGCTTTCGTGCGTGGCTTGTTGCGATGTTCGCTAGACTCTCATCTCCTGCGTGTGCTGCGGCGTAGTAGAGGAGATCCAGGTTACAGAGACTGTCGATGATAATGAGCGAATTCTCAGTCTGGTCTGTCACCGTGAGCTCCTTCTTTACTAGACAATCCCAGCTGCGAATCGCGCCAGACGAAGCCACATATCGCGTAGCTAGACTCCGGGCGGCTTGGATAATCGATCGGAGGCTCTGCTCGTTTCCGGTTAGCTCCCAGTCCCGCCTCAGGGCAGGCATGACGATGAAGCCGATGTCATGGGTATCCGTCCGAAACGCCATGCTATGGAGGGACCTCGACCACGACTTGCCCAGGGAGCGTAGCTGAGCGCGGAGTTCCCGCACACCAATAGTCGAGAAATCAGAGCCCACTTCGATGGACTGCGGGTGCTTGACGGATCTCTCTAGCAACGCATACAAACTCCCCGGGAAGAATCCACACGTCCAGAACTCCGGATCGCGAAACTCGTACAATCCCGCATTCGGTCCGCTTTGCGGGACGGTCTCCGGGTAGGATAGTGGCACGCCGTTGATCTGGCTGAAGACGCTGGATTCTCGCATTGAGCGGGATGCTACCCGGATGATTTTGGCTAGGACATTCTCTTCGAAGAGCTCGGGGATTTGGGTCTTGAGGGCATAGTTGCGGAATGTTTTGGGTGACTCCTCCTCCGGATCGGTTTGATTGTCTGATATTGAGGTGATACTCGAGGCCTTGCGTTTCTTTGCTGTAGGGCCTCCGAGGCCGGGGGAAGAGGATGTACTCGGGGTACGCGAGGATGAATTCGACATGGTGAATGACAGTCGTCGACCTTATCAACAGGCCTTCACTCACTTTCTATCCGGGTCTTTATCGCAAAGAAGTACTGATCCTGGAAAGCATGTCCTGAGGCTCGTATAAACTCGGGATCGATAACGACAATCGGCGACAAATGCCAGTTTAGAGAAGTTGGGTACGCCACGCCATTCCTATCCGGTTTGGTCGAGTTATATTCCCCTCATTCGACAAGTAGTAGTTGCATTAGAAAGCAAATAGGTAGCATCGGGGTATTCCGCCGTGAATCCTCCGAACACCGAGTGCGATCCTCCGGCCCCCGCAAAAAGCCCACCAGTCAGCGGAATCCCCTTGTCGGGGTGAGGCCGGCCCCGAGGCCGAAGGGTAGCGTCAGACACTGCTGCTTGGTTTGGAGATGTTTGATGAGATGAATTGTCAAGACACAATGGAGCGACTCCCTCCACCACCAGAAAATCTCATCCAAGATGCCACCACTACGCGGTTTCAGTAATAACACATTCGAAACACGGTCGGACCTTGTCCGAGCGGCCGTGGCTCTCGTCTCCGCACTCGATCCGCACAAGAGCAGGGACAAAGCGAGAATCAAGATTTCTGTCACGACGGCAGCTGGTTTTGATGAGACCGCAGCGCAACTTGAAGGTTTTGCGCGCCCACTATGGGTCGTTCCATTCCTGCTTAACGAGCCGCTCGGTGGTACGCTCGGTGGTACTGTCGGTTTGGAATCATGGATTACCGGTCTCATCGTCGGAACGGACCCAGAGTCTTCGGAGTGTTGGGGTGACCTGAGTAACTTTGATCAGAGGATGGTTGAGATGGAATCGATAGCATGTGCGCTTCTAGCGAGGCCGGATTCGATCATTGGGAACCTCAACAACAGAGCAAAGACGAATCTTGCGAACTGGCTTCGACAGATTAACCACAACAAAATGCCGCAGAATAACTGGCTGTGGTTCCGGGTTTTCGTGAATCTTGCGCTAGTCAAGGTACTTAATGTCCCTCGAGAGGAGCTTCAGGGCCAGATCAACGAGGATCTCAAGATTCTTGACTCATTCCAGCTTGGCGAAGGGTGGTCGAGTGATGGACTTTGGGGCGACGAGAGGAAGCAGGCAGATTACTACTCTGGTAGTTTCGCCATCCAGTTCGCACAGCTCCTATACATCCGCTTCGCTAGCGATGAAGATGAGACCAGGACGGAGATGTACCGTCAGTCAGCGAGGCAATTCGGTGCTTCGTACTGGAGGTATTTCGACAAGGACGGTAAGTTTAATCCAGGTCTCGTCTATAGGTCCAGGTGGATTAATGCTCCCAGGTGCTGCCATCCCATTCGGCCGGAGCATGACCTATCGCTTCGCATTCGCCGCATTCTGGTCTGCGTTAGCATGCGCTGGAATCGAGTTGCCAGCACCATTAGACAACGTCGGCGTGGCGAAAGGCCTGCTCCTCCGTCATCTCCGCTGGTGGTCTAAGCATCCCGACATTTTCAACGCAGACGGCACGCTCAACATCGGCTTCACTTATCCAAACATGTACCTGAGCGAGAATTACAACTCTCCGCAATCCGTCTACTGGTGTCTCAAGAGCTTCATCGTGCTGATGCTCCCGGAGGACCACGAATTCTGGAAGGCCGAAGAGTTGCCACACCCATCATCTTTGCCTTCTGTCCAAGTGGTCTGGCCCCCACGACAGATCCTTTGCAATACCCACGAACACCACTTCCTTCTCTCTTCAGGTCAGATGACGAGAAAGTCCCATAAAGCGCGGGAGGCGAAATATGGCAAGTTCGCTTATTCTTCTGCGTTTGGGTTTAGTGTACCCTGTGGGCCGCTTCTCGAGCAGATGGCGCCGGATAGCACGTTGAGCGTGTCCCATGACGGAGGCGAAACTTGGAAAGTCAGGTCGGAGCCGGGCAATGAGCGGATACTATCTATCAAGACATCGGATAGCCTCAGGACTACATCGGCGCTGGCTAGTGAGTGGCGACCATGGAAGTATCTGGACGTTACCATCACGTCTGTACTGGTTCCGCTGATGGAGGTGTTTCCAGGGTGGCATGTCAGGGTACATCGGGTGCAACTAAACGGATTCGATCAATCAAGTCTGGCTGATAATACACTGGAGCTCGTGGACAGTGGATTCGCCCTTGACGCAGAGACTGCCGAGGGCGCGTTTATTCCGAACACGGAATTGTTGGTGGGAACGGAACACGGATGTTGCGTGGACGGAACCAGCTGCCTGTTGAGATCGCGTGCCGGGACTGCTGGAATTGTTGATCTGACCCCGCAAACCGAAATCTCCACCTCCCAGCAAGCCAATGTTAAAAGCAAGGCATTCATGCTCAGAGCGGACCCGAACACTAACCTCATCGTATCAAGAACTTTTATCCCTTCTGTACGGCACGATGTACCTCCTGTTGGATTGGACGGTAGTACCCGAGCAGGACAAGCGACGAGTGGCCGAGAATTGTGGCTTGCAACCGGCGTGTTTGCCGTTGCCGGCGCAGCCAGCGTTGACCGACAGACGGTCCTTGATTTGTGGCGTAATCGGCCGAATCTCAAAGTGAGACTCGTTGACGATGACCTGGAGATCACAGTCTTGTGATGCAGTTTTGCTCCTCCCCGAATGAAAGCATCTGATCAAGTTTGAAGTATCTTAGCAAAACGTGGGAGTAAGATAGCGCCATTTCATGCTCCACGTTGAATCCACCTTATATTGAAGGTCCAAACACATTTTTATTCGCACGTCTGATTGGTTGTTTGTTCTCTATATCATAGGCTGTTCGGCCCGGCAATCCGTCGTCGCTGAATGATGGTCTCTGCCTCGTGGTTGCGTACGTGCGAATATATATTCGTCTCCCATGGGGGGTCAATTAGCGACCCTAGATTTGAATCATCATTCCATGACCTGCACAATCAAGCGCTATGTTATTCAATTCCTCAAATCAGTGCACATCCCTGTCGACGACGTTCGTATCCAAGGAAGGTGGTGGTGACTCGACAACTTGGACCAGGCCACGCGGGCGCGGAGAAGCGGACATGGTCCGATCAACTCGGGTACCTGCCCGAGCCTTGACAAATTCTTCGCTTGGCATTCGTCCTCAACCACGGTTTGCGGCGAGTTCAGTGTTGACAGGTGAGCTGGTGAAGTCGCCTTTTCTAGACAAGCATGATGCGGAGACTGCGATCTGCCATGGGGACCGTCATTCGTAGAGTGACGGGTCGCAGAGTCATGGACGCTGGCTTGGCGAACGGAAATCTGCTCTGCCGACGGTGGCTGCCGGCAATGCGCGAGTCAGGCACGAGTCCTGCACTTTTCCCGAAACGGGGCGACGCGCTGCTGGGGCCCCGAATGCCGAGACCGCGACTTGAAACTGGCGATTTCGGAGCGCGGGGAAGGCGAACCCCAAGATTCGAATCTGCAGCTTACGGGTGTGCAGTTCTCCATCCCCCAACGTTGGATCTTCATTTCATCGAGAAACCCAGTGTCCCTCCTGGTGAGAAGAGAGTTTGAAAATCAGATTGGTTCGGCCCCATGCCAAGCGTATACGAGGTTTTCCGGCAGGGGTCATTGGCCACGAGACGCGCGCGCCCGAAAGTCAAAAGCCCCTAAGCAACGAATCCAGGATTTAAAACAGCCACCCTCGCCTCTCGGCTTCGATTGCCTGGCCGAAGCCTTCCAGCCGGAAAACCTCCCTCATCGCCATCTTGCCAAGAGAGCACCGCTCGTAAAGACGTGGTTTCTGGGAGAGTCGGGACCGAACAGGCGTCACCTGCATTCTTTTAATCAACTGGAGTGGCTCCCGGCGAAGAGACTGGACCAAGCAGAAGCGTTGCATGGGGCTCCTCCACACTTGCTCCAGGTTCCGGACGAGAGGTTTTGTGGAGGTCTCCCCAGCCGGCTAAACTTCGGGCAAACTTGCTCAGGACTGACTCGGCCCTCGGGAGCGCTGGCGTTTCTCTTTTGCGAGTTCGAGTAGTATAAGACCTTTACGAGGCCGTTGAGGCAGTGAACCTATCTACTGCATACCAGATTCAGAACGGACTGGGATATAGCGCACGAAAATGACGGCCCGAAACTCCGAGGACCATGTTGATGGTCAATCAGCAGTAGCTGCTACTGCGAAGAAGATCTGGTGGAAAGACCCTCAACTACGTCGACTCAACTTCTGCCTGCTCTCGCTGACACTACTTTGTAAGTGGGCTGACTATTCGTTGTGACCGTATACTAATCTCCTCGTCATGCAGCCTCCTCAAACGGCTTCGATGGCTCATTGGTCAACGGTCTCCAGTCCCTGGATAGCTGGATGAACTTCATGCAGACACCTGACGGCACATGGCTCGGGTTCATCAACGGCATATACTGTGTTGGCTGTCTCGTCTCACTATTGCTCGGTGGATGGGGATGTAACAAATTCGGACGAAAGCCCTGCATCTTCATTGGAATCGTATTCCTCACAGTCGGCGGTATTCTCGGTGCCGCTGCTCCAAACGACAGTGTCTTCATTGTCTCTCGTGTGATCATCGGTCTGGGCTCTGGCTGGGTCAGCACTGCGGGACCTCTCTTGCTGAGTGAGATCGCCTACCCGGATTTCCGCAGTGTCACGAGTGGGCTCTTCATGGTTGGATACTATATTGGCGCAGTCATTTCGTCCTGGGTCACTTTTGCAACCCGCGATTATACCTCGTCATGGTCTTGGAGACTGCCCACCCTCCTGCAGATCCTTCTTCCTATTATCGCTGTTCCCGGACTGTTCATTACACCAGAGAGCCCCCGTTGGTTGATTGACAGAGACCGTATTGAGGATGCTCGCAAGGTGCTGGCGGATCTTCATGCTGGTGGAGACCAAACCACCCCGCTCATCTCCTCCGAGGTCAACGAGATCCAAGGCGCAATCGTGGCAGAAAAGGAGGCCAATGCATCCGCAAGCTACCTCGACATGATCAAGACCCCAGGAAACCGCCACCGTCTACTCATCACAATCTCTCTGGGCATCACCTCGCAGTGGTGCGGCAATGGTGTCGTCTCCTACTACCTCGCCATGGTCCTCGATACTGTCGGCATTACCGAGACTAGAGATCAGCTGCTCATCTCTGGCTGCCTTCAGATCTGGAACTTGGGATTCGCCGCCGTTGGTGCATCCCTGATTGAACGAGCTGGTCGCCGCCCGCTCTTCCTGACCTCTGCCGGTATCATGTTGACCAGTTACATCATCATCACCGGTCTCTCTGGCGCGTTTGCCGAGACCGGCGCCGCTGCAACGGGTACAACCGTCATCCCCTTCATCTTCATCTACTTTGCAGGATACGATATCGCGATGTAAGCACATCAACCCGGAGTTTTCCCCAAGCCACTTATTCACCCATGACTAACTTTCTTTTCTTTCAATAGGACCCCCTTCCTAACCGCCTACCCCTGCGAAATCTGGCCCTTTGCGCTGCGCTCGCGCGGTCTCAGCGTCGCCTGGCTCTCCGCAATCTCCGCGCTCATCTTCAACACCTTCGTCAACCCCATTGCGCTCGCGGCCATTGCGTGGAAGTACTACTTTGTCTTCGTCGCTGTCCTCATCGTTTACAGCTTTATTGCCTTCTTCTTTTACCCGGAGACCAAGGGATACAGTCTCGAGCACGTGGCGTTTGTCTTCGATGGCGATCAGGCGGCTGTTGGTGGTGGTATTGGGGAGAAGGCGGCTATCAAGGCAGAGAAGGAGGCTGAGGATACGCAGGTTGAGCATGCTTAGATGGCGCGGGGATGATGTCCTGTAGATGATTTGTTGAGATGCTACGATCTAGATTCTAGAAATGAGAAACGTGTTTTTTATCGATCTGGTCAAGGCCCCCTCCCCATCTCATCCGGATCCATATGTCTACAAATGATAGACAAAGCCCGACTGAAGCGCCCACGCTCCGGAACCTTACGCACAATTTCCAACCGTCGCTCAACCTCCAGGTAGTATACTTTCTAAAGCGGATCTCAAGAAAGTGGACTGATCACTAATCAGCCCATCGCCTCACAGTTCTCGTATCCTCTGGTCTAACCTCGAGGGCCGAGATCATGATAGCAAACTGACTACCACATTTAAGAAAATCAGAGTGAGAAATGGAGTGTTGGTAACTGAAGTAATTAGGCTACGGCCTCAAGGCGCCCCCGAGTTTGTGGTGCATGTCCGCTATATATCTTATCTCTTGCTTGATTTCAATTTGTTTATTCTCATGAACAATAGAACTATTCTGCCTGACATGTTGATTACTATTCGAGTCCACTATCCGCTGCAGCGTCTTTTGCTTAGAAATCAAGTGAATGAAATAAGGAGCAATGAAGTCAGATGTTAGTTGGGCGGATAGAATATATAAAGCCTTCCTTTCCAGAATACTAGTAAGTCACAATAGCAACATCCCCAGCTCACACTAACACTACGCAATGGACCTCTCCCAAATCCCCAATGGCGAGTTCGTCATCTATGGAACAGTACATACCTTCTCCGACCCATTTCTACCCTCCCCTCCCACCATCCATCCTCTACTAACACCTCCACCCGCCACAGCTCACGGTGACCCCCGGCACAGAAACGCGAGCCGCCTCTTTGATCACCCAAATCGCAACGCAGGTCAAATCCCACCAGGGCACGGTCTACTACTGCATCACGCAGGACCCCGCGAACCCGCGCCTGTTCCACCTCTTCGAGAGATATACGGGGAAAGATGCGTTTGTGGAACACGCTCAGCTCCCGCTTGTGAAGGAGCTGTTTGGGATTGTGGATGATTTCAGGCCTGTTTTTGTGGAGGTTGCGCAGAAAGCTTGAGGGGGTCTTAAGAATTCGAATACATACTAGGCGATGATGTTGACTTGGGTGTTGCCTGAGATAGTTGTTGGGTATATTGTCGACCTTTCCAAGGTTATGCGTCCTACTTGGTGATTATTCATCGTCACTGCTCATTCAACTAATCGTGGATCCACCTTTTCACTAGCCTTACGAGTAGACCCTGTCTTATAGATTGCATATAAGAGTATTAGCACTGATGCTAGTAGTAGCTGGCAGAGAACAACATCTCACGTACCCCGAGGGAGGAACGGGTATAGAGAGTAAAAGTACGAGTCGTTCAATAGTTCGGCGCAGTTAATGAAGCTTGCTTCTTATAATGGTATATCTTTACATAGCAAGCCAGAGGGAAATAACCCTTAGATTCGTGTTCCTTAACTTAGGAGCTTTGAGAGTTACTCGAGTCAGTGGTCTTCCACAAAGCCGCTTGTATGTCACAGGCGGAGACTTGGAGGGACTCGGATGGAAGTTGAGCCATGGACTAAGCTGAAAGGGAGCGGTCGGTGAGATGGAACACCCTAGATCGAGGCTCGAAAAAGCCAACGCCATGAGCTCATCGTTTTCAGTAAGCATTTGCCCTGAGCATGGGCAGTTCTTCTCGCCACATGGTGGACGCCGGCAGACCCACAGCATCACCGGGATAATACGTGAGAAGCAAGATGATTACCCATATTTTAGGGACTATGGACGGGATATTCTCATGATTAATCATTTGCGAACCACGATATACCGTTCTCTGTTACTATTTACTATGCAATTGTTCGATCTATCCAACTTCCGGAATCCCCGTTTCATCGGCCTCGCCGGCAAAGTTCTTGCAAGACTGGACCCCCTACCATGAACCCTGAATGACACCAGTGGCCTCATATTCTAGGTCCTACTCTCATGGGTGGCCCGAGAGCTTTGTAGGAAGAATATAGCTTGAACTGGGGCAATGGAAGTCATACTCGGCTCGCAGTTCGGACAGATCGTCCGCATACTTACCAACTGCCGAGTCTTCAACCTGAAGAGACCAGCGACGAGACGTGCCAGAATTACCTCGTCCGCAAGGGTCCTGTCGACGAAGAAAATGTCTCCTAGCCTCGCTCGTCTTCTTTGGGTGGACGGGGGAACTCCGCGTCGGTTCAGTCGGTTCGGTGGATCGTTCCTATCGTTGCGTCGATGTTCCTCACTTTTGGGAGTTGTCTAATCATTTATTGTATTTTTTTCACCTCCTCTATGGGTGCGTATCCACGGTATGCGGCGTCTGTTCTCGCGGGGAATGATTTTATGCGCTCATCCTTTGGTGCCAAATTTCCATTGTTTGCGACAGCAATGTTTCATAATCTAGGCGTGAATTGGGCATGTATGTTACTGGGGTGTCTTACTGTGGTTTTCGTGCCGGCGCCGTTTATCCTGCTGAGGTATGGGAGGAGGTTGAGGATGGCGAGTAAGTATGCGCGAGATAATACTTAAGACGCTACTGCGAGCATAGAGAAGGGTGCTTTTTATAGGGTTCTATATACCAAAATCTCTGTAGTTTGATGGTCAGCTCTTTCTTCCAATGAAGGTTCCGGCACACTTGCGTGTCATGTCATTCATGTAGGCCTCTTATACTTGGCAATCCCAACTGGTTTTTTTTTTCTCCTTTATCTCCTTCGCATAACCATCTTGATCGCTGAGTCTTCTCCTAGTCCATCGCCTCCGAGCTCTAAGACTGCCATGTCCACGGTGTTCTTTTGCCGTACGTGCCACCAGCAGAATCCGGAGCGACTTGGTCGGAGGAGCTCTTAGCGACAGCGACTGCACGATGACAACCTTGGACCTTGGCCAGTCTCAATATCTCGGCACCAAGAAAGAAAAGGTCGAGCATCGGCTTTATTCCCCGCTCAGCGGCTGAATTCGACCCAGGATGGTGTGCTCGGAGAGACGATCGCCCGGGGTCCATTGGAGATTGTCCGAGCGCAGAGAGCAACTGGAGAAACCCCGCACTCCGCCTTAAGCTGTCCGGGGTCTCGCTCGTCGTACGATCCAATCACAACCATCCTGCAACGGCGCTGGCGGAGGTCTATATAAGATGGAGAGAGCAGGACGATCATCGTTTGAGACTTGATTCACTCCACTTCCATTCCCGCGCGACGTTGAGGATCGAGAGACCGCATCGACGCGACCGCAACAGAACCAACACAATGACCGACGTCGTTAGGGGCAAGACCTCGCTCGACCAGCCCATGGCTGTTGATACACCGAATGCGCCTGCGGCCTATGATGAGGCAAAGGTTGTGGAGGATACTGAGAAGGATGCCGCTGCTGTCCCCAGCTCCGCGAACAAGCCAAAACCTCGCTCGCTGTGGGTTGCGTGGCTTTACCTGTTCGACTGGTACCCGAGCCATTACTCCAAGGAGGAACGCAGGCTTTTATTCAAGCTTGATTGCGTTCTGCTCCCGCTTTGCTGTCTTATATGTGGGTTTCTGAAAGCTTCTGATGAACAGTCGGCTGACTTTGGCAGACTTCATCAAGTGGCTTGACCAGGTCAACATTAACAATGCCTATAACTCTGGTATGAAGGAGGAGTTGGGCCTCTATGGAAATGAGTATGACACCTCAGTTGGTCCACTGACCCCACAGCAGAATCGACTAACGCCCTCTAGATACTCTCTCTTCGGCACCTTTTATAACATCGGCTACATGGTCTTCGAAATCCCCTCGATGATGATAATGTCGCGCCCGAAATTCTCCCGATACTTCCTCCCCACAATGGAAGTCTGCTGGTCCGTCCTGACCTTCGCCCAGAGCCGCCTCCGCAACAAGCACGACATCTACGGCCTGCGCTTCCTCCTCGGCGTCCTCGAAACCCCCGTCTCCTCAGGAACAATGTATGTCCTCTCATCGTGGTACCGCGGCGACGAGCTCTTCAAGCGCGCGGGAGTCTGGTTTGTGTCTAGCAACCTTGGTTCCTTCATGGGCGGACATCTCCAGGCTGCGGCGCAGGAGACGTTACATGGTGTCCATGGGATGTCCGGGTGGAGATGGCTGTTTATTATCGATGGGTGCATTAGTTTGCCCATTGCTTTTATCAGCTTCTTCATGTTCCCGGGGTTGCCGTCCAGTCCGAAGGTGTGGTGGTTGACCGATGCGAACCATAAGCTGTGTGTTTCGCGCATGCGCAATGAGGGTGTGAGGGAGAGTCGGAAGATTGGGAAGCGCATGCTTAAGCGTGTCTTTACCCACTGGCATTTCTACATTGCCGTCTTTACTTACATCTTGTGAGTTGTTAACCGCTGACCATGCTGGACTAATCATGCTGACTGAGGCACTCTCCAGCTTCCAATGTACATCCTACGTCGCCGGCCAGATGATCCTCTGGCTCAAAGAAGAAGCCGACCTGAACGGAACCTGGACCGTCTCGCAGATCAACCAGATTCCGACCGGTGTACAGGCCGTGTCCATCTTCGCCGGTATCCTCGCCACCTCGCTGGTCATGGTGTATCCATTCTGGGCGGTCATGTCGGTCGTTGCCTCGGTTTTGCTCTTCGGAAATGTGTGTCTGCTTGTTTGGGATATCCCGGTCGGACTTAAGTGTATGAATTTCCTATGCCTTTTTTGTTGTCGCTTGTACGGGGTGGGAGATTTGGCTAACTGTCGCAGTCACCGCGTACTACCTCCTCGGATTCACATCGTGCGTCACGCCGATATTATTCCCGTGGGTGAACATGGTGATGAAAGATGATTCTGAAGCTAGAGCGTTTACATCTGGTGCAATGGTACGCTCACCGACGCTCAACACCCCCCAATTGTGAACTTACTCCCTAACGCCCTTCTTCTCTAGATGACATTCGGCTGGGTCTTCTTCAGCTTCTACCCGATCACCGTCTTCCCCGTGGTCGAAGCGCCCAAATGGCGCAAGGGATACACTGTGAACACGGTCTTTGTCATCTGCTGGTGGACGATCTTCATGTTTGGCCAGTATCTCTGGCGGCGAGATGTCAAGGCCGGCAAGTACAGTAGTGGCGAGTATGCGGTCAAAAACGAGGAAGAGTCGGAGAATGATAAGATTCGGGACGAGAAGGGTGAGCCTCTTGAGCATGTCGAGTTCTCTGCTGGCGGGGAGGCGGGGAAGGAAGGGAGGGTTTGAGCGTGTGGTAGTAGTGAATAATTGTGGCTCACTCTGCTGCCTTGTCGTGAGAGGGATAGGATAGGAACTGTGGACAGGTCGTCTTTGCATGGATATTGGTATAGGGATGTGTAGCGAATTAGTTTCCAGGGATTTGGCACTCTAACGATATGTCTATGATTCTCGGTGGCAAGGTGCTGCCCATGGGCGTGAATTTAAGCATCGAGGCCGAGTCGTGACCAAAGTCGATCATTCACTCTACAAACCAGGATTGAGTCTCTTGATGAGCCACTCTCCTACGAAGCTTCTTCACTCCCATGGCCTTTTGCACCGACTTGTATCCGTTGAAAAGTTATTTTGCTTTTGGAATCACCTACTGCCATCTACGTTGAGGCCATCGAATCCCCGCTGCCGAGGTCTTCTCCTTTGTGTGTCTCTGCATCTACTTCTAGCATATGTTGCCTGACCATTTCCAAGAGACCTCAAACTACAACCACCTATCCTTCCCAATTTTTGCCATCGGTAATGCGCGTGTCCAATCTTTGCATTATCCTGCTGGCAGGGGACAAGAGATCCCAAAGGTAACCCCAAACCTGCGAGCAACAACCTAAACGCGGAGAGAACAACGCGAGTATGGAAGCGGGTGACGCTTGGAGCACGGGGAGCAAAAACATGGAAGTTGCTGTCCACAATGTCGACGGGAGAAGTCAACAAAGGAAGAGGAGAAGGTCCATGTGGAATATAGAGTCGAGCAGCGACTCCGACGCCGGAGATATTGACCACGATGGTCATACAAGACGGGTAAGTGGCTGACTATCGTTGCCTGAGATGGTGGTCTTGGTTGACTAACCTTGTTCTAGCTGACGTCTCGTTCTAGCCAGGCACGAACTACAACACCGCAGGCCTCGTTGCCGGACAGAGGAGCCGGTGAGACATTTCCACAACCGTCAGGCACAGCTCAAGCATCTCAGCAAAGCAGTTCCCGTGCCTCCAAGAGGCAGTCAAAATCCATCGGCCCTAAGCCCACTACACGTTTCTCCACCCCAGAGTCAGGACCTGGTGTTGTTTTGGATGGGGACATGGTGGACCGAGAGAGATTGCCTAACCGAACCATGCCAGAGATTCGCGCGATCAGAGACAAGACCCGGCAAGGGAATACTCCATCAGAAAAGCGCGCACAGCCTTCACAGACACCACAATCCGCTTTCTCAACTTCCTCTCATCCGACACAATCAGCACAGCTCGGTAGTCATACGCACAATCATAAGCCTTTAGCTGGGCGTTCGAATGCGCCTCCTACCGCACAGCGGTCTACCAGCTGTAGGGCACACACACCGTCCGTGTCAGAATCCAACGTTTCCAGGACTGGGCCCAGACAATTACTGCTCGGGGGCCAAGGGGACAGAGAGGTATCTCCCCGTCAGGGCGTCGACCTCATGGTTTTGATACCCATGCCGCAGCCAGGCCCTCCTGCTGCGCCGTCGCAGCGAGTCACATCGGTCGCACTTGTTGAAAGCCACGGTGAAGCGGAAGAGCTTGGGACCGCATCATCAACGAGTGAAAGAATCAAACCACCTGACCGACCTCAACTGTCTGAAACGTCTGAGAACGACCAGAAGCATCGGAACAGCTCACCTCCGACTGTGGCGGAAAAGTCTCAAGATGCTACTGCTGAACATGGTCCGGACAACCAAGCTAAGTCATCCAACAGCGCTCCAAAGCCAGAAACCCTTCCGGCGGCAGTAGAAGCCTCGCCCGACCTTTCCACCGATGTAAGGGGTGAGACGCGTAACATGGCACAGCCTCAGTTCCTGCAAAGCGACCCGTCCAAACCATGCGAGAACTCCACGCCGGTACCACCAAGCTCAACTCTCACGGCGAATGATATAGATCAGTATTACCATACCGGTATAGAGGCAATTCGCTCTGGAACTCGAAATCTGGAGAGCTACTACTTCGCCATGAACGACGAGCAAATTGCGGAGAACAAACTGCTGAAGGAGGCAAACCAAGGGCTGCAGTCCCTTATCCGCCAGGCCTTTACCGAGAACGCCACGCTCAAGAAAGAGGCGGCAGAAAACAAGGAAGAATTAGACAAGCTCCTGAAGGAGAAGAAGAGATGGGCGGAGGATAGGCAGAACATAGGGAGGATAGCTAGAACCTGTAAGACTCTTGAGGAACTTGCAAATTCCCTGTCGGCACCTGATGAGAAGAGCTGATACGTCCTTGGTAAATCTGGAGACTTGCAGAACGGAAATATTGATCGGGACATTTCTCCTAGGATTTCTTGTGACAGTCTAAGCGGCTAACCTGGGGTGCAAGGAAGGGTGTGAATTCGGGCCTTGTTGCTAATACCAGAGAGTCACAATCTTCACTAGATACATAGACAAATTCAACCAACCAAATAGGGATTTTGCCTTATATTTAAACAATCTCTATTTACTTTGCACCTCCTCAATTGTATGCTTTGTTGTTGCAGGGTTGTGTTATGTATTTTGAGCAGTTATTCTGCTGGTGGAGCCACCCACTTTTCAGCCGTCTGTATCCCAGACCACCGTCTCCGTCCTGAAAATTTCTTCTACTCTGTCTTTCTTCCTTATGTCGACTGGTGATTTTTTTCTCAAAGATATCAAAGCCCATATGCTTATTGTTGCTTCTCCACCGTTCCAAACACCCGACTTTCCATATTGACGCGCCTCGCCTACCAAAGGCCGGGAGTAACACAAGAGAGCCCCCAGGCCTACGAGCCACAACCAGCCCTCCTTCCACAGAGCCAAACCACCTATTGCAAGTGTTGAAGCCAGCCTGCCTTATCAACATGTCCTCACCGCCCCGCAAGCTTAATATTTGGGGGCTCCAGGTCACGGATGCACGGCGCCCTTCGTCTCCTGCATCTACGCTCCGCAATCGAGAGTTACCTCCTATGACGCGCAAGGAAAGCAGCTCTCAGAATCCAGACGGAAGCGTAGGCAGAAAGAGGGGAATTGGTGACGTGGAGGCTAGAGACAACACCGGTTGCCGGCGTGGGACGGGTGTTAGAGATGTCGAGACGGCCGGCCAGGGGGGCGCGCAGACCATTGGAAAGGCGACTGTTGCCGTCAGGAGCAACATCGATAGTCGTCCTACCAAGAGGAGCAAGCCCGATGACACCCCGGGAGGAAGCAGTCTTTTACCCGCTGAGCCCAATCACAATAACATTTACAACAAGCTGGTGAGTGGCTAACTTCCATTACCCTAGCCGACCCTATACCTGTCCAGTTACTGACATGCGACAAGTTTGATCCGCGCGTTAGGCAAACATCTCTTCCTTCGGAGCGTCCTGCTAGGCCCGGGGAACCGAATGCCAAATTTACATGGCGTTCATTCGGAGCCAGGCTTCATGCTTCCAGGATAGCGAGAGAATCGGCATCTTCTACCGCAAACTCAAGGTCATTAGGTACTCAGAGAACCAGCTTCGCTTCCGAATTCGACAAACCACTGAGCGCCATAGCTAGAGCCAGAACCGCTCCGTCATCCCCCAATATGCCATTGACGAGGCCGGCAGGAACCACTGCTCCCCCGCTTCCCAAAAGACCTTCACAGACACAAAGATTATCATCTTCCCAGCCCACCATTCCGAAACCGTCCGTCCCAAACAAAGGGCTACCGGATTCTAATCCGTGCGTCCAGTCCAACACTGTTGCGGAACCCGCCCATCTGGCACGTCCTGCTAAGCCACCTCCACTTGGTGGAAATGCAGCTCGCAAATCTGATCAGCCGAAGGCTATAGGTGCCGGTTCGGATGTTTGCCATGCCTCAATCATTCCAGAAGTCAGTCAGGCAGTGAACCACAATCCATCTCGTCAAAACATCGCGTCAATGGTCGTAGCACGGGCGCCGCAGACCCCTGGTCCTGATTCCCCACGGCAGGAACTGCAGGAGCTGCAGGGGGAACCAGCCGCGTCTTCCTCTGTAAAGCAGGATAGGGGAAAGCAGGCAGAAGATGCATCAGGGGTGAGCAAGGACGGACCATCATCAGTTCAACCTCTTGTGGGATCATCCGAGAAAGATCAGAATAATACTCCATCTCCTGCGGTACAGACGCCGCAAAATGACGCCGCAGGATCAGTCGATGGAGCTCAGGCTACCTCACCGGCTGAAGACCCGAAGCCAGCTATCTCTCCCATGACACCGGAGCACCCGCCAAGATCGTTCAAAGAGCCTGACAGTTCGACGCTACCCCTCTCCGAGCCTCGCACGCATAGGGCTCAGTTATCCAGTCCGGCTGATATTTCCGCTCCACGAGCCTCGGCGCTGACAAAGTCCGGGGCTGATAAACACTATCATACAGCTATGGAATCAATCAATGCTGGTATTAGCCAGCTGGCACGATATCACGCATCTATGAGCGCACAGTGGATGTCGGAGAAAGAAAGACTTGGAGATGAGAACAAATCTTTTTGTGCGTACGTCGAGGAACTTTCGGGGAAGGTCCAAGCGCTCGAAGCCCAGCTGGTAGTGCAGACAGAAGAGGTGAATAGGCTTAGGGGTGATAAGAAGATATGGGAGAACAAGAAACAACAGATAACAAGCGCTTTGAAGATGCTTGAGGATTCGTAAGCCTGAAGGCAGATGAGTCGGTGCCTGACAATGAAAAATGAGATCCTTGACTACAATGGACTTGGGACAATGTACCTTGAGGTCTGAAGGAACAGTTTTCCCTTGACCCTGGGAGGTGTTTGAATGCAAATAGATTGCTACCAATCATAGGTGATAAGATAGATATCTTCATCCACTAGGCTTGTTGGATGTACCAACCTGGAGATCCTACACCCCTTTGCGGGAAAATTGCCCAATATTCGTGGTAAACACGAGCCGGAAGACCAGAGTCAATCTTTAGTAGTTCGTGTGAATCACACAGACATGGTTTTATCTTTTCGAGGAGTAATCTATTAATGCGTACTTTATGGCCTTGCAGTGGCTTCGTGTTTAGTGCAAGGTGTTTTTTGAGGTCATTCTGCTCATCTGTTTGCCTGCCACCCAACTCCGCAATCCCACGGCATTCCTCTGTGACTCTGACCGTCTGTACCCTCTGTTATTGCACCTATCTTCCAATCCGAAGTCTTGCAACCTGGTGCTGCTCTGCGACCACCATGTCTTTTCTCCATAACTACCGTGATTCTTGCGGCATCTGCGGAACAAACACGCCGACCTAAGGTGGGACGAGTTCACAGCGGTAAGCAATATCCTCTGCATTGGTTTTCCTCCCCGCACCCTTGGCACTTTGATGCCTGCCGAGGGCGATGCGAGGACCTTATGAACTTGTTGTTATTAATGATCTGTCTTCTGCCAGGGAAACTTCTTTCCAGGCCGATCGAAAAAGTCCCTGCGGAAACGTTGGCAACGCATCAAAAAACGCCGACAGCCTTCTCCGACTCCGAGTTTCATCCGCGTCGTACACACCTATCAGACCCAAAACTGCCACAAGCCGTGGATCTGCTCACCAGAGCATAAATGCTAGTCCAAAGAGGAAACGACAAGGGACAGACAGGTATCTTGAAGACAGTAGGGCCGCAGAACGCAGGATCTGTGATGGATATGGAGGTGGTGAGGGCGATGGCAAGACCAGGACGAGAAGTCAGGACAAGGGGTGCGAGGTCCTTCTGATCAATACGACCGGCGAGGAGCTAAAGAAGCGCAGAGACTCTATCAGCACTGTGAATACCGATAGTGGTTCGCATCTGGATGCCGGCGATATCGACCCTGATGGGCATCGGAAGCCAGTAAGTGGATGATTATCCAACCACATGATCTGCCATTTCCTAGTCTAATTGCTCGTCTTTGTCTAGCTCAAAGCTCGCGTGAGGCAACTACGCGTTCCGCCTTTACTGACACTTTCAACGCTGAGCCAGAACCTTGTTGTCCCTCCTCATAGCCCTCAAGCAAAGCTGTAGGATCGCCGCCAGTCCCTTCTTGTCCGTCCATAAAAGCAGGAAGAACCGAACACACCTACTCGTACTACAGATCCATGCCGTCCTTTAGGATTGACATCAGTTTCGATGGGTGCTGAGACGGTAAGCCTCTTGCTACTATTCCTATTTTCCCTGTCGAAGGCCTTGCTAAGTTCTCCTGCGGTGTCTCCAAGACCCCACTGGTAGATACTGCGCGCGCATTTCCTGCAAAGCCTTCTAGCACATCACCTCAGTTAACATTTCCACAGTACTCTAAGCCCAGTATAACCTCCGAACAGAAGAGTCCGTCACTCGGTATCAAGCACTTCGCGGTCGTCGTGAATACCGCTCCGAGCTTACAGCCAAAACTTGCATGTGCTGCTCCTACCAGCTCGCGAGTCCCAAATTCAAAGCTTCCAATGGCTGGTCAGACATCACCAATGAGCTAGGACCGCACCCATACAAAGAGCTCGCCCCGCCAGAACATTGAGTCTGTTGCTGCGGGGCGGACTTCACCGACAAGTCCCCTACCTTCTTCTACATCGCAGCAGAGCTCACTTGCTTCTCTGGTTGAGACACGGGAGAGAGCAAAATGACTAGAGAAGACAAATGAGCGAACCAAAGATTTCAAGCCGTCTGTCCAATATTTCGCACTTCCTGGAACATCAGAAATGGATCAAAATGATACTATGTCGACGCAGATAGCTCGACATGATTCTGTTTCAGAAGATGAATTCGAACGATTGCAACGAACCCCATTCTCTAGCGAAGGCTCAAAGCGGACTGCACCCTCCGTGTCACCGGCAACCTACTCTCCGAAAACCGCGCATTAGAAGGGAAAGTGGTTAAAGTCTCAGACTCTAAAAGGCAAAACTGCGATGCCTAGTCCGACCAAGGATCCCGTGCGCGCGCTACGAGAGCAATCATATCCAGAAAGGTCTGATATAGACAGACTCTTCCAGCGGGGTTTGCAGGCCCTTTGTCAGGGAATCGGAGATCCAATAGAGTACTACACGGACATCGACGAACAACAGGCCTCGGAGCACAAGATGCTCAAGGAAGCAAATCTGTGTCTTCGGTCTTCTGTTCAACAGCTGGCCACTGAGAACACTGCACTTAAGAAAGAGCTGTCTGATATTACTGCACTCAATAAACAGCTGGCTGAGAATGCTGAAGAGTTGGGGAAGCTCAGGGAGGATAGAAAGGGGTGGGAGGATGGAATACAAAAGTTCCGGAGTGCGTTTCAGACACTTGAAGCGCTTGCTAAGTTTGATAACGGAGGAACCGAAGATCAAATGGCAGGGTAAATGTGCTTTTTTGGCTATATGCGGGATTGTTTGTGCTTACAGGTGGAAGATCGTATAGTTTGCGGGATACGATCTTGCTCTGGGATCTTAGCTGAACCTCACTTCGCTTGGTCGTTGACTCCAAGATCTCTGTCAGTCCTTGATCTCGTTTGAAATCCAGCCCCTTTCGTTGTTCCTGTATGTAAAACCGAACCATTGGCGGCCTCAAAAACCATTGCTTTGCCAACGATCCGCGTTCAATCCACCTCATAGTGACCAAACATCCTTGAGGGGAACCTGAACTTGGAGAGGTAGCAGTGAATGATAGGTGTGCCCTTGAAATCTTGATATTGCCTCACTTATCTCTCGTGGCCCGTCAGAGCTGTAGTGGCACAGCCTATACGTTGTTGGGAGTCGTTTTGTCTGTGGAAAGTTCTAGCACACAAATAGAAACCTCTTTGTATCGCTCATCTGTATCTACTAACCTCAAGCGCTAGAAGATTTCTTCCATCAAAAAAACAAATCAGGTTAAGGAAGATGGGGACTGCCTTTTCTCCCAGAGATTCGCGCTAATCTACAACCCGTGTGCTGCCGACCAGCTCCCGCATCATCCACCACCGTCTTCCCTGTGTTGCTCACCATCTCATCGCGCAAATGCAGATTGCTTTCTTCTTTCGTCTTACTTCCTTCCGAATTACACCAGGTCTACGACTGAGCATAATCCCATACCACAAAATCCCTCTCGAACTAACCAGAACGCCCCAATCGCTCCCTTCATCCGTTCTGTCACCAGTTCTGTGCCAGAATGCCCGGTCCGCCCCCCGGCTACACGCCATGGAGCCAAGAAGAAAGGAACAAACTTATAAAGTTGAGAGATGAGTACTCTGAACTGTCCTGGAAACAGTTTCACAAGGCGAGCACTGCCTTTCTTGCTCACCACATTCCCGCCAGTGTCTTCCGGCTTGCCATCCACCATAACACAAGTCCTATCGTGGGTTTCCTTTGCTAATATCCTATCTTGCCATGACTCTAGTTAGAACTGTTCCCCGACCGCACGAACGGTGCGGTTATAGCCATGTACAACAGGATGAAGCTTGAGATGGCTGAAATGAGCGATAATGAAGGCGAGTCCGACGGCAATACTGGTGATGCGGGTGAGAGCGAGGCAGAGTCATACGCTCTAGAGAAGATCTCTAAAAAGGACGAGCTTATGAAACATAGCTCCGCTGCGGATAACAAGGGTTCAAAGCCTCTGGTGGAGTATGACACAACCGACAGCGAGACGGATGCAAAGGGCACGAGCTGTGCTCGTGATTCTCCTACGGTATGTGCCTAGCCGAACGCAGCTTGCTATTCGCTATACTAGGCTAACGCATGCTTTATACCCAGTTCGACCCGAGCACCCCCCGGCCAAAGAAACGCAAACAAACTCGTGTGCCTCAGAACCAGAGCCAGAGCCCTCGTCCAGAATTCAGCCGCCGTCCCACCACTCCGTTCTGGATACAGGCACAACAGAGAGCAATGAGGGCCGCCAGCATAACTCAAGACACAAAGCCAGTCCTGCCGTCCCATCCGTTTCCTCCAGCAAGCGAATACGCTCCGAGAATACACTTCCGGGCCACTTGGGATACCGACTACTCGGCCGACGACACCCAACTGACCCTCGGAGAACACCTCAAGGAGATAGAGGGGCAGAATGCAGCCATGCATAAAGAAATCGAGGAACAGATCCAGAGGCTCAAGCGGGAGTCAACCGCTGCTAAGGAACGCTCGAATCAGGCAGCGACGCTACTCAGAAAGCTACAGCAGTTGGGGGGCTTGCTCAATCTAAGTCCTTCAGAGGTATCTACATTGATCGATGTGATTAAGGCCAGCGAGTTCAGCCATGCGGGTACAACCTCAGGATGATCGTGGGGTTTCTCTGACTTGCGGGGTTCAAAGGGGTATGGATGATGCTAATATTGCTTGACCATGAAGATCGGTGAGAATGAGATTTGTTGGTTTGTACTTCGAATGCTTTAATTGACAGTTACTTTAACAAGATTGCTCCTGCCATGTCTTAGGTTGTTCACTCACTTCCATGGCATCGTCTTTGTCTGAAGAAGGTTTTAGCACGCAACAGCGTGACGCTTTTTTATCACTTAGCTATCACCTCTAGTCGCTACTCATGGAAAGTCTTTTTCTTCCAGAATCCAACCAGGTACGCTGGTGAAGATAGAGCGCGCTTTTTTTTCTCCCGGACATGCGCTCTCCTTCACCACCTCCGTGGCCTGCGGCCAGCATCGCGAGCCTTCCCCGTCTCCAGTATATCCTTCACCAGCATGGAGCTCCCCTATTCAATCCTTCTCGCCAACGTATACCGATCTCCATGTTTATCTCCCTTCTTTCCAAGGAAACTCTCGACCGAGATCTGGTCACGAATTCATCTGCAAGATCCATCAGAATCAAACCGCGGACCACAGCAATCCATACATCACGACCCATATATCAACCTGCTCGTGCACCCCTATAAATTTACTGGACGACGTCGTTGCAATGACTTTCCGTAGGCAAAAACGGACCCCATGGACCGAAGAGGATAAACTGAAGCTCCTGACCTTAAAGGATGAGCACCCTGATCTCACGTGGGACGAATTTCTTGAGGTAAGCCACTCTGTCCGCGGACAGGGCGTCCGGCGCCCCCCGTCTTTCCCGCACTCCGACGAACAAGACACTGATCAGGAACTTTACTAATGCTCCCTCTTGCCATGCATATAGTTGACAACCTTCCCTGGTCGCACCAAGGCAGCCATCCAAAACATGTGGCACAAGTTAAAGGCCAGGAACGCCGAGGAAAGTGACGACGACAACGAGTGGGAGGAGCAATCGGGGGACGAGGACAACGATGAGGATGAGGGAGAGATAGCGGCGGAGGCAGAGACCGTAACCGATACCGCCGTGAACAAGCCGAAGAGGGGACTGATCGAATACGAGTTGACTGGCAGTGAGACAGATGCCGTGGACTTGAGGAAGGCCGGCGATAGTGCCGCGGTAGGTGCCAGCACTGACGGCGTTTTGTACCGAGGATTATGGGCTAATGCATGCATGGGTGGCGCTCAGATCAATTCTTCTACTTTACCTTCGAAGAAACAGAAACAGCAGCGATCGAAATCATTCCCCGCTCCCAGCGCATCTCAAGATGTCAAACTGGATCCACAATCTCGCCCTTCCACTCCGGCCACCGGGCCTTGGTTTCCTACTCAGCACCCGGACACTTCCAATACCTTTCGCTCGTCAGATACTCGTGCGAAACCGTCACCCCACTTAAGCTTGGGGGAGTATCTGAAACGGAGGCAGCTCCAGAAAGCAGCTTTGCACAAGGAACTCGAAGTGAAGATTAAATCTCTAAAGGCACAGTCAGATGCCGTCCGGGAAGAGGTGGAGGAGGCAGCGGCCCTTTACACCAAGTTGCAGCAGCTAGGGGGCTTACTGAACCTCAGTCCTTCGGAAGCGGATACCCTGATGGCGATCATTCGGGCCAGCCACTTTACCACTACTCCTACACCCATGAACTGAATTACAGATGTTCTGCAGTTGCTGGATATCGCACGATGTCAGAGGGTTGACGCGGAGGGTTGGTGGAACAAGCATTTACAAATACTCAAGTAAAAGGCTGAAATTCAGAATACCAGAATATCTAAATCTCAATCATACCCGAAAGAATGTAACTGTATCATCATATAGACTTCTCGTAGTATCTTCCCGTATGCCTCTTTCTCTCTTTTCTTATCCAAACGCGTGTATCCGACCGCAAGACAGATCGATCAAACTTCGAAGCAAAATGACGTGGCTAATCACTCAAGACAATCACACGATTCTCGTCGGCACATTCATTACCACCATTGCTCTGACGTAAAGAAGAATTCCGAGGCTCAGGTATGTCCATCGCCCTAACCCACTTGTACAGACTTGACCTGTCAAGTCTGAGGAGCTTCTCCGGCCGCTCCAAGAACCTCTCCGCCCTTCCCGAATTTCTTCTAGCCTGAGCTGCCTGCCCCTCGAGCCTTGCGATCCGATCTGTAATTGCGCTTTGCTGGTGCTGAAGTGCTTGAATCTCGTCTTGGAGTTGAGCGTGCTTGTCGACTTCGCTGGAGCGAATGCGCTCAAGCGTTTCGCCAATGTTTTCCTTGTTGGGGTCTGGGGCGGGTGTGTACAGTTCTCTGTAATTCTGGCCTTCAGCTGGGAAGCCTGCACGAGCGCTTGACTGGAAAGGTGCATCAAGGGGCACGAAGTGTGATTTCGGTTCATCCGGGTGGATCGAAGTTCGGCTTGGGTGTCGCGTGTTTGTGGATGCAGGGCTCAGTGGTGGCCCAGGAGACGATGACCACAGCACAGTGCGATGGGACCCCTTGGCAGCATTGCTTGATGATTTGCCAGGTCCTCGTGCTCTTCTTCCTATTGGGGAGCCCTCGAATGTCGTCCCGGTCACCGACTTGCGTTTCTGTACGGAGGTGTTTGTGGCTTTTCTGGCCGACGGCGAAGGTTGAGAGGTCTCCACGGCATGGGTCCGTAGTCTGTAATTCGCATTGGTTCCCGTCTGCCGTTTCAAAGGGCTCCGTGTTGGTCGTTCTTCAGTGGGGTGCTCGAGCACGTCGGTCTACCAGCAGTTCCAGTAGCCGTGGAGGAAGTTTCAATGTCACCATCCGTCTCCGGGGGTTTGTGGAGGATCGTGCGGTATTGCAAGGTCCCGCGTCCGATCGTCGGAGCTAGAGGAGATGAGTGGTTAGCGAAGGGCATATACAGAGCACAGAGGCTTCGTCCAGCTTCCTCACCTGCATAGTCAGGCGACTGCTGTCTGCGCCTTCAGCATCCGAACTGCTTCCGCTAGCACGGGCAGGCGAGCTGCGTCCACTAGCGTCGGCAATCCAGCTACTTCCGCTGGTACAGCTCTGCCGCTCTCACTGCCTTCCTCATCGACGTCGGCTCCGCTCCTGGACGGAGCGCTCTCATCTCCGTCCTGGCCCGTGTTATCAACCCGCCCGAATTTTAAACCATCACCGTGATTCCCCTCGTTACAGCCATCTGTGGTCGCAAGTTGTGCTCTCTGTTGCTGGATATAATGCAACTGACTAGAAAGAGTATTAAGCGTCCGTCCTGGAAAAAGGCTCAACTAGGGCACCACAGAGTAAAAACGTCAGCAGGAGTGGCCAGGGCTCGGCCAGAGGCACGCAGGGAGACTTGTGATAGTACCGAGCGACGCCATCGTACCTTGTGGAATTCACCCCAGCTAAGATGCCAGTAAACCTGGCGCAGATGCAGCAGTCTTTCTCTCTCCTCGTCGCTCCAGGTCATGCCTGTGGACTTGGTGGTTTGCATGGAGGAAGGAGATCGCAGTTCTGGCTGTCAGACGCGGTCGTGGACGCGAAGATTTCGTCCTCTTTGCGTGTTGTTATGGTCTTGGCGGTTTCGTTTGCTGGTTGTAGGTGTTGGGTGTGCGAGCGACAGAGGGGAGTTTGACGGAGGAGAGGGGGGAATCGTGTCTATTTTTGCGTTTGGAAAAGACAATTTCAAGTAAAAGAGACAGGATATGGGTAACATAGGGAAGGAAATCATCTCATCTGAGAGTCGAGACATCATGGCGTGGGATCCTGGTCGAAAGTCCGGGATCTTGCACGAAAATGAGTCTCGCGGGGTGGCTGCATGGGCTGGCCGGCGATGGATCAGAAATGGTATAAGCATGGCAAACGCCGCAATCCACTCTGCATTCACAACACGCAGCAGAAATTGGGGACTGCCAACATTTCGCGTCAGGGGGATTTCGCTGTAGATAGGACATCTTCATTTCTTTTCTTGTCCTATTTAGGCAAGAATCGCTCGTCATTGCGCAGCAAGTGAAGCGAGCAAACATCTCCAGCAGCTTTAGCCTCTTGCCTCAAATGAGGTACTTTTGGTAGAAATCCACGGATCTCTCTTGGCATTGCAGCCACGTCACTCTGATTGGTTAGGGCTGACCGGTGCATCTTGTCATGCAGATCGTCTGTTGTAGCGCCAATCAGCCGCGGGCAGGGCCGAGGCGACGGCGCAGGTGGTCGCCAGTGTGGTGCACGAGACCTCTGATCTTGCGGCTTGACCGTCTCTGGGTTTTCGGTCCATTGGGATGGGCACTGAAGCCTGGTGTGGCTGGAATAGGGGGGGTGGCTTATCCTTGTGATTATAATATTGGGTCCCTTGGGGAGCGCAATAATGCTTTGCGTTGCGCTTTTGTTATTTCTAACTGAGCGCGTTGAATGGGACATGAAGCTTCGGAAATAAAAGAGAGGGAGGGTGGCCTGTTCCTCTTGGAGAATGGGAAGGGGAAACAAGCAGTAACACACATAGAAACTAAAATATCTTCGCAGCAGCAGGGTGCCTAGGATTCCCATTAAAAGCAGCTGGCTTGTATATAAGATCACTGCATTCGCCAAACCAAGCAGAGATTCTCAGCTGTCAAGGTCGCGCGTTGCAGAGATTTCCTGCATGCTAAAAACTCCTTGGCTTACTAGGTTAAAGATGAGTACTCAACATTAGCTGCCGTTCCATCTAATCATGTAATAACAATGGGTAGGCAGTAAATAAACAGCTGAAATATGTCATAAGCACCAGCTCACGAAGGGTATAGAATGCAAGATAGTGATTACAATGGTTTGTTCCCAAACTCTGAGTCAAAAGCCATCTAAATAACAATTCTCCCCTGCCTCACAGCGCCTTCTATCTGCCCATACTATCCAAATCCATACTACCACCATCGCTGGAATGTCCATCAGTTCCATTGTCTCGAGCAGTAGAGCCTGGCTTTCGGTACCCACACATGTAGCGGCCTCGGAGAACCAAGGCCCATAAAAAGCGCAGGGTTCTCCATACACTTTAAGTCTTCCTGTAAGTTCTGGGCCGCTGCGGCTGCTTGCTGTTTGAGAATTGATAACTCCTTTTTCTTGGCAGCTTTCTTGTCTACCAGCGTAGTGTATTTGTTGTTCATGACTTGTAACTCCGCGTCGATGGCGCTGTGCTTTTGCTCGCGCGCATTAATCTTATCTTGGATCTGTCTGCCTGATAGCAGAAATCCTCAACCGCTGCCCGCATAGTTTGTCTCGGGATGGCCAAATCGGATATGCGGCGTCCATCGGTATGGCTGGACCCGGTGGGCAAGCTTTGACGGGATTTAAACCCAATGGGCCCAGACTGAGGCTCAAAAGATGATGTGGATTGAAGCGGATTCTCGACGCAAGTTTGACGAATTGGGGTCGAGCGCGTTGCGCGTGTCGCCTCGGCGGGTGGAGCCAATAGGCCAGACGGCATCGGCTTGGCTATCAAGCCCATGGACCGATCATCTGCAGAGCCAATGTTGTTTGGCAGCTGTGCGATGCCCGTGGTCTGTTTGTGGCTGACGCTTCACTAGATGCCATTGTCGACCTCGCCATAATGGTTTGTATGGATGTTTCTGGGGCTTGCATCGCCGACTCCGGGGCCAGAGGCTTTGGCAAGACAATCTAGCCCGTTGAAATGGCCTGTCACCTATATTACCCGATGCCATCATTTCCCACGTAATCGACGCGGTAGGTGCCATGGAGGTTCCTAGAATAAAAGTTTTCTTAATCCTTGGGAAAGCAGACAATGCACATGAGATTTGGAGAACTTTGCCTTTCCTTTCCCCAGAGCTGGACCCGCCCTCCTGCGGTATCAAGTTTGTGGACCGCCGCCCATGATGAATAAGCCGGGCGGAGGGATGTCCCAAGTATTGTCGCGCTGCTCGCCCTCATAGGAGTGTCTGCTTCTGCCATGGAGTAGTCACCATCCACCTCCGCGATGGAACCGTGTCTCTGTCCATTGCTTTGGTCTCCGGCGTCAGTCTGCGGCCGCGTCACGGGAGCAGAGTCCCCCTCCCTGGCTTGGGTACCCATGTCACATCACTTTCTGCGGTACTGTCTGCGGTTGAGGCCCTGTAAGGAGAAGCCTCGGTACTGACGGCCGTCTGCATAGCTTTAAGGCGCATATACTGCTGCACCACCGCGTGATTTGTCCGACTGGGAAATTTCCTCAAATAGAGTCAGACCAGGCGGGAATGTTAGTAATGAGTAGCTGTTGCGGCACCTCTGCGCTATACAGAGACAAATGGATTCACGTGAGAGAATATGAACGTATCTTATGGAACTCCTGACAGGATAGATCAGAATACTCTTCTCTCAATCGTAGGAGGCGTTCCTGGTCGGCTTCGGTCCAATGTTTTTTATGCAGGGAGCAAAAAGGGATGTTCAAGTTGTGCAATGAAAACAAGGAAAAGATCTTGAAAAGGGACTCTGCTCTATGCATTGGACGACAATTGGCGATGGTGTAATTTGAGGTACTCGTAAGTAAGACATCAGATGGGACAAGCTTGGGAGAGAAAAGGAGAGAAGTGTGATGTGTCTATCTTAGAGTGGGAGGATAGAGAAATAGTACCCCAGGGGAAGAAAAAACACTTTTGAGCAGGGTGTTGCTCAGGATACCAGTCAAATTTATTTGGTTTCTAGGCAAGATGCCCAATCGAGCAGATTGTGCAGCCTCTGCAGCACCACCCAACAGAAATTTCGTCTTTTCCTCTTCACTCTCAATAATCACTTTATTTGATTCAATTTGCGACCCTTTTCAACACTAGCTTAGCCAAGCATATTAGCCTCCTGGACAACCTTTGCGGGAGGTGAATGGACATGGCATTTGAAGTGACCTATAATGGGGCAGTTCTCAACGTCTAGATGTTTCAGGTGAAGCTGAATAAAACTTCAGCAGAGAAGCACTGTAACTCACATTGATTTAATGGTTCATGGCCGATGCAGCCTGCCAAGAAGGATTTTAAGGACATAGTTAGAATTTATAAACGAGAAGTATACCACGCCTGCAAGAGCAAAAGAAAAAAAGAAAGTGAGTGAAATCAAAACTATAGTGCATGTGCTGGAAGAAATGCAAAGCACCTGAAATCAGAAAGAACTGGAAGACTATCAATTCCAAGCCAAAGCTCAACCCCTAATCCCTCCGCGTAAACCTGGATGCCATATCACTAATCTTCTGGATGTACTCCTCCATCCCTTTATTATCCTCTCTAAGCTCCTCCAGCTGACGCTTGAGACTATCACGCTCAGCAATAGCTTCACTCAGGCAAGACCGGAGGGTCTTGGCCTCCAAAGTGAGATTTTCAATTTGGGTCCGTTGGTCACGTGTCATTTCCTCAACGACAGCATCAATGCCCCGAGACATGTACTCATTAGCTCTATTGAAGAGCTCAACTGCATGCAGTTTGAGCGCTTCTGGGGCGGAGGGCATTTGTGCAGGCACCTGAGCTGTCTGGGTCGTCGGAGCAGCGATCTGGGTTTGAGGTAGAGCGGAGATTGGTTTCGCTGTGGTTTGGGGCGCGATAAGAGGATTCTCACTTGATGATGGGGTTGGAACAGGCGGAGTTGATGTCTGCGATGGTTTCTCAACGTGGGTAGAGCTCAAAATTGGAATGGAGCTAGTTGGCATCTTTTCCTTAGGGATAGTAGGCCTGGCTAAGGATTTGTCAGTATGATCTGAAGGAACTGGGGCGGGAGAGGCTCCAGTGGCTCCCTGAGTTTGCGCCGCAGGAGTCGATGGAGGAGTGTTTTTATAAGCTGGGACCGTTGGAGGTGGCATAGATGGTGTTCCAGAGCCTGCACGAGTCGCCTCGCGCGGCGGAGCACTGCCCTGTGGTGTGTGTGCCATTGATGGGCTGCGTGAAGCCTGGTTTACACTTGTAAAGCCGCCGCCCTGACGGATTGGCTCCGGTGGTGCAGGGCTGTTGTTGCCGCTCGTTGGCTGAGCGAGAGACTTGCTAGTGGCGATAACGTTCGCCGGCGTCGCTCGAAACCTATCCGGTGGGTGTAGAGCGGCATTTGAAGAAGAGTTTGCCTGAGGTGTCTCCGGCTTGCTCACGGTCTCTGGCTTGCTTATAGTTGGTTTGGTCTGTGGAGTGTCCGTCGGCTTGATAGTGGTGGGAGTAGCTGGCGCATGTTCCGTCCCTGCTGAATGAGAATGGGGTTTCTGGAACCACCCTTCAGACTGAGATGGTGTGGGCTTAATCATACCCAAGCGGATTAGCAAGTCAATTTGAGTGAGATAAATTGGGACAGGATAGCTATACTTCTGCGGTGTTGGAATTGCAGTCCCAAGGGAGGTCTTCGCCTTCGCTGGAGTCGGAGTCGGAGTCGGAGTCGGAGTCGGAGTTGGTGTCCCGGTCTTGATGGTCTGCACCATCCATTATCCGACGGGACTTGCGAGAAGGCTTCGGTGAACTCAACGGCTGCTTAGGCGAGTCTGTCGCGGCCGCGGCAGATCGTTTCAGCGGAGTGATGTTGGGAGTGCTGGTAGTTGAGCTAGGACGCTTTGGCTTCGGGCGGACACGCACATGCCCGACTCCCGGGCGCGGGCGCCCGTTTTTCAGCCGCGAATATTGGACCTGCACTGCAGCAGGGCTGCGATTCGGAAAGAGGCCCAACTTGAAGTGAAACCGTTAGCACGAGGTGTTGATAATTGAGATAATGGGAGATTGTTGGTCGAGTCACAGGTACCTTGTGAATATCCTTCCAATTCTCGTATTGCGATTTCAACCGCAAGAGAGTCTCGTTTTCCTCATCACTCCAGCCGAGTAGATGCTCGGGCCGTTTGCCTGAAGACATTTGCCCGACGTTGCCAGTGGTGGTTTAACAGAGTCGGCGGAATGTGGATTATTACAAACGGGAGATCCGCCTGCAGCTCGAAATGAATCGAAATGACAGGAAATTCGAGGTCTCCTTGGACGCGCCCCCCGCCCCTGTGTCTAGCGTAAACATCCTTTGTTTAGCGCCGGATTTAGGTCACGTGTTTACCGCCTTCACCCGAGGCAGGAACAACCAAGCAGTCACATGATCACCTTCAAGACTCTTCCGTTTGTGAGACCTTGAAGAAGCATCTTCACTTTCACATCAGTCCTTTCTCACACTCTTACGAAGATTTACTCACTATCTACTTGCAAGGGGGATGTAGTGGAGCCATACGTCGAAACGTAAAAACCCGTAGGGGACTGTCCAACTACCAACTGCCCTTACGATATATATTGGAAACAGGGCTTAAATTCTCAAACACGAGGTTTTGCCTTCTACCACCCCACCGCCACAGTGCTACCCACGTTTACACCCAACGGACAGATTCTCAGCTGATACAAAACTTTAGCGCTTCTATGGCGGTCGCAATGACGGAGATTCGACCCCACTGAGGTTCACGCCTTGATAGCTTTGACTGCTCCTCATAGCAAAAGCAAGAGGGTTACGGCCGTGGAGATAGTAAACCCCAATCCCCCATCACATCTGTCTACTCTCTAGCCTGGTCCTTCGTATAGTGGTAGGGACAGGACTCGCGAATACTACACTCAAGGTCCCTGGGCGAGCAATCCTATCCCGATGATTCGCGTTGGCCCGGTCGCAGAAGCTCTTGTGTGACGTCGCGCCACTCTGGGTAAGCTGCGCATCCGACGGGACTGTTGTTTGTCGACATGATCTAATAGCACCAGTCTTCCAGAATGACTCTGTAGGACATGCTTCCGTGATTGACCTGCATGGTTGACCACCCGAGCTGGATCGCACCCGAAGAACTGTCGGCCTCTGTTTTATTCTCAAACTGCTCCTAGCAAGTCTGACAATTCTCGCAGACTTTTGATCTCACCGTTAGAAGGGCATTGCGTCAACCTTTACGGAGTTTCCTTTCAGATATCCACAAGGCGACACGCGCCCGGGGGTATTTTGATCACAGTCCTAATCGAGCCGCTGGAGACTGATTTATTTTTAGAAGCATGCCTTTCTCCATTTCAAGGCCTAGCTGACTCACTATACCCTGAGTAGCTGAAGGATTTCCGATTTTCCTTCCGTTATTGCGACCGACGTTGGGTCCTGCTGAGCATTATATCGTGCCGTGCAGAAAGCTCCGCTGTCAAGGAGTATCTCGACAATCATTCCATCGCCTCTTTCTACCGGGTGGTGAGGGGCATCTTTTCAGTAGAATCCCTGGTCGAAACATCACCACCGCGCTCAACAAGGCGTTTGATGATTGTTTCTGGCTGGTATCGCACCACAACCGTGAGCAGAGTGCAGTTCGATGTGTTGGCGTCATTGAAAAGATTTGACTGCCTCATCAGGAGAATTGCGGTCGACTTTATTCCGCTCTGGGTGGTCATAGGTGCTGTGTCCCTCCGTCATATCGTTCATCAAATTGATATTCTTGTAATTCTGCAAGAGATTTGGATGATCTCCAGATGCCCAAGAGCGAACTAAAAAAGACGGGAACACGATGGGAATCACCTCCAGTCCGGTGAAACAGCAGCAGCCTGAAGGATTCTAGCTTTATCAACTTGATCATCTGGAGTAGCATGGTTCTCAAGCTATCCGCGGCGATTCCAGGTATATCCGCGTGGGCACCGAAAGGGCGGTGCTGAATTGAGACTCGCGTCTTTGCGCATAGCCGCGTATTGCATTCGTATACTGTACATATCAACTGCAGGAACCTTTCCTCCGGCAGTAATAAGCTCTTGTACCACTGCAGGGTGCGCGTTTTCTCCGACCTTGTCAAGAATGGTCATGCCCTGTGCGTCGCGCAGATTGACATCCATGCCGTGTTCAACGCACTTTTGAATAAAAGCAACACACTCCTTCCAATCCTTCTCGCGCCTACCAAGTACTTGATATAGTGGCGTGTGCCAGTTGAAACTTTGAACATTCGGGTCGAGCCCGAGGTCAATAAGGAAGCTCATTACTCGAACTCTGCATCCCAATGCCAGTGCATGGTGAACAATCTCCGGACTGTTGACTCGCAGTCCTCTCTGTACCAGAAGCTGAAGGATACTGGGGTCAAATGGCTCGTCATGCTGCTGCGAGGTTTCTTCACTGTCGGGCCCGTTTTCCCAACTCGTACAGCCATGGACTAGGAATCCAACTTCCTCATCCGAGTAGCCGATTGGCTTTGCACCCGCGTCAAGTAGCATCTTGACAATTTCAAGGTTCCGGCACATTCCTGCCCTAAATAACGGCGAGCTGAATGCGCCCTCAGTTGACGAGGCAGGGTCCCATGGCGGTAGGCCTTGGTCAAGGAGCAGCCGAACTGTAGTGACGTGGTTCTTTGGAATGGCGCTATTGATCGCGCGCTCGATGAAGTTTGGCGATGGAGAGGTGTATTGGAAGATGCGCTGCACTGTCTTCTGATTCCCTGTTGTCGCGGCCCAGTCCAGGGCTGTCGTGTCGCCCTCTTGGCCTTTCCAGTACAGGAGCGAGTTAAGACGATCATGGAGGGTCCGACAGGTAAGTGTCAGCCTGCCCAGGGTTTGCAAGGGGATGTAGTCCAAGATAGTCAGTACTATCTCGTTTGGCAGATCAAAAAGAGATAGCATGGTGTTTGATTTACCAATCTTTAGCGGCCCTGCTTGAGGAGGTGTGAGAGCGCGTGCTAGTTACCCGTTATCCGTCCTCAGTGCGGGCGCCAACGACCTTAAATAAGTTGCTGATATTAATGCGCAGCCAATACGAGCTGTCCGCCGAAGAAAAGGTATCAATTTTGCTACCTACTGAGGTGGTATCTGCCCCTGATCATTTTCCTCCCTCGAATATAATTTTCTGCGACTTCATCTGGTTGAAATCATCATATCCTTGCAGCGCCTCCGACAGCGGACGAATATCAGTCACCATAAAGCTAATTGACCAGTTAGCAAGCCATCATCCACCTGGAGCGCCTCGGCAAGCGAAACTCACTCAAGAATATCCTGTTTCTTCTCCAACAACGCAAGCGCATCCTCAAAAATACTACGCACGGGGCACCGTCCCATCTGAACCTGCAGATTCTTACCATACGCTTCATTCCCGGTCCAGGGAATCTCCCCATTATGCACGCCCACACTGGAGATTTTGCCCCACGGCCTGAGCATCTCGAATGCCATGCGAAGCGCCGAACTATGGCCGACGACCTCGATTGCCACATCTGCGCCTCTCCCCTCTGTTAGCTCGAGCACTCGCTTCTTCAGACCCTCTGCATCGGTCTGGAAATTCCATGGCTCAGCGCCCAGCTTCCCTGCTAATTCCAAGCGCGAGGGCACACTGTCGATCGCGATGAGATGCTTCGGCTTGTACTCCAGCGCGGACACAAGCGCACAGATTCCCACCGGACCACAGCCAAACAAAATCACCGTGCTATCCCTCACAACGCTCTCCTCCACCCCTTTGAACGCATTTTTCGCAGCAAAGAACCCAGTAGGTAGGATATCCGCCATGAGCACCAACTTCTTCTCGTCAATCGCCGGCGGTGCAGCGACAAGCGTCGTATCGGCCAGTGGAACGCGAACATAGTCTGCCTGCGCGCCGTCGAGGATCACTGTACCATAAAGCTGGCACGAGGCACATCGCGAAGAGGTCCCGTGCTTACAGTAGAAGCAGGAGCCGCAAGAGACGGTAAACGGCGAAACAACGCGGTCGCCGGGTTTGAATTTAGTGACGGAGGAGCCGACGCTGCTGACTTCGCCGGTAAATTCGTGGCCCATGATGAACTCGGTGCCGGACGGTTGGTGGCCGCGGAAGACGTGGAGTTCACTGTGGGCACGATTAGCTTCTGTTTCTACCTCAAGTTGAGTTGAATCCTTCAGAGGGTATACGGATGGTGAACATACCTCCCGCACAACGCCGTATACCGAACCTTGACGATGACATCGGTGGGGTCGACAATCTCAGGAATAGGACGCTTCTCTAGCGCAACCTTGAGCGGACCCTTGAAGACGACTGCCTGCATCTTGCTCTTGTTATGCTGTTCCGTACTGATTTACTTTGTCTTTGATAATTGTTATTGATCGCGATCTGGAGCTATGATGGCGATGGTCAGCTTAAAACACCAGGCCACCCTCGGCATTTGGACCTCGGCTCGTCCGGGGTTGTCTCCAGGGCAGACCATGGTTTCGTTGGTCGGAGAGTACTCCGTACCCTGAGCGGGGCTTGCCCGTTGGTCTTCGATTCGGGGTCATTCAAAGGTGAGGTCTTCAGACATCAAGAGCAGGATGGAGGAGGGTGTAAGGACTCGCTGAGTCCTGGTGAACTGGTGACGCTGCTGATCCTGCTTGCATCCTCTATGAGTGCTGGAGTTGCGCGTCCTATACCAGAGGATGTCATTTTGGTCGGCATATAGCCGTTCGCGCGAGACTTCTGAACCTGGGATCTGAATGAGCCAGATCTACAAGAGGCGTCGACCTTTGCGGTTCAAGAGTCGGTTTTATGTCTCGGTCGCGGGGTACCTTGGAGACATCCAACCACCACCAGCGTTCGACAGCACGCCGCGCGATTTTCGAAACAAAAGTACAAGAGTCAACGCCAGCACACAAAGAATCAACCAGAACTCAAGTTGCACTTCCATTGTGAAATGCGGTGTGCCTATACCACCATCATCATCCAGTCACCTTGCATCGTCATCAAGCCAAAGGGCGCAGCATCACCAAGGCCAGCCGAATGAACGCCCGCAAAAATATCGCGCAAACCCCGTTTTGCCCGTCTAGTCAGCTCTAGTCAGGAGTATTGGGCAGGAAAGTTAACTTGTTCGGGAATAGGGGCGTTTCGCAATGCAGTAGAGTGTAGTGTGATTGGTTGCTTAGGCCAAGAAAGATGGCGCTTTACGGCTTCAGGTGCAGGCATCGGAAACTTGAAATGGCGCAGGCAGTGGATTATGGGACTTTTGGAGTTCGTGATGGTTTTCGTGTGGGTTTTTGGTTCTCTTATATTCTCCAAGCGACCCCGTTCTTGTAGCAGAGTAGTTGTTTTTACGTATTTGTTCCTGGCTTCGAGATCAATTCACCGTGGTTCAAATTGCTCGTAAAATGGCGCCAAGCATAGATTACCCCGCACCGCTCCCCTTCTCACTCTCACTCTCCAACTCCATTCCACAAAAGCAAGCCACCATCAACGTCAGCGTTGTCGAAATCATCGAGGATGACGCTGCCCAAGAGCATTCCCATGAAGATGGTCACAGTTCCCATCCTGAAGAGTCGATAGACCCTCTCGACTCCGAGCGACAACGCCTCCGCAATCACCTAGGGCTCCCCGCCGAACAGGGCGCGCCCGCCCCTGAGCAACCCCGAATCCAACCCCTCTTCTTCATCGAGCGAGTCCCCGACAGTCGAGCCGTATCATGTAGCCTACCCGGGTGTACACATGGCGCTTTACAACCCGGCGAGCTGCGCCTCGCGCTGAATCCGGGGATGGGTGGGGATATGTGGTTTCGATCCAGCTCTGGTCTGTCCTCTTCCCCAAAACACTGGTGTTTGCCTTGATCTTGAAACGAGAAGAAGTCACTAATACTGTCCTGCGCAAATAGACTACTACCACATTCCCTGCTTCGAGCTCCTCGCCGACTTCACCTCCCCAACCTACCTCGACCGCATCCAGCCCCTCACAAGAAACACATTCAAGCTCCGCGGCCTAAAGCCCTCGTCCGTCTTCGACGGATCATACCTCCTTCCCGGCGGCGTCGAGCGACTCATTCTCGAATGGAAGGTCACACGCGGGAAAGCGATCGATAAACGTGATGGCGTGTTCGACGAGCGGATGTATAAACTTGAGGAGAGCGTTTATGAGTTGCTTTACCGGGCGGGGTCGAGGACGTATAGACCGGTGAGGAGGCCTGGACTACTAGATCAGTTTGAGTTCTATACGCTTTCGAAGACGCTGGCGCCGAATGAGTTTGAGTATACGGGCGGGAGGAAGGAGGAGTGGAATCTCTTTGAGAGTTTTATTGGGGAGGAGGACGGGGTCCATGATTTGAGTGGGATGTTGGAGAGGTGGGAGAGGGCTGTGGTGAGATCAAATGTCTTTTCCCTTGGAGAAGATTGGCTGCTAACAGGGTTAGGCAATTGCCTGGCAACATACAAGAGCATCGTCGTCCGCGAGTGTCTCAAGCGAAGAAGAAGATCAACCGGCCCTCACCCCGACAGCTGCCAGAGCTATCAGGCGGTTATCGGCGATTCCCACCCCACAGGTTGGATTCAATCGGCTTTCCTGCTACCCGTAGGTCCTTGACGCTGATATCCACAGTCAGTTGAGTAGTGTGCAGCTTTTGGGTCTCGATTTTAGCGTTCGGCTGTTATCCGGCATTTTCTTGGTCTGGGTAAAAGCGATAGAGGCGTTAATTCCGGTTAGAATGAAAAGCGTTTTCTCTGTGTGAACCTGTGGCTGCTATGCCTCCCGGACCCGCGTTCGATGTATGCTCTAGTCTTCGATGCCCATTGTAAGCAACAAGATCTTCAGCTCGCAGGATCGAGGAGTGAATTTCACTTTCAAAAGCTTCCTTGTCGCCGGAGATTTCACTCATGACGGGAGCTTTATACGCAACAACAAAAGCGACATTAACCTGGTGGAGAGGGCGCAAATTTCGGTTACTTGGCTGATGCGAGAAGACTATTACGAGTATTCTCTCGGAGAAGTTTGAAGACCTGGATGAAACGGTCCACAAATCAGAATAGAACGCTGTTCATCCAGTAGGATGCCCATGACTCTCCCAATTTTTTCGCTGGCCCATTCAATCGCCCAATTCCCACAGGCATCCAGAATAGGCAAGAGTAGCGGAGGCCTCGGCAGCATCCGTGATAGCGTGCTTTCCCCAGGTTATGGTCCGTGCAACAGTTCTAGATCCAGCCGGGGCTGCTCAGCTGATCGCTTGGAGAAGCTTTTCAATATGAGCCTCCCTTTTCCATTGGACCCGCCTGTCTGTTTTATCCATCGTGCCCCAGGAACCGGTTCTGATTTGGTCATCCTTTAATTAAGCGATGCCATCCACATGTGCCGCGGTCGAACCCCGCATAACTGGTGTTCAAGGCTAAGACGGTGGCTTGCTCGCCGGGGCGCAAACGGGGCCTCTGGAGTCGAAATGTTCCAGTCTAGTGGGGGCTTGGGGAGATTATATGCCTTGATGTTCTAGGGTCGACCTCGCCAACTGCCGGTGCGAAATACTCCGGACAGACTTACTATCTCTTATTCTTGCTCGAATATTCTCCGTGGAGTTTTGCGATTCAGGTTTTCCCTTAGAGGGATTCAAGGAACAGAGATCCATCCAACTTGGAGCAACCGAAACCACTGGTCTTGAAACATGTCACTGCGTGATGCTCCTAGTCAATGCCCATGAATTAGGCAATGGGTCCATGGGTCCCGCTCGCAATGCGAGATCATCTCGGTCTAGCGTTCCCCCGCTTAATATCCAGAGCTCCAGCAAGTTCAACGCTTCCGCTCCAAATCTCCACAAATCCAAGACAAGAGCTCAGATACTAATAAGCACTAGAGTTGGCTAAATCACCGAACTTGCCTGATTCAACCATAGTTTCAGCCATCGCCTTGTCTCCATTCACCGTTCACAGCAACTTGGCCAGCATCAGAGGCTGCCGAGGGCCATGTGGGCAGCAACACTCATTTCAAGCTGAGCATATAAGAAGCTCTGGGAGCGCCGCTTGTATCCCCAGACCATCCACACAGTCAATCCTCCCCCAACAGCCAAAATGAAGTTCTCCGCCGTCCTCTCCGCTCTCGCCCTCGTCGCCCCCGGCGTCTTCGCCTCTCCCACCCAGCGTGACCTCGCCACCATCCAGGGCGTCATCACCGACATCCAAGGCCAGGTCAACTCCCTCCAGACCGCTATCGAGGCCAGCCCCCTTGACGCAGATGCCATCATTGCCCAGTCCAATGCTCTCGTCACGACAATCCAGGACGGCGCCACAACCGTGAACGGTCAGCCCGTCCTCACCCAGATCGAAGCCCTCGGCCTCGTCTCCCCGGTACAGGACCTCGCCGCCGACGTCGATACCACCATCCAGGCCCTGATCGGCGTCAAGGACGACATCCTCGACCTCGGCGAGGGATGCACCACCCTTGAGGCTCTCCAGGCCCAGGCCGCCGCTGCCCAGCAGCTCTCCGACGCCATTGTCTCCAAGGTTCCCGCTGCCCTTGAGGACATTGCCACTGAGCTCGCCGCTACCGTCTCCGCTGCCATCCAGAAGGGTGTGGATGCCTACGCTGGATCGTGCGATGGAACCGAGCCTACCTCCACCACTACTACCTCCGAACCCACCAGCACGACTACCTCTACCACTCGCACCGCTTGCCCTGCTCCTACCCATTAAGTGTCATACCCTAATATTCTGAGTCATTGATACGATGGAATATCAGCGTGGTTTGGGAAGAAATGATGTGCTGGAATAATGTGAAACGTGGACCTGTATGACACTACCTCAGCAAAAGTTCTAGACCTAGAACTCTAATATAGTCACTGTATAATCAATCAACCTTGACTTGATCATTTTGCACTGTGCAGTCGCTCTTCAAGCATTCAATGAGTCCTCTTAATATCCTTTATCTCGTAAAAGATCAGCCGAAGCAGAAAATTGTATCGCGCAGGCTGAAGTTACCTACCTTGGAACAATAGTGATCTTCAGTTACACCAAATCTTCGATTAAGTTTGACTATGGACTATCCCTGTCGATCAAGTTTCAACTTCACTGATCTGCCTTTTCAGTCTCAGCCTATCGTCGCATACGGCTTATTGACGCGCATCATTGCCATTTTCGTCCCTACAATGCCATAGTGAAGCGGCTGAGAAGCGGCAACACTGCGCTTTTTTTCATGCCATGCGGGCACTCCCACGCCTTGAGATCTTGTGACTCTGAGGTTCTGCTGATATTCTAGAAGTTCGCAGGGTACGGAGGATAGAGCGTAGTAGATTCTGAACACATAGGTAAGATAGAATCTGATAATAACCGTTTGTTTAATGGTTATTGTGGTAGCTCATCCGGATATATATTTCCGCTCGCTGTAGAAGGCGAAGAGTCTTTGGTCCACTGTAACAACGCCTCAGTCTCTGAATTGATACTTATGTCCAAAATTACTCTCAGAGTTTACGAAGTAGATTGTTTTGATCTGCGTCCGGCTCGTTAGTATCGTGGACAGCTGCAGTGGTTACGACAGGGCTTCAGCATCAGCCGGAACCCGGATTGACAAGACTCCACGATAGTATGGGTCTACCGTCTGACTATCGTTGATGATCACCCTCGATCGACTGCGCATCTCGAAACAAACGGGGAAGACTAAAGGATTGAGGGAATGGTTCTTGATAAGTGGTGATTTGCTGGACTCATGGACTCAGGATCGGAAGAGTTGACAACGGGGTATGTAATCCAGCCCCTTTGTTTGTTTGCTTACTTTGCAACCACGTGCTGAGGCTTTTCTGTCGAGCTTCTTCCAATGACCCGACATCCTCAATGCACCCATTTCCAGCTACCTGCAGCCGACGGTGGTGTCTTTCTCCCATTGGAGCATCGCCCTTCCTCAGCACTCACTGGCAACGCTTTTATGTCGCACTTAGCGATAACAAGGCTCCTTCACGACTGGATCGAAACGCAGAGACCGCAGTCGCCTCGTCCCGAGGACATGGTGGCGCGCGCTAGCCGAGCGACTAGTTATCCCCTCGCGCAAGGCAAACACGAGAAGCGATTCGAGAATGACGAAGTGCGAGGTGGAGATGAGTCTGATGAGGAGGGGCTCGGTTCCATCCCCCGCTGCACATTCGGTCACATTGCAAGACTAATTTGAGGGGAAACCCAGTAGACAGGAGTCTCATTGGCCGACAACTCTCACACTCCGGCAATCGCCTCCACACGCGTTGGCTGTTTCAGTGTTTCCGACTGGGAGCCGGGGCCGGGCTGCGGCTGCCTCCTCCCAGTCTCCGCCCCAGCCCCATTCTCACTGTCTGGCCAAATAAAACCCTTGTGACACGCAGCGCGACGAAGCTCCCGAGGCATATACTCAATCGAGTCTTTGATGCGAAAGCGAATCGAAAAACCATGGTCTTCTGCGGGAAACCAAGCAAGGGATGTCACTCGTGTCGCACGCGCAAGATCCTGTGCGACCAGGGCCGACCGGGCTGTTCGCAATGCCTGCAGGGCGGCTGGGAGTGTCCCGGGTACCGCGACACGCTGTCGTTGATGTTTCGCGATGAGAGTGAGAGGGTCATTCGCAAGGCGACGACGGGGTCGTCGTCAAAGCGCAGTCCGCAGACGTCGAAACGATCTAGAGCAGCTCCGAGTCGTGCGCGACCGAGTCGCGGGAGAGTCGTCAAAGATAAGGGGGTGGAGGAGAAGGGCAAAGGAAAGGGGAAGGTGCAACCCCGCAATTCCCCAAAGGATGAAGATTCCGAAGGCGACTCCAGTTCTTTCGCTTTGACGTCCACGACGCCGACGACGACGATTTCGACGATCAGTACACCAGAGACGATATTTATTGAAGAGTTGGTGACGCGACAACCACAGTCAATACAGCCCTCCTGGCAACCGACTCAAAATGAAGCGATTAGCTGGTTTCTTCGGCATAACGCGTGGCCTGGCGCCCTGTTTATGATCGATTTCAACCCCGACGTTCTCGCGCAGATGAACATGTCAATGAGTGAAAAGGCGCGGATGGCCAGCATTGTCTCCTGTGCAACAGCGCTGCTTGGTCGGTTACGGAAGTCGACAGAGCTGAAAGAGGTTGCGAGGCAGGAATACGGGCACGCTTTGGGTCTTTTAACGCGAGCGCTCTCGAATGAGGAGGAATCGAGGACGAATGCAACGTTATCCGCGGTGCTTTTGATGGCATTATTTGAGGTGCCAGTCCTCATCCAGGACTGAACTATAATGGTCTAACGGGGTCCAGGTTATTACTAGTCGATCGCTTGACACGATGGAGAAGTGGACGAGCCATGTCTATGGAGCATCGACGTTGCTCGAGTTACGAGGTCAAAACGAGCTACAAAGTCCAGAAGGGCTGAAACTCTTTATTCAGTTGCGCTTCCAAATAGTAAGTTTCCTAACTCACACTCCCGAGCGTTATCCCATGTCTTATCCTGCCTATCTTGCAGATTATAAGCTGCCTCCAACGTGGCCTCCACGTCCCAAAATCCGTGCTCGAATGCAACAAAATCGCCATGTACCTCCGACCCCAAGTGGAAGCCTACTGTGACCGCATGACATACATCTCCGGCCGACTAGCGAACCTCCGCGCCGACATATTCGGCGGCATCCTCACGGACACCGAAGAGATCCTCTCGCGAGCCTGCGCGATGGAAGCAGAACTAATCGCCTGGCTCGCAATGGCGCCCCCCGAATTCCCCTACACCGTCATTGAACACCCACCCTCAACCTACTGGACTGAATCCTCCGGGGTGCGACCGCCTCTCTACAACGACGTATACCACCTCTACCACGACCTCTGGGTCTGCCATACCTGGAACCAATATCGATTCACACGTATCATCATTTGTGAGATTACTCTGAGTTGTTTCCGTCGGCTGCTCAGCTCGTCCCACGTTAGCGCACCCAGCGAGATCCAGCGGCAGATTAACCTGCTACGCAAAACAACGCGCGAACTCGCCCTCGATATCTGCGCCAGCGCGCCATACCACTTCGGGGCAGACAGTGTTACCGGCGAAGAGAGCCGACGAATACCTGACTCCCAGATCTATGTCGGAGGCATGCTCCTTCTCCTTCCACTCTCCATCGCAGCAACCACAGAGAACCGAGAACACTCGTTGCGAAAATGGATCGGGAACTGTCTCAGCATTCTCGGGCACGGGATGGGAATTGACCAAGCGTTCGCGATCCTCGAAAAGCTAGACACTGAAGCAGGGTGGTTCGAGGACCTGGAAGACACGGACGATGGAGTCGTCCTGCTAGGGACGAATCGGGCCAAGGATAATCAAATTCTATTGGGGACGTGGAGTTCCATGATCAATGCGAGTGTTTCGAACAGTTACGATGGTTTTGATGGAGGTGGGAATTGGAATATGAATTTTCCTGCGGCTGGGTGGGAATAGTATAATGATATCCATACCTCCAGTTGAAGATCGCGGACCATGCAAGGTCTGATGATTCCATGCTCGGAAAATATTTCCTCACGCTAGATGATAGTTGTCGGTACTCCACGGATGCCATAAGGGATCTCCACTCCGCGGTCCAGCACATGCCTCCGCATAGGTCCCGCTGATCTTGCTCGCTCGGGTCAAGCGACCTGACAGCTGTAAGGGCTAGAATCGCGACCTCCTCCGTCCACCATGAGATCTGTCTTTCGCTGGTTCGCTCCGGAACAGCAGCGGAGCCGGATATGCACAGAGTCCTGGTGTCGTTTATTGAGTCCAAGTCGTGGTCCTGAGTGTATCGTTCCCGAACGCCCACGGATCTCAGGGCTCCTTTAAGGTTTCTGGGCAGTCCGCGGGTTGGAGTCGCAATGCCGCGCCGCGTTCATCTCCGCTCTCAAACCTTGCATGCAAGTACGGCTCATAGTCCAGGCACAGCTACTCAGCGCGGCAGATTCAACGACTTTCCGTTTCTTCATTGGCCACTCCAGGGTTGATCCGACCGGATACGATGATGTTCTTCGTCCGGGGTATGACTGATCATAGCGCACGATACTGGTAGCTGTCAACCGGAAATGCTCCGGGGGCAGTCAGTATCCCGTGGGTCCTGGTTGCACCTTCCCTCTATACTACCCTGCGTCGCCCCTTTCATGTTCTAGTGCGCACAGTTCCTCCAACAGAAACAGGAAGGGACAAGGCGTCGCCATGGTTACCAATGCAGGTCGTTCCTTCCTTGTATACTTGGGTGACCGAGAAGGAAGGACCGACCGTAGAAGTCATTTTTGGAAAGAACAGTCGGCGGTAGACGATGCTGTCAGCGCAGAATCTTCCGGTGCAAACTTTATCGCTCGTTGCAGACGAATCTCTCTCAAGACTTGCTGTTTCTCGGCGTCCTGAGATCAGCGCGGAGCCAATCTGTCATGCTGACCAAATGCCGCGCCACCAGCCCTTTGAATAGAAAGATTGAGCGATCGACCCAAGCTACTGGACCGTGCCAGAAATATGGCAGCAACTATCGCCAATAGTCTACTGTGTCACGTAACGAAAACCCGGGAACTGGACTCCGGGAGCTGCGACGATTTATAAGTTCCGGGGCGACAGCGATATTGACAGAAACGTTCCAGAAACTTGGACGACCATTTTAGCGTTTCCCTTCTAAAAATGAGTTTGTTTGAACTTTGTTGGGCAGAACAATCATGACAAAGAAAGAGGCTAATGTCCGCTAGTTGCCTCGTCCTGATTTCTCGGATCCTGCGGCGATCACTGCTGCTTTTTGACGTTTGGACACTTGAGTCGCTCAATTCTGCGGCATGTGCCGAGTTTTTCTGTCAGGACCAAGTTTCAGAATCGCATTTTTGATGCTGGTCAGGGACAGGTCACCGTGTCCGATTGTCTTTGCTCTGTCAACAGAGCGACTGGATCGTGAGGGAGCAGGGATCGCCAACAACAGAGGATTGATCTGGTCGCACGAGCTGCCGGAAAGTTAACGCTTGTCAACTCGGTTCATTGGACAATAACTTCCACCGTCCCTTCGAAAATGCACTTGGCGCGAGGAGTACTCCAAGTGCCAGCCAGTCTGAGCCCTCCCCGCGTTTTCTAGGTCCACTAGGATTAATGGTGGCTCCAGCTCGCAGACAAATCTGACACAAGGGCAGTAGCAGGATCTAGCAATCGGATCGGCTAGCCTGAAAGGTTAGTTGCAATCTTGGGGCTAAAACCTCAAATATTGATCCTGCGATGCCAGGCCGATCCAGATCTGGATCACTAAACCCAATAGGATGGCACTGGAAGGTGAAGCCAAAGGATTCAGTCGGGGAAACTAATTCCGGGCTGGACTCCTGTCCTTTGCTTGCTACTTGCGGCAAAGTGTCACCAGTGAGATTGGTTTCTGGCACGAATCAGACCCATCGAAGGCAAAAAAACTGGGATCTTGAGTTTGAACGGAATTAGTGATTTTGATCAGCGTCGTGAGATTTAGGTTTTCTGCACCGCTGCCTGTCATGGTCGCTTATAAGTATTGTCCTTTTGCAGGAGAGGAATCATGTCAGCTCATGCCTCTCGACTGCGTTCCTTTGTCGTCAGGCGTCTGGGTTGATTTGTACACCTTCAACTGAACCAATCGCGGCCGTTGAGGCTTCCATCGACATGGACGTCTCTGTTTTCTTCTTCGGCCTGTTCCTCGGCTTCTTCATCTTCACGATGGAAGGTGTCGTCCGGCAGACCATTCAGATCTGGAAACGAACGCACAAATTCGTCCAGGCCTACCTGTGGATGATCTGGACTGAATCAGTTGTCAACCTTATCTTCGCCATGACTACTCGGATGCAGCTCGACGGTGTCATTGCGGGCTCGTGAGTCTCCCCCTTCTCACACGCGGCAGTCAATTGACTTACATACTTCGTAGCCTGGGCTACTACTTTAGCACCGTCCTCCTCTGGACCATCCAAACCCAGCTCCTGTCCCAGATCATCGCCAACCGAATCGCCCTGATTATGGTGAGCAGGCAGAAATCCTTACAGCTCCGCTGGGCCCTCTTCATTGCTATCGGACTCGTCAACATCGCCGTCGGGGCCATCTGGATCCCTGCGCATCTCGACTCGGCAACGGAGTTCCAGAAGAACCTCAACTTCATCTTCGAGAACGTCGAAAAGAGCTTCTTCCTCATCGTCGACCTTGCCTTGAACCTTTACTTCCTCTACCTCGTCCGCTACCGCCTCATCGCCGATGGTCTGAATAAATACTGGACGCTGTACAAGTTTAATATTGGTTTTGTGACCATCTCGACCACGATGGATGCGTTGCTTCTGGGTTTGCTAAGTCTGCCGAATCAATACGCGTACGCTCCCCATCCCTTCCTTCCCCCTTCTTCGTACTCATTGACTAACGTGCATTCACTAGCTACGTCCAATTCGCCCCAGTAACATACACTGTGAAACTTTACCTCGAATTGAAAATGGCGCAGCTCATCTCCAAAGTCGTGCGACGGAGCATGAACCGTGTGGACGACTCGTCTACAAGCCAACACAATTCAAGCAACCGCGCTCCGCTATCGCACTCGTACCGCACGTCAACCATCAACAAGAAGTCTGCCCTCCGCGAGAACTATGACGGGTATGAGCATGAGATGAGCGCGCATGTTAGTACTGGCGTGCGCGGTGAGGGAAAGGTTGGTGGGGACACCGGTGCTGCGGGCTCGAAGGGGCAGGGCATTGGGATTGTTAAGACGATTACGACTGTTGTTGAGACGGAGAGCCGGGAGGGGAGTTCGGAGGCGAGTCGGTCGCGGGATGGGGAGGTTTAGTTTCGCGTCTCGTTGCAAGGGGGCGAGAGGTATATACCACGGCGTACACCTAATCATTCGTTTGTTTATTTCTTATACATATTTAATACCATAGAGCTCTTTGGAATGGCCACATTAATGGAGGCCAGAGCTTATTATCTCGATGTTTATGAGTTCCGAGAACAGTTTCATCGCCGCACTTTCTATTTGGTTAACCATATGCCCCTTCAAGGGACCGTCCAGCTTGGCAAGCTACACGACAAGACATATCTTCGACCAACAAGCAAGCGTACCTCCGTGAACGGTGTCAAGGTTCGGTTATACTGGCATCCGGAGGATCGCAGGCCGGGTCCGAGGAAGACGGACCGGGACGTGTATCGGCCTCTCTATTCTCATGTGCTGACGGATCTCGGTTGCGGATAGTTTCGTTGGCATTTTGATCCGCAGTGGATTTAGAGGTTTAAGCGGCCCTCTAGTGACCAGTCTGCGAAGAGTAGTGGTATTCTGGTCTTGATGCCAGTTGCGAGCAGCACAGGGACCTGCAGGTTTAACTCCTCCACTATTTGGATGCTCAGAGAGATTACTTGAACAAGTAAAGCCCGTCAACTTTAAATTTCCTGAAGAAGTTAAGTGCCCAAAAGAATTAGTCACCCACATGTAATCGAGAGCCTCGGACCGCCTGCCTCGGCACAAATGCGGGGGATCACCTGCGAATGCGGAGAGAGCTCTGCAACCTCGAATCTTATTTATCGTCATCCCACCGTCGCTTGAAAGACGCCTCATCTCCATAGTAATTTTCCTCCGACCGTCGCACCATCCAGCAAAATGACAGCACCCCGTGGAATCTCCACCGTGCCCTTCGCGGAGCCGCCCTACCTCCGCGGCCTCCCCTCACCATACTACACAGAGGGCCACAGACGGTTCCAAAAGGCGGCGCGCGAATTCATCTACGACAACCTGCTCAAGCATGCGATGGAGTGGGAGAAGGAAGGGACGGTCCCCGAACATGTGTTTAAGGATTTTTGCAAGGCCAACATGCTCCTCCCGAACCTGCCTGCGCCCCTGCCCGTCGATTGGTTGAAACGGCTGGGGATCCATGATATTTTGGGCGTCAAGGTTGAGGAGTGGGATTATATTCATACGGGGATTTATACAGATGAGGTATGATTTGCACCACAGCGAAATGGGGTGGTTGGGATTGAGTTGAAATCGCGGCTAATGCGGATTGTTCGTGGTGTAGCTCGCCCGGTCGGGTCTCAGCGGTCCTGGTGGCTCACTCAATGCCGGTTTTGCGTTCGGTCTGCCGCCGATCATCAAGTATGGAAGCAAACAGTTGCAGGAGAAGTTCCTGCCGGATCTGTTGACCGGTCGGAAGCGCATTTGTATTGCCATCACGGAGCCGGATGCCGGGTCTGATGTTGCGAACATCACCACCACCGCGACCAAGTCGGAGGATGGGAAATATTATATTGTCAACGGGAACAAGAAATGGTGCGCTCAGCTCTCCTTGATATTTCATGGTTAGAATGGTACTAACCAGTGTAGGATCACAAACGGCATCTGGTCGGAGTACAGTACAATGGCCGTTCGAACAGGCGGTCCCGGACCCGGTGGTCTGTCTCTCCTCGTCGTCCCGCTAAAGGGCTACCCAGGCGTCTCCATGCAGCGCCTCAAGGTCTCTGGCCAAATTACCGGCGGAACAACCTACATCGAGCTCGATGACGTCAAAGTCCCGGTAGAGAACCTGATCGGGCGCGAAGGCGAGGGCATGAAGCTGGTGATGAACAACTTCAACCACGAACGCCTGACCATCGCCGTCGGCGTCACGCGGCAAGCGCGCGTCGCCCTCTCAACCGCCTTCTCTTACTGCCTGAAGCGCGAGGCGTTCGGGAAGACACTCATGGACCAACCTGTTGTGCGCCACAGACTTGCCAAGGCCGGTGCGGAGCTCGAGACCATGTGGGCGTTTGTTGAGCAGTTGCTGTACCAGCTTGCGAACTTGCCCAAGGAGCAGGCGGATCGTGAGCTGGGTGGGATTACCGCGCTGGCGAAGGCCAAGGGCGCGATGGTGCTGAATGAGTGTGCACAGGTCGCGGTGCTACTCTTTGGTGGAGCAGGTTTCACCAAGCAAGGACAGGGCGAACTCGTCGAGGCGATCTTGCGCGATGTCCCTGGTGCTCGGATCCCCGGTGGCTCCGAGGACGTGCTGCTGGATCTGGCGGTACGGCAGCTGGTCAAGCTGTACAAGGCCGAGGAGGCGAAGCTGGGCAAGTCATCGAAGATCTAGACTCGACTGTATTCTACCGTGTGATATCGCTGTTTGAATAGCCTTTAGACCAAGACATACCATTTACTTGTTCATCCCAATTTTTGCTTTTCCGCGTGGCAGCCCCGGAAAAGGACCTGCTTCAGATCGTTATCAGCGTGCAGAATCAGGGTGGCACTGTTGCTGCTTACTCCATCGAGTAAAGCCGTTGGAGAACCTGTTGGGATCAGCAAGTGAGCTGCCTCGAAGCTATCTAATCGCCTGCCGACGCGCTAGCATGGTATCTCCAAGATAACAGTCGGCCGATCCGATGGGGTCCTTATCAGCTGCAGGAACGGTCGTGCATGATAGAGGAAAACTGAAGTACAAAGTCGAGATCACCTCCAACACCATGATTTTCGAGCATACCAGACCACGAGACGAGCAACATGGGTCTTCGCGAGCGATTACAGGTAAAGCAAGGCGATGCCAGTCTGGCGGCGGAGGGCGTCGCCTCGAACGCAGATCTCGATCCCATTCCTCTCGGCTCGCCGAAGCGCACGTGGGAATGGCCTTCTCTGACGGGGTTCTGGATTGCGGAGGCGTTTAGTATCAGCATGTACCAGGGTGCGTTTCATATTGCTCTCTTTCTGTGCTACCAGGTTCTGACTGTTGCAGTGACATCGAGTTCCGTGAGCAAGGGATTAAGTGCCCCAATGGCCATTGCTGCGGTTATTGTTGGACATGTCCTTGTCTGTATCCCAGCCATGTTGGATGGGTACGCTCTTCATGCCCCTTCAGTGACTATCATATCCTGACTGTCCAGTTACGTCGGCGCCATCTACGGCATCAACTTCCCCGTCTACACGCGCGCCAGCTTCGGCATGCGAGGCAGCTACTTCGCCGTCTTCGGTACTCCCCTGTATCCCTCTTAGCCTACTTATACCCATACTAATTCCAATTCTATAGTTCGCGGAATCGTCGCCATCATCTGGTTCGGCACGCAGACATACCAGACGGGCCAATGCGTCTCAACCATGATCAGCGCCATCTGGCCCTCCTTCAACCACTTTCCGAACAGACTCCCTGCGAACGGTCCCATCACCTCTGCTGAGCTACTGTGTTTCTTCCTTGCGATCCTACTACAGCTGCCACTGCTGTACTTGAAGGTGTCGAAGCTGAGATACCTTTTTATCGTCAAGACGTGCATCATGCCGATCTTTGGAATTGTGCTTTTTGCTTGGGCAGTTAAGGCTGGTATGTTCTTACAGAATCCTTGTTGGACTGTGGCTGATATGGTTTAGCGAATGGATTTGGCCCTGTCTTCTCGAAACCGAGCGTTATCCACGACGGCACTCCTGTCGCCGTCGTCTTCCTGCAATGCGTTACGAGCGCCATCGGTCCCAAAGCTACCCTCGCCTTGAGTATGTCCATCGAAATCACCCTCCATACACCTTGCACTCAGGTCTAACAACCGAATATAGACATGCCCGATTTCACCCGCTACGCAAAGAAGCCCCGCGAAGTCTTCTGGACACAAGCCGTCGGCCTCGTAATTCTCGTCTCGCTCTGCGGCGTGCTCGGCGCCACAGTCTCCAGCGCAACAGAGGTAATCTACGGGAAGCAAACGTGGAACCCGCTCGAGGTCGCCGTGCTGTGGGACAACCGGGCCGCGCAGTTCTTCGCCGCGGCGTGCTGGGCTCTCGCGGCGATTGGGACCAATATCTCGGCGAATAGTGTCTCGTTCTCGAATGACATCGCGCTCTGGTTCCCGAAGTACATCGATACCCGCCGCGGGGCGTATATCTGTGCGACGCTGAGTGTTTTGAGTATGCCGTGGTATATCCAGAATTCGTACGCCATCCCCCCTATCCTCCTCCATACTCCCCTTCGATCATTACGGATTACTACAGGACACTTACTTACTTATCATGATAAACAGAGCAGCATCCTTCTCCGCCTTCCTAGGCGGCTACTCCCTCTTCCTCGGCGCCCTCGCCGGAATAATCGTGGTCGACTACTGGGTCTGCCGGGGTCGTCGTCTCCGCCTTCGCTCCCTCTACGAAGCGCACGGAACGCACTACTTCACCAAAGGTGTCAACCTCCGCGCACTCGCCGCATTCGTCTGCGGAATCACGCCCAATATGCCGGGGCTCGCGGCTGTCACTGGGGAGAAGGGGGTTCCCGTCGGCGCGACGTATTTGTATTCGCAGAGTTGGTTGGTTAGTACGGTTGTTGCGGGTGTTGTTTATTGGGGACTGTTTCTTGTGTGGCCTTTTGAGGTTGATGAGAAGGTTATTACGGCTATTGAAGGGATTGAGGGCGTTGAAAGGGTTGAGGAGGGGATTGTTGAGGTCAAGGCGTGATGATGGATTGTTTTACATAGCCTCGAAAGGACAATTTAGTTTCAAGTATGGTATAGATATTCGACGTTGATTACACGGAATATGTATCACAGTTCAGCGCGAGTCAGGAATGCTCTTGACAATTCCGTACTGTGTAGCCCCGCCTTGTCTTATGTATCTGCTCAATCAAGGTATTCACAAGCATAGAAAAGCTGTAACCAAGGCTCGTGCGGTATTGTGGATGCTTCCGAGAAGAAATGGTACATTGGGCGCTGTGAACCGGATTCCTCCGCTGGAGAATAGTGGTCATTTTGCTCCGTTGGTAAATTGAAGTGACTCAGACTAGTGATGTTGACATGCATCACTACCCTGTTGACTCTAGGAGCTGAGGATCTCATGTAAGTTCTTACCATTAGACAATAATCCAACTACGATTAGGGTATTGGGGGGCAGGAATTACATGCCCTCAGAGAGGCTTGAGAGGTAGCAAATGTGTTTGTTTGATCTAGGAATAGAGCCTTGTAGCAGGTGAACAGGTTGAACTTAACCCAACAGAAAACCTTATCATCACTGGCATGAACCGAGCCTGAGTTGCCCTCTCATTCTAGATTGACACCAAGATCCCGGACTCGTTGCTGGTAGTCCGGGTCGACCTCCTCTTCCTCTTCCGATTCTGAGTCAACAATCTCATTCAACCGGGGCTTCACATACTGTTCGATAAAGTCATGCAGCCCGTATCCGAGCTCGTCGTATTTCCTGGCGAACTCGGCTACCAACTCGTCCAGCTGACGGATGAGATCGGCCTCCTCCTCATGTATTTCCTGGATTTCCTCGACTTCAAATACCCGAGACGGGAAATATTCCTTGTTTTTGTGGCAAGTGTGGGTTATATCTAATGCGTTGAATGTGAGGTACCGTAAAGTCTGGAGAGCAATAGCACGTCTTTGGTCCTCCGAGAACCGTCCTGGTACAGCATATTGGAGTGCATCAATCAAAGCGGCAAATGCTGTGGTAGAGGAATCTTGATATGGCCAGTAGAGTTTCACGTGCCGGAAAAAGCCGTGGAGGATCTGCTGGTACGAGGAACAGCAACCACCGTTAGTACACGCGCACGAACAGCCGTCACGAGAGTCATCCGTGATCATCATATAAAGAAACTCCAGCACATCTGGATCCTGTTCTATTATTAGTGACCTAAGATCCTGTCCTGCCTTGTCATGGTACTTAAACGAATAGTGGAGGTTCTCTCCAAAGGCGTCAGCCAAACTGAAGAATGATGGGTAGCCCTCTTCTGAGAGTTGATAGAGGCTAGCCCCTCTACAAACCAGCCAAATCGCGCTTTTGATGAGACGACATGGATCCTGAGGATTGTAACTATAGTGAGGATCCATTAGAGATGCAATGCTGTTCCCATCGCACTGGTTCAAGTCCGTGAACCCAGCTGCATAAAGACGTTCAAAGATCGTAATGTCGTTCGATGCATAACCATAAACTGATGCTCTTTCATAGTGGGGCGGGTGAACTTTGATATTGTGATCCGCTAGTGCTTCATACACGTCGAAAGCTCTGGAATCCAAGAGCGTGCTGGATGGTAATGAAAGTGTACACAAAACATCGTGCGGGAGGTGTTCGAGGGCCAGTTGTTGTAGCTCATGTCGAGACTTGACAAGGGCGGAGATTATTCTCGTTAGAATGGGAATGTCCTTCAGGTTCGCTGCCGCATATAGATGGCTCAATTTGACAAAGTCAAGATATTCTAGAAGTATTGAGGCGCATTCATTTTCACCCTGCCTGCAAGCTTCTTTGAAACAATACCCGATGGGGGTGTCGATTCCAGAATACGGGTAATTGGTCTGGTCTGTTGCGTAGCTTAAACGCGAGTCCAACAAGATCCTCAACCCTGCAGGCCATCCTAATGACAAGAACAGAACATGAAAGTATCCCGGGATCGTCATCAGTGGGTCACTGGGGTCTGGCCCAACTTGTGACATCAAACAGCACCTTAGGGACTCCGCTGATCTAGACAGAATGGCAATCTCGATTTCGTGGAGCTCGAGTCCTAGAAGGTCAGAGCAACGACATCTCATTTATCCCTCATTTGCTACACTTACCATGGGGGGTTTTCATGAGAAGAAAACGCGCTGCCTTGGATGAAGAATAGTTCCATTGATCACCCCATCCCAACGGTATGACAGAATTGAGATATCCACCAGAGTTAAGGATTGTTTCGAGACTGCTCAACCACTCGTCGAATTTGTGCGATTGATTCTGTATTTTATAAGGATGAAAACGACGAATAAGCGTATCCGCAGCTGCTTTGCCGCTGATGGTGCGCTCGTTGGAAGGGACACCGGCATCAATTAATGCCGTTACCAATGACTTGAAATCGCCTCCGTAGTATGGATCTTCTTCATATCTACACATATGGAAAGAAGAGCAAAGCACCTATCACGCGTTGTCAATGCAAGACACAAGGCAATGCAACTAGCAGTGAGAAATAATTAGTTGAACCTACATGTAGGATTGTGCTGCCATCCTCGAGACGATCGGTTGGGGCGGCCCTTCCTTCCTGGAACATCTTCAAAAGGGTTGTCTTCACGCAGTCTGATTGGCCACCAGGGCCCGGTTTAGGATAATCACCGTACCTAGAATGAATTATAACGTCGAAGGCTGGAGAGTTAGAGGCCACGACAGCTTGCAAACGAATCACTGGACTAAATGCAAAGGAGCCTGCACCTCTCGTCAATGTCATCATGACCTGCAACGAGAAACCCAGGAACCTATTGCAGAAGTTGTAACTCCCGGCAACACCTAGCGCCTGTTCACCGTGGACATACAATGGACAGGAGTTTTCATGCAGCGCATAGGTTGAGAGCGACAATCCTGAGAACGGGCGACGCTTGTGATAGCCGCCGCTTGATGTCACGAATCGCAGCCTCCGGCGGCAGGTACAATACCGTGAGATCTGCTCTATTTGCGAAGCAGGCAGCCTCCGCTTCCTTCGCAACCAGGTATTCATGAGTTGTTGTTGGTCACAGAGGTCTCGTAATAGGCTTGGTTCCGGCATTGTGCGAGGATTGAGTTGGGTTGTTTGCGGAGTATGCTGAACAAGGGCTTGCGGGCTAGTGGGTACCACTTGCTGGTCAACAACTGTGAGGATCTTTGTTGTTGTAATGCTAATCGAGGATGTTCGGGATATCAGGTCTTGTATCTGTCGCTGTTGTTGACTCATAAGAGCACTATATGATTTAGAGTAATTATCGTATCATTACTCTAGAATATGGGGAGCATCTCGGACAACTTACCTTTGAAGAAGCTGAAGAGCTAGACTTAGGTTATCCTGCAGACCAGATACCAATCCAGACAATGTGACCAAGGTATCTTTTTTGAAAGGATATGCCATCCTCTTTAGTCGAAGCCAGTCACGTTTGCTCGAGAAAGCTGAACTTGAGGCGTTCAGATTGCTCATTTTACATTCATCAAGCATCTTCTCCAGGCGTTGACATGCCTCTTTGCAGGATGCTAGATTGTCGAGGACTAGGAGCCGATATTGATCAGAAGGAAGCTGTAGGTTGGTTTGAGGCGATAAAAAGCTGTTTAGAAGGCGTAGAGTGTTTAAAAGTCCATCGACTTTGGTGGTAAACCCTCGAATCTCGTCATCATAGTCGCGCCATGGCCCGTAGTAACGCGCGAATCCCTGGCCAAGGGTAAGGCCGAGGGATACTACTCCCACCACGCCGGCGCTAACAGAAAACGGGTCGGTCATGGCACGAGTTCCAGACGGCCGAGAGTGTAGAGAATGAAAAGACCGGGGGATGAGGGTCAGCTTATGTTCTGGCCGATCGAAATCCAGCCTTGTCCGCCTGAACGCTGGCATGGATAGTGTCCTGGCCCTGATTGGCTCCACGTTGGCGATGGTGTGGCTGAGAGATGCCGACAAGGGTACGCAGCCGACCAGTAATTTTATGCCAGAGCAGTGACCCAGGATGGCTGCGACAATTTTCCAGACCGACTCTGGGCTCTGCATGCACGCCTGTACCATCTATTCCAGCCAATCATCCTTTGATTCAATCGGAAAGGCCAAGATGGCCTCATTCCAAGTCTTGTCGTTGATCCCCCACACCAGTTCGAGATTTTCCCAATCCGAATATAGGATTGCTCTCCCTCCAACCAGAGGCCCAATTTCTCCGAGCTCACCTCAGATCGATCGTCTCACACCGACCAAAATGAACGTCAGGCGTGGTAATGTCGGTGTGCCGGTTGGCAAGGGTACTACCATAGTCAGCGCGAGCAGAGGGCAGCTTCACCCAAGTCATTTCGCAACTTTCTTCTCAAGCGCTCTGAACCATTTCGGATATGTGCATGAGAGGAACAAGTAGTCACTATTAAAGCAACGCATCCAAGCAGAAAACGCCTCGCCCTGAGCCTCAGTGTGAGGCCCTTGCATGATTGATACGAGCGAGCTCGTATTACCCAACCAACAATTCCCTGGTCGCGTGCTCGCAATTAAATGAAAAGCTCTCAAGGCCTATCACAAGACGATTAATAGCGTGATACCAGGCGCTTGGGGCCATGAGACAGATAAAAGGAAGGCGCGAGCCCCCGCCAGCGCCATACTTCGAACCCTGAATGCCCCCGCCATAGCTCGAGGCAACCCGAATTTAACCTGAAGGATCAATCCTCGAACTGATTGTTTTCTATCGTCGCCATGCGCCGCCTAACAAAACACATCTTCCCCGAAAGCAGTCAAAAAAAGCAAGAGAGGAAAGAGCTGGATGAAGCGAGTCGCCTCGTGCAGCTGCGATATCGACAAGGTGCCCTGTATTTCGATATATCCAGACCGACCAAAAAGGAAAAGTATATCCGCGCACAAGTGTATCGCTACACGGTATCTAAAAGCGCACCCGGGGACAATCACGGTCGAGCGATTCGGGCGCAAATGCTGGAATTATGAGCAAGCAGTCAACAATCAGTATAGCCTCGAGGTAACACCAAACCCGTGCCCGCACAGGTTCGTTTTTACGCGGTTGCAGGAGCGGATGATTGAACTGGAGAACAAAGGTCAGCGAAAGATCGGCCTCGATCGCACCGCGGATGATTGGGAGATTATGGAGTTTGTCGGGGATCTTGGGTGTGTACTCCCTTGACCTAAGCTAAGAGACAGCCAGAGACTTTGGGTGTTGCTTCATACTGAACGCCTGTCCAGGAAGAAAAAGAACATCGGCGGAGGCAAGCACAGCCACTCCTGGTGGATTCCCCAGCTATACAGCGTGCTATACCGGCGGGATTGGTTGATGGATTTCAACAAATTGCCACACATCGCACAGGAAGTCTATACCGAAAGGGGATCGGCATCAAAGGCCAAATTAGGACAGGATGAATTCTTCTATGCGATGATCTTGACCAAAGAACTGCTGCGGCGAGTCGAGGTCGATAATGGCTGGTGCCCGGAATTTACGAATGCGCTATGGGTCCAGCTTATCCTTGCTGATCAGTGGTTTCGCAATGTGCAGTTGAAGGCTGCCCAGACGGCGTTTAAACCGTTAGAGCCAACTGCCCCAGAGGACGATGAGCAGCGCAAGGAGGTTGAAATGACGCGGCAGGCGGGCGATCGAGCACTCAAAGGTGGCCGATATGACGAGGCCATCGAGCTATATTCTAGAGCCATCAACCTGCATTCCGCCAATGCAACTACACGATATCAAAAGGTAAGCGCCCTGCTCTCCAAAGGGATATACTCCGCCGCGATGCAAGAGGCCTCTATCGCGGTTCGTGTGGCGCCCAAGAACGTGTGGGCGTGGCATTATCTCCGGAGAGCTTGCCTGTAAGCAAGCTGCTTCTCGCGCGCAACGACATCCTTTGAAACGGCACTTGCACCGGTAGAGCCCGGCAGAGTCCCCGCCGGCCTACGTGACGGGCTCGCAATGTCACACACACGCAGAACCTGGCAGCGCCAAAGCGGCGGACGAGAGGAAAAGCCCTGAGGTGTGCTGGATGGCGGTTTCCACAATTTCCCAACAGCAGATCGAGGGCATCATCCGTCTCGCGGAAAAGATGCAATGGCCGTATCTCGGCGAGGTCCGCGAGCATGCGTGGCGAATCTGTGAGGATGTCTCAACGGGCAGATGCTGGATGGCGTTTCTCCACGACTGGTTCTGTGGGCTGAGCTTGCCCGGTGCCAGGTTCGCGGTGAACATGATGGCCGCCTCGATCTTTTGTAGTCCGTATAGACCGGAGGCGCTCCAGTACTACTGTCAATATGAGGGTGAGACGACCGGGGTTGTCTTTCAGGATAAATCGTACTGGAGGGTCCGCTCGACTTTGGGGAGAGTCCTGGGATGCCTCCCTGGGGTCACTTCTGTTGGTGGATGGATAGGCCCATGCCCTGCAGCTGAAGGAGTTGAGGTGCTGCGGGCCATTTACCTCACTGCGAAGCAGGTCGCTCCGGTGGAGGTGAGCAAGCTCCCTTCCGACCAGACGTGGCAGTCATCGCAAACTCCGACTTCCGCAACGGATCTCAAGGACGATGAGAAGTCGGTATTTCCTCAGCGACCTTCCACGCGGTCACGCGATTGCAAACTTCTCTCCGTCCGACTAGAAAAGCTCCCAATAAGCAAAAGGATCCTTGAGATAGAGAAGCACGAGAGGGGTTGGGTCAAAAAGCAAAAGGAGAGCAGAAGGGAGTTCCGCGCGCACATCCGCGTCGAGTTTGATGGAGACGGCGGGGAGCCACACCAAGAAGAGTACACCCTACTTCACAACTCCATCTTTGTTACTCTTCCTCCATGTCTACCGCGCCAGATAAGGCGCGTACAAGGAGAATGTGAGCCGGCTGTATACCGTCGAAGTTCCTGTGGAGAAGCTCAAAGAGCACCCCAAGAGTGCGTCCATGGACGAGACACTCATTATCAACGCCAGTGGAGATGGTGCAGAGGTAGCTGCGAGAGCGTGGTGCGCACAAGTTGGAAGCCATGCAATCGTGCGAAAGTCTGACGGACCTTGCATGACCTGTACTCTCCGAGGCGCGAGCCGTGCTGGATTGGGGGTGGGTACTGTCATCTGGGTCCCGCAGGCTCGGGTTAGCAAGGCAATAGCCTATACGACAGGGCGCCTCGTTTCGCCACCATCGCCTGTGTAACCCGGGTCCATGTTGTTTCTCCGTGGAACAGCGCTTGGATAGCCTATCCTTGAGACGGCGGGACGTCCTTGTGATCCCAAGTCTTGTACTAGTTTCAGCAAATCCCGCCTCGCTAGGTGTCTAGACACTACTCAACGCGATGGCCGTCGTTATGGTTCTGCGGCATATATAAGCAAGATTTATCTCGCAGGGAATCCATAACACGCACAACCCATGTTTGAATCCCTCGTTACCGGCTGAAACTACCCTCAAAATGGAGCGCCTCACACGCAAAGAACACACCACCTCTCGCAACTACACCTACACCTACTACCTCGTCATTCAATCCCCCGAAAAGCCAACCCTCCTCCTCCAACACGGCTTCCCCGACGACCACACCCTCTGGGCCCGTATCCTCCCATCACTCCTCACCTCCGGTCACTCAATCCTCGTCCCCGACCTCCTCGGCTATAATGGCACATCCAAACCAACAAATACAGAAGCCTACAACTCAAAGGGCCTGGCCACGGACCTCGTCGAAATCCTCGACCACGAAAACATCAACAAAATCATCTCTATCGGCCACGACTGGGGCTCATACATGGCTCAGCGAATGTGGCTCTGGTTCCCCGAGAAAGTCGCGGGACTGATCATGTTGAATATCGCATACGACCCGCCCGCGCCGTTTGATCTTGATGCGACGAATGCGGCTATAGAGAAGGCGACAGGGCTCCCTAGATTGGCCTATTGGGAGTTCTTCTCTTCATCAGACTGCGCGGATGCCATGAGTGCGAATATCGATTCTTGGTTTGAGGCACTACATGGCAATCCGGAGAATTGGCTTGAGACGCTCTTTTGTCACCGGGATGCGCTGTCGGATTTTGTCCGTCAAGGGAAGCGCGTTCCGCTTCACGGGTATGCGGAGTCCCTGCGAGATAACTGGGTAAATACCTTCGAGAGGGATGGCTTCGTCGGACCACTGCAGTGGTACCTGGTCAAGGTTAGTGGGATTCAGTGGGAGGTTGAGAAGGAGCTTCCCAGGGAGAGACATGTTGTTAAGGTACCCGCGCTGTTTATTGGTTCCAAGAAGGATACTGTCTGCACGACTGCTGCGATTGATGTTCCGAGGGGGCAGGGATTGCTTCCGCAGTTAACGGTGGAAGAGGTTGATACCGGGCATTGGCCAATGCTAGAGGCGCCGGAGGCTACTGGTGATGTTATTGTCAAGTGGTTGGCCGAGACCGTGTAGTGTTATTCATGAATTTGTCCTAGAAACGAACAATTAAACAAACTCCTGCCCCCTCGCGGCCCTCCCAACCCTCGAACTAGCATACACCCCCTTCTTCGCGGTGCGCCCACCCATCCTCAGAATCCCAACAAGATGATGCACGCCCGCCACAACGCCATCGATGACCTGCACATCAGGCCCAACAGCTTTTTCAACAGCAGCCTTTAGCTTGGTCATCCCCGCACATCCGAGCGTTATCGTGTCAGCACCCCGCTCGACCAACGTCTTTGCTGCGTCGCACATGGCACCCAGAACAACATCCTCGCCCTTCTCTTCGAGACCCAGCACGCCGAGGCCGCAGCTCTGGACACCGACAGAGAACCCTTCCAGTCCATAGTGTCTGATCGAATCTGTATGTAAAACCGCCGAACGCGAAGACGTAACAACGATCCCAAAGCGCCCACCGAGCGTGCGCGCCGCGAAGAGACTCGCTTCCATAATCCCGACAACAGGCGAGGGTAGTTCCTCGCGTAGAGCTTTGATAAGCGGGTGGTCGCTGTAGCACGCGACGAGGAACGCATCGTATCGGTCAGCGATGGGGAGGATTGCGCGGATGGCCTCGGCCGCGGAGAGGACGCCATCGAGCGAGCCCTCCACTGCTGTGGGTGCTGGGATGGGTGCCGTGAAGCCGTCGACATGCACGTCGGGTGGAAGTGTGGGAGTAACCATTTCGATACACTTGTCTGTCATGTATTTGGTTGAGTTGGGGTTCACGAGGAGGATGCGGAATTTCTTCGTCTGCTGCAGTGGGAGGGACACGCTCTGTTTCGCAGTCTCAGCATCCTCCCTCACAGTACCTTCAGCAGTAAGCAAAGGTGGCTCAATAACCCCAGTCTGCTCCGCCAAAATGCGATAATGCTCAATCCTTCTATGCCGCCCAAAATCAAACGTCCTCTTCTTCCCCGGCTTACACAAATCCAGATCACAATCTGCAACAATAACCTCATCCTCCACAGTCTTACTCTCGGCCAGAATTCGTCCCTCGGGATCGACAATCGTGCTCCCTCCAATAAGCGGGTACTCCCCGTCATCGAGGCCACACCGCGCAGACGAGACGCTGAACGTCGCGTTCGTATATGAATGAGCTTGCATGACGAGCTTGTGGTGGAACAGCGAGAAGGCTTCTGCCTCTTTGGGATCCATATCCGCCGACTGGCCCCAGAACTGCGGCGCGAAGCCGTTGGTGTTGTATCCGCAGAGAACAATCTCGACGCCCTGGAGGCCGTACGCGCGCCAGCTTTCGGCCCACCGGCGGTCGTTGCAGATCATCATGCCCAAGATCGGGTCGCCCTGCTTTTGCTCCGCGGTGGAGGGTTCTGGCTCGACGAGCCCGGGCACGCGGAACGCCTTGAAGCCGAGATTCCCGGGGAGAAAGTACCGCTTCTCGAGCTGATTGACGGCCTTCGGGTCCGGAAGCGGCTCGAAGTCTCCGGGCAGATGGATCTTGCGGTACTTTGAGAGTATCGACCCCGATTGCGCGTGGTAGTAGATGCAGCTGTTATAGTGGTCTCCGTCGTCTGTGGCTTCGGCGAACCCGACGCTAATGTCGACGCCGAGTTCATGCGCCACGTCAAAAAGCGCCTTGGTATTGGGAGCCGTGCGGATGTCGCCGTGCTCGAACCAGGATTTCAGCTCCGTTTCGTCCAGGATGAGGTAGCGTGGGAAAAAGGTTGTGAACGCGACTTCGGGGAACAGGACGAGCTGCGCGCCTTGGGACGCTGCGTTGCGCAGCAGTGTGATCATCCGGTTTAGGGTGTGTTCGCGCGTGTCCCATTTGTTCGTCGTGCCCATCTGGGCGGCGGCGAGGCGGACGGTTCGTGCCATGGTTGCTCTCCGAGTAAAAGACGGCAGTTTGGAAACAAATGGGTATCTTTGGGTAGAACCTGTATATTTGTGTGCAATGCTATCGTGAGGGGTATAAATGTGTAGATCGGAGAAATATCCGGGCTTATCTCGATGGACTTGGAGTCGTATCTTATCATCGGCCGTTGGAGAGTTGGAGAAGATAGCTGCGATAGGCGTGCGAGATCGGCGAACTTGTCGTGGGAGATGATAAATTTCAGTCATCTCTGGCTTTGTAGGATCAGAGACTCAATTGTAGAAGGGCCAGAAACTCGACCGGCACAATGGCGCTAGACATCGACCTCATCATCACAAACGCTACCATAGTAAACACCCCTCCACCTCCACCTCCACCCTTCCCACGCCCCTCAGCACCATATCCAGACTAACAAGCCAAGGCAACGGCCTCGGACACCCTCCACAACACAGACATCGCCATCTCCGCCGGCAAAATCGCCCTGCTCGGCGCTAACCTGCCGACGCTCTTCCCCTCCGCCCCAACCCTCTCCGCCGACGGCGCCTACGTCCTCCCCGGGGGCGTCGACAGCCACGTTCACCTGCAACAAGACAACAGCCCAACAGGCGACACCTGGGAATCCGGGACGCGCTCCGCAATCGCAGGAGGCACAACAACCGTCCTCGCATTCGCATCGCAGAAACGCACAGACGAGAGCTTATTTCCTGTTGTAAGCGAGTACCACGCTCGCGCGCAGGGGAATGCATACTGCGACTATGGCTTCCATCTCATCCTCTCGAATCCGACGGCGAGGGTTCTCGAGAATGAACTGCCTATCCTGGTGAAAGAGGAGGGGATAAGCAGCGTGAAGCTGTACATGACCTACCAGCCGATGCGCCTGCGAGATTCCGAGCTGCTGGATGTCATGGGGACGACACGGGCACTGGGGATGACGACGATGATCCACGCCGAGAACGCAGATATGATCGACTGGATGACGAGGAAGCTCGAGGCCCGCGGACTCACGCAGCCGTATGCGCATGCGCTTGCGCGACCGAACATCGCCGAGGACGAGGCGACGTATCGCGCGCTTGCGCTGTCTGAGCTCGCGGATGTCCCCATTCTCATTGTGCATATGAGTTCCAAGGTTGCGGCCGGGCATGTCCGGCGCGCGCAGACGAGGCTGTTGCCTGTGCATGCCGAGACGTGTCCGCATTATCTGTTTTTCACAAGTGAGAAGCTCAAGGGCGAGGGGTTCCACGGGGCGAAATGTGTGTGTTCGCCGGCGCTTAGGGAGGATCCGATGGATTTGGATGCGATGTGGGAGGGGCTGGTGAACGGGACGTTTACGACGTTTTCGAGCGATCATGCGCCGTCCAAGTATGTTCTCTCGTCCTACCTACTTGAATGGGCGTTGTCGGTTTGTGGTGGCTTGCTTACGAGTGTAGGTTCGATCATCCCCTCGGAAAGAAAAAGGGCACAGCGACGTTTACACAGATCCCCAACGGGCTCCCGGGTCTCGAAACACGCATGCCGAGTCTCTTCTGCAACGGCGTTCTTACAGGCCGACTGTCGGTCCAGAAATTCGTCGAGCTGACCGCTTCGAACCCGGCCAAGCTGTACGGTCTCTCCGATCGCAAGGGGACGATTGCACCGGGGTACGACGCCGACCTTGTCATCTGGTATCCAACCCCCGAACAGGCCGCGCAGTCGGGTTCCGAGAAGTCCGTTATGCAGCCCTTTACCCTCACGAACGAAATGCTGCACCACGATATCGACTACACGCCCTTTGAAGGTATGCGCTTCACCAACTGGCCGCGGTATACGATTCTGCGGGGGAAGGTCGTGTGGAATCGGGACGAGGGCGGGATTCTGGGGGAGAAGAGCGACGGTGGGTATTTGAAGCGAGGGAGGAGCACGTTGAGTCGGCCGCGGGAGGTGTTTGTGAATGAGTTTAATCCGTACGAAGCCTGATTGTGAGAGACGCTGTTCTGAAGAAATGAAATGACGTTGCATGGTATGATGAGCTGAAGAAATAGTAAATAGTAGAGGTATATAGATGACAATTGGCAAAGACAGATCAACACCCGCAACATAGACACTCGACACACTCGATGCAGCACTCGCACGCTTCCTCGCAGAGGAAGCAGCAGCACAGTGTCATCAAACTAAGCAATTAGCTTCTCTAACCAATTCCAATCAACTGTAGGGAACGTACCAAGCAGTAAGACAGCCACGATCCTTTTGCTCAGGAGGCGGCGGCGCAGTCTGGTACTGCATGGGCGGGTAGGCCTGCGGCGGCGGAGGACCGTATCCCTGCTGGGGAGGGGGGTAGCTATACGTCGAGAACGGTCAGTTTCTGTTTCCAGTTTCTCCGTCTTCATCTTTTTCTCCAGCAACTCAAGATAGACGTACTAAGCTCCAGGAGGAGGCTGCTGCTGCGGATACGACATGGCGATTGTAATGTGAATGTGAATGTGCTATGTGGACGTTAAGCCGGGGAAGAAGGAGAGAAACGGAGTTTATTTGAATTATTTCGCCGAGGTTGGTTTTGAGCGCAGGCAGAAGAATAATTCTCAGCCTTGCAGTGCTTGGTATCCACTGGCTGGCTTGGCTGTGGGTGATCCGACCGGTGATGTTCCACTGCACGAGGTCAGTTGTAGACGCGCTCTGCAGGTGTTTCACGGTAAATTTTGTGGCGAGAAATGTGATTGAATCGCTGCTTTGCAGTTGATGAGATGACCCTGAATCCAACATGACTTTCCCTCCTCCCAATTCAACCCCATCATTTGCAACCCCCATACCATATCTGCCCATCGACCTCCTATCTTCAGAACGCACACGTTATCAACCCCATCAACTATCGAAAAAGAGCCAAGACGATAGAAGCTAAATGCAGCTAAGCAGCCCCTTAAGGCTGGCCCCACAGTTGTGCGAATGTGGACATGTTGGTTGGCTGCAAAATGGTGTTGCCTAATGGTCCTCCACCGACCAGTCAGCCCTGCACTGATCAATAATTTGCACAAATCAATGGAGAAACTCATCCTCTGTAAGCCGCTGACTGTTCATTATTTTCGATTATTGGATCTCATTGGGTAAACTGGGTGGGCGTTCGGCTGGATGTGCCGAGTGCCGAGTTGGGTTGCCCCTTGGCTCGGTGGTGCGTGTTCGTCGCTCACCGACTGAGCCTGGGAGAGAGACGGATGATGGAAAAACAGTCACCTTGTATGCTTCAGTCATTAATAGACGCGTAACTTGCATGGTATGTTCTATTTGTCTGCTTACAGTCAAAAAAGCCTCCTTCGAAAACAGCGATACACTGGTACTGTCTCATTGATTTTTGTCCGCGCCGATATATATTCTAATCAAGATACTCCGGGGCCTACTTCGCGAGAACTATGGTGCAGTTGCTCAGTCATACTTAACTGTCTTATGGTTTGTTTCTCCCCAGATATTCGGTCTCTGATCTGGTGTCCAAACAACTAAATTCAGTCAAGCTTTTCTTGTTCGATCAGCAGCAGGGGAAGCCACGGTTTTATCGGCGATCAGAAGTAAGACGATAAGGGGCACAAAGATGGCCAACCATATCGCTGGCTCTACTGTCTGTATCCTTCAGAGGTATACGGAGAAGTAGACGTTAGAGATCGAGAGTGTGGAAAAAAGTTTAAGACGATTGATGGGACTGGAGAGAGTATACGACTTCCATAGGAGTGATTCGAGCCTAGGGTCGTATTAGAATACCGCTGACCCCGTGAACTTGAGAAACCATACCCACTCGGCCAGTCTGCCCGAAACCCTGGAGGTACATAAGGAAATATGCGAATCTTAAAAGATCGTAAAGCGAAAGTCAAAAGCTTGGTTTTCACCCCACGTCAACGCCCAATTCGTAACCCCCTCCAACAGCCGCCGACTAAGATAAGGCCTCGCTTGCAATCATCGGAACTCACTCCCATCACCCCAGTTTATCCTCCCTGTGAATCGCTATGCAGTACATAACCTAGACCCCGCCGAATGAGGCCAAGGCTTAAGAATGTGAAGATTGACACGAAGAGGCCCGTCCGTTCCGCATCCGCGGCCCTCCTTGTGCTCGTCAGGGTCTTTCACATGTCGAGCTTCTTGCGATATGAGTGGCCGACCACCCATCTATGTCAGAGCGTTCGAGTCAGATTAATTTATATCGCACGTATTCGGATTTAGGGTCGCTGTTGTGTTATGTATAAGTTGCATATGGATATGCATTGCATTCATTGTAACTTGATTGATGTGAAGGACCTGGTATGCGCGGTTGCAGAGATGATATGTTTCTGACTGCGATGTATATTGAGCAGCAAGGTGAACCTGTCGTACGGAATGTTAATATTCTGCGGATTCTCAAACCCCACATCGCTAGAGCCGCGAGAGGACTGTACGTCTGTCCCTCCTGCTCTGCAACCTCGAGAACATACTAGCAAGATGATTGCAGCATATACAACGCGGCTATTTTAGGACTTCGAATGCCCAACACCGCCAGCGTCGCATATAACATCAAGCCCTACTCGAGACTTCGGATGCGAACACGCCCGACCCGACAATGGCCTCTCCACCCCCGGAAAGAGGGATCGTACCCAAGCCGCCTTGTCCATGCGTCCTTCTAGCCGGATGAAAGCCATCGCCATGGTCATCTGGAGAAACAGCACGGATCTCACTCGTCCAACAAGCCGCCTGGCCACGAGAAAGGATCCCAAGATCTACACCATCCGCACCCCAGAGTATACCCTGACAACATCCATGCTCGCAGGAATGCATATGACCACCGCCAGCCTGATCCTTTCTCTCCTCCGGCTCGCGGCCCGACGGTAACCCTAACCTTGATGGAGGGGTAGTTATACGGGGTAGATATAGGTGCTTGGAATACCCATGTCGTTCTTCATGCCCCTCATACCTCCCCAGTTCCATCAACAACACAACAGGTAGCACACATCAAGAATCAACTACTATTAAGAGGCTTTAGCAAGTTAACAGCTCAAAGACCAAGCCCATCAAAATGATAAACCTCGCCCCCAAACCCACGCACTCCATAACCATAACAATCGACGACGACGCCGTCCCCCTAGGCGAAACGGACCTAGCCATCCACGAGCTCCAAGCCGTCGCAAAAGAAGGCATCGCCCTCGCCGCTGGCGCAGCCGCAATCCTCCTACAGATCGCCCACCCCATGGTCGGCCAGGGCGTGGCCGACCACAGCACCTTTGCGAGCCGCACAATCAGCCGGACGCAGTATACGCAGATGTACATCTTCACGATGATCTTCGGGACGCCCGAGGAGAAGGCAGCAATGAAAGCGTGGGTGGACCGCGCGCATTCGCGCGTCAAGGGCGAGGTGCAGAGCGGGGAGAGGAAGAATGAAGTGTATGATGCGATGAACCCCGAACTGCAGCTGTGGGTCGCTGCGACAATCTATGCGTCTATGGTGGGGATGTACGAGAAGGTTTATGGGGAGCTCCCGCCGCTCAAGGCCGAGCTTGTGTATCAGGCGTATGCGTGCATGGGGACCAGTCTGCAGGTTCCCAGGGAGATGTGGCCGGCTGATCGCAAGGCGTTTCGGGTGTATTGGGATGATATGATTGCGAACAAGTTGTCTGTTACGCCTGATGCGCGGGGTGTGTTGGAGGAGTTGTTTCATCCGAAGGGTCTGCCGCTGTGGGCGAGGCCGATTGCGTGGGTGCTGTTGCCCATTGTGCGGCCGTTGACGATTGAGCAGCTACCGCCGAATATCCGGGATGGGTTTGGGCTCAAGTCGACGAGGTCGACAAGGGCGATTGCGGGGTTGTTCATGTCGACTGTTGCGGTGACTTATCCCATTACGCCGGGGTTTATTCGGCATTGGCAAAAGTCGTACTCGTTGCGGTTGCTGCGGAAGAGAATGAAGAAGAGGGGTGGGAAGCTTGTCAAGTTGTAACCTCTTATTGTTCCTTGTGTACTACAGCTTTTGTTTGATAGGGTCAGAATGCAATGTGATGATATCCCTGTCTGCTTGCGCGTGCTCTCGGCGTAATCTTAGACAGCGCAATGACCCTGCTTAGCCTGCCAGTAGTCGTAGCTAGATTCCGCCCCCGCATCCTATACACATTTCTTACTCAAGAAGTCTGACACGCCCACCAACAACCACCGTCGCCCAAATGTGGGGAAATGATAAAGGTAGATCCCGTCAGCCGAGGATGGCCCTCGTTTCAAGAGGATGGTGGGTAGCACTTCGTATCTCGAAGCTTTATCTCCAACAAAAGCCAGCGCACCACGCGACAGCACGAAACAATGAAGCCCCTTACATCAACACCACCGCAAAATGATCCTCTCCCTCCTCTCCCTCCTTGGACGCCTGGGCGCCGTCACGGCCTCGCTCATCGTTGTAGGCCTCAATGCAAAGTTCATCACCGAGCGCCTTTGGCTGACGGATCTGCTGGTCTACATTGAAGTCGTTGCGGGCGTCAGTGTTGTAGCTGCGCTGGTTCCTCCATACCCGAACTTTCTATATGACTCGTTTTGGGCGGCGGTGTGGATCATCGCTGCGATCTTTGCTTTGGTTTTGCAGGTAGTGATTGCATCTCTATTCTTGGATGGTCGAGCTAATCGGTTGCGAAAACAGTTCGCAGAGTCGAATTGCTATGGGCTGCAGCCTCATAGCCCGATAGAGTGTGCGACGTACAAGGCTGGAACAGCTTTTGCGTTTATTGCTTTGCTCTCATGGCTGGGGAGTGCCTTTATGGTATGTGCTCTAGGGGTCGTGTAAGCTTTTCTAAACAGCCACAGGGAGGTCTGGCTATCCTTGCGCTGATGGCTAATGTGGGGAATCGATACTGGGGTCGTCCGTGAGTGCGCTCCAAGCTAGATAAATGATGCTGCTGACAAGGCAGACTACACCTCGGTGCTACAGAAAAGGACGATACGGTCTCACCAGAGGAGGTTCGGAAGGTCAAGTTCGTTCTTCTATCCTGACACAAAAGCTATGCTCACCCGTGCAGGGGCCTAGGCAATTCGCACGTTGCGAGGTGGTTTATATGCTATGGTATCCTTGGGGTAGTCCTCCTTGCGGTCGGAATTCCTGTCATGTATATAAATAGTTCACTCCACCTCTAACATTGGCTAACTATGACACAGTGTAATCTACGCAGCCCCAGCCTTCGCTCGCTACCTTATGCAAGGCATCCCCGTACCCGACAACGTGCGCATCCAACTGAAGAACCCGACCAACGACAGCATCGGCGTGACACTCGAAAGCGACGTCTGGGTTCCTGACGGAGGAGATGTAACCTTTTACCCGATGGACGTGACCTTTTTCTCCAATGACGAATACCCCAACTTCGACCCGATCGCATCCATCAGCCTCCCACTGTTAAAGTACAAATCGAAGGAACACCTCAATATCCCCGAGCAGAGACTGCAGCTTGGAAATCTTGATGCGTTCGCACGGTTTATTGAGCATGCAGCGTTCAATTCTACGTTTACATTGGGTGGGATTGCGCGCGCGAAGGTCAAGATCGCGACAATCAGCACCGAGGTAGATCTGTATAAGTCGGTCACGTTTCCAGGTTCGTTAGTCGGGATATATGCCTTGGCTATAAGCTAATGCAGGCAGCGTTCAATGCGTTCCCAACGATCGAGTTCAAGGAGATTGGGCTCAAGACCCGTGATGCCAACGGCTATAATCTCCATGCAAAAGTCGTCCTCGAGAACCCGACTCCGGCAAGCGCGACGCTCGTAGGTCTCTTGCTTGTACAGCAATTCAACGGGAGAATCTAACCGCTATATCCAGGGCGACGTTACTCTGAACGCAATGATCGGCGACTTCATAATCGGCGAAGGCCGAGTCTCCGTGGCGAACATCATCCCTGGCAGGAATACATTCGACGTGGACGCGAAGCTCAACATCACAAACATCCAGAACAACATCAACGCAATAATGGCAATCGAGTTGCCCTACCTAAAGAGGGAGCAGATTATCGTCTCTGCATCCGTCACCTCGGTCGTATACGAGGGCGAGCATCTGCCCTACTGGGAAGAGGCATTCGGTCGGCTTGAGATTGCACTTGCCCGGCCGATTCGTCCACTTGTTCAGAGTATACTAGACAGTGGCTTTCTGGGGAGTTATATGAGTCCGATTGTGAAGCGGGTGCTGAATATTATCTTGGAGAACGTGAAGGAGATGGATGAGGATGATCTCGAGGATTATGCGGAAGGTTTGGGGGATATTGGCACGCGAGCGCTCAGTCTTCTTTCGACCCTGGGTATCTTGTGATTTTCCTAGTCTGCATCGTCCTCTATATGTAACGAAATTCACGACCTTTATTGCTCTCCCGTGTCCTCTTGCAATTTAGGATGAATGGAACAAACATGACTCTAAAAACGCCAGATTGACAACTGTTTCACTATTTCTTCTTCTTGAACCTCGAGAAGAACCCCTTTGACTCCTTCTCCTTGACCTCTATCTTCAGCGTCCCAATTTTGTACTCGTACGCGTAGCGCTTGAGAATATTGTCGCCGTGGTATTTGCGGTACTTCTTGCTCGCGTCCGTGCCAGCTACACCAAGGAGGACTGTTTCCGTTAACCCTCGACATCCCCAACCCAATCACGGAGAAGGTCCACTGTAAAACATACTCTTCTTCCCTCCAGGATGTTCCCCCGAGAACTTGGTCAGATCATACACCGTCCCGTCGATCGCCAGCCACAAGTCCCCATCTTTGTTGTGCAGAACCAGTTCGTCGAATGTGTAGACCTGATTCAGATCGACCTCGACAGGAATGGGCTCGGTGGTCTCAGCATCTGGGCCCTCTGGTTGTACGATGGCGGTGACTATCGTCTGTGGCTCCGTTCCCGCCTTCACCTCAGGTTGTGGTTGTTGTCGCGGTTGCGATTGTGCCGTGTCTGCCATGATGCGGGGTTTACTGTCAATCGTGCAATCCAAATCCCAGCAATTACCCCGGATTCAAGAATGGGGGTACCGCATTTATTAATGTCGGCGCAAAGAGTGGCTGTGGCGGCTGTTTTCATGTGTTCCTCCTGCTCCTCTCGGCTCATGCTGCGGCCGAGGCGAGGAGCCGAGATGCCGCCGCTGCTTGTTGGAGGAGCAATCGACGCTAATTAATGAATCTGGACCATGAATCGCGCTAAAAGGGATGCTTTCATATGTTCTTGTGCTTGGTCAAGTGTGCAGGGTGGTATTTTGGGATCGCTGCCCTATTTACAGCTGTCAGCGAGATAAATGTAGCTGACAGCTTTCCCCGCATCGGATTTCGCATAATTTAAGCAGCCACGACGAATTTAGCTCAACTTTATGGTTACCCCGTAAGAGCCCGTAAGAGATCGAACCACTTGCGACTGTTGAATTCACTTGAACTCGGCGTCTGCGTAATATACCGGGTGCGCCTCACAACATATCAGTGTGTACAATGGCCAACGGTGCGCCCTCCTCTGTAGCCGCTTCAACCGAGAGAGCGTGAAGCATAGCCATTATACAGATCATATTGACCTAAAAGGAGTTGTCATTAGGCGCGATGGATTCGATCAGGTCAACATGCTCTGCGGTAAATGGTGATTGGGGGCCGTAGTTATTGGTAATTTTTCATGAGTCAGGATACATCCTTATAATTGTGATGCCTTGCCCTCTTCTTTAGTACAGCTCATTGAGTGATGCAAATCGTGAATAACATATTTCTGGATCGGCCGCACTGGGGTGGATCTACCGTAGTGGGTGCAGCATCTCAGGGCTGGGTTGGGCTGTTCCAACTTGGATTGATTGCTCAAAAAGCAGACAAAAGCAAACTCGCCAGAAAAAAGACACCCTCGGACCGGATTTACCCAGGTGCTTTCTAGATTGTATCAGATGATTGATAAGCTTAATAATGAGCTTACACAGGTTGACAGAATTCCTCTCGGGACAATGGGTCAATCCTATGCTCTTTCAGTCGCTATGTGCAGCGTAGGATACTTGAAGACTCAGCACATAGTCTTGCTTATTATCGAGTCGTGCTTTGTTTGATCATGTTGCCAATGTCATCTCCTATGTAATATGAGCCTCCTGTCCGGAGAAAGCTCCAATCCTTCTACTAGGTAAGAAATACCTTTCGCTCAAATATTTGACCCCATCTTTCTCGGACTTAAGACTCTCTTACGTAGGTTCAGGGCCTTGTAGTCTAAATTTACCCACAATAGAGGTGCTACAAAATCTCAAGAAGAAGCCCACAAATGCTGCAGATTAGGGAGCCTTTGCCTCGCTGGTCGCAACCAGCCGACCCACGATTGCCATTCTAGCGCTGCTGACAGCTCAGTTGCCATAGCCCGCCGAAAGCTGCAGAGATAGCCAATTAACGCCAAACATTGCCGCACTTGGTATAAGCCTGATTGAAGTTCAGGGTCTCAGGCCCCGCGCAAACGGGAGACGGCGCACTGGCTCAGCCACCCTCGTCATTCAGGCTCTCAGCCCCGGACTAGCGTGCTTTTTCGCAGCGATCCCATCCGCACAGGCAGGCCTGTTTACCTTTTTGTTTCTCGCTCACCTGCTTCTGCACTCGTACCTGACAACTACAATCAGTGCTCAACATGCCGAACACGGGCTTGCCCAGTCGCGCTTGCGAAGGCTGCAGGCAGAGGCGCGTAACGGTGAGTTCGCCACTCCAATTCCCCAACCAGCAAAAGTGAAACTATCTCAACGTCGGTATAGTGCGATTATCGCCGCCCTGCCTGCAAAAGATGTGAAAGAAACGACCGTCCATGCTGCTATCGGAATCTCGAGAATCCAGAGCTCTCGTTCCGAATCCAAACCCCAGCTTCATACAGAAGCCGCAGTGATCGCCAGACCGAGAGTCCAAACCAGCAATCCCAGTTGGAAAGTCGAGAGCTACGACACAGCGTCTCTCCTGCACGTCCCATAAGCGAGCCGTGGGATGCGCAGATCATCCCGCTTATCCTATCCCAATTCTCGTTCCCCATGCCGGGCGGTGGTCGCTTTTACGGGAGCTTGGAATGTTTTAGCGTAATTCTACCTTCCGTGGCGCCAGAGACCTTGACGCGGTCTGCTTGTGATGCAGTGGGGTATTTGTATTTTGGGCATAGAACACCATCGCGGGACCTGGCGACTCGCCATCAAAGAGCCTATGGGCAGGCATTACACCAACTACGGCTAGCGCTCGAAGATCCTGTTGCGCAAAAGCAGGACGAGACTCTTTTGGCTGTGTGGCTGCTGTGTCTCTATGAGGTAATCATTGTCCTTTACCTTGAAGGCGGGGAAAAGTGCACTAACGTACGTGCTCCCAATAGCTAATGCTCGGAACACCCCCCGATGCGCCGGGCCCAGGCCCGAGTAACTGGGCTGCTCATTCTTTAGCGCTGACCGGCTTGTTGCGGGTCAGGGGCCACCAGCATTTCGGTACCAGGACAGGTTGCCAATTGTTTCAATTGTGCTACCATCATATTGTGAGCAAGGCCTATCTATCGTCGGCGGCTAGAGAGAGGAGCCCTCTAACTCGAACTCTGCTACTAGCAAACGTGTGCCCTGCAGTCAGGAACAGAGCCTGCTGCAGAAGCAAAGCAGTGGTTCGAAGCAATACGGACGAGTGTCAACACCCAAGATCCTTTATATCTATTTTTACCGTTTCTCTTGTTTGGCGACGAAGCGGCACATATCTGCAGCGGTGCGCTAAGGGCCTGGGACAGAGCCACTGAACCCGAAGAACGGCTTACCACTCTTTATACCACATTCCACTCGGCCCGTGCTCTGGAATTCTCAATGCACGGATCGTGGGAGCGTCTCCGCTCGTTGGGCTCGCCGCCGGATGCTCCAGAGAATCCCAAGCAAACACATCTACTCCTCCACATCCGGAATCATATCGACACCTGCATCATTTGTGTCCACTCCGTCTTGTTGGACCTGCTTCGTGAAGCGCTAACGTGGCCAGAAATCTTCCCTGGGACTCACAGTCAGCTCGGGGAGCTGCAGCAGGTTTGCACGGAGGTTTCGCAAGAACGCGCCGACCGCATTTTGTCGAGCATCGCGCAGTTTTTGCCAGATGGTGGCTCCAATATTCCAGGGTGGGCGGATGCATTGCGATTGATGTGGCCTGCGAGGGTTATTTTGGCGTCCTCTGCGACGCAGGGAAGTAGAGCGGATACGGCAAAGGTGGCTTTGCGGAGAATTGCGTATGAGGTCGGGATCATGCAGGCTGTGGGCTCGTTCTTCAAGCCTGCTCGTGTCTCTTAAGGTGGTCAGATAGATTAGCCAATCCTATGCTCCAACGTTTTATCTTTCTAAGAGCGCCACCAAGCCGCCGGAAAGTAACTTGGAAGCGCCCGCACAATGCAAGTCGCGCCGAGCGCCTCAGCTCAGGCCCTGAGCGCGCGTTTCAGCCCGTGCCTGACGAGAGTGGCAGCGTGGCTGATATAGCGCAACCAATCCCACCTCCCCACAAGACAAGCCCTGCGAGCCGCTTCTGCTTATCAAGCTAAGCCTGAGCGCCACAGTCTAACCGCTACTGGAAGTCCCATTCGAGGCTAAACGATATAAGGTTGCGATCAACACGTGCAGCTGCATTCTATGCATGTTTTGGCCCCTGTTGCTGCCGCCGACGTCAGTCCATGTCCATCTCGCAGTCTGCGATCCGACGCGCGATTTTTAAAAGCGCAATGTAGAATCACGATGAGAGAAGTTCAGCTCGACATCCCTTGCTGTACAGAACAAACCCCGGTATAATCTTTGATTGTTTTCACTGAGACTCGCGCCAAGATGGCCATCTTTGGTGACAGCACGGAAGGCGAGGACGGCAAGCATGTCTGTCCATCTTCAGCGGCATACAATATAGGTACGTAGCCCTGAAGTCCCTCAGACTCGCACATTCAAAACTGATCCTAACAATAACCACCAGAAGCCCCTGAGCCCTTCATCGGCTCGCTATCATTCCACCATTTCAACATGATCCTCTCCGGCGCCTGTGTTGGTCTCGTGTGTCTCATCATTTTCACCCTGATGTTCCGACACGCCACGCACTTGAGCAAACCAAGAGAGCAGATCAAGTGAGCCCGCTCAGCACCAGCCTACCGGCAGAAGTGACGAAGCGCTAGCTAACCCGGTCGATAACAGAATCATGAAGATCTGCCTCCTCCTCCCGTTGTACTCGATCACCTCGCTCCTCGCTATATGCTTCCCGACCGCCGCCGTTTCGCTCACGCCGTGGATGGAGGTATACCAGGGTCTTGCGCTGGGCTCATTCTTCCTACTTCTCTGCGAGTTCTTGACTCGTGAGAATGAAGACGGCGTTGGTGGATTCTTTGAGTCTTTTGATCCGCCGAAGAAGAGGGGAAAGGAGGTTGTTACTGGGGTGGAGTGGTTCGGTGTAAGAAATTGACTCTTTTCTAGTGGTGAGTACCAAGCTGATGGCATTCATTGGATAGAAACAATGGCTGGCCATCTGGCAATATCCCATCATCGCATTGGGTGCCGCGATCGCGACCGACATCACTGAAGCCCTGGACGTCTATTGTCTGGAAAGCAACAATGTCCATTTTGCGCATATATGGGTGAGTCTGTTGTGAGAAATCCTGTATCCGGTGTATTAATCTCCTTCTCAGTTAACGGTCATCGCGATCGTCTCGGTCGCCTTTGCCGTCACCTCGATCCTGATATTCTACAAGGGCCTCAAGTCGCACCTTCAAGCCCACAAGCCTTTGTCTAAACTATTGGCATTCAAGCTGATTGTTGGCCTGGCTTTTATCGAGAAGATAGTTTTCACTATCCTCCACTCAACCTCGACACTCCACCCAACAGCCACCCTCTCCCAAGCAGACACAGACGTCGGCATCCCGCACCTCGTCATCTGCATTCAAATGGTCCCATTCGCGCTCTTCTTCCCCTATGCCTACAGCGCCACTCCGTACGTCGGTCTCACTCCGTACGAGAGCAGTACGACGGCGTGGATTGGATTAGTGAATCCAATGGAGATTTTGCGCGCCATGGGCGTTGCCCTTGGGATGGCGGCACGGCGGGGAGGGCGGAAGAGGGCCAGTAAGAGAGGTGGTCGAGGTAGCAACGTGTATGATCGTCTCGAGACGGCGCATCCTGGGATGGAATATCCGCCACCTGGTCCTATGCCTCCGCCTTTGCACCCGTTTCAGTATGACCCAGGGCATGCAAATTCACCTGCTGCGCCGCTGGTAGGCCATGGAAGATAGGAGGGGACTTGTCAAAGCTGAGATGATGAGTTTACGGTGGCCATAAATATTGCTGGAGTTATACTGCTTTGTCTCGCTTTGGCTTCCCATCTTCTTTCTTCCCTTGCCAAATATGGTGGTGTGCATGTTCTCCGGCAGCTCTTTTTTTTCTAGAAAGCATTGTCTGTTTGCCTATGTTTATACCAACATTCATTGTTAGAGGCCCCTGTGATTCATGTTATCTTAGAGCGCTCAAGTTCCTTACTGCTCATGATCATCAACACTAAATAGATCTGCCAAAACTCCAAGAAGCACATGCCTCCAACTTGTATGAAGATAATCGAACCTGGGGTTTCTAATGCACTTCAATTACTGAATTATAAATGGCATCTCTCTATACGCTGCAGCCTCTCTTCCTGGAAATTGCCCTGCTCCCCGGCGGGTCAAGTCAGGAGGGTGTTATCATCAGGAGAGGCAAAGCCGCCTCTAGACTAAGATTAGAACAGTCCCTGCCACGGCTTATCATTTACCCGTCTAGAACCATTGTTATATTAGCTCTGCGAAGTGGCTTAAGAGCATGTAGAGTCGACGTCACAATGTACCTAGTAGGCACCTTGGGGCCAAATCCTCTCAGCCACAGACTAACCGTTCTGCGTAATCCCATTCGAAACTAACCCATTCTCAGCGCTGATCGCCTAGATACGCGGAATATAGATTGTTACGGGAGGCAAGTTCATGCTATTGGGCAATGGGAATCGCTCTCCCAATGACCATTTCCAGGATGACAGGGTCTTTATAAACTTGGAAGCCTTGTTACCTTGCCCTGGCCCCAATATAAGATCCTCCGTGGCCTCATTTCTCTACACGCTGTCTTCAACCTCCACTGTCATTTCCTTGTCGACATACTGTGCAGGATCATATCGCTTGGAGCAACGCTGGTAGGCTCCAATCCCTCCTCTGACGTATAGATCTCCATCTCCCAAAATTCCACTCGAATAACCATGGTTACCATTCCACCGTCCGGCATGGCCGCCTTGATGCTCACAGCACTTCATACGCTCGCCGCACACTGTTTAAGCCCTAACTACCGAATCGACGTCCACTCGCATGCGATCCCAGACATATGGCGCCAGGCTCTCGTTGACGCTGGATATCCCGTCGTCAACGGCACCCTAACCGTGGAAGGCTTTCCGGTTCCCGAGTGGACACTCGACGGCCATATAGATACGATGAACAAGCTCGGGGTAGGATATGCAACGCTCAGCATCACCGCTCCGGGCGTATACTTTCTCGCAGAACAACCAGGAAAGGCAAAGAAGCTTGCGCGGGAGATCAATGAGGCGTTGTATGAGTATACACTGAAATATCCTACGCGACTTGGTGCGCTTTGTCTGCTGCCGCTGCCGAGCGTTGAGGATGCGTTGGCCGAAATCGAGGTTCGTCCATCGCATTGCATGGCACTCCGTATCCCGAAATCAGCCATCAAACTAACGGAAAGCCCGCTAGTACTGCCTCGATACTCTCCAATTCGATGGCGTAGCGCTCTACACAAACTCCGCAGGCCTCTATCTTGGCTCCGAATCACTTGACCCCATTTTCGATGCCCTAAGCACCCGCGATACCACCGTCTTCGTCCACCCGGCTGAACCAGGCTGCCACGACGCAGCAATGGGGTACCCCGCTCCCCTAACAGAGTACCCCTTTGACAGTGTGCGCGCGATGCAGAACATGTTGCTCACAGGGCAGCGCGCGCGGTACCCGAATGTCACCATGATATACCCGCACGGTGGCGGTGCGCTACCATACCTAGCGAACCGGATCGCGTCGGTGGCGGCGCTGGATGTTCTGGGGGCCTTGAATCCGTTGGAAACTATGCAGGAGCTCAAGGGGTACTATTTCGATACGGCGAGTTCGACTTCGAAAGTGCAGTTGGGGGCCTTGAAGGAGTTTGCCGGTGTTGAGAAGATCCTCGTTGGGACCGATTGTGAGTCGAGCTCCGGGCCCTGTTCGTTGGGGGCATTGATCAGTTTGAAATGAAGCTAATAAATAATGTGTGCATCGTAGACCCGTACGTCCCTGCTGCAGGGGCAAAACTTGGTCTCGAGGTCATTCAGAAGAATGGAGAGTTTACCGATGTGGACATGGTTCGTGTAAATCATGGGAATACGCTGTCGATTTTTCCGAGGATTGTGGCAAAATTGAATCACCACAGGCCTGAGTGAACGCGAGAGGAGGGAGCGGAGAGTGAAAGTATACTGGTGGAGAATGATAGCGTGCCAACAGGAGAATCTGTACGAGCAAAGACTGGGACAGATAATTACTGTTAGAAGACTTTAATTTTTCCTTGCTGTAGACTGATATTTGTAGCTGTCAGCCTATTCTCTGGGCCGTACTTGCTTCCTCCCTGGATCCCTTGCGGCCAATTCTTCCTTGTGTCTTGTGGAGCAAGCCACGACCTTTAGGCACCTGTATACGCGATCTTGCGGCATGGGAGAACTTTCGCTAAAAGGACGACTCGGCAGGTTACTGTATGTAGGCATCAGTTATGCTCAGTGGCCACCTGCTTGACCGCTTTTTCTTGAGCATGAAGTTGCCGCCCAGGTCATTGAGAACGGACTCGACTAGCTCGTTAAACCCTGAAAGCCGGTTCTTGGATTGGTGGTCAAGGCTATAATATCCTGAGTTTAGGGGCAGACTGGCAATATTCTTCTGAATTGGCGCAACACCACAATAACTCCGCGGAGTATGCCAGAAATGACGAAGTGTTCCATTAGAGGGCCTTGGTCAAGGAGATCTCGCCCAGGTCGTCAGCGAGGTCGATGGTGTCATAGAGAAAGAGCACCTTTAGCGGCCAAAGCATTCCTGAGAACATGCCTGTGGATCCACTGAAGCTTGTTTCAAAAAAACAGATCTCTGTTGAAATCGAGTACAGATATCTCTCGACCCTTCTTGATTTTCTTTGGCGAAGTCAGCGCTACAAGTAGAAAAGCCCCCCTGCTGATAAGGAAAACAAGACTTGATTTATTGGTGATCTTCATGTAGTAGCCCACTGTACTACTGCCAATCTATCATGATAGTGTGACCTAGGGGCATTGGAGGGCCGGGCTGCTGCTTGACGGTCGCGCCGACCAAGGCTCCTATGATCTTAGAATTACGGCCGCTCACGGTGGGATGCGAGCACTCGTCGGCCTTAATTCGGTAATTAGAGATAAGAATATTTTGACCAACAATGGCCATGTTCATTGATGAGGTAGGTGGTACGGGGAGTCATCTGAAGAGCTGAAGTGTCGATCACCCGAGCAGGTGGGTGGTCTGGCAGCGGCTCTGTACAGGAAACATGGTTTTGACACTTGCCAGACCCACTCTGGCGACGATTAAGCTCAGATATCAAGCAACGCATCCATGGTACCCGCTGTTTCCAACGCCCGGGGTTGGCAGTCGCCTTCCGTTTCCGGCAGGAGCGATTTCAAGATCAACGATCCGTGGTCGACGCTAGGTCTCAAGATCGAAGCAAGGGCCACATAACAGATTCTGGGGGAAAAGGTCCCAAGGATCTCTGTATGGGCTGATATCGAACTCCCAACTGCACTAACAAGATCGACCCACTTTAGTGGGCTCTTGGTAGAAAGTTGAAGCATGTAGGTAGGGAGGCTGGATTCCGGTCAACAGGTCATTATATAGCCACCTTATAATTTGAGGATATAGTATCTGTGCGTCGCTGTAGAAATGCTGATAGACAGTGGATAAACCAGCATTCTTTGCCAATCTGCCAAAACATGATCGAAAGATGTGATACTAGAAGATGCCTAGATTTTGCGTGCCCCTCACGGTCTTGCCCAGGGTTTAGGTGACAGTACTGCTATATAACTTGATCAGACCTGATAATGCCCTATATTTCCAAAAGAAAAAAAAAACAAAGTAGGCGATTTTGGGTCTCGACTCCAGCAGACCCTGTGAGGAACCAGAGAAAGCACGACCAGTAAGTCCTTCAATGATACAATGATTTTCGCGCCAACTAGTCTATATCTTGACCAGCTCCTCTGTCGGAATTTGAGTGAAAGCTGGCAGTGCTTTCTACCTTGTCTTTCTTCCAAAAGTCCAAACTCGATCTTCAAATATGGTTGATATCGGCGGTATAATTGGCTACACCACTACTACGGGGGTTGAAGCCCTGACCATCCTTAACAAATGGCTTGACAGCAAAGAAACCGCAATTGCCTGGTATGGTAAAGATGCAGAAGATTTTTTGAGGGAGCGGTCGGGAGGGATCAAGCTAGTCCGCAACAAATTCGCAAATCCAGAGATCTCACATGTCTTCACCATACAAAAGGAGGATTGGCAAGTTGTCATGGAGGAGGCCCTTCCGGCGGCTCATACGTGGTACCGTAAACGGAAAGATGAATCCGGGGAATGTTCATGGCTGCCGCTGTACTGGTCGTGCCGTGACCAATTGGGCAAAGTGAGGGTGCTGCAAAGCGCTGACGTTGCCTTGGCGTCTATTGGTCTTGTCTCTGGATTGCCAGCCGCACGTCTTGATCTCTGGGGCCTAGTAGTCATGGCCTATTCTAACGGTGCCCGGGCTCGCGTCGCTACAGCCGAAGGCGGAGGGTTCAATGCAACTCTACTTTGCAGACACTTTATCCTCACCATAAGTCAGTCGAATGTCAATGCGCCAACCATAGGGCACCTGGAACCTCGAGAACATCCAGCCGAAAGCCACGAGTCTTTGACGGTTGACGAATCAAGGTATCTCCTTGAGTACGGGCATACCTTCAGCCCTCAAGGTGTCACAACTGCCTGGGTGTTGAATGGCCAAAATTCCGACCCGCCGCCTTCAGAGTTAATTGACAGCCGGTCTGATCCATTGTTAAAGAGAACGGTCCTCGATACTTTCCAGACGTCCACGCTCAAAGACAAATTTCAACTCGGGATAATGGATTACTGGGAAGCATGGGCGAAATTTATGGCTCCACAAGAATATAAAAGCGGTAAAGACAACCTGGCAACCCAAGCCGAACCTTGCAAAGCAGCAGAGACATTCGGGCATGTATGCGCTCGCCAGGTGATACTTGACAACAATGTTATCAGAGAAATACAAATACTGCAGGAACTTATGATCGAAATTGGAAGGCTCTCATATGAATCTGAGCGGAGTGAGGACGGCCGTCGACCTTCGAATAGTCATCTATCTTCAGATAACAACCAACGTTCAAACGACGATGATCAACCTGAGAATAATGATCGACGCTCGAGCAGTTCTCCACCTTCAAATGACAAACTGCTTACAAGCGATATTGTCAGCATCCTTAAGCGGATCCACGGACTTGTTGTGAAGGCGCTTTGGCGGCTAAAGTTGCTCTTTCTGTATGAGACCATTGACCTCGTTGACAACCTCAACCGCTACGAAGTCCTTTATGGTTTCAAGTTATACGGGAATCTAATCAAGACGATGACGAAGTCTCACCTACTACATGGCTGTATGGACAACACGCGACCTGGGCTCGATGCGAAGCAGGAACTCAGTACGCTATTGGACTGTCACTTTGCTATTCTTGCAAGGGCCCGCATGCTCAACTACTGCCAGCAGATCCATGTCACACTTAGTGTCAGGAACACAGGACATAATGTCCTACTTTCTTGACAAGGTTTCATTTCAAAAGTAATTTTTCATCAAAAGCAGTGTTCGTTACTTGATAGTTTGGTTATTTGCTTGCCTGTCCCCAGAATGGTATCATTTGTGATTTTTCTAGGATTTCCTGAGTATTATCCTGCATCCTTGTAGACACTCCTCGGTCTTACAGTCCTAGCTCGTGTACTAAGCGAGGCTTCTTATGTCGCCTCTAGGCTATTAGGTAGTGCTGGAAAAGGAGCCATGGGCTCACCGAGGCCTCCATAAGAACCTCGCGTCGCCTACGAACTTGTCCAACACGAGCAATCAACAATACCTAGCATCAGCTACATTACTACTTGAATGGTTTATTGTACCTCTATTTTATTCTGTTCCTTCAAGTCTGTGCTCTACGGAGTGATAACCAACACAGGCATCGAGCAGTCCTGTACGCCCTCGCTCTAGCTTCCCCTGACCTCTTCTCCGTGACCCACCTCGAAAAGCCAACTACTACCTTCAAGGGCCCTATTCAACCCCTTGCTCCATAAGCTCGCTTACTTGGAAGGCGCTTACTAGTATCGAGAACTTATCCGGAAGAGACCAGATCGTTGCCTGTTTTGTTGGTTCAGACCTTTTCAGAATGGGCAGTAGGGTATCGGGGTAGCGGGTGAGATATACAGGGGCATGTATCTTTTGCTGGACTCGGTCGATTGCATACACATTATTTTATAAACCTCATTTTATCTTTGAGTGGGATGAAAGGTGTTGAAGCAGCCCCGTCTCTAGAAAAAACCGTGGGCCCTGCGTGCCAGGTTCTTTGGTGCACTGCGACACTATATTTCCCATAAGACAAGGTTGCTAACGCTTAAGCATTCTGACGGCATACCAGTCCTCATCCCTAGCGGAGATAAACCGAGGGAGAGGGTAAGCTTTACTAGGGTGGGAGTCGGTGACGGGGCCCTTGCTAGGAAGAAACAAGGGGGAAACGTTTCGATATAGCTTCAAGTTCTAGTTATTCCTAGACGGTACTCTGAGCTATCAGTCTCTCATACAACATGCTTTTCATCGCAATCTCTACGGAACCACATATGCGCCCATCCGCCGAGGAGGAATTCGCCTCGCAAACATGCCATCAATCTCGTCGAACGTCCGACCCTTTAGCTCCGGGATATAGACCCAACTAAACAGCGTTGCAACAGCCGCGCAACCACCAAAGATAAAGCCCAACTTCCCCTTGAGGTCCGCCTCATCGGGGTTGATGAGATACGGAATGACAACATTCATGATAATGCCAAAGACGGCCTGGACAGCGGTCGCAAGGGCCGCTGTCTTCGCGCGGAGTAATATAGTCGACACCTCGCCGAGCAGGACAAAGGAAATCGCGCCGACGGTCATGAAATATACAAACGCGTAAACCACAGTGCACGAAGACTGTATCCACTTGGCAGCGTCCGCGGGCACTACATCCATTATGCCAATGAGGAGGAGGAGGATAGTAAGAGCAGACATACCACTCAGGAACGTCCTGCGGCGGCCAAACGAATTGAGGACGAACCAGCTGAGGAAATTACCGAGAACGCCACAGGCCGTGACGCCGACGCCGAGGTCGAATGAGTGAGTTGTTTCCAGTCCTGCGAGTTCGAAGAAATATGTTGAGTAGCCGAGGACGAAGATGATGCCCACCAGGTGCTGGCACACGAAGCCGCCAAGTGAAATCCCCGTCCGCAGCAGGTTCGTCCCGCGGAAGCAATCCAGGAAGGTTGTCTTTGCTTGCTGGGCGCTTTCTTCGACGGAAGCTTCGATTTTGCCGAGTAGGTTGGTGGTGTCGAAGTCCTGACCCCAGAGTTTCTTCAGCGATGCGCAGCGTGCTCTGGCTGGTTCCGTCTAACTAGATACCACGGCGACTCGGGGGCGAAGGGCAGGCCGGCAAGTAGAACAGCAGTGAAAAATAGCTGGATTGCAAAGGGACCAGCATACGCCCACCGATCAGTCCGCTCGCCGAACCCCTTGACGACGGAGTTGGACAGGAGCTGGCCGATGCATATTCCCAAGTTTACACCGGCAGTAGACAATCCGCGCATCACGACTGGTGCAATTTCGCTGCACATGAGCGGGCCAAGAGTCAGGTAGAATCCCAGGCGAATGCCCAGGATCAGCTTTGAGACCAGGAATGCGGCACGTGTGTTGGCGAAGATTTCGCCAAAGGCACCACCCGTGCATACAATGACTCCGCAGAGCAGAGAGCGCTTCCGTCCCACACGATCAGCAAGCCAGCTGCAGAGGAAGCCGCCGAGAATTGGCCAATGGAGCTGGCGACGTTAAAGGCAGATTGCCAGTCGGCTGGAAGGATCATCTCGCCGTGCAGTTCGTATCCAAAGTCTCGCCTGAAAGATGCCACAGCGATCATGGCGCCGTTGATTTGGGCATCAAATCCCCTTGGACGTGACGTCAGAACGGACATGATCTAGAAAATAGATAGTGGTCTCGCCAGCCAATGGCACAAAGTGCCCAGTAGAATGACCACCAAATGATTGCTTTATGGTGCTTCCAGATATCCCTCATCGTCATCGAATCTTCCTCGCTGCGGCGGAATCCCACACCGTCTTCCTTGCCATAGCGTTCCGCCACATGCTCATGTTCCGTAGTGGAATGCGGCTTCTCCTCCATTTCCATGGCTGGCGATAGTATAACGTAGAGAAAGTTGATGTGGAATGTATATTGCAAGTCCAAGTAATCTTTAAAGCATGGCACAGATGAAGGTATTATATACTATTTCAGTGGCACGAAAGAAGGTGTAGCCCCGTTTAACGTTGCCATGGCCTGACATGCCAACATCATTTTAGCCGCACGGCTGAACTTGATCAGTGCAGGACCCCTACTCCGCTCCCTAAATTCAATACGAACCCCTCGCCCGAGGACGAAAAACTTACGGGCGGTACTCCCCGAGCCAAAACTTGGTTCCTGAGCAGTCCGTGAAGCAGAGCAAAGGAGTCATGGACGGTCCCTGGCATCCCCGCAAAGAAGCAGTGACAGTTTGTGACTGGGGTCTTGACCTAATAACTGCATGATCCGAATCCTAGACTTATTCAACTTTGTCCTTTACGTTTGAAAACTTTCCTACTACAGGTTCGCGGTCACCTTCCAGGTTACTGGAAACGGGCTTGGTTGGTCCGCCAAATCATGATCGCCGGTCTTTAGCTCGTTGGGCCAGGTGGAACATTCTAAAAGGCTTGATTTTTTGGGTGACTGGATTTCCCCTATGATCTTCTGGTATACTGCAATTAACTAGGGAAAGCCAAGGAGGGCTTCCAAGGTCGCAGACGCCTTTCCTTTGCAGGATCCTCTTGGCTGACTGGTTAAAGCTGCCACTAGGGAACGCAGCAGCGCTATTAAGTGGCTTGTGGTAGTTGCATTAACATTCAATCGAGCTGGCACCCAGGGTCAGGCTCAGCCTAAAATAGCTGTCAGCAGGACTTACACTCCGGACAAATCGGATGCCAGTAAGCCGACGCCAATGTCCATTGATGGCGCAATCCATCTTGAAGCCCGTTGGGGAGTGTCGGCCATACCGATGCTCCTATTGCGCCAGACAGTCGCGCGTGGCTTACTTGCAGGGCCCTGGTTGCCTCGGCATGTGGGCCACTTCTTGCAGCGCGTGGAGGCTGGGATGTGGAGGGGGAAACAGACTCCATGTAGGGCTCCGTCCCATCGGACCAAGGCACACGTCCCTACTATGGGGAAACCGAAGTCATGGACATGCAACTCGCAATGATCCCGCCCAGAGAATGGGTCATCCCTGACCCTGCCATACCCCACCGCGTACCCAGTCCTCTGGGAGTGGAGCAAAATGCGGAGAACACTTGATGATCCAGGTATTTTCCTGCACAACCCGTTGGCCCCGAGGTAGTCTGTCCACAGTTTGGGGAATCATATCCCTTTGCGCCTTGCGCACTACCTAGCTAACACAAAGCGCTCACTTGGCTGTTTATTAGACTACTTATACGCAGTGGGCCCCGTGAGGCCAACGGATAAACTACCGAATTTTCATCCATTCTTTGCAATATGTAGCGCAGCTCCCAATTTGTTGCACCATCACGACTTGGCTTATACTTGCAACCCTCCTATCGTCTTTCAGTACTATCGTTGCAGCAGCCGACTACATAAACTGGACCACATACAAGGCCAACGGCGTGAACCTCGGCGGCTGGCTTGTCCAAGAGTTATTCATCGATTCCGCCTGGTGGGCAGCACATTCGAAATGTGCAATCGCCCCCGACGAATGGACACTCTGTGCCAACCTTGGCCGCTCCTGTGGCCCTGTCCTCGAGCAGCGGTACGCTTCGTGGATTACAACACAGCACATTGGCAGATTGCATGCCGCCCGCGTAAATACCTTGCGGGTCCCCACCAACTACGCTGCCTGGGTTGAGGTTACTGGCTCCAAGTTGTATTCGGGCAAACAGGTTGAGTACTTGAGAAGTATTGCAACGGAGCCTATTGAGAGATATCACATGCATATTATTACTGATCTGCACGCCCTGCCCGTTGGAACGAACGGGATGGGACATGGTGAAGGTGAAGGACACTATGGCTGGTTCCATAATAAAACCGCTCTCGACTACTCCCTGGATGCAGTGGATGCGGTACTCGGTACATCCAACAATCTGGAGATCCCGAATCCTACACCATTGAACCTATCAACGAGCCAGTTGACAACAGAGATATATCAACCTTTGGCTCCCCCTTATCCTTGTCTGATGCCGGGGCAATCTGGGTGTTGCACTACATCAACGCCGTGCTAGACAGGGTTGCAACCGTGAACCTCAAGATCCCAGTAATATTCCAAGGCGGATTCCTCGGCCCAGAATACTAGTCCGCCAAACTCGACCCATCCGCAAACCTCGTTTTTGACGTCCACAATTACTACTTCGTTGGCCGCAACGCCGCCGGGCACAACCTGACTTCCTAAATCTGCTCGGACGCCCAGACCTCGCGGGATCCCATCTTCCCGGTCTTCGTCGGCGAATAGTCGATCGAGGCGGAGCACCAGAACCCGTTGGATGGGCGGGCACTCGCGCTGAATACGGGGTTGTATGCGTTTGCGGTGCATACGAGGGGAAGCGCGTATTGGATGGCCAAGTGCTTTGGGGATGCGAATTGATGTACTAGCCTGAGTGCTCATTTTCTGGTGGTTAACAACATATCTAATAGTCAGGCGTCAAGGTAGTCGAAATGTCCATCCCCAAAATGCTTACAAAAGCTAGGGTACTCGTAGCCTAGGCAAATAGTCTGTACATGTTGCAAAAAGGAAAGTCGTGCATATCCAGTAATTTCGGTCCAGAATAGTATTAGTCTCGGCATGCAAGTTCCCAGGTAGGAGTTAGATGCCATCTTAGAAGGCTGGCAGTCTGTATGGCACGGGTACCTGGATAACGTTTTGCGGTTTGCCGCACCGTCCAGCTCTCCCGGTTTAGCCACATTCGCGGCTTCGCATTCCCAGATTTGCGGGCACGAGCAACCACTTGAGTAAGGGGCACGAAAGAGCAGCTACCTCACAGGCAAACGGACCCCCGAGGAAGAAACAGGGGCAGCCCTCGAGGGCATGACTGACTGAGTGCCCAGAGAACGTCCGTAAAGCGGATCAGTCATATCACGGACTAGATCTGCTGAGGACATCTATTCCTACACGCGAGCCTCTAAATGAGGCTTTGAAGGAGGTATCATTTAATAAAAAATATGCCACGCGGTTACTCCACACCCCGTGGAGGACTTAGTCATGAGTCGTAATTCTCTTTCTACAGGTCCCCGTAACCATAACATGATCTCGAACCAAGTGCATGCTAGAAAATCGGCATCCACACCACAGTCCCATAATCAATATTATCCGGCTTGGCCTCGAGCCGGTCCAGACAACTCCCAAACAACCGGTCCCAAACCCGCGTCTGCTTCCCATAATTAAAACTCTTCTTCCACCCGCGCCGATGATGCAAGTCGTGATCCTCAACCGCCAACTCGGCATCGCACAGCTGCAGCAGCCAGGTAATTGGCGACGGCACAGTCGTGTGCACGCGGATCCCGCTGTGGCCTAGCACCTCGGCGAACGTCACATACTCGAGGCAGATCCACCACTCGTAGAAGCCCAGCGGGAGACCCACGACCCAGAGGGTCGCGAAGGTGAGGAAAGGGACGAGGATCATCTCGATGAGCTCCTGCTCGTCGTCGGCAAAGGCCGAGAAGACGGCCGTCGGGTGCTTGGTTAGGTGGTGGGTGCGGTGGTATTTCCAAAGCGAGGGCACCTCGTGGCACGCGCGGTGGTAGGCGTAGAACCAGAAGTCGAGGATGACGCCGTACAGGCTGAGTTTCGTTATGAAGGGTGCCCAAGTGGAGAGATCGCTTATCGCGGTGAGGGGCGAGACGGTCGGATTGTATGTGATGAGGATAGCCAGAGCGAGACGGAACCCCGTTGTCTTGTGCAGGGATGCAATCATCTTGCCTACGGCAGTGTTGGGGATGCCATCGCGGTCGGCGACGTCGCCGTCGAGGCAGCCGTATTTGTACGTCAGGCGGCGCAGCAGGCGGACTTCGCGGATTGCGACGACTGTGTAGGCGGCGTTGTAGAGGAAGAAGGCGCCCCATTTACCGAGGCTGTGTCCGGTCAGGGTGACCCAGGCTTGGTGGAGGATTATGGGGATGCACGCGGAGACGACGATGAAGAGGTGCTGCGACAGTTGCGACATGTATGGCATTTTCTCGGTCTTGGGATACTTTGGGAGTGGCGTGTTCGGGATGATGGGGTTAACATTTAGGTAGTCGATGAAGCGCTGGTGAAAGTTCCACGTGCTCCTGTCCTTCTGGTGCCAGTCGGACTTCATCGAATGCGGGTTGTGTTCGGCTGCCCAGCCCATTCTGAAGGCTGTTTGGCGTGTGTGGACTTAGTGATTGAACTTCCAGTGAGACGTGGTCTCTGGTCTGTGTACATCTGTCTCCTGGGAGCGCTGGACACTCGAGACCAGACCTCTTTATATCAGCTAAGACTCGGGGACCGAGGGTAATCAAGTCCAACGAATCTACATGTGAAGTGACGTGGAGTGGTGGATTACATGATATACGGTTCAAAACGTTGGGGAACAGGGTGGAGGGGTATTTCTGCTGAGGTTCGCTTCGACGCCAAACGCAGGCGAGCGCATGTGAAGCCCAGCTCATTGAGGTACAATGTATGGTCAAGACGAGGCCAATCCCCAATTCCCGGGCCCACACTCGCAAGGTATACCCGGTACGGCCTAGTAGATCCAGCTTCCTAGCGGCGATCACCCCGTGATTCTTTTCCTGGGGCAGCCAAAGAGTAAATGACTGAAGAATTATCCTCAAACTTTACGCAGGAGCGAAACCTCTATGATCGATAATCTACTGCATCGAAATTACAGAGAGTGACAAGACTTTCCATTATGAGATTGACCTACAACTTTACAGTCCTCCCATTTCTCGAGCAATACTCGCGCATAGTGTGTACCTACTTCTATTACTGGTGCACATCTCGTTAGCGATGAGCTTTAGTCCACCGTTACTATTCTCTATGATTGTTGATTGACATCCCAAATTCTGGGCTCTTGCGGTGTCTCAATTTGATACTGGGGGTTAAAGCGTCGTGAGGCAGTCCCCATAGGAGAAATATCCGACAATACGAATCACCACCGGGAAAGCTAGCCATGAAGCATACAAACTACCCAAACAGCTCTATGGAAGGAGGGTATGGGAGGGTTTCTCGAGCATGGGATTTCTCAAGCGACCTCGGCATCTTCAATCGTATTCAGGTGATTCCTAGAGTCGTTCTATGGTACAAATGCAACCCAATGGCAGATAGAGCGCCTGTTTTAATTAGGAGGATAATACATATAGACATGCTCAGAGCTTGTCAAACTTCCTATCACAAGGACTAAGCAAGTTTATATCGACTTACTTCAAGACGAATCGTCGACATAACATGCAGTAAATCGCCTAACTGCCCTTTGATGGTAATTTATCATCAGTTGGGCATATTTGCTGTTATCGTTTATCAAGTCCTATGAGAATTAATACTTGCATCGAATCACTGGTGTTCAAAGCAGATACGCTACTACAGTAAGCTTAAAACATCCCTCCTCCTCCGGCCGGAATAAACGGCTCCCTGAAATACATCTCGGTGACAACAGCCGCGTAAGACTTATCATCAACACAATAATCACCACCAGTAGGCCCAATATGCGGGCAATGCACTGCCGGCCGATGCCGAACCATGTGTTCATGGACCTCGCGGCAAAGCAGCGTGTTTCTCCCTAGTTCATACGCCTTGCCAAACCGGGTCTTGTTCGCCAGGAAATCAACACACTGTGCCTTATTCGAGTACTGCACGTTTGCGCCCACGCAGTAGTCCTCGTGCGTCTGGCAGATCGTCTCCGCAAGAAGACCGCCCAGCTTTGTCTGCGTCTCTGCGGGATCGGTCGTATTGAACAGCAGTGTTCCTGCGGCGTCCAGGAGCGCATCGAGCAGCCATCCGAACCACCGGAATGTCGCGTCGTACTGCGCGATTTTCCCCTCTGCGTTGAACAGAATCCACGTGTCGACGGTGACGGGGATGAGGGTGTTGCTGAAGGAGGTGGCGTTGAAGGTGAAGAGTGTCGTTGCAGATGCGATGTTCTCGTTTGCGGCGAACTGGGTGATCTTGTATGTGATGGGAACACCGACGAGGCTCAGATGCTCCGGGTCTGAGAAGAGGCCGAAGATGTACTCGTTGTTGAGTTCGCGCCCGTTGAATGTTCGCGTTATATCTACCCGGCCCTGGACCTGTGTACGTGTACAGTCAAGTCAGCTGGAGTTGGCAGAGACAACAAGAGGAAATCAGGTGAAAGGCATACATCTTCAGCAAAGACAGAGGTGTCCGTTGCGTTGATCTGCTGCAAATTCGCTGGATAGAGAAAGTGGTCCCAGAGAGCATTCTGCATAAGGAAAAGTTCATCGAATGTAAACGCAGCAGCAGCAGCTACGAACAGCAGGTGCAAAAGGGCGTACATCTTGGCAGAGAACCCTCACCTATTGTCAAGGGGTATGTACCCATCAAAGCTGTGGGTCGCGCCAGCTTTATAGTGAGACGGAGACAGCTGGGCGATCTCTAAGCTTTGACACATCAGGAATGTTTTGGACGCGTCGCAGGCCACGTCCATTCTTGCATCTTATCCATGTGCCACGAGCATTCCAGAGCGCGTGAGGATGGATAGCGGCCACAAATACCTTATAGACCCCAAACCCACTAAAACAAAATCTATTGAACTCAGCAAGTATAGCACAGACTTTTGCCCTGTGTGCCACCGCGCAGGAGCGGCAACTACCAAGCAGCCTATAATCTGCCTAACGCATGCAAGCCGGTAGGGTGAAACCCGAACCAGAACGCTCTGACATGCGGCGATACGGCGGTTATACCCCTATTATTTACCACGTTCAAACATCGGTTTCCTAGTTGCTGCGAGCCACGTTTAGCAGCACTTGGATTAGCGATGTTAGATCATAGGGGGACCAATTAATCGAGGATGTGGTCAGAATAGAGCGCACTCACAATGACAGTGTGCAAACAGTATGCCGCGGCTTTGTGTATGAAAGGAAAGGTAGTAGAACCAGGTGGGCTGACTAGTTGCGCTACAAGTTCCAGTGTGTGTATCTCTTGGCCGCCACTTGAGCTCGGGCGAGGCGATTCCCGATTGGGAGCTCGTCGGCCGAATGCTGAGTCAGGCGAGGCAGTTTGTAAGCCCTGATTCCCAGGGGGAGGATGCGCTTAACAATCCATACTGATATGTAGTAGATAAAAGTTTATTATAATGGCGTCTGTTGTTCTCCAGGTTTAGAGGTTGCTTTGCATGCGCCAGGCTTCTCCCCAGGCGGATTCCAAATATCTCACGTATCACTTTCAATTATGGTCTCGCTCACCCAACCAAAAGTCCAGCCCCTACCCAGCGGCATAAACCTAACCGGCAAGACTGCAGTAGTCACCGGTGCAAGCGCAGGCCTGGGGCTGGAAATGACTAGGCAGCTTCTCCAACTCCGCATCTCAACCATCATCCTCGCTGTCCGAAACACCGCCAAAGGCGAGTCCTGCGCAAAGTCCCTCCGCCAGGACAGCGGCATTCGGACCAACAATCCCAAGGCCGTTACCAAGGTGATGGAGCTCGACATGGACCGATACGATAGCGTGCAAGCGTTTGCGCGGAAGCTCCGGGAGGAAGTCGCCGTTGTCGATTACCTTATCCTGAACGCAGGCATCGGTCTCATCAAACTCGAGCGCAGTCCGAGTGGCCACGAGCGCGTCAGCCAGGTCAACTATTACGCCAATGTGCTTCTGATCGCGGAGCTCCTGCCGCATCTCTACGCCGGTGCGGAGAAGACGGGGTCCCCTGCGCGGATTTCCTGGGTGGGCAGCCGACAGCATCTGTCCTCAAGTCTGCAGAAGCATTCCTTCACAGATGGTAAGGGCCCACTGGCGTATCTAGATACAGAAGAGGCATTCCTTCCGTTTCAAAGATACGGCGACTCCAAACTGCTGTGCGTGATGTTCATGTATAGTTTGGCGGAGCGCCTGGATCCAACCAAGGTCGTCATCAACATGATGTGCCCCGGCATGGTGAATACGTCTATGAGCGATGTACTCCCACTACATCTGCGCCTTCTTGTCAATGTCCTCAAGGCGATTGCTGCCCGGTCCGTTGAGGCGGGTGCGTGGATTGTTCTGCATAGTGCCCTTGTCGCGGGTCCGGAGTCGCATGGCAAGTTCTTAAACGATAAGACAATCGCCGAGTAAGTTTTCTTACGAGCTGCTCCATATGTCATGAATGCGATGGCTAACCTCTCCGGTAGGAAAGCACCGTACATTGTCTCGGCGGCGGGCCAGCAGGTGCAAAAGAAACTGTGGGAGGAGACGATAGCAGAGATGAGCAGGTTGATCACGCTCCCTGTTGTATTCAAATAATTAGTATCAGTGATTTTTTTCTCTCTTGCTAGTGAACATGCGCCTAGTAGAATATCAAGCTGCCTTCAACACCCATGATGCGAGTCGTCCACGGTCCTCCCAGTGCCCGTCTCGGAGAAGAACAGACTACTACATAAGATTCCTGGTAACGCCAAGGACTAGTATTATGCCAGTCGTTCTCATTCCTAGACGACATTGAAAGGAGGCTGCGGATTACATTGCTCTGAAGCGTCCCCCCTAGTATGGAATAACAGACATAAGGAAGGAACGACCGGTTCCGTTTCCTCAACCCGTTTCCTCAACGGTAGAAGGTAGGTGCTATCCGTACAGTGGCTCAAAACGGAAGGTACAATCCGCGGTCACATCTTCCTCCTCAGAAAGATGTAGAGTACAAAAAGGACCGAGTAACCCCCTCCGTCCCGGGGCTGTCCGCGCCTTCCTTACGCTCATTGGATGGGTATCCATTCCTTTCATTGATCAATCAGCGACGATGACAGCTCTGTGAGGTGGGCGAAGAGGATGGAGAAATCATCCGCCATAGACATGCTGTTTGCAGAGGCCGGGTTGGTCCCAGTGGTCATCGGCGGAGGAGTAGTGGCACTCGAATTGAGGCGGCTGTGAAGGTCGACAAGAGTCTGGATGGCGACTGGCAACCCTCCCCTTGACGGCCCGGCTTTTAATCTAGAATCAGGTCTCTCGTCTGCTAGTGAAGGCCGTACGGTTTGGTAGAGATCCAGCACGTGTTCGGTGATCTCGTCAACATAGTATCGGGCCACCAGCTTCTCCTTCAAGTGCGCACCCTTGAAGGATTCCAGGTAGACGAGGGTAAGGAATAGGCATTGGAGAGGCCCGACATAGCTCCGGTGGAACCATATATATGGGGAGAATGCGGAGGCTTGATAGATTGGGAGCAGAATGCGAAAGTAGCTCAGGCAAAGCTGCAGCATGCTAGATATTGATTCGTCGCAGGTTAGTAGACTCGGCAGACGTGCTAGATAAGGAACATACCTTGTCCATGCGTTGCAGGCTTCCGGGTTTGAACTGTCGGGCGGCGGCAGGAATGACTTGTGCAGTAAGACGGCGACATCGAATTTCAGCAAGGTCAGCACAGCGCGCATCCACGCGCCGAGAACAGTGGGCTCCGTGGCATCGTCCCTATAAAGCACGGGGTGTGTGGATGGAGATGTATTTGTTAGCCGGGAGGGAATGAACCCTCTTTCGGGGATCCCTCCCGATGGTATACGGGAAATAAGTGCGTCAATCTTCTCGTGATGCTCTTTTGCGGCGGTTACAAGCTCTGCGAATGCATCTCGTGTCAAGCCCCGTCCACTTTGTAGAAGTGCGATTATCTTCGAGGACAGGCGAACCGTTTCCGCGCACCCAACAGCAAACATGATGGCAATCGACTGCTTCAAAAGCCCAGGGCCCAGGTTGCCGATCTCTTCGTCGTGTGTATCATTTAACATATTCACAGCCTCCAGCGCCTCGCTCCCGCAACAAAGAGGCAGTCCAGAGGACATGCTGGACTGAACATCAAATCGGACGATATACCACCAAACGCGACACCGGATCTCTCGGTCTACAGGGCTGAGTGCAGACGACGAAGCACTATCCCGATGCAACCCCATACTCTGGGCAAGTCGTACTGTGGTGCTAAGGGCAACCGCCTCCCCAATCGGTTCACGCGGCCACTCCAGAAACGGCCAGGTTAGCAGCGTCGAAACTAGGGTGTTCAATGTCGGATGTTCCAGGTGATGAGATGAAGACAGACTCATCTCATAGGCCGCCTTGAGGCTCTGTATCGTGGTTTCCCTCTGTAGACCCCTGAGCTCAGGGGATGTCCATCTGGCGGCTGGTGCGGCAGATGCTCCGCAGTATAAGACAGCGAAGAGCAGGCAGAAAAAGGTCGGGTCATCGCGGATTTTCTGTGGAGGTAGACTGTTCTTGTTATCGCGACACCAGTTCCAGAACTCCTCATAATCTGCCCTTATGGTAGGGCGATGCACGAGAGGAGCCAAGGGCCAAACCGCGAGGAAGAAGGCTTCGAGCAAAGCATCGCTCACAGCCCTGGTGGGTAGTGACCGTAAGAGCTTCGCCATACCCAGGGAGGAAATATGCAAAGGGGGAAGCTCAGGATCGGCGTCGCGATTGTCCTCGAAGAAGCCGTCACTCATGTGTTCCTGCAGGGAGATCAGCTCGGGGTAGCTATGAGGTTCTTGATAATAACGTCTTGCTTACACGTCCGGCAACGGAGCCCCAAAAGGTTTGACCGATGTAACGAGACCCACCGCCCCGTCTCAGGCTGAGATACCCATCTTGGGGGTTTGTGGGCGCGTCTGGGCTCGATGCTGAAGGTGATCCCACTGCGAGGGGCACTGGTACGCTTGCCGTGCGCCTCCTTACTTCTGTAGGGATGTCCTGGCCGACCGGGAGCTTGATAGCGTCCTCTGAGTCTGGCATTGTAATGTTGTCCATAGCAGCCTGTTTTCTGGTTGCCCGTGTTAACCGTGATTGCGAACCCGCAGCCGGAGCGCCAGTCAGAGAAGGAGGACGTGGCTCATCGCCCGCATATATTGTATTCTTGGTCCCGCCAGGCACCCAGTGGGCCCAGGTAAGCTCTTTCGTGTGGGACTCCTGACCCTTTATGCTCTTGTCCTGAACCGCTGTGGTATATTCATCCCCTTGGCCTGTGAGCTCATTGTGAGTTGTGGGATTGTAGAGACACTTCTCCTTCATCCGAACACAGTTGGCACATCGCGGATGTTCGCGGCCACATCGGACTTTGCGCCGGCGGCAGACAATGCAGCTAAGAGATACTCGTGGTCTTTTGACCTGCCGTACTTCAGACGGGGACATTTTGATATGCAGTCGGGAACCCATATATACACGTATCAACATTGGCCATCTCCTCAGAGCTGAAGGAGGGGGAAGATGTTGAAATCCCTCTTGAGGATCGTGCTGACCAAGTCACTAATAGTCACATGACGACTAACTGGATATGTCCTAGCATCAGATGTTTTAGGGTGGTGGTCTCAAACTGTTCAGCTCCTGAGAAGCATCTGTTCGATCAGGACAGTAATTGATGGTCAGACCTGTAATAGGACGCCCTTGAGGCCAAGAATGATATCTCTGTGGATTAACTGCGTCCGATAGTGACTCTGATTAGTCGTTATCTTCCGTTATCTTCCCTCCATGTTTGGCTATGGATAAATCATGCCTCCTAGACATCATCATACTACACATGAGAATGACCACTTCCCTGAACCCACGACCTGAACTGTCTTATCCCCGCGTGACGGAAGCACCACCTCCATGGTTGTCGTCGGCGGAACCACAACATCCAACGTAAACTTCCTCCCCTTCGCTATCCCATCGCCAGTTCTGTTCTCCTCCTCAAGGACCCAGTAAACAGACACAACCCCATAGGGGGTAACATGACTCGCACTCGCCGAGGTAAGCCCTCCCCCAAGCAACGGTTCTACCCTCGATGTTCTCCACCCAGGACTACCACGTTGCAGCCCAGCAACGCGTTCCACAAGGAACTTCGAGACAGCTCCAAACGCGTAGTGGTTGAATGAAGTCATTTCACCAGGGTTAATGGATCCACCGGGCCGCATGCTGTCCCATCGCTCCCAGATGGTTGTAGCGCCCATGGAAATGGGGTAGAGCCAGGATGGGCATTTTTCGTTTAGGAGCATTGCGTATGCTGTATTAGTGTGGCCTGTTCGTGCTAGGGCTTCGCAGACAAAGGGTGTGCCTGCGAACCCGGTTCCAATGCATAGTTTGTTGGAGTGGACGATCTCGGCGAGACGGTTCCCGGCGATTATTGTTTGCTCTGGAGAGAGGAGGTCAAAGCAGATTGCCAGGGCGTAGGCTGTTTGGCTGTCTGATACCAGGCGGCCGCTGGGGCTCACGTATTCTTCGACGAACTCGTTACGGGCGTTCGTGTACCAGCAGTCGAAGAAGCTAGCATCTTCCTTGCGTCCCAGGATGGTGCTGGTTTGCGCCATCAATATAAGGCATCTAGACAGGAAGGCATTGGCCACGAGAATCGGATCGGTGACAGCCTTCTGGGGGTCATCGGGCGGGGCGTTGGGGTCAAGCCAGTCCTATGACAATGTGTCAGCTCCCGTCTCGTATACCTGGAAAATATGAATGTCTCTTACACCAAGTTGTTCCGCCGTTAAATCCCAAAGGTGGGTTAGTCGGTCTTTATTTCGTGGGATTACCTTCAACCACGATTCCATGGACTCATACTGCTGCTCCAGGATTGCGATATCCTTGGTCTCCTCCCACAGTGCCCACGGAGCCAGCACTGCCACGTCGTGCCATACTGCACATGGCCAAACATCTCCCCAAGTCTGTATCCCTGCAAGACAATTGGGAGACACCATAGGTGGAACTCCACCTCGCTGCCGCTGGTCGAAGGCTACATCCCGTAGCCAGTCCTGAAGAACACCGAAGCACTGGTAAATCAAGGTTGCAGTAGGAGCAAACAAGGCAAGATCGCCAGTCCAACCTAGTCGCTCATCGCGCTGTGGGCAGTCTGTGGGTAGGGAGAAGAAGTTTCCCCGCATGCTCCATTTTGTGTTGGAGAACAGCTGGTTAACCTTGTCGTTGGAGCATCGGAAAGTGCCCGCTTCCTCCATATCCGAGTTGCAGACCACTGCTTCGATTGACGTAAGGATGTCCTCGCTCGAAGGCCAACCATCAACCTGCGCGTATCTGAAACCATGAAAAGTAAATCGTGGCTGATAGGTCTCGCCTTGGACATCTCCTCTGAAGATGTATGTATCCTGTGCCTTACAAGCTCGAAGCGGCCGTAGACCGAGTTCACCATCCTCGAGTACTTCAGCATGCTGGAAAGTGATTCTATGGCCGGCTTGAGCCCGAATTTGCTTGACAATGCAAAGGTGGCCAACGAGATTCTGCCCAAAGTCTAGAACTACTTTACCCGAAGGGGTTTCAATGACCTGTCGCGGTTTAACGGTCTCTAGTCGCCTAACCGGTGGCTTCGAGCCAGCGACAAGCCGTAGTTCAGCCGGGAGTGACGAAAGAAGGTCGACTGGTTTCCAGTTCTCCAGCCCCTTTGTACCAGTGCTAGACCAGCCCTCAATATGCTCACGAGCATCGTAGACCTCTCCGTCGTATATCTCTGCCTTTTGAATAGGCCCGCGATATGCCGTCCATGTACCATCAGTCCCAAGCGTAAACGTCTGTCCATCCTCGTATGTAACATCAAGCTGCGCGAGAACCGCCGTGCGAGAACCATAGAAGTTGCGAACAAACCCAAATCCAATCCGCCCCTTGTACCACCCCTCGGCCACGCGAACCCCTAGGCAATTCGCATCGGAGTCGAGCAGGTCCGTCACATCAAAGGTCTGATAGTGCAACTGACCGTGGTACGACGTCCAACCAGGGGCCATGAAGTGGTCACCGACTCGCTTCCCGTTGATCTCGGCCTCGTAGACTCCGAGCGCGGTGATGTACAGACGGGCGGAGACCGGTTTGCTGCACAAGGTGAACTCCTTCCGAAGTAGGTCCTCGGGTTGGGGCTTGTCGAGATTCTCGCCTGACCAAGGTGCAGAGATAAGTCTTCCCGTCCAGTCGTTGCGTTGTAGAAGTCCGGCTTCGATCTCAGCCGCGTCGCTCCAGGGGAGTGGGTCGGGTTGCTCTTTTCCCCAGGCACGCACTCGCACTGAACATTTCTCACGAGAGGCAAGTGGGTAATCCGGTTTGGGCCAGGGGACAAGGTGCGATTCACTCGACGACACGTGGATAACGTCGACGGTGATTTTGCTTGAGGGGCTGCCGCGGGATACCTCGATTTCGTAGTCTGTTTGTTCGAAGTTCGATTCGACATCGACGAAGCGCCATGAGATGCGTGGTTTGGAATCGTGGACACCCAGCACTCGCTTTCCGGTGGGATAATGCTCGAATCGCACGTCAACGATGCGTGGGTTCGTCATTATGGTGCTACTCTGAAGGGTCTCGAGGAGGCGGTTCGATAACTTGCTGTGAGTGACATTGATGCCTTCAGTCTCTGAGCTTTATCGCCTGAGCCTATTCTTCCCCGTCCATGTTCTGTCGGGGGAATGCAAACCGAGCACTGCTTCAGCCAAGCAGCACATGGGGAGATTAGCCGTCAATAAACCCCCGTTTTAACCGGGATCCAAGGGCTGACTTGCAAGATTCTCGTAATCCCCATGGGGGCCATAAGAGGAGGCACCGGAGGTCTTACCCCTATGATCACCCAAGTGGCAGCGCTGGTTGGCCGCTCTACGAATATCCCAATGGGTCGAGACTCGATAGAAAAGGCAAAAGCCCGAATACGATGAAATTGCCATATTCGACTACCTAGACTACGGATCCATGTGCTTTGAGTTTAAGTGTTCGAGCCAATCAATGATTTTTCGCTTCCCCAGAGTCTCTGGTACGCTTGCGATTGGCTACTCGCCCCGAGGCCCTGCGCCCTTATCCAACTCAGCTTTGACATGCTTATCAAGTGCCAGGCAGATGCGTCGGGGTGTTTATACACACTCCACTCTGGACGCTCTGTTCTCCAGGAATCTTCTACGCGTGGGCCTTCTCCTCCACCAGGCGCTGGGTCATGGTCGTTTCCTTGTGGAATCGCCATGGCTTCACCTTGCGCTCGAAAAGTTCGTCGAGCTCCGCGGCCGAACGCCTAGAGTCAATGTCAATGTAGATCCCTCCAAGATCACCGGGGATAACGTACCCTGCTGTCTCGGGAATCAAGAACCACATGGCGACAGTGAAAAATGAACCCAGTCCTGCAAACAACCAGCACGTCTTGAGGCCCCAATTCCACTGGTTCGCATTCACCATGTAGGGAACCAAGACGCCGAATAGGACGCCGACGACACACGTAGATGCCGCGGCAAATCCAGCCGTGTATGGCCGCAGGCGCTGTGCGGAGATTTCTCCAATAAACCCCCATCCAGTGGCCCCGTTTGCCACGAGTCCGACGTCTGGATGATAATCCTTCGTTAGCTTCTGCATGGTAGCCTAGATCCTATCTAGTAGGTTCACTTTGGGGAAAGGATGGCGGGACTTACTCCACAAGCATGCAAAGAAAATGAGAAGACTATTCGTGACTTTCCCCTGGGGTACCACGCCCAGAATGCCCACTGCCATATTACACACCCAGCACAGTGTGGTCCCCGAGCAGGCCAGCCATCGCCGTCCGATAGTTTCCGCCAGGTATATCACCACGAAGCTAAAGAAAATATTAATGCCCGAGGTGATGCAGGTAACCTTGAATGGATCCTCGATGCCAGCTTGCTGGAAGAAATAACTTCCAAAGGTTAAGAAGACTCCAAGACCGAGGAACTGCTGGGCCATGAGTGTCCATAGGGACACCAATGTTCGTAGACCGTCGGTACCCTTGAAGATAGCGTACCACTTTTCATTGCGCTGTTCCGCAGCAATCGCGCGTTCATGTTCGATGTTCAGCACGAGCAACTGGTAGTGATGGTCGATGTTGAAATCCGGAACGCCCTTGTACAGAAGCCGGAGGACCTTCTTCGCCTGCGCCTCTTTGGCTCCGCCCTTGGTCGCACACCATGCGGGGGATTCCGGGATAACAAGGTAGATGATCAGCATGAGGCCGATCTGAGACCACTGTGTATACACGGGCGTGAGATAATTGTCCGGATCATAGGTCGACATCACCTGCAGCGCAACAGGCGCAAAGAACTGCCCGATAAGCCACCAGAGACTATAGCACATGAGGAATGCACCACGAATCCTCACTGGTGCGACTTCGGACACGTATGTGGGGATTGTCGATTGCAGGCATCCAACACCGATGCCGCCAAGCAGCTTTGCAACGAGCCAGGACTTCCAATTCGTTGCAACGCTCTCGACGGTTACACTTAGAGCGAGCAGGAACCAGTACCAGAACATGGCGGCCTTCCGTCCGAAGCGATCCGACAAGAATGGCAAGGTTGTCATACCAATGATCTGCCCTACAGACCCAATCGACGTCCACGCGCTTAGAATCGACGAGGCAAGGACCGCCTCGCCGTCGGCGTTGGTGTCTGTTCCAAACTTCTGGACAAAGCCAGTGTTCGCGATGATGTTTCCGATAAGCCTGGATGGAAATCAGTAAGCGCGTGTTGGACTTTTTTTTTTTTGGCCTCGTAGGTGGGCTGAGAGACATACGCGATCTGGTACCCATCCGTTGCTGCACTGAACGTAACGAGGAAACAGATGAATGCGTTCATCTTGAACGTTTTGACCGTTTCCCAGATCGACAGCGATTCATACCCGGTCGTCCCCTGGCCCTGAGCAGCGGCCTCTGCCGTGGTTTTCATTGCTTGGGTTGCAACATCACCGATGATCTCTTGGTGCTCGATGCCCTGAGTCTCGGTTTTGTCTTCGGTTGCCATGGTTTATGATAGAAGAATATGTCAAGTGGGTATGTCCAAACCGAAAAAAAAATAGATGGAAGCCCAAGAATCCAGAACAGTGAGAGGCGAGGAGCGCTTTATATACGTTAACTTTTGAACAGTTCATGCCATCAGTTCCCCAAGGCCCAGTGTCCCCCAAAACCCCCGCATTGGCCACCCCAGATTTCGGAGGATGCCAGTGGAGGGGGGGGGGGGGTGGAGCAGCGCGTGGAGCCGCGCGTGTTCGCCCTGCACTCTCCCGAACATGCTAAAATTCATTTTCAAAGGATCGTACCGTGTGACACTGTCGGATCTTGATACCCCGGGCAGGTCTTGGGGTATCTGTCTTGTGCTCTCCAAAGCTGCCCCATGTGGCTGTCGTGTGAACGCCCCGCCAGTGAATTTGCAGGCGACCTATTGGAGACCGGCTAAAAGAAGTCTCTTTATCTTGGGAATATAGCCTACACTTTCCCTGCTGTGTCTTAACTTTCTCGTTCTGGCCTATCTCGATTGAGTGCATAAAGTGAGATTCTCCCATTGAGCCTAGTCAGCAAGAGCCTCCCGATCTAGCTCACCCAATCATATAATTTTCGCTTTCCAACGGGACTTATCTTTGGAGTCAGCTGATATGATTTCATGGTAGTCCATGACGAGGATATTTACCCCAGGGTAACGTACAGAGTGCTCGAGTCGCCGATGAGCTTGCGGTGTTGGGGCAACTTGTCGGTACCCCAGAGTAATCAAACAGCCTTAAGCATTCATTGAACTCGTATCCTTCTACCATTGATCAGACACATTCCCGTTGGGAATTCAGACCTGGCCGACAACAACCCTCATCTCTCCCAGCTTCAGTGCGCACCCAAAGGGGGCCTCAGTCTCCGCATCCGTCGCTAACTAGGGGAAGCAAACTTGCCGTATGTTGGAACCTAGTAAGCATCGATCTTCCAACGGATAATGGTAAGAGGGTCCTGTATCTCTCGGGACAGTTTACCCCGGAGAACTCCCACAGCCGACTATTAGGGACGCCGAATGAGTTCTGGATGTGCAATGCGAGGGTGTGGCAATGATGGGGGGCAAATGTGGCCTGCCTGAAGCAAGGGGTAAAGTTCAGTGTTTAGAGAAGCAAATAGCCAAGGAGAGAAAAAAAAAAATCCTTCGTGGCTATTGCATCAGAAGAAGCGACTTTGAAACTACAACTTGTTGCCCACAGTTGCAACTGGCTGTCGGCTAAGGTATTTTACCGTATGGGACGACAATTTTGGGCGGGAAGTTGAGCAGTGGATTCAAATTCAAAAAAAATGTGTGCATCATCCGTGAATCGAACACGGGCCTCGTCGATGGCAACGACGAATTCTACCACTAGACCAATGATGCTTCTTATTGAAGGACTTTAATTTATTTTGCTCTATAGTACTAGCCACAAGCAAGGTTCTGAAATATCAATTTTTGGGGTTTGCATCAGCCGACTCTGCCTACACATCCATCACCCACACGGCTGCTTCTCAGTGCCTAATAATCATCAGGCCCTCCCTTGATTTCTGGGTCTTTCAGGGCTTGATAACTTTCTACCAGGTTGATCGGTCGCTATAACGAGGCTGTTAAGTGCTATTTCCGGTGGGTTCGGAAAATAAATATAAGGCTTGACGGGGTAAAAACATCTCTTCCGTACAGTCCTGCCGTTCGTACTACTATACCCTCCAGATAGTCGATACTTTCGTTTATCCTGTTCGTATCACAGTTCCTGGTTTAGGAAGGCCCAGCCTAGGACTGCCATCTGGCCGGCTAAGTTTGCTCGTCGCCAGATCCTCCGACATGCGGGGGCAAGTCTGGGCCGCAGTTTTACATCCACAGGTCTCATTATAAAGGTCTGATAATGGAGGACGCGATTATGCCCAGATGGTCCCTCCACTGTTCAACAAAATGGCAGACTTTACCAAGCTACCTTCTTTCCCGTCGAAGCCTCGAGTATTCATTCTCTCAGACATTGAAAATGAGGCTGATGACCAGGAGTCTCTCGTCCGGTATTTGCTCTATGCAAACGAATTCGACACTCGTGGAATCTGTGCCGTGACATCAGCATGGCTCCCGACTCGAACTGCCCCGGAATCCATGCGCAAGATCGTCGAAGCGTACGGCAAGGTTGTCGGCAATTTAAACCATCATGTTCACCCTGGTGCTCAGTATCCTCCAGCGGAAGTTTTGATGGAGCTTGTGACTGCTGGTGCCTCGGTATGGTTGAAGATATCCTTGGGGTTGGCAACTCGAAGTATTGACAACCGCAGGTATACGGAAAAGAAGCACTCTCCCTACCCCTCAGCGATGGCGCCAAAATGCTACTCGACAGAATCGAAGAGTCCAGCGACCCGCTCTGGGTAATCAGCTGGGGCGGAACAAACGTCCTCGCAGAAGCGCTGCAGCACATCCGTAAGACCAAACCCGCGGCTGAAGAGGCCGCACTACACTCCCGTCTACGCGTCTACACAATTTCCGACCAGGACGACACGGGCGAGTGGATCCGAAACACGTTCCCTGACGTCTTCTACATCTCCTCCATTCACGGCTTCGGCGCCTTCGACATGTCTGCGTGGCAAGGGATCTCGCACCCCCATTCCGGCGGCGATCTGTCGAAGGTGAGTCAGTCGTGGCTACAAACTCATATCCAGAGGGGTCCCCTTGGAGATCTGTACCCGACGCCAGAGCATATTATGGAGGGCGACACCCCTACGTTTCTATACCTCATCCAGAACGGTCTGGGACATCCGGAGCGACCGGACTTTGGGAGCTGGGGAGGGCGGTATCGGGCGATTAACGTGGGCAGTGCGCACTATGCCGACGTCGTTGACAGAGTCGTCGACCATGATGGCACCAAAGTCACAAACCAAAAGTCCACAATCGCCCGGTGGCGGGACCATTTCCAGAATGACTTTGTCACGCGCATGAGCTGGACGCTGACACCTGATTTCGGCGCCGCAAGACATCCCCCTGTCCCCGTTGTTGATGGCCACCCTGGTCCAGGGTTACTGACACGCAGGGTCGTGTCGGGTGAGGTTATAACGCTGGATGCGTCAGAGTCCTACGACCCCGATCACCCGGGGGATACCTCAAACCTAGAGTTCCAGTGGTACCAATACCTCGAGCCTACAATCAGCCATCCGATCGGGGTTGATGGGGTTCCAAACTGCAATATTCGGCCCCTTTCGCCGCCCTCCGGAACAGATGGGGTGTTATCGATCAACGACGCCGGCTTTGAGAACGTCGCTCTTGGGTCGAGGGTTGAGATTACCATCCCTGATGCGAATAAACCTGGTGTCTTTAACTTGCCAGCGCACCATTGGCTGGCGTATACGGGCCTCACTGGAATGGAGTATCATATCATCCTGCAGGTGTCTCAGAAAGACGCGGAGTTCCCTGTTAGAAGGTACTTGAGGATTATTCTAGATGCTGGACTGTCCTAGAGCTCAAACAAGGCGTGAAGGCCAGGCTACTTGATAGCAGATGTGAAAAGCCATGTAAGTGGATACTAGGTCTGCCGACTCTAGGTAAAATTGAATAATATACGTTTAAGCTACATCCATGACCCAAGCAAGAAGTTAGGTATTAATTAAATCATAGAATATTAGTATGTATATCAAAACGGATGTCAAGTCCTGCCTATAATAGTAATAACTAAAGGCTCCATCTGCTCACCGCAAGCCCCATGCCATGTCTTCTACGCAATGCGTTAAAAACACGGCTAAATCAACCTCTTGCATCCAAGTGCTTAAGCAAGCATGACGAGCATCGCTGACAATAGCCAGCCGGCGAGTGAGCCAACCAGTTGTCCGTAGGTGATCCGCACTGCAGACACAGGTGCAGCACCAGTAAAGAGGGCATCAGGTGCACTGGGCACGATCGAAACCCCCGGCACCCCGGGAGTAGTAGACGACGGAACCGGAACTGCTGGAGTGCTGCTGCCATACTGTGTCTCAAAGCGCGTTCTAGTAAACGTAGCGCTTTCCTGCTCACTACTTTCGGTTCCACTAGCGTTGTGGTTCCCAGACTCGGGAAGAACACCGCCGGTGGCACCGACTGAATCAACGGCTGAGCTCGAGCCGGAAGTTGAACTAGGAGTAGTCGCAGTCGCAGATCCGGTAACGGATCTGGCCCCGGTGGCCGAGCTCGAGCGGGAGCTGGAGCTGGGCGCAGAAGTACCACCGACCGTCCAGTTTTCAGCAGCAGCGTCCGAGCCGTAGTAGTTGGCGTTCGAGCCAGCTGTAGAATGAATGCCGGTGCCCGCAGGAGTTTGAGTGGCTGTCACGGGGCAGATAATTGTCGAAACAACCAGAGTCTCTGTCGTGACGAATGTAGTCTTTGCACGAGCGGGACAGTCCTGGACGGTCGAGGGGCACGCCGTGATAGTTGCGATGCGTGTAGTAAAGACAGTAGAAGTCGTGCTTGCTGGAGTGTCTGGAGTCTCATCACCGATAATGGTCGTGGTTGGTTGAGACCGGACGGGGCAGATGGTGGTTGAAACTACTACAGTCTCTGTGGTCACAAAAGTCGTCTGTTCGGAGGCAGGGCAGTTTGTAACGGTCGAGGGACAAGCGGTGATTGTTGCGGTGCGGGTGCTCAGAACAGTCGATGTGGTGCTTCTGCCCTCTGTCTCGGTTGCCTGGGAGGGTAGTGTGGTTGGTGCGAGAGTGGTTGACCGCGAAGAGGTAAGCGTTGTGTCTGCATCCATTGAAGAAGTAGTCATAGCGGTGGTAGTGGTGGTAGTGATTGTAGAGATAGTAATCGAAGCAGTGCCCGACGAGCTAATCGTAGCCATTGGTATACTCGAAGAAGGGCTTGTAGTAGCAACAGACGAGGAAGCAGGAATAACGGGGGTGGAAAGGCGATGAGTTTTAGGGCTGATAGCGGCAGACGAAGAGCTTATCGAGGTGATGGCGCTTGACGAGGCAGCAAGACTGGATGAAGGTGACACGACTGGAATAACTGGAGATGGTGTGTGTAAGGACACCGGCGGCGAGACAATTGAAGATGAGGATAAGACCTGCGTGGAAGATGTCTCTGTCGAAGCGGTGGTTGTCGTTGTCGTCGACGTCGAGGTCAGTGTAATAGTCTGAGTTGAACACAATGTGACCGGAGGCCCAACAAACTCGACATTGTCAATATCAATAGCTGCCCCAGTATGGCCGGTGGTACCAGTGCAGTAGCCATATATTTCGAATGTGTGTGTCCCACTGGTGGTCGGGGTATAGTCGAACGAGAGAGTAGTCCAGCCAACAATGCTTGAAGAGACAGCCTGGCTGGCACTCCCAAGGAGACCAGCGGAAGTAAAAGAGTCCATGTAGGCCTTTATGTAGCAGGTCATAGAGGCTTGGGAGGAACTCGGTTTGATGCGGTACTGGAAAGATGCGGCATAGTGGCCGTTCGTGATGAAATCGCTGCTTCTTTGGTATAGCAATACAGTCACCGAGGTAGAAGTGGCAGTCGTCTCCCTTTTACCGGATCAGCTTTTTAATCAGGTATGAGATTGAGTGGATACTCACATATAGGATGAGCCGTCGGCTGCATCGCCTGAAACGACACTGCCGGTGGTTCCAGAGGCGAATCCCCAGCCCGTGATACCATCTTCGAATGATGGGTTAGAAAAGGGGTTGGGAGTTGAGGTTGCACATGTCACAATCTCGCTTACCTCTGTAGCGACGGCGGATACAGCTGGAATTAAGGAGCGTGAAAGTAAGAGAACTGAAACGAGAGACTGCAATCGGGGCATGGCGAAAACGAGCGGCTCGTCAAACTGGCAAGGGAAGCCAAAATTGCGAATAATAACTAAAGTAGAAAGAAAGAAGGAATGAATGACCAGGACATCATGTTCTTGTGGCGAAAACGCCTCTTAAACAGGTTCTGAAGAAATAGCTTCGTACGCTGATATCCACATTTGCTCGAACATGTAGATATTTTAGCCGAGACGCCATGTGGTTAGCACATTGCTTAGCGCCCTTGGACTTTGGAGTTGACTCTGGGTTGCCCAGATCTCTCATCTGGATGGAAACATTGCTACCAATTTATTCGTGGTTGCCTTCATGGTAGATGTCTATGCATCTGTTGATATCAAGACCATATTTGACCAGCACAATGTCCCTGCTAATGTTGGAATTCATAAATCAGGTGATATTGGCGCCATCGGTCCAGACTTGGGGGCTGAATCAAGGAAAGAGCAGCCGATCGGATATATCTGTGGGGCATCGATCGAGGTGCTGTAAACCACTATCACGGCGTTCCCCGAGATTCCATCCCCAATCAGCTTTTACCTCGACGGTCAGGTTTCAGGGGGGAAAAACACATAGCCAGTTGCCACTGTATACAATAATGTTGTTCACTCTGCTGGAATTTGACGTCTTTGATAAACTTGCTGGCAGTGTTGTTTTTTTATCTGGTGGACTCGAAAGGAGGAGGCAGCATATATATAGTTAGTGATATGAGGTGAGCTCAGGAGGGAAGTGATGCCGCACACTCTCGTCATGAAGTGACAAAAATCGAGTTAGTTACTCATTATAGAACTATACGTAGTTTGATTGAAATCTGATATTCTACCATATCCCAAGTAAATACATTAGAATCAGCAATTTGGACTGCACAGCAGGAAGCTTGGCATCTCGTGGATGAATATTTGAGAATTTCGTCTGTAGGGTGGACTGGAATATAGAGCAATAGTTGCTGCCTATTTTCCATCAACAGGCAAGGTGGCCGAGCGGTCTAAGGCGCGCGGTTAAGGTTTCCCAATTCGGATCCCTCATCTGATCTCATCAGTTTCCGCGTCATTAATTTGGCGTGGGTTCGAATCCCACCCTTGTCATTTCTTTTATTTTTTATTCATTCTGAATAAATGAAATGCTTTGCGACTTCCCTCAGTCAGGAGTCGTAAGTCACCACCATGTTAGAAAAAGTTTTACTTCCCATATCTGTTTCCACATCCTTCGTGCCCCTAGTCAGCAGTCTGTTTAAATTCACTGCTCGAGCAATTTCTAGGACCTCACGCATAATTCTAGTGACTACCCACGCCATAATGCTTGAAAGCAATCAGGCTTTGAGATGTTGAATTGATGATTGGTTGGTTGAAAGACCCTGTCAGCAATATCATCATCCAACTGCATTTTCTAATCGACTTGAGGCATCCGCTCTTGTACCCATACTTGGCTTGATTGGATGAGTATCAGCCGGCGGCCACGAGAAAAGACACAATCGACCCGTGAACGGGGCAGCCTGGCCGCGCCTCAAGAGCCTTTCTTGCGAAGTGCACAATTATGTTTCGCCGTATGCGGCGCCTTCACGGGTGAGGAGTTTCGAAGGGCTACTGAAGGCATATATTGACGTAGGAGGGCTGGATAACCTTTGGGATGAATGTAGCGTTTGCGGCAGGTGTTTCGAGAGTGAATATTGAGGTGGAGGCTCATGTTAATCTGGGGATGCCACATGCCTTTGACTTGACTCCTGAGCGATTTGAACCGCTGGAGAGGGCGGTTGGGAATAGGGTCGCTGCGCTGAATGGTGTTTAGTCTGACTATCTGTCGGAGAATGCCTTTTTGGATCTTGATGGATGACAAAGTAGTTGAATCCAACTTCAACGTCCTTCGTTTTACGAGGGTTGGTCTAGGTAGATAGCATACTGGTCTTTATCTCTGTGGCCCATGAGTTACCGAGTCAACATAACATCTTGATGGTATTGATTCGCCCCTAGAATTTCCGTCGCATAACAGAGTACCTGAGAAATACGAATGCTTCCACCCTCCTCAATTCCCTCATCTCCGTGTCCAAATATTCCCAATCACGCGTACTGTAGGTTAATATACTCCTCATTAGGCGCCGACTTTCCAACGAGAGTGTTCCCCGGGTGATAGAAGTGGAAGATCGCCTGCACAAAGAACATCGGAATCGTATCGAAAATATACATATAAATCTCATGCGAATACAGGTACCCATCCGTCCCCTGGACGTACTCGATAGTGCGAAAGACACAGCGCGCAATGACAAGCGAAGAGACCAGAAACAATATATGCAAGAGGCGCCGCCACTGCGCGTTGATGTGGCCGACGCCCGCCCGACGCAGACGCACCTGGAACGTACCCGAGACGACGAGGAAGAAACCGAAGAAGATAAGCTGTACGACGAGGCCGACGACCAGGATCTTTTGCCCGAGGTTGCGCATGCTGTCGATCGTTTGCATGCCGCCGCCGGCGAGCTGCAGGAGGAATGCCGTCACGTCGCCGGTCACGAAGATCTTTGTTACTTTTGCGGGGGCGACGATGGAGAGGTGTGGCTTCCCCGTGCAGACGACGATGCGGCCGTAGATCATGTAGATTGTTGCGGCGTAGAGCGAGGGCGGCAGGATGATGAACATTGACTGGCAGATGTAGGCCATGAGGCTATCGGGCTTGCGGGCTGAAATCAATCGGAAGATGTAGCCCAGTGTCATCACTAGAACAATAGGTTGGTTAGCTTTGCAATCCGCATCTCTGTGTTTGATGACCAGGAGTCCTTACTGAAAGCGCCGACTAGAAAAGCTGTAAAGAACCATGTCCTTGTTCGGATCATTTGCCAAAGATGTGCAATTGCACTGCCTCCAAAGCATAGCATTGCTATGATAGCGCCTGCGCTGTTTGGCTCATAAGGATAGTAGCCTGAAGATCCCATCTTGGTCTGGTTTCGCTTATAACGTGGAAATATGGATGAAAAGGGAACGAGGGGCGTGGTGCTGTGAATAGAGAAAAATAATAGGGGAAGAAAAAGAGTGCGCGGTCGCCAATGCCCCAAGATATTGAAAAAGAAGAAAAGGAATTGTCTGTAGATAGATCAAGAGAGAAAATTTAAGATGATTGAAGAGCAAGTTCTGTTATATGCAACCTCTTGAGCAGTGCCCTAAAACACTCTGTCCTTCTTGGACACTCTCGTTTAAATACGAGAGCTTGATTCCTATTGCCTATCATGCTACTAATTATACACCGTACACACGCACTCATGTTTAAGGGAGGTGGAACAGAAGTTGAGTGTCAAAACTGACTATGCAGGTACAAGTGGAGTTGGGAGGGCTCAGTCAAGTCCGCGGATAGAGCGGCCTCTGATTCGTCTAACCCAGTATCAGATTGGGCTGGGCTCGGTGGGTCCAGGGTCACCACAGCCTGCGCCAACGTGGCCAGGTTCCCCCTGTTCGACCTCATCAGCCTCTCTAGTCCAGCTCAGATCGAAGTCAAGTACAGCGAGCAGCTCTCCGGTCTGCTCGAGCCCTTGAGCGATGGGCCCAGCCTGTTTGTTTGTAGCAAGGCGAATTCCTTCCGGGTGGAAACATTCAATGTCAGTCAGCCAGGCAGACTCAGCTTGTACCAGTTGGGCAAAGCATCCGGTTGCTCTCCGACAGCACGGTCAAATTTGACAAGGCGGGCTTTGAATCGACGGTTGGCGAGGTCGATATTCCCAGTCTTCCTGGACCAGCTTTGGCTCCGTAGTTGAGCTTTTGATGTCTGCCAACGGATGCGGGAACGCCCTGGTACTGCTCCAGGGCATGGTGAACATCAGATGTAGAGGAATCCCGAGCGCCTGCGCACAGTGCACATGAGCAAAGCTTGGCGGATTAGCAAAAATGGCATCAGCCACAAAGGACGCATGTGTCAGTGGGTCATCATTGATGCACGAGTCCCAGCATCCCCGTAACATTTCGCCCACCATCGCACGCTTCTTCTGGATGTCCCCAGCGCGCAGGCTCTTCATTTGAGGTATCAGCCCGGGATTCTGGACCATGTACGCCATTAGCTCCGACGGGTCGCCGCCAATAGGATAGAACTCCAACCCGGATTTGCGGACGAAAGAATCAAACACATTATGCGTCGCCAACCGCATACGGTGCCCATGGCGTTGGAGCTCATTTCCCAGCGCGATAAATGGTTGGACATCACCTCGGCTGCCGACAACCTGGATGACGATGTTGAGGCGCAGGCCGGGGGTGGGGGCTTCGGTGTAGACTGGAGGCGCTTCCCCGGGCTCTCGCTCCGCGTGCACGACGGGAATCAGCCGGGAGATTGTCCGGCAGAGTCTGGAGTCCAGGTTCAACTCGACGCGGCCATCATGTACGCATGATCAGAATGAGCAGCACAAATCATATGATGCGTGGATCGGTCTCTGGTCGTACCTTGGGTGTTGGCCTCATCCGCCGTCCAACTGTCAGCATCGACGACGGAATATCTGGGGGGTTGCTCTTGGCCTGCCTTCATTTGTGTGCTCGTCGTCGCGTAGGAGGAAGAAAGAACCGGATCTGGAAACCCAACAAGAATACTCCCAGGTAACGTGATCCAGAATAAAGGGTTATAAACAGTGTCAGATCAAGCTATCGGAGCCTATCGGACGATAATGAAAGGATGATACGCGGTCGCAATGGGTGGTAAGAAGGAACGAGACTTTGTACCATGGGTTGCTCAGGTCTGTTCCCGACAAGCATTTTAATCCCTTGGGACGCCAAAGTTTTGAGTGACGGGAAATAGCAGCAAATAAAGATTTACGGGGATGGGAATGGCCTGGCCACAAACTCGACGCTATTGACTGTCACCGTAGCCTAACGTAACAATCCCGAGTACGGGCTGCGGGTTAGGCACGTTCCTGCGCTGAGACAGGCTTTAATTGAGCCCCCTTGGCAAAGCAATGATGAATATTTCTTCTTGCTCACCCGGCAAACGGGCCAGGAGTGGAAATACTAGACCCACGGGCTAGCCCTGCGCCTTGCCAACGGACCCTGCTATGGGTGCTATATACGCAAGCTTTGCAGAATGTGGGCGTCCCACCAATTCCGACAAATCAGAATGTGATGTATCCGCGGATAGACATGCCAAGCCTTAATACGCGGACTCAGCCTGCTTCAATTGACGGTTACGAACTTACGGGGTACACCACTAGTATCTGCCTGTACTAAACATGATTGATTTCGAGGCTTCTAAGAGCATCATGCTCTGTGGATTAGGGGTATAAAGGTCCAGGTCCAGGTCCAGCAAAGCCGTTGAATGTAGAATAAGCATCTACAGCAAACAAAAACCAAAGACACCTTTACGGAGTACTTACTATCGCTCAGATCACTCGTCAGTCCCGCTGAAGAGCGGCTACTAAGTCTGGAAATATGTTTCGCCAATCATGGCAGCAGTCACCTTCCTCGTCCTCTTCTCCAGCGTGACTGTATATCACTTCTGGAAGATGTGGATGTCAAGGATTCGATTCACGCGTCCATTTGCGATTGGAGGAATAAGTATGCACCTTGCACCCAATTACTGTTAATCAGTACATACCCCCGCGTCGCGAGATCCCAGCCATCCCTGGCGACAGCACCTGGGCAGTCTGTACGCGATCAGCGGGCTGATTCTTGTCCGGTCGATCTTCCGTGTTGTTGAGTATGTCATGGGGAATGATGGGTACCCGTTGACGCACGAGTGGACTCTGTACCTTTTCGACGCGTTGCCCATGTTTGCTTCCATGGTTATTTTTGCGGTTTGGTACCCGAGTGACTTGAAAGAAACCCTTTATCCGTGCGCTGGATTATCCCGGGGATGAGGATAAGGTTGGCGAGTTTGCTTTGCCTGATCAGGAGGCTTAGAGTTGGTTTATGAATATGGATGACTGTTTTTTTTTTTTTTTTTATATTTGGCTGGCTTGCTGCATTTGGGGCGGACTGCTTGTATTTAGCTTTGTTTAGCATCTTGTTTTATATAGACTATCTTGCTTATTATGGATGCGTGAATGACGTACCCTCATACACTGGATTAACTTGGTATTTTTGTGAAATTTGCTTCGAATATCCCTGAAGTATGGCAATATCCTTTATGTATCCGGCTCATGTTTCCATATATATTAGCTCAACTTTTTAGTAACCTAAAACTCCTCACATACATTTCCAATGTGATAGATCCGCGTCTATATGTAGTCCTGGTATATATATTCAAGCTCCATGACGACCTAACCCTAACCCAAGCAACGCCTTAATTCAGAAACTTCTACGCCAGAGACAAGAACCAAGAGAAAGTTGGACCGCCCTTGGCGGTGTCATGATTATTATGCCCGTGAAGAAAAAAAAGGAAAAAGAGAAAATCACCAACATGCAGCGCACACTCCCGTCTGTTTATGCAACCGGAGTGCCGCCCAAGTCAGCTGAGGTCCGCATCTCGGATGCTCCCGAGTAGCTTTGCAGAATCTCGTTCGGCCACCGTAGACATTGCTCCCAAGACGGCCCCAGGTATCCGTTGACAGACCGAAGTATGTACGAGCCACTGTCGCCAAAGAGCCAAATGTCAGAGTGCATATGTACGAGGGCAGCGTAGTAGGCCAGGATGACGAGCGCCTCTGGCTGGCGCTCTGCGAGCCGGTCGGAATACGCGGGGGGGACCATGACTGGCCACGAGACGACCAGACTCATCGCGTCATACTCGTTGGACGAGACTCGGTTCGCGTTCAGCGTTTTCTGCAGGCTTTCGATCGCCTGGTGGTATGTCTTCCTCGTCGCAGAGTCGGACACGGTGGTGTTCACTAATGATAACAGCTCAAGGCACTCATCCCCCGGCGGTCCCTCATCCAAGGCCTGACCTGCGCCTCGGAGTGTATCCTTGAGAGGGGTCTCCAAGAGGAAGTGCCATGATTGAGATGTGATCGTGCGGATGCCACAATGCAGACGGAGACATTGGACGAAATCGTCGACGAAGCCATCAAAGCTGTCGGCGCGGAAGACGAGCTTCTCGCAGAGGGTGTGATTCGCCAGACACGAGGCGAACATGAACAAAGGCAAGCAGTTCTCGGGATTCACCTCTAGTTTCAACCCGTTGAAGGCGGAAATGGCATGCGTCTGGAGCTGGTCCGCGTGGTACTTGTAGTGCTTCTGCTGGTCACGGCGGAGGATGCTAAGATGCAGAGCAGAGAAAGCGAGGATTTGGTCCATGAGATACGGCGCAGCCAACATAGAGCCCATCAAGCCAATTGCTCGACTCCCGGAGACGATCCGATCGAGGCCGAGGGAGACGGAGAGGTCCTGAACAAAGTGGTGGAAGAGCTCGAGATGGAGTGGATTCACAGGGGGACTGTCAATGTCACTGCCGGCTTGGGAGGGATTTGGTGAGTCGCTCGGACGCTGTTTATCAGCTGTGCCGGCCGATGTCGAAGTCCTGGGGAATTGCTCCAGGATGATATGCGCTTCTGATATCATGCTTGCGTAGGAGCAGTCCCGTCGTGAGATGTTGCAGTTTCCGCATATCGGCCTTCCTTCGTCGCACTAACATTGAGGGTCAGAATTAGGTCGAGCCTACAGGTATATCTGATATGCTGATGGAGATACCTTGATGTGGCGCCTTTTACACTCTATGCAGCCTAGCCTTGATTTTTTATGTGGCTTTCGTACCATCCCTCCAGCCCTTCCCGCAAGTGTACGCGGAGAGAGAAATAGTGTCAGAAGAAATGAGAATGGAGGTGGGCTAGAACGGTATGGGAAAACTTCCCCGGACTCTGGATGGCGGATGGAAGACAACTTGGTTGCAGCCTGCGAGCGATGGGAAACAGGCCACTCAGGGTGGGGGCAGTTAGTTGGAGGTAGTAGGCGCCAAGCCTTTAGTACACAGCTCATCCAAGCTACCATACCCAAGTGTTACCCTAAGGTGTTGGCAGCGACGAACTTGATCTTCTCCGCTTCTAGCACCGCGATAGAGATGCCCAGTTTGACCGCAAAGCGCTCTCCTACTCGGACGACCTTGACTAACGTCGCTGAGGATATCGGTTGATACTTCAACCGTCAAGAGTGACAGGATGGCACGCAAACTGTGCAAACAATAGACGGACTAACCAGATTGGCCTGCAGGTGCCTTGGCGTACATATGGTGTGGATTATCATCTCCGAGTCAGTGTTTGAGTAGTTTGCACCTCGAGTCGGTCTTGGCCCAGTCTCCTTGCTTTGTCCCAGTTCCTTGCCCTTGACGTCTCCAAGATGTTGACCAGCATTTGGAATTACGGCTTTGCCCTTTTCTCGGCTTTGCGATCTCTTCTGCATCGTCTCATTCTCTTCAAAGTACCTTCGCTCTTTAAAGTTCTTCTCCCTAACCGTGAGAAGCCAGGGGATGTTGAGTGCTGTAAACCCCCTGTCAATGAGATGCCACATCCAGGTACGGAGGGCGATACTCATGCAACGTCAATCACGGAATGCCCAGGTGCTGTAGGCGTCGAAAAAGAAGACCCAGTGCCGCACGAACCCCTTCTTGGCGAAGTCTTGGGTGAAGGCTCAACTTCGCGTGTTGCACGCGTGGCGCCAGGCGTCATCATCAAATATCCACGATTCTCTTGGTGGCATTCGAAGACAGCGGCGAATAAGTGGTTTGTTCGAGACATGAAGCGGAGTTTTGAGGTGGAAGAGCGACTTCTGCAAATCCTAGGAATACACCCAAGAATAATAGAGTCTAGATGCCCCTAATTTCTTGTGAACAGTGAGTGATTGACTTCTTTAGGTTCAAGGGTGTCTCAGATGACCCATTCGGATTGTTATTTGCAGAAGCAAGCGATGGAAATCTACAGAACTACATCGACCAGCATCATGCTCGCATTGATCTGTCGCTACGATTCAAATGGCGCACACAAGCCGCGGAGGCGATCCAGTTCATTCATCAAAAAGGCGTGATACACTCTGATCTTCGACCTGAGAACTTTTTGTTACACACGATCGCCGGAAGCGAGCTCGATCTTTTGCTCTGTGACTTCGGGGGCTCAACAAATGGCGAAATAGATGGTCGGCATCTGCCCGATGCTGGATTCTTTAATCCATGCGATCCGCCGGAATCGACAAAAAGCACGGATATTATCAGCCTCGGGTCCATTTATTATACGATAATGACTGGTCATTGGCCCTACCGGTCTCAAGGACCATTCAAGTCTCTGGAGGAAATGAAGAAATACCAAGAACTGGTTGACGATCTGTTTGCCTCCACAAGGTACCCACCAGTTGATGGACTGGAAGCTGGGGTTGTGATACAACGATGCTGGACAGCAGAATACTCTGATTTGACTGCACTTATTGCAGACCAGTCTTCGCAGTTTGAGACTCTGATGCGGCCGAAAGAGTGACACAATGAATTCGCAAAGTATTCGGTCAACTAAACCAAAGATAATGCCCTCTGAACTAGTGTGTGATGATCAATGCCCCTTCGATGCTGCTTCAACGAGACATCGGCCTCCGCGTCCGCCTTGTGCGCACCACCCCCTTCGCATAAACCTCTCTGGCATTACAAGCTGGAATTTCGATGCCGGTGCCGGTTGTGGAGCAGATTGATTATGGATTCGGGCAGTCATATCTTTCGCATTTCCCTCTCTCTCTCTATGTGAGGCCAGTGGGCTGGAAATGCGACCAGGGCACTTAGAGGTGCCAATATCCTTGCAAGGCACAAAGTTCATGTCCTCTTTGACCCTGCAGCCGCATGTATAAATCTTGGTCGCAACGTTGACTTGGCACATTCTAGATTAGAAGCATGAGTTATTTGCGCATGGTTTAGCAGTTGAATGACCCACCTTGGCAATTTGAAATGGTGAGTTTGGGGTTCTCGAAAGGTAAAAGCGCCACCCTTCTTCTGGTGCTTTGTGGATGGGAACGGTAGAGAGACTTATTTATAGCTGGAGAGACCAGTGTCATGACCAGATCACGTAGACTCCCTTGTGCTGGCTTTAGTGGCATGTACAAGTGTCTAATGAGGGGAACCCTGTTATTTAGAGCTGTCAACGACGCCTGAACGGGACCAACGCAATGGGTATGGTTCTTGGAAAGCAGCCATCGATGAGCTCGCAAGTGACATGGATAGGAATTAACTGGCACGCAGTCCACGCAATCTTATCTGTATTTAAAGTTGAGAGATAAACTTAAAAGATCACCTTCTTATTATTTCACCCCCGGCAACCTGGCTTCAGTTTCAAGCAAGCGCATATTCTGTGATTCTACATTCTGGCTTCAGCTACGGAAATCTCTTCAATACCAGCATCACACCGCAATCTGTTTGCCCCCATCAACAACCAACGACACTCCGTTGATCAAACTCGCCTTCTCTCCGGCCAGGAAGACAACCGCCTCGGCAATTTCCTCTGGACGGCCCCAGCGCTTCACAGGAACAGTTTGGATCAGCTCCTCGTAGTTGGCTCCGCGTCGGATAGATTCCTCAACGACTAATGTTATCAGTTCAGGTGCCCAAATCGTAAGAGGTAGATTGGTACGTACGCGGCGTCTTTATAAGCCCAGGAAGGACACTGTTCACACGGATCCCGTCCGCGGCATAGGCCAGCGCGTCGGTTCGCGTCATTCCGAGGATGCCGGTTTTAGCTGCAGAGTACTGGAAACATTGTCAGTGAGATAATGGTAGTGAAAACTCCTCCCCTGTCCCGCGGACTCACCCCGCCAACCGTCGGATGCGACATGACCCCAAATAACGACGAGATATTCACAATCGAGCCTCGTTGCGGAGGTGCGCCGGTCCTACAAATTATCAAGTTAGCAAAAGAGATATCTTATATACAAACCAGGACAGCTCATTTTACCTACCTGCTCTCCAACTCAAACCCCTGCCGCATCATCTGCCTTAACTCGGCGCGCTCACATAACCACGCCCCGCGCAAATTTACATCAACAACGCGATCCCACGCCTCTGTAGGAAGCTCATGCGTCCTCACGCGTGGGTTACTCGTAATTCCCGCATTATTCACCGCGTAGTGAATAGCGCCGAACTCCTTGACGCCAGCCTCGATAAACGACTCGACCTGTTCTTCGGACGAAACGTCTACGGCGAAGATTACGGTGCGGACGGCGGCGTTCTGGGTCTGTAGCTCTTGAACTACGGTCTCAAGGCCCGCGTAGTCGAGGTCGCCGAGGATCAAGCGTGTGCAGCCTTCTTGGACGAAGGTGTGTGCTGTTGCGCGGCCGATCCCGGATGCAGCGCCGGTTATGAGCGCTACGCTGCAGGTGAAAATGAGGTTAGAGATTGTGTTCTGGAAAATCACTGTGACAGACTATACCCTTGCATGTAGTTATCCTGGGCCATGATGAGTTTTATGGGATATCCTTACAGAAACCAGCCGTTTGTGTAGATGAAGGAGTGTATGCCGAGGGAGAGAGAGGAAAATGCGGGGTCCAACAATGCCCAGCACTCCCACGCCGAGGATACTCACATTATGACTCTACCGGTGTATTAATGCACAGGGATCTAGGTTGGCTAGCCCCGCATTTCCGCGAGTCGTGCTTTGACTCCATGCAGCAGGCTATTTTCGATCTCTACTGCTTTTTATAGGGGTAGTCATTAGAAGAAAGGCCTGTCAACCATAAACAAATTATGGGGCACGATTATTCTAGCTCCACGAGATCCGTTTTGAATCTACCGACCATACCATGAATGCTGTAAATTATGATAGGTACAACCAAATAAATGTGTTGGCCCACAAATGTGGCTTTTAGTTTGAGTAGTACAGGGCTAACTTACTCGGTCATGGTCTATGATTTCAAACGTAATTGCAAGACAAGATATTTCCTATCACATTTTTTAATCATTAAGCCACGGACCAGACTAGATAGGATGTTGAAGGTTAAGACCGGACCGCAACTCAAATGAAACAGCAATCCATCGGGTTATTCAGGCAGGGTAGGGTCGAATATTCTCCAATTCAGTTCTGAAACTCCACAGAGAGCCAAGGCCATTGTCCTCCCGCACAATCACATTCCAATTCGTCTTATGGAAGACACGTCGTGGAAGCACTCTCCTATGCATGCTTAACGTGTAGGGCTAAGCCAAAGCTGACACTGCTATCAGCAGCTGTGAGAAGAGACCAGGAAGCATACTACCGAAGAAGGATGAGGCAGCCTACAAGAAGTCCAAGATATAGAATCTGGTGTTGGCTGTGATGAGCTGAGTGTCGATGGGGTATAAATAGGGCAACTAGCACATACGAGGATATGCAGGGACATGGCACCACGTGTGGCCCCATGCTCTGTACTCTGGGGTTTTGGGATTCTTATTTCCGTGTCTTTGGTCCAGGCATGGGCCCAGCTTGAAGCTTATCCAGACAGGCCAATGGGCAGACTTCTTGGCTCACTAACTGACTCGTACGTAGTAATCATTCTGGGAGTATGGGGGTGGAGAAATGTTCCCACAGCACTGTATCCTCTAAAATGCGTAGCTGCATTAGATAACTGAATTTCAATTCGCATTTGATATATCGCCATAATGAACTATGAAGCAAGCCTCACCAGTCAATATCAGTATGAGTTATTGAATGCTCAGGGTCCATCTTGCTTTGGACAGGCAAAGAACTCCACAAACCTCGTAGTCGACAGGGTTTGCTCCGGACTTTGGGGTATTTTCGGCTCGCGCAATCGGAAAGCGCTACATTTTACCTCAACTTGATATCCCTTACAAACTTAGTACAGTTAGTTAATCTTTGATGACTGGGATAATTGACATGCCAACTGAATCTTCTACCCTAGGGAGCATTTCAATCCAGTACCATTAGTAGTTGCCGATGCCCAGAGCTGGGGTATTCGAAAAACGAATTGCACGACATCCACTGCATAGTACAGGTGCTTCATGCAGAATCCTACGGAAAATCTGGTGTTTTTAGTTCGATTTTCCTTTCTCCTGACAGGGAATTTCGCAAAACTCACAATGGACCAAAAGTTACCCACATAGCGTAGTCTCTAATCGGGGAGGTCATACAAATGCTTCAGGCGCGCCAAAAAGTCCCTCATATCTATGCTTTCCTCCTCAAAATATTCTATTAGATTGATGAAACTTAGGACTGCTGTCCTCCATATCTCATAGTTCAGTAATATGTCCGCAAATGAGGATGTTTCTGCCTCACAAGCACGAAGCGCCCTATCATCCCGTACTTTGCCCGCAGAGCTACTCCGAGTAGATACAAGGCGATCCGGGAATATGTGCGGGTCATCAGTCACGTGCCTTGGTCAGGTATAGTACATAGCACGGGTCTTCGGCTGGGCTTGTTGTAGACCCTGCCTTAGTCCGGTGAAGATTATCGAGGCCGGAGCAACGGGTGGAATTCAATTAGATAGTATAGTCTTTTCTAGTTTTCAAATTGACCCCAAATCGCAGAACTGTGTGGGACAAAAGAGGATGTCGAGGCCCGAAGGCCATTGCAGCGGCTGACGAAGGCATTCACTTTAGAGCACATGCGATTGTGGTTGCACACTACAACTTGAAGCCGTGGTCGCAACTCGGGCATCTTAAATACTGCAAGGACACGGGGAGTACAGACAACACATAAAAAGGTATAATCTATTAAAAAAACGGGTACCTACAACAGCAAATTCAAAAACGTAGTCTACGAGATCCTTGCTCTTTGAGGCATAACCTTCCATAACCCGCAGGTGGTTTGTGGACTTGCGGTGCCGTGGTACTGAAAAGTATTTCAAGAGCATAAGGGCCTGATCAGAAAATATCGCAACAAACTAGGCACAAACACCACCATGCTTTGATAAAGTTAGACCCTACCCGTATCACCGGGGAGCGTTCGGGAAGGAATGGGGCGCCCTTACACTTATACAGGACTGCCGTTGCACTCGCTGGAGGCAAGAGCTCAATACAGATTAGCTTCAGGCTGAGCGCCGACCCTACAACATTTCAGAAGCCGGTACTCGGATCATTAAAGGACATCCAACAAGATAGACCACACTCAAAAGGTATATTCTTCATAGGGATCGTCATCCTTGCTGCCAAGATTTCCCAAGTTACTATGGCGTAGGGACAAAATGTTTCAGCCTAGCGTCGAAGGATTCCATGGCTGCCGAGATCCGGTGACTTGACATCGTCTGTTGTAGCGTTCGGACGTTGCTGGACTTGGGAGTTTCTATAGGATACGTAGAGCTGATTTTCCAATCGGGTGGTTGACGCGCTTCATGGAAAGGACCCTGGACCCTGAAATTTTGGGGAGAACAGGAACGCCGGATTCGGGGAAGGGACCAGGGTCGAAAATTCATCAGGGGAGATTGATCGCCAAGACGACACGCGGACATGACGTAGGAAACAAGCATTGCAGCGCAACTTGGCTAAAATTATCAACCACTGAAACGCCGCATGCGGAAGCCACAGTTTTCGAAGTCACTTTTAATTGGTGGAGCTGCCCCACCTTAGCTGAGGTAAGCAGCTAAGACTTTGTCAGTCCTTGGCACCCGTTGCTCTTTCTCTCCAGTGTTCCTCGCCCGGTCGCATCCTCCAGCCTTTCAGTCCCTCGCAGCAATCATGCGTCTCTTCGCGTTGGGGGCCTTTATGGCCTCGATAAGCGCAATATCAGCCCTGCAAATCGATCTCAACGACCTTGGTATGCGCCTTCTCCTGCCCCTCATTCCCCGGCAAGCGCCGCATTCTGATGCACATTCCAGACACGATCAAAGACGCCGCATCCAAAACCGCCTACGGGTCGATGCTATGGTATTCCGGCAACGAAACGGGTCAGATTCCGGGATCGTTTCCTGAAAAATGGTGGGAGGGCAGCGCATTGTTTATGAGTCTTATTCTATACTGGCATTATACCGGCGATTCGCAGTACAATGACTTGATCGTTCAGGGGATGCAGTGGCAGGCCGGGAATGGGGATTATATGCCTTCGAACTATAGTAGCTATCTGGTACGTCGCATTGTCTTCGTTGGTTCGATTTCCGTCGGAGCTATACTGACTTGGCAAGGGAAATGACGACCAGTTCTTCTGGGGCTGCGCAGCCATGACCGCCGCCGAAGTGAATTTCCCCGAAGACGACAACGAAAACGCTTACTCGTGGCTCTCGCTCGCCCAAGGAGTCTTCAACTCGCAGATCGCGCGCTGGGATAACCAACACTGTGGCGGTGGCTTGCGCTGGCAACTATACCCGTACCAGGCCGGCTACGTTATGAAGAACTCAATCTCCAATGGCGGTCTCTTCCAGTTGGCTGCGCGCCTCGCTCGCTACACAACGAATGACACGTACGCGGATTGGGCGACAAAGATCTGGGACTGGTCTGCTTCTTCGCCGCTGCTGGATACCAAGACCTGGAACGTTGCTGATTCGACGGATCTCAACGATAACTGCACCACGCAAGGAAATAACCAGTGGTCGTACAATTATGGAACGTACTTGATTGGCGCAGCCTACATGTACAACTACGTTAGTTCCCTATCTCTACCGTCTTCGCGCATCCACTAACACTAGCTGTCGCAGACCGAAAAAGCCGAATGGAAAACCGCTGTCGACGGCCTCCTCGGCAAACTCCTCGACACCTTCTTCCCAGACCAGTACGGCGGCGGCAAGGTCTTCGCCGAGTTCCTCTGCGAAGCCAAAGAACTCTGCAACTACAACGAGATCCTCTTCAAGGGAATCGTATCCTCATGGCTGACCTTTGTCTCCCTCATTGTTCCCGAGACATACGACCAGATATACCCAAAGCTCCAGACATCCGCACAAGCCGCCGCGCTCTCCTGCAGCGGAATGGACAACAACACGTGCGGTGTGCGCTGGTACGAATCGAAATGGGACGGCTGGGTCGGGATGGAAGAACAGATCATCGCAACGGACATCCTCTCGTCCGTACTCGTTTCCGAGAAGAAGGTCGCGCCGCTAAGTTCGACGACGGGCGGGAACAGCACGAGTAACCCGAACGCTGGGACCAGCACGGGCAGCAATGATAATAACAGTGAGAAACCGATTACGGCGGGGGATAAAGCTGGCGCGGCGATTCTTACGGTCACGTTTGTGACGCTTTGGGGTGGCCTTATGGCGTGGATGGTGCTTGGTGGGCCGATGTGATCTTTCGTACTTTCTGCGCTCCGTATTGTATTTGGGTTCAGCCGTGTATATCCCGTGCTTTTCGAGGAGTCTGGTGTCACTTGTTATTATGAATGTTCATATGGTTTTAGCTAATATGAATACAGCATTGTGTCTACGAATGTTGACTGCCGAGAGTGAGATGGGTATTTTCCGGCAAGCTGATGCCGGCGGATACAGGGTCCTCCGACAATGCCCACAATGGAGACCGCAGCGGCCTCTCTTGAGCATGGAGAATACATGGAATACTATAAGAACATAACTAGGTATCATAGAATCTCAAAAATCCATCAACGAACTGAAAAAGCAAAACTCGCCCTTTTTAGCCTCCCTTGCCCCCGCTGCTGCCGGCACGACCACCTCTTCCACCTCCACCCTCAAGCATAACTAACCCCCTTCGCCCCGCGTCCCCTAACAAAGAAACTATACGCAACAATCCCAATGCAAGTCACACAGGTAATAAACATAAACGCGCTATCAGCCTTGGCCGAGACACAGCGGCTTTTCAATTTCCCAGTCCCCGATCGTGCCGTGTACCGACAGTACAAGTCTCCGTCATGTTTCATGCAGCCGCCGTTCAGAAGACTGTTGTGTTCGATCACGCTGGGGTTTGAGCAGGGGGCGTCGCGGAGGAGGACGGCGAAGGCCTAGAGGAGAGTATGGGGTTAGCTTTGTTGAGTGAGGAGGTATGTGGTTCTGGGTCTGGTTGTGAGAGAGAGGGATGGCGGGTGGGAGAAGAGAAAACATCTGTTGGCACGCACAATCCCCGCGGCGAGCATCGTCAACGACGAGAGGCCGTCTAGAGCCCAGGTGACTATTCCCTCCAGCGACGAGACGAAGAGCGAGGCGACTCCAATGAATGCGGCGAGGGTCCCGAAGGCACCGCAAAAGGCTGCGTAGCCCGTTGCAGCGGGGACGGACTCGAGGGCCGTTTCTTGACCGCGCGCAAGGTCGACGGAGATACCGAGGACGATGACCGCGAAAATGGCCTGTGGACGCTTGGTTGTTAGCTGGTTTAGAAGGGAAAGGGAGGAGGATCTGACTTGGAAGCCGCGAAGGATCGCGGAGATGAGCTGCATTGTGTGGCTAGAGTTGATGTGAAAGTATTCTGGTTTAGTCTTTCTGCGACTTTAGGACTCGGACTCGATAGGAGAAGAAGAAAAAGGGCCGGGAATCCAACGGGTCTTTAATAAATGGCCGCAGGGCAGATGGCACCTTGGGAGCGCGTATCCTGGAAGATCTCGTCCCTTTGTTTCATCTCCAAACGGGAGATGCAGGGGTTCCTGCGGCGCAGTCGCTCTGTTGGGCAGGCCTGGGTTTTCAAGCAATCAAGAAGCGCCAAGAGGGGCCAAAAATACATTGTGGATGGTGGTGACTCGACGATGGCCCAGTGGCTGAGCATCGGAATGAATAGGGTGCGGCGTTGCAGCGCTAAGTCTGGGGGCGCTTAATGAATGGCCAAGGAGCCTCACGCTTGTCAACTTGGCGAGCAAGGATCATTGGAAGATTCACCTGTGGCCTGGCGATCTTCGGCTGTCTGGGTATAAGATGTTGGCGAAGCGCTGCCAAGGATGGCGTTGGAGCACAGACCAGATGTTGGATCAACAGAAATTATGAGGCAGTGTTGTTCCTTCATCTTGTGTCACAGCCTGCCCGCTGATCTGAAACTGGCGACTCGAGTGGTTATGTTTCGCCATCTGCTGTTTAACGCCCGGTTTGCCCTCGATTTTGGCAGAGTTGGCACGTTGCACAACACAAAGCGGAGTACTTTTGGGAGTGAGCTATGCTTTTGCCGATAAGGTTGTACATAGGAACACGGTGCCAGAGTTGGATTGAATTCTCCCAGGTATTGAGCCCGACTGTGCCACGAATCGTCCCTCCTGTTGGACCCTGAGCCTTTCCATGTGACGGATGCGACAACCACGGACAATGGCAATCGGGGCCTCTCGGGCAGCTACTCGACCGGGGAATTGATGGAAAATAGTCGAACATGAACCATCAAAAGTTAGCGCACGGTTTGTTATGTCATGGCAAGACGCCGACGATATCCAATGCTAGTCCACAGATGAGGTTCGCCGTCCTTTTTGGCGCTCAAAGCTGCGTGCTGAATTGATTCCTCAGTCTGCCAGATGATAGGTAGGAGTTCGCTTCTCACAACTTGTCCGCCGCCCGGCTTTTTTTCGGCGAATTTCTATCACCAAGAAGCAGCTAACTTAGGACACCTGGCGTGCAGCTCCTGCGGTGAATACCCGCTCAGCCGACGAGAACTGACGAATATGTGTCGTCCCCTGAGTTCAGATTGAGAGGATGAAAGCGCTGATAAGTCCGCATCTCGCACGCCTATCGAGACCATGAGTGATCCATGCTTGTCTTCTCCCTGGAGGTGGGCGACTGCCATTTTCGTTATGAGGCTTCAACCTGAGGAAGCGCTGAGGGAAGGGAAGGGAAGGGCAAGGGTGGCCTGATCATTGCCTGTAGATGCCCATTCGAAACTCAGCATCGTCCAACCGTGACCGACTCTGCGAGGTACCCGGGGAATTGTTGCTCGACGGTTCATCGAGGAGTGACTTGACTCTCGGCATTCCCTCGCGCAATGTATACGGAAGGTGCCGAGATATCCAGGTATGGTCCCTGTGATCAGGCCGCCCTTCCCGCCTATTCCGATCCACAACGTGCAGGGATCGTCTTCGGACCAGACCGAGTATCCAATTTCGCATTCCATGGCGTAATCGGACAGTCACGAGCCACTGGAAATTTGCGGTTTCACGAAGGACGGACAATAGCGATGTGGAAGGGGGCCTATGATATGCTGACTCAAGGTGGGATTCGCCCTTCGCGGCCCCATGGCACGGATTTTCCACGCTTGGCTCTTGTATACTTGATTCGGAGGACTGATAGAGGGACACGGACGACAATTCAGCCTGTAGGAGTCCAAAGATGCTCTAAAAGATACCTAGATTGGATCCTTGCCATTGAGATGGGCAATGTCATGATCGCATTGGGTTTCGAGATCATCCTGACCTAGACGGTGGATATACACCCGGCAGGTCCGTCGATCGGCCGCAAATGTGAGAGAGCTGGGCTATGCTCCAATCAGTGATTCCGAGGACGGCCAATTACATCCATGCGTATGGTTGGACATCGAATCACCGAGAAACGTGTGTCTTCTCCACGCAGGACTCCAATTCGACTCACAGGTGTTCCCAGACAGTGCGATCACCTCTGGTCTTCGAGGACCTAGACCGCGCGTACGAGGGAATTTGTCCTAGAGATACTGTTGAGTATCAGTTCGATGGAACCGGATGCCCGAAAAATCCGTGAATTCAAAGGCGCCTGCAAGATGTCCTCTCGCCGCAGCAGCAGCCAAGGGATCGAGTTTATGAGCCACTGCCACTGGCAACATTTTTCGTGGTAGCGAGACTAAACAGACGTAAAAGATCTTCGTCTACCATATCGATGAAGAGAATATGATCCGGGAGGTTTTGGATCCCAAGATGTGGTAAGGAGGAACCTTGAGTCAGGTAGGGCACTGGAAGGAGCACATCCAGTTGAGTCTCCCGGAAAATGGCACCACAATCCTGTGGGAATGTAGCGCAGCAGAGAACGAATACTTGCTGAAGTCTAGTCTGTGCCCCGTCAGCAACAAGCCACTGACTTCTTTCCTTGGGTGCCTGACACTAACGTTATCCAACGGGAAACGCAAAGGGCTGAGGTGAGAAGGAACAAGTCCTACACTCCAGAGGATTGCTCAATATTAGAATCGAATTCAAACATGTACCGCCTAACACGCGTTCACCAATGAAACCTCGGGACGAAAAACGATGCTGCCCTATTTTGAGTGGTTAATTTGGAGATCCACCTGGGTGATCCATATTCCTATCCCGTACTGATGGAGCCCTGGGCACCCTCGTTGATTAACTCTAATATGGTTGTTCATCATTGAATTGTGGCCTTCTTGTCGGGCCTCTGATTGTATTTCCACACCGACCGGCCCACCATGTCCGCAGAGATTGCGGAGATCTGCCAGTGGGTCGGGGTCAGAACTCAGAAGGTAATCTGGTTTAGAGAACTGGGTACTTGATGATCTGCCCGATGCTGTTTTTCGAGTTCTTCAGTTGGAGGAATCCTCAACATGTCCCGACAGTCTCGATTTAGGCCCGCCGCTTGAATGGTACCATCCAGGTGATAGCGAAAGTGGACACCCAGCAGGAGAAATAAGAAATGGAGGCATTTCCGGGACTCTCGCAACGCTGTGAATCAGGCTCAGCTGAGCTGCGGCTTCGGCATCGGCCGGGGCTCCACACTCATCAAGGATCAAGGCGCGCGGAGTATCCGGAGTCAGGCGTGCCACGTTTAGTTCTTACGGGGATTGTTGGCCCCCGGAATAACCGGAATTTTATCGTAAATTCAAGCGACGACTCGCTTGCTCGATTTGGATTCCCTATCCGCCTATTAAGCCGTGGTCTAGAACCCCCTGAATCATGATGAGGATGAGCTACATCGGCATGAGGCGGATCTAACTGCAAGAGAGCTGGCCTTGCGAGTGAGTCAATCAAATCCACTGGAAATGAAGCAAAAGTGCAGATTCCACAATGGAATGAATCATGGAGTGATCCTTCACACGTGTTTTAAAGGACGAGGCCTTCGAGCCTTCGACTAAACCACTGGAGATCATTTCGGGTCTAGTTGCTAGTTTGTGGTCTCATTGGGGGCCGAATCCAGGGCTGAAACTGGAGCAGATTGACTGAATCAGGAATGGGCAGGCACCCACGAACAAGCCACCTTGGCGATTTAAGACGCTGCTTATCCCTGCCAGGATCATCAGCCTGTTATCCATGATTCTGCACATTGAAGCGAACCGTCCATTCGCAACAATGCATGTTCCCACAGCGTCAGCCGTCACTCGTGTTCGGGCGTCGGGGAAGAGATCGCGCACGGGGTGTCGCACTTGCCGGTATGTCCCTCCCCACTGCTGACCCCAGATTTTGTCCTCTTTCCCCCCTTTGATCGACGGTGCATTGCTGACAGGCGCTTAGTGCCCGTCACGTCAAATGCGACGAAACCCCAGTCGCGTGCCACAACTGTACGTCTACAGGCCGCAAATGCGACGGCTACGACGCCCAACGGCTCCCCCGCGACCGTAAAAAGGGCGCCGACAAGACAGGACCAGCACTAGCTCTACAGGCCGACGTCGGCCGAACAATCGCCTGGGTAATGACCTCGGACGAGCGGCAGTGCTTCGCCTACTTTCATGGGCACACAATTCCAACACTGCTCCAATTCTTCGACTCGACGCTGTGGCAGAAACACGTGCTCCAGCTTGCTCGGTACGAGCCAGCAGTCTATCACGCCATCGTCGCCCTTAGCGCGATCCACCACAACTCCGCGACCAACGGGATGCAGCTGGCTACGCCCGCGAGTATTCGCGCCGACGACGCGTGGCATCAGTTTGCGCAAGACCAGCTGGGGAGGTCCGTTGCGCTGTTGAACCAGCGATGTACCTCGCAAGACCCGTCGCTTCGCGAGGTGATTCTCGTCTGCTGTCTGCTGTTTATCCTGGCGGATTTGTTGCGTGGAAAATATGATGATGCGTTCCAACACCTCCGTGGAGGGCTCTGCATCCTCAAAGAGCTTCAAGCTGCCGGGAATGCATCGAATGCATTTGTCCTCGTTGAGGAATCCGTCGTCGCGGCTTTTGGCCATCTCGACATTCTGGCTTCGCACTACGATCGCATCTTCCCCATCCTCTGTCCGTATACTCAACGAAGCTTTATGCAACATCTTCCTTGTAGTGACCGATATTCAGCCACACAATTCCACACCCTCCGCGAAGTCCGCGCCGCCTTTGATGTGATGTTACGGAAAACCTATCGCTTCTGCTCACGGTGTCTGGGCATTTCGCAAGAAGAGATTTCGCAAAACTATGAAACTCTCCAGTCAGAACAGCATGCCGTCTGGTCCGAGGTTGAAGAGTTCAAGCAACAGTTCGATCCCTTCTATGCAACGTACTACGACTACCTGACGCCCAAGGAGCAGCGAGGCCTCGAGATCATCAAGATCCACCTGCTGAGTATCCCCGTCGGCCTGAAAAGCCTGCTCCTCGGTAAGAACCGCGCGGCTCTCACCTACTACACCCCCGATCTCGAGACTGTCTGTACAATGGTCGAGGAGATCATGGCGCGATTTACTGAAAGGCCATCCATGACGATGGAGAACGGTGTTATTCCTCCGCTCTTCCATTGCGCCACGCTCACTCCAGACTACAGCATCCGATGGTGGGCTCTAGAGTTACTCCGTTCCTGGCCGCACCGCGAGGGCCCCTTTGACTCGAACTGGATAGCATATCTCTCCGAAGAAGGGTTCCGACTTGAGCTGGAACACCGATGCGCGAATGAGCCCGGATTCCGGGAAACGGTGTTCCTGCTCAGAGGTGAGGAGTTATCGGTCGACGAAATGATTTTCAGACTGGGTCGCAGTCAACGACGGCAGTTGCATGGGTTACGGAGGGGAGGAGGAGAAGGGGGAGGAGGAGAAGAGTGGTCGACAGAGGCACCCGGGAGGGACTTTTTAGAGACGTTTGCCGAGTTTGAGAATATGAGGGAGTGGTCATGTGTGCGTGCTTTGATGGAATTTTGTCGGTCGTCGAGGAAGGCACCGGGGGAATGTTTATTATGAGATTCATACTTCTTAATGACTGTGCATAGACTGTGAATAGCTTCAATGTCTGCCGGGCTGGATACAATGCTGATCCCGACTCCTTGGCAGGCTCCAACTGTTGCCTTGATTCTTGATTCTAATTTAGCATCTTGGTCGCTGAGTTGGTCGTTATCAATATATATGTTGTCCCACCGGCATGGACTAGAAACCTAAGCTATATATCAAGAACGTTGTTGGGCGATGGGGCAATTCGGTTTCTGGCCTCGAAAATAAAACTTGCAGGACTAACCTCTTGGAGGTAGAATGTGATGTGCAGCGGAGCTGGCCTTGTATAATAGGCGCCCCTAATACTTCGACTTACTTGCAGTAATATCATAGACTCGTGAGCGGGGTCCTCGACTGTGAAGTCTCAACATATAGGCGAAGCCTGGAAAAAGACTTAAGAATTTCGGATCCAAGGCGGTGCTGCCAGAAAATTATAGATATTATTCCCACGTTTTTGCATCCCTACTCAGGCGAGTATGGGGTTCATGGTGGGATATTCCCTGCGCTTATTGCATTGATGTATCTTGAGGAGGTTGATGGGCATCTGGACTCGAGTGAGGCGTGTGCTATTTTTGCATTGTTTGACAAATGTAGCAGAGGGCGGAAGATCTGGCATTTTGTCAATAATATGCGGCGGCGACTCAAGGCTGGAGGAGCGAGGTTGTTTGAGCTGGTATACAGCTGAGAGGATAGCCTTTGCAGCCAAAGTAGAAGCTCGATCTAAATGTGTGCCAAGGGTCAGAGTTAAGATTTGACCACAATGCGGAAGCATGGTCTCTAAACGTGTAAACAATCTTGATCAAAATATGTTATATGCTCTAACTGGGTGGCCTCAACAGATACATGAGTATACCAGAAAAGATAATCTATAGATGCCCACAAGCGTTGTTCAAGGAAAACCCGGTCTTGGACTTATTATTTACGTCAGAATTAAGAGGTGTCCTGCCTAGGGAGACACATCTGTAACCAGGGAACAGCCGCAAAATGCGCGCAAGAACCATAAGTCAGACTGCATTAGCACAATCAGTGAATCTGAAACGTGGTTTCGCCTCTGGGTGCCTGGACTCAACGCGTATTTTGATTTCGAGGGGAGGATGACAACGCACCTTGGGAGGGTTTTCCTATTAACATGGACCTGTCAGAAGGCCCTCGTGGCGGTTCTCGGTAAAATAAAGCAGAAATGGGCTAGCCTATAAGCGAGATACTGTTCTTTGCTAAAATGATACTATTGAGGGAAACGAGAGAGATGCGGGGCTGTGAAGGGGCCAGCTCGGATATTCCGAGGTGAGAATCCTAATTCCGGAAGCGACAGGTTTTGGGATGGAATCTAGGACGACTCAAATTGAAATCATCTCGCTTGGAAAGCATTGCCGCCATTGGTTCATCTGGCGACCACATGCCGACTGAGCTCGCTTTAGTACCCCGGAAGATGTCTCCACTGTGTGCAGTGCCATACGTGGAGCCGATGAGCGCAGAAAAGGGAATGGTCAAGCGTCCTCGGGCGCCTTTTAAGAATACGGGGACTCGGTGGACTACTCTCTCATTCGGCGGTTGTGAGGGAAGTTTCGACCACTGCTTACTGGTTCCCAGAAGCGGAGCTTTCAAGTCCCAAGATAGGGAGAATGGAACTAGTGAGGACAAGCAGTGTTATTCTCTTGTATGCCAAATGATGCATGGTGGAGGATGACAGGCCTCACTTACTGTAATCGAGTTCAAGGGCCTTCCCAATTGTCGCTGGTGGCACCATGTTCGGCAAGAGATGTCAAGTACCCTCGCCATTGCCCAACTCCCCAGCGCAAGGGATTGACCATCTGATAAATCCACTCAAAGACCAGTCCTTGAAATAATGAAGCTGGGTGGGCGTGGGCCCGAAAAACAAACTTTGCACTAGTACATAAGTGGGCTGGGTCAACTTGGAGGTCTCTCCAGGTCAGGGGATAAGAGTACCTACCAAGTAAGGCAATGCGGGGGGGTACGGCTGCGCGGCACATACTCAACAGCAATTGCCGTTCATCATCCCGGGGTCTTGAATATGAATACTTCGAGGTGGACACAATGCAGGATAAAAGGCGGGAACCTCCCCCGCATGCAAGTGGACCAAGTGCATAGTGGGAAATCACCTCCAAGATGCTGCGTTATCTGGCCTCGCTGGCTGTGTTTTCAGCCTGGTTTGTGCCCTTCGTTAGTGCTTCGTCACCTCAAGGGACCTGCCCTCCACATGGACACCCACGACCGAAACAACCAAACTTCGTCTTCATCATGACCGACGACCAGGATCTGCATTTAAACTCGTTGGACTATATGCCCAACGTGCAACGGCTCATAGCAGACGAGGGCACTGTCTTTGAAAAGCATTTCTGTACTATTGCCGTCTGCTGCCCGTCACGCGTGAGCCTAATGACAGGCAAATTGGCGCACAACACCAATGTAACCGATGTGATGCCCCCATACGGTACGGGTCGCATTCCTCCTTCCCGTGGCTGTACTGACACTGACCTTGCGGAAAAAGGAGGATATCCCAAATTTGTCCAGGAGGGCCACAACGAAAACTACCTCCCAGTATGGCTGCAGCAGGCAGGGTACAACACCTATTATACCGGCAAATTCCTCAATGCTCATTCCCCGACCAACTACAATAAGCCGTTTCCTAAAGGATGGAATGGAACAGACTGTTAGTGAATCTCGCACAGCTTACGGGGCAGCCTGCCAGGTGGACGATATAAACTAACCGACACTTGGCCGCGTTAGTTCTGCTAGACCCAACGACCTACAGCTACTGGAACTCGACCTTTCAGCGAAACCAGGAGCCACCGGCCAGGTCCAACGGGTACTCAACTGATCTTATTGCCCAGCGCGCCCTTGGATTCATTGAAGAAGCGAGGGGATCCGATCGCCCGTTCTTCATCGGTGTAGCGCCCATCGCCCCGCACGCAAAGACCGCCCCCGATTACAGCGGGGAGATTCCCTATTTCATTAGCCCTGACCCAGCGCAGCGACACGAGGACAAGTTTCCAACTGCCAAGGCTCCGCGCGGTGCAAATTTCAACCCCGACAGCGTAAGACAGACTATCCCCTGATCTACACTTGTTGACATGGAGACAAACGTGGCTAACGCAAACCAGCCCAGCGGCGCAAGCTGGGTCCAGGATCTGCCCAGACTCAACGCCAGCCAGCTAGAATACATGGACTCATACTACCGCGCACGCTTGCAGTCCCTCCAAGCGGTCGATGAACTCGTCGAGGGCGTGGTCTCGCAACTCGAGAAATATAATATGCTAGAGAATACCTACATCTTCTATACTTCCGACAACGGATACCACATCGGGCAGCATCGAATGGTCCCCGGCAAGGGGTGCCCCTACGAAGAAGATGTGAATATCCCCATGATTGTCCGCGGACCCCATGTGCCTCGGGGGAAAAAGGTTGATTTGGTCACGTCCCATACGGATGTCGTACCGACTCTGTTTGATCTCGCGGGCATTGAGCTAAGAGAGGACTTTGATGGGCTGCCAATGCCTTTGACACCCGGTGGGCTGGCGCATGCCCGCAGCGATCACCGGCGCGAACATGTTTCTGTTGAATACTGGGGGTCAAACTTGGGGGAAGGTGAGGTAGGGGTGGATCTAGATGCAGGGACCCCAGGTAAGTCATGTCTGGAGTCGATAGCGTCGGTCCGTGAGGTTAACATGCAGTTCGATCACAGTCGTTTGGGGAAATAACACCTACAAAGCCATGCGTATCATCAGTGACAGATATGATCTGTTCTACTCCGTCTGGTGCACAAACGAGCATGAGCTCTATGATCACAAGGTCAGCCCTTCACCCCCCTCCCCGACTCTCACCCTCTCACGTACACGTCCAGGAGGAGTGTGCTGATACTATCAAAGACCGATCCGTACCAAATGAACAACCTCTTTGGCAAGCCCAATGTAAACCTGTACGGCCACAGCCTTGACAAGGTGGTATCCCGCCTCGACGCTCTCCTACTCGTCCTTAAATCCTGCAAGGGCGCGGAATGTACGCTTCCCTGGATCACACTCCACCCAGATAGAAAGGTCACCACACTGCTCGAAGCACTCGACCCGAAATACGACGCGTTCTATGCTGGCCAGCCTGATATCAGCTTTGCAGCTTGTGAGGCGGGGTATCTACCCCAGTTTGAAGGGCCGCAGGAGGGGTATGCGTACCGGCGTCCTGGGGATTGGAGTATCTGGGCTTGAAGGGAGGTATTGGCTAAGATGTATATAGCTACGTTGGAGAGAAGATATAAGCCTCGACTTCCAGCTATTCTACTGAGAGGGTTCTCACATGTGCACGCAGTACATGGGCTGAAAGTTGTTTTTTTTTCTGAAATACTTGCCACTGCGATGTTCAACATCTCTCAACATAAGTTAGGTGGAGGAGATGGCAACTGGGGCCAGTTATGGAAGGGTCTACAGGTCCCTTACAGGTCCCTCACAGGAAAGATGATTGGCTTTGCCACCTGTGTATAAGCTTCTACATTAAAGTCCTATTTATACCTGGCCCTCGCAGAAGTCACAGATGCGATATAATGATGGTAGAAAAAGGGCCCCTAATGAAAACCAGAATGTTAGGTAAGAAGACCTATCCACTGCTTTGCTTATGGGCCGTCACAAATACCTGTATAAAAGTAATATGCATAATGAAGAACCTCTTTAGTAGTGTCTAATCTCTCGTAAAGACAGACCTACGTATCTCGTTTATTAGTTTTTCCTTAACTAGTATAACTGTGAATGACCCGATCCCCTGCGTTAGGGGACACGTTTGAAACCAAGTAGCCGCCGGCTGTGCGCAGGAAGGACCAGTGGGTTTACTTACACACACCGACAGATCCTACCATGGCCGTCATGCCACGTATATTACCCCCAACCATGAACAAAGATGGATTTCAAGCCGAGACTTGGCTAATATAGGTAATATGACTACGCCTAGAATTAACGTTAAAGGAACCTAGTAATACATTGCATTCCGACTAAGTAGTAGCTAACAACTTTTGATTTCGCATCGGCCAATGGCACGCCAATCATACCTCACCTCTTGGGTACGCTTGATGAACCAGCAACAGTAGTGCCCTGCGGCTCTTGATAGAGTTTTGTTGACAGGCTCTCATGATCTTCATAATTCACAGTCTTACCGTCCGGGGCCGCAACAACCATCATTTTCTTCCCGGTAACGACCAACACATCGTCCTCCGGTATGAATTTGCTGTTAGGCCCCGTGAACTTCCATTCTGTCTCGGCGCCTTGAGGCCTGACGAACCCCTCTAGTGATTTCGGCCGCCATTTGTCAAGCTGGTCGTTGCGCTTCCGCACCATTGGATGGAAGGTCTCACAGGTCTTAGAAGCGCTTATTTCCTCGTTCTGTCCGTTCCCGGCAGGATCCTTGTATTTACCTGGGGTGCGGTCCCTCTTCCCAAGGATTCCCAATAGACCCCCGCTACTATCAATTGGCCAGCAGCCCCAGGGGACTCCACTCATACTACCGCGGACACTGTTGTATTCCGCCACGAAGTTGTCGATTGTGCTCTTCTCAAAGGTAAGCATGTCCTCGAGATTGTCGACCTGGCCCAATCAGCTACCACGAGGAGTAGTCGAAAGAAAGAAAACTCACCATCCATGCAAAGGTGTTCGCACCAATTGGCTCTTCCTTGGAGCCACCGATATTCCCATGGATTCCGGGAAACCAGCATTGGCGCAGAGCTTTGCTGGGTCCACCACCATCAGGCTTAAACCAGAGGGCGGGAGGGAAGGAGAGTCGCCTTTCATCAAGGGCGAGAGCTTGAAAGGCGTATTCGATGTCTTGTTTGAATGCCAATTAGCTGCGGTTCAGCTCATCCAGTGTCCGAGATTCTTGGATATACTCACTCTCCGACAACCTTGTGTTGTGAAATTCGTACGCCTTGTTGATTGGAATGCCGACTCCTCTTAGAAGCCTCACTATGAACCACTCGGGAATTCCCTTGAAAACGTTGGTGTCAGCTGGAAAGGCTGACATATGCCAGGGTGCATAGAAGAGAGTACGTACTAGTGCTCCGACAGTGTCCCAAACTCCAACTACCTTGATAGGGACTTTCTCCTTTTGCAATTCATCCCCGTGCTCCTTGTACCAGCCTGTGTCCTTGAAGGGCGTTCCGCTGCGGTAGGCTGCCCAAAGACCTGGAAAATTCGACATTTGGTCTGCAGAAAGCACTCCCACATCGCTGACGAGGCCAGCAACGGAGCGCACGGTGAACGCGCCTCTCGAGAAGCCGAAGAAGAACAGCTCATCCCCCTCGTCGTAATTATTGGATATGAAATCATACATCTGACACACATTGTCGTCAAGACCCCAGCCGAAGCCCCCTAGAGATGGAAATGGAAAAGAAGGTTAAAGAAGGTTATCGACTTGACGCCTCGAGGAACTGTAAAGGGGAGTGGAGGAGTCAAATTACCAGCGAGATATCTCTGCAATGGCCAAGGGCCGCTTCCAAGGCCTGATTGATAAAACACAACCTGCTTCAGCTCTGTTTCGCTTCCAGTCTCGGGGTCTCTCTCGCGCCCTGTTGTTGCGATCGCTCGAGCGAGCTTGGCGACATTTGATGGATACGACTTGTCCCCCCGGTCAGATGCGATCCACGTTCCGTCTGCACAGAGGATGATTCGCTTGTTGTTTGCCCATTTTCGGGTTTCAGTCGATGTACTCGACGCGCTCGAGGTACCCGACATAATGCTATGAGTGGCAGGGTCTCCCATTGTAGGAGCTACACGGAAAGCATATATTGGACTGTGGGTAATATGAAGCAGATATTGAGTACGGGCGACGAGGAGTAAACTGCGTTTGATGAATCTTTGCCAGTTTATCACTTCTTCCTTCACAGTGCCAGAAGTAAAGCAGATGTCCATGGTATATGTAGCTGTTTCCAGCTCGAACATTCTGCATAGTTGTTGTGTCATAGACATATTACACATGGGACTACTTGTCACATGTACCATACTGTTTTCAGGAAGGGGATTCAATGAACGAGGTGAGTCGCGGAAATACCATGGTTGACTGTAGATCGTAATAGAGATCTGGTACATCGAACGCCAGCCGTCATTGGTAGAACCTGTAGGTTGACAGAATCCGGAATTCTAGAACCAGGCGAGGCTTGGATTAGGCAGAGGGTTAGAGCCGATAAGGTGTGGATTAACCTTCGTACCAAGATTCGCATATTGATCCTTGCATTGATATATGGTATCATAGACAATGCTAGAATGATGATGTTGGAATGCAGTGGTATGATCTACCTTCGGACCGTGGATGCAATAAATTTGAACCGTGGGTATGATCAGTATCCGGTGATAAGGACTTTATGATTATAAGCAGATACTGGTACACCTTAAAGCATGCTGCCGGGATATTGATGATGCTACTAGCTATGTGATCACTGTCCTAAGTTACAGCCAATTATGTACTTTAGGGATATCCCTTCCTGTCCGCACCATTGTATTCATTAATCTCAAGTTAACCTGTCGACTACGGACAATAATGAGGACCAATCTGGAGCTGAATCTAATGCCAAGAAATTCTAAATCCTACTGCCACAATGTTCCTTGGAATCGATTGTGCGATGAAAACTCGGGCCCACCCGACAACCCCTAACTGAAAAAAAAAAAATTGAAATGAAGCCCAACGCGGGGGTTGAACCCGCAACCTTGAGATTAAGAGTCTCACGCTCTGCCGATTGAGCTAGCCGGGCTGCTATTATGAAAGGCGAGGTTGCAGAGTGCACTACAAGGAAGCGCATCCCTTTTGCCCTGTTCCGAAAGAAACTGACCAGACCAGTCAGTGACTTGGCATGATACGCTGTATTCCTTGGACCATAGAAGGAAATGACGAGCTAGGTTGTTTAACAAGGCCATATCAACCGATGAACAAATACTAATAATTATACCATAGAATTAAGAACCGAAGCACCAAAGTGGGCGTACACGCACATCTCCAAATCAGAAACCGAAAATATATAATATAAATCATACCAAAGGCACAAGGAGCTGGAGACATGCAACAAACTCAACCATTACTAGGGGCATCATCCACCCGATTCATCAAAGTAACAGATTCAGAACCTCCAACAGCAGATTCTTTGCTTGTTTCACTGGCGGGATTGGAAGACCCATCAACTCAGCAACAGCAATCTGCGCAGTGTGGACTCTGTAGTCGATTTCCAGAGTCGTGTCCCCGGGGATTTCGACAAACTGGCCGACACAGGCGATATTTGTCGTCCATTTGGGAATGACCGGTGGGCGGTCGCCCGATCCGCGTGTTAGGAAAGGCGCTGTGCCCAGCGGGAGGCCGCAGGGGATGGTTGTCGCTGCAGCAAGAATGGAGGCCCCCTCATCAGAATCTTCAGCGCAGCCAAGGTGTGCCAGGACCTCTTTCAAAATCTCCTGTCCGCTGCACCGCCACATTTCCTTCTTGACGAAGTTGCCTTCTGCAGCCGGGTTTAGAGCATACCCGAGCATGACAGTGGCATTGTCTGATTGCGTGGAGAACACGGGTTGGTGCGGTACGCTGATCGTCACTCCCCAGTTGCTGTCGCTGAGAGAGAGGAAACCGCCCGTTCCTAGGCTGTCTCGTGTAGTTCGCTCGTAGAGGGCGTTAAATTTGGGACCTTTGAACGTTGTTGTAAAAGTTTCAATGGTGGCCTCGAGAATCCTCGGTAGGAAGTTCATCGGATTACCAAACTTGGTGGACTTCTGGGAGAGCTTCTCCCAGAGCATCCAGTCACCGTCCATAACGTCTTCCCAATTGGCTGTGAGACCATCTGGTGGCGTAGAATCAGACCCAAGGGCGGCTCCCGAACCGGTCGAGCCAAGAGAAACGATGAGAATATCGACCGGGTCCAGAGTGATAAGTTCGTGAGCTCCAGCTTCTGTCACAACTTCAATCTGGGACACCGTCGTCGGACCACCCTCGGGATAGGCCTTAAGATCTGTGACCTGCTGGTGGAAGCGGAAGTCGACGCCTTGGGCCTTGAGGAATGCTGTAAGGGGTTCGATCACCGACTCAACGAGGTTGTAGTCAGTCCGTTGCGCTTCCCGTATTCTGTTGAGAGATCTGAGATCGCCGAGGTATTTGCGCAGGTGGCGTTGGAACTCAATCGCACTATGTCCAGGCTTCAGGCCAAACCTGACGGTGTCCGAAGTTAGAAAAGGCATCTCGGATGAATGAAGCTGGTTGGATTTGTGTGTTTGCAAACTCACGTCGTAGACCAAAGCATCCAGAATTCCGTCTCGAAAAATCCGGAATCGAAGATATCCTTAACGCTCTTACTGGCAATCGCGCTCTTGTGCTCGAGCATGAACCCGATAAGCACCATCCGCTGGTTCAGCCCAAGATGAACGCCAGCATGATGGGACACCTCAGGTCCCGACGCACCAGCCGTAACGAACCTTGCGAGGGGAGCATGGGCTTTGGCGCCGGAAGTGAAAAGCCTGTCCAGGATGCTGGCCGGGAAATGATGGCTTGCTTCGTGGTGCTCCTCAACTTTCTGCTGCCCCGGAGAGCGCCTCTCGCTATCCCGATCGTGGACAGTCTCGTGGATGGTCTTTTCGGGATTATTCACGCTCGGAAGTAGCGACAGGAGCTTTTCGACACAGGCGCCGTGAAAGTGCGGGGTGCATTCAAAGGGTAGAAAGTAGCCGGATTCTTCGTCTCCCAGCATCCGCATCCCGCCGCCGCTGCCTTGGTGGGTATCGATTATGTGGATACTCGGGCCAGGGACTTTGGCGTCCTTGATCAGGTGTAGGGCTGCGGCGAGTGAGGAGATACCGCTCCCCACCAGCCAAGCCTGGGTATTGTTAGGGTCACGGGTCTGCATTTTGAATGATGATTGTATGTTGCGGTTTCTCGTTGTACGTTGAACGTGGACGACTATGGTAGGATACAATCTCATTTATATAGCCATGTCTTGTCTATTGGGTTTGCACATGCCCGTTACATGTATCGAAGAATAGTAATGTGTGGCCTGATGTCAACCGCATGGTTTTGGGATCATGGCGTCAGGCAGCAATCTGGGGTTTGCGCCCGTGATGCATTGCTTGATGGATGGCTTGATGCTAGATCGTTCCTGCTGTGGCGAATGCGGGGGAAAGCCAAGTTACTGCGGGACATTTCGCTGCGGACAAACTGTATATAGTAGCATAGCCAGAGCATAAAGGTGAAATGGGCTACTATGTTATTCATCCCAGACCTTCCTGACCAGGCATTCCCAACACGCCTCTGTAAAATTCGAAAGAAGAGTTCTTTCTCGGAGTATGTCGTTGTGACGGGGTTCGGCACATATCGCCGATCACAAGCAAATTCACCTCTCGGCCCGAGTCTTTCCTAATCCTCTAGCCCAGGTGATCCTCAGGCCAGTGATGGTGCCACCAAGCATTCAGGGTCTCGTAGAACGAAATAAGGCAGTAAGCGTCATAACTTTGGAGGCAGCCATATATGGACCTTGCCGATCGGAACATTTTCCCGGCCAACGGCGACTGCCTACTGTGGCATTTTAAAATATGAACGAGAGATCCTTGACATCGAGTCGCAACGACTTCCAAATTAGTACATCCATGCGCGTCGCTCGTGCCAGCATCAATCGAAAAGCAATGTTTGATTACTACTGTCATGACGCTTGGCTATATCTAGGCTGTTAACCACCATTGGGTGCCTGATTCCCGCCATAAAGCTCCGTGGCTATTTCTCTCTTCTGATCACATACAAGTATTAAGACCCCGCGTGGCAGAAAAAAAGCCAGTACCCTATTGCACGAGGAAATTAGGATAAGACTAAAATTGCTTTATTCCAACATGAACCTCTTTTAGGCGTCTCACTCTTTTGCAGCCCTAGCATCGGCTTGGGGGGAGACCTATGTGTCTGGGCCAGCGGCAGGAGATTTACAAAGAATACTGCAAGTTGCTTATATTCCTATTGCGCTATCTGTCATCCCGGATAGCCCTCGTAAGCATCGATGTCATGAAAAGCTTCCTGAATTCTCAACTCCATCACTAGGCCGATCGCTTTATCTCGGGAAGATTCGCGGGGGAACGGGGTTTCCGGTCCAGACCGGTGGGTGACGACAGACTTCGCCAAAACTATCGTCGAGGAGTATCGTGGAGAATGCCATTCAGGTACTGCACTCCGATTAAAGTAGAAAGCTCCATGACGATCCGAACGGCGGGCAGCTCAGTCGGCGGCTCAGGAACGATGGTGGTGGCAAATCGTGGGACGTCGTAACAAGTGGAGAAAGTCTAGACCACGCCGCGCCATGTGGCCCACGCTTGTGGAGTTTGACGTTCAGGGACACGCGTGTATCTATTCAAGTTCTAGAAGCTCGGTATACTTGACGTGGAAGTCTATCCCACTTTGTGACCGTCCTGAAGCTGACGCAACGGCCTCGAATATCATCTCCACTGCCATGTATAAAAGGCCTATGCGCTATGCTCATCAATCGCTCTGCATCAACGCATACTTCCTTTGAACATCATATTCTATCTTCTTCTCTATCTTCTCGAGGTTGATCCTCATACATTCATTGTCCTTGTCTGTTGATCAGACCCAACTTTCATTTCATTTCGTCCCGACGCCTAGACTTTGATAAGTCATCTTCACCACGAGATCCATCCACTCCTTCAGTATGATCTTTGCCAAGCTCTCCCTCGCCGCAGCCCTTGCCTTGGGCGCATCTGCTCTCCCGCAAGGCTCCCAGTCCACCACCACCAGCTCTGCAACGCCCAGCAGCAGCAGCACCCCCACCCCTTCCGGAGGAGGCGGCGGCATCACCATCGTGAACAACCTCAACACAACCGTCCACCTCTGGTCCACATCCTCCACCTCAGGCTCCAATGACATGAAATCCCTAACGGCCGGAGGCGGAAGCTCCACTGAGACCTGGCAAACCACCTCCGACGGCGGCTTCTCGATCAAAATGTCCACGACCCAGGACCAGAGCAGTGTGCTGCAGTTCGAGTACACCAACTCGGGCGACGAACTGTACTGGGATCTGTCATCCATTGACCTTGACAAGGACTCGGCGTTTGTCAAGGGCGGGTTTTCGGCCACCGCTGATGATGACAGCTGCGCCGCTCTTACTTGTGCTGCGGGGGATGCCGACTGTGCTGCTTCGTACCAGAAGCCTGATGATAAGAATACCCATAGTTGCTCGTCTACCGCGGCCATCACTCTGACCTTGGGTTGAGGCTGCTGGGGCCCCTTCTTGGAACGAACTCGTTCCCCTGTCCATAGTTTTTGAGGTCCGTGCAACATCATCTTAACCCGCTTGCTGGGGCTTTCCAGGTCCCCTTTCTTTCTTTCTTTCCTTCTTTCCTTTCTTTCTTTCTTTCCTTCTTTCCTTTCTTTCTTTCTTTCTTTCTTTCCTTTTGTGGTTAGACACTTCTGTCAGCTTTTTGTCACGCCCAGTTATAGACATACTTTTATATATAGAGTCATAGAACATACGCAATGAATTCTACTCACAGGCTACACTAGGTTGCAAAAATGGCGCAAACGTTTATTCTCATCCTTTGTTCCCGAAGTCCTAATCAAGATTGCGCTAAACCTCTTTGGGATTATCTTCCCCGAATATTTGTTACCGGCTTCTGTATTATAACCGTAATAGTTAGTTAATGAACTGATTGACCTGACTCAGCGCTGTTTTCATGAGTCTTCTCCTCTGATAGGATACAAGGACATTTCTTGCCACATGGGCATTTCTTCCAAATCCACCCACGATCCTCTCGGAGAATCACATCAAACATCCTCAGAGCCCACACAGATGGCTCCCAATCTCGACCCTCTAAACTGGAGTTCACCCATGACATGATCCTAGGGAATGAACCCGCCCCTTACCTTACATATACTCTCAGCAGAGCAGAAAAGCATAAAGCATAAATTCACTAAGCTAACATATCCTCGTTGCATTGAGAGGTTGGAAATCACAAGAAATACGTAATTCGGATTTCCTTGAATCAATCAAGAATCCCAGCCGTTGATATAAGAGAAACCCTGCCAGACGCATGACCGAGACCAAGAAGTCCATTGTTTAGGGCAAAACACACCGGACGATATGCCGGTGGTAGCCAAAGGATTTTCCTCCTCTGAAGACAAAGCCATTGATCACGCAATACAGATATACCAGCACCGGCTTTGAACCACACCCATCCAGAATGACCCGCTAGTGTTTGCTGCAGTTCACCCGTGGCGGGGTCCCAAAGCTTGATGCTCTTGTCATCTGCGCTAGATGCTAGTTGCCTGCTATCTGGTGAGAAGGCAAGTGACCGAACTGGATCAGAATGGCCTTTGAGAGTGTGCCGCAGCTTGCCTGTAGTAGGGTCCCAGAGCTTAATAGTGTTGTCGCCAGAGCCTGAGGCTAGTTTCCTGCCATCTAGTGAGAAAGTGACTGATATAACCCAACTAGAATGGCCTTCAAGCGTCTGCTGCAGCGTGCCTGTAGTAGGGTCCCATAGCTTAATAGTATTGTCACTAGAGCCTGAAGCTAGTTGCCTGCCATCTGGTGAGAAGGCAACTGATAAGACCCAATCAGAATGGCTTTTAAGAGTCTGCTGCAGCTTGCCTGTAATGGGATCCCAGAGCCTGATAGTCTTGTCACTAGAGCCTGATACTAGCTGCCTGTTATCTGGTGAAAACGCAATTGACCGAATAAAACCAGAATGGCTTCCAAGGATATGCTGCAGCTTGCCTGTCATTCGGTCCCAGAGCCTAATGGTCTTATCATCAGAGCCTGATGCTACTTGCTTGCCATCTTGTGAGAAGGCAATTGACCAGACTGAGTCAAAATGACCTTCAAGGGTCTGTGATAGCTCAACCATAGTGTGATCCCAGAGTTTAACAGTCTTGTCATCAGATCCAGAGGCGAGCTGTCTGCCATCTGGTGAGAAGATGACCGACCGAATTGGATCAGAATGGCCTTCAAAGGTTTGGAGCTCCTCGCCCGTGATGGGGTCCCAAAGCTTGATAGTCTTATCACCAGATCCTGAAGCAAGTTGCCTGCCATCTAGCGAGAAGGTAACTGACCGAACCCAACCAGAATGACCTTCAAGAGTCTGTTGTAGCTTGCCTGTGATGGAATCCCAGAGCTTGATAGTCTTATCACTAGAGCTTGATGCTAATTGCTTCCCATCTGGGGAGAAGACGACTGATGATACGAAGCCAGAATGACCTTTAAGGTTCTGCCGCAGCTCGCCTGTCATAGGGTCCCAGACCATAATGGTTTTGTCATTAGAGCCTGATGCCAATTGCTTCCCATCTGGTGAGAAGGCAACTGATCGAACGGAATCAGAATGACCTTCAAGGTTCTGCCGCAGCTCGCCTGTTGTAGGGTCCCAGAGCTTTATAGTGTTGTCACTAGAGCTAGATGCTAGTTCCTTGCTGTCTGGTGAGAAGGCGACTAGCAGAATCGAATCAGAATGGCCTTCGAGAGTCTGCTGTTCTGCACCCCACGACTCTTCAACCTCTGGTAACTGGGACCGACTAGACAGATTATTGCTGAACATCCTCCTAGTTATTGAGTTTCCAGGGCAAAATATCAGCCCTGATGTATAGAGCTGAAGAGGTGCGGTCTCAGCCAAATGTCGATTCTTGAGGACAAACCGCCTAGCATCATAAAGGAATTTTGAGTCTTGAGAAGACTTATCATCCTAGATTTCTTGTTAGTTGCTTTTTCAATAATTCACGAATACTTACTTGTATGGCAAACTGTAATCTACTTATTGCGTCAAAGACATTAGATATGAGTCCCAGGATACTCATCACTTCCATCCAATGCAGCAGATGTTTTCTTAGAAATAAACATGCTCTTTCAACCGCATTGGTAGGGCTGTGACTTTGCATCAAGTGCTGGATCCAATAACAGCACGCGTATTGTAGTTCTGATGGCAGATACTCATTGATGGAATCAGACTCGATCTCGCTTCGTTGCAAACAATCATTCGGTAATTTGCAAATATTTTTCTTTAACGTTTTGTCCATTACCACTAGACATTGATCGGTAAGCTTCTGGTGTATTGCCTCAGAGTCTATCCAGAATTTCTCGCTCTCTTTGTCATCCTTGGTTGTATAGTCCAGAAGGAAATCCCGAAATGATAGATGTTGAAGTTTGACTGGGGTGTCCAGATCATCTGGTACTATAAGGACCGAATGAAGTTGACTGAGTCGCTTTTTGATCTTGGTTGGATCAATGCCAAGAAGCTTTGATACTCCATTGACTGGGAGTGGAGTAGCAAGCATAATTATAGGTCCGACCATCTGCCTGAACTCCTTAGCGATCTGTTGGGCCTCAAATCTATCCTGATCCTTGAAAAGTTGATTAAGGACAGGAAGGTAGGTGCTGGCCATCTTGGAGACATATGTGGACTTGGCTGAAAGGATTTCTTGAAGGCGGTCTCGAGGATCCCAGTTCATATCACCAATGTATTGGCATAGTGTAGCAGCAGAGATGAATAGCGGCACTGTTCTTGCAAGAAGATCGTTAATAGCCTTTTCACCAGGCCATTCTGCGGGAAGATCATGATTCTCTCGGATTCTTGAGAAGGAATGATCCAAAAAAATTGAGATATCATGAGTTATTTCTGACGTAGGAATGCTGTGTAGATCCACATTCTGGAGGCTGTCTTTAACCGCCTTAAGACTTAGGCGAATTGCCAACTCGGGTCTGCTAGTCAGGAAAAATCGTAAACGGACGGACTTTGATTCTTGTGCCCGAGATAGGAGCCGTAGAAGGACCTTAATATTATGGTCATCACTGTCTGTATCTGACTGGCATTCATCTAATGCGTCAATTACAGCCACCATAGTAACAGCGCGGCCTAGATCCAGATTGATGAGTGGTTGGAGTATTAGTTTATTGAATTGTTCTGTGGGCACCTTTCCCGATATATAAGGATCAGCCTCAACTGCCTTCTGTATCCCAGGGCCCAGCTCAGGAATAGCAATCGCTAACTGTTGTGCGAGGGTTGAGAAGAGCCATTTTGCGTTATTTCGGCCCTCTTCACCTCTTTTGAAAAAGAAACTGGCGGCAAGTAATCTCTTATCGTTAAGCTGCCTTGCAATTGTCCTAGAAATAGTCGACTTTCCAGTACCAGCTCCGCCATTCAAAAGGTAGATGCATTTTCCTTGAGGTGCTTCAGCCCAGTCTGTAACCTGACGAAGCAATTCAACCCTGGTTTTCGGCAAACACTCTTTGTGTTTATTCTCGGAAGAATCGTAGGCGGCTTCTTCAACGATCTTCAAGCTACGCAGGTCAAATTTTCGTTCAAATCGGTCGGTAGAAAGCCTGAATAAGGGTAGAAGTAAGTAATTAGCAAACGAAAAGGTATATTGTAAGCTGTGACCCACACATGATCAATTTGCAATGCTGCGACAAACAGTGACGTACACCCCTTCAGCTGGCTGATAACCTCATCTACCTCCATGCGCTGCAAAGGCCATTTCCAGTATCGAAATGCCCGCCTCCTGATTGAGCTCTGTGTAGTTTCTGGATTGATCTTATCACCCAAGTTTCTTAGAATGACGTTACATTTTCCAACGTCATCAAATATCTTCTGAAGGGCGATAAGATTCTCGCCCCCTGGTCCATGGAGAACGTTATTGAGTGACTCGAGTATACTTCTAAGGCTGTTAATCTCCCCTTTCAGGTCATTGATCTCTTTTCGGGCATTTTTGACTCTTTTAATGTAGTTTCCACAAATGTCCGCAAGAGCGCCTGCTAATTGAATGACCGCAATCACGCTCGCCGCGCATGACAAAGGATCCATTATGACAAAACCAGGGGAAAGTAACTGTGTTGATGTGATGCAGGAAGACTGGCGAGAAGCTGTCATTTCTGCCCATCTCAGAAAATCAACAGAGAGGGGTAAGCGCCGACAAAGTGAGGCTGCGAGAATAGGCCTTCTGATTGGTTACCACTCAGGAGCCAATCATTTCTTCAGAGGCAAAAGGCCAGTTTACTTGTACTGACAGAGCACAAGGACCAATTACTAAACCTCAATCGAATTCAAAATAGCCATTGGATCAACTCGGGCCAGCAAACTCTCTGCATGGAACCTTTTCACCAATCATTGGTTCAATCGCATACAGCGGTACAGATCCTTGGTACTGTATGATTTGATGCAGTGTCTCATCATTACTGATAGATGACACGGAATATAGATGATCCGGGCCCTAACCCGAACAAGCTTAGTATTAGGGCTTTGAAGAAACGGGAGAGGATAAACAGTTGCGCCAATTTTGCAACCAGGTGTACCTCTCACATCAGCGTCAGCCGTAAATGATTCTAATGTTCGCATTCTTACTCGGCTTTTCTTGGCCACCAGTTCATTCATGGGAGTGGCCAGAATATTTGTGTGAAACTAGCCAGAAGCCACTCTATCTCTCTCCCTTGTGATCAAAAGATCAGTCAGACCGAAAGGAAATAGCTTCCATCATTGTCGCCAAATCAAGCACCCCTTACTCCCCTTTGTGATGCTCCAGAGTACCTAGTACTCTTTGACCTGTCAGCGTTGTCTTCTTTCATATCGGTGGGGCCGAAAATCATCGGACTCAACTTCTCATCCAATCTTGAGCCAGTGCCAAGCACTCTGGAAAGACATAATCGAGTAGGATTGGACGGGATGCCACGCTGCGGAGTCGCTGGGGATTCGATCCCGTCTAGCCCCCTACGTCATGCATGACAATCCCGAAAAGAGTCGGAGTTCTCCCACCAGAACACAGGTAATGGAATGATGCAGTGTTCGATTCTCAGTGATATATAAGACGTCCTATTGTAGTATGCAGACCTCATTAAGCTAAGCTACATTGTTTATCTCAAATTCTGATTTTTTTACTTGACTTCTCCCTTCCGACACAATGAGCAACGAAAACAGTGGTCGCCTTGGCGGGAAAGTGGCCATCGTTACCGGAGGGTCTCGAGGTATCGGCGAGCGCATTGCACTCGAACTTGCGCAGAATGGAGCAAAGGTAGGACTCCATCATGACCTAAAAGTGGAACCTAATGTCACTTGTTATTAACGGATCACGGAAGGTCTCGGTTACCTATACCTCCAGCGGAAGCGAAAAGCAGGTGGACTCTCTGATCGAAACCATCAACGGACTCGGCAACGGCTCTGCTGCCATTAGTATAAAGGCCGATCTGCGAGACCCCAACTCGCCGGCCAAAATAGTAACCGAAACAATCAAGCACTTTGGCGAGCATATTGACATCCTGGTTAACAATGCCGGCGTCGAACTCGTCAAGCCTATCCCAGACATCACTGTCGATGACTTTAGCTTCGTCTACGACCTCAACGTCCGCGCACCGCTGCTTATGCTCCAATCGGTTCTCCCACACTTACGCGCCCCAGGGCGAATCATCAACATCGGCTCTGTAGGTGGACGGAGCGGCTTCAAGCAGCTTTCCGTATATTGCTCCTCAAAGGCGGCTCTGGAAGGAATGACGAGATGCTGGGCTGCCGAGTTGGGGAGTGCTGGACACACGGTTAATTGTGTGAACCCGGGCCCCGTTCAGACGGATCTCATCGGGAATATTCCGCAGGAGACGGTGAAGATGCAGAAGGATTCGACTCCGATACAGAATAGATTGGGCACCGTCGAGGATATCGCGCCGGTGGTTGTTTGGCTTGCGAGTGAGGGGAGTAGGTGGATTACGGGGCAGGTTATTTCGGCTAGTGGGGGGTGGGCTATGTACTAAATTAGAATATACTGTTACCGGACTTGCCAGTCGAGCGAGACGCTGTTAACATGACAATTTATGTTAGTTTAGCTAGTGGCTCAGAGTAAATTATTGCGGGTCAATGCCCGAGTAACTTAGCAATAAGGTCCCCGGAATTAGAATCCTTATACACCCAGCAGGAACCAATTCATCAAGTCACCCGCCTTGCAACGGCCAGCACATGATCTGCATTGCCCAGGATACTCGGATCTTCTGCAAACCGAAGCACAACATCGGCCCACTTCTCATAAGCATCATCCGGCAGTTGATTGATCTTAGAGGCTAACCCTCCGCCAAGGAACCCTTCGCAGGCTACTAACCTTTCCAGTTGTAGCCCAGGGATCGATTCGAATATCTTCCTGACTTCTGCTGGGTTCGCATGATACGAGGAGACAAGCGGATTCCGCGTATATTTCCCATCAGCAAGATACTTTGCGTAAAAAGCATCATAATCGGCCAAGAGTCGCATGGGATCTCGCTGGGCAATGTCTCGCAAGTGAGCGTACTGAAGAACGAATGCAGCGACCAGGGTCCCACCGGGCTTGAGTGACGCAGCACATGTGGAGAGAACATTACGGCGCTCGTCCTCTTCGAGTAGGTGGTAGAGCGGGCCTTGACATAGGACGAGATCGTATTTCTTCTCTTGGAAGATGGCAGGGTTGGCGCGGATGTCTCGTGCATCCGCCTGAATAACAGCAGTGAGCTTTGTGTCCGTTTTGGTAGCCGTTTCGCGGGCTATCTCGAGCTCCTGGTCGGATATGTCCACGAGTGTGACTGAATGGCCCAACTGTGTTAGTTTCAGAGCTGTACACTGTTAGTTGCAGTTCAGAGCCTTGGAACACACTTTCGCCTTCTGAGATGATATTGCAGTAACTTACCATATCGACCAGTTCCTCCTCCAAGATCTAGGATTTCTAACGGGTCATTTGTTTCCAGCTGGCTCAGACACTGAGTAACCACTCTCCAAGAAATGGAAAATTCGAGTCGACAATTGTTGAGACGGTCATGTTCCATCCTGGCATTTTGGTCGTACCAGATAGCGACTTTTTTTGTATCGGTCATTGTTTGTCTGATATGTCGGCCCGGAAGTGAGAAGCCTTAATAATGGTCGTTGTTTAAATATTCCTTGCTGGGAAGAAAGTAGATCGAGGGCACGCGAAAGATGGTATCTATTTAACAAGGGTCGAAAATGTCTCACCTATGCCGCAATTGGTAACCTCGTACTGCGCCCGACAGCTCCGCAACGAAATCACGCATTGGAAAAAATGCCTCATACAATGCACCCTGTAGAGTTGGACTCACCGATGGGGTACCTCGTTATAGTTGAGTGCCTACTAAAGTAAGGATGCCCGTCGTCAGAAAGTGCGCACTCTACAATGGTAGACCGGACATGTGGCACCGGATATATATCGCCACTGTCTTCGGCGATACTCTCCCGGAGTTGGTCATGCATCAAGGATAATATTTCTATCCAATAGGATCTAAGCCGTCTCGCGTACTATAGCTTCTGAGACCTTTATCAAGCGGGACGGATAGAGTACTGCTGTCATTGAAATTCTGGGTCAGGGGAACGACGGGTGTCAGTCCCATGGCGGTGTTGTGCGGGGTTCCAACTTCCCCAAGTTTCACTTCCCGCCGTCTCCCCCACTTTACCCATCATCTCGAAATTCAACATTGACTTTGCAAAGGAGATCGCCTCGAATGTAGTTGGTGCTTGGAGTTGTTTGATGGGACCCCAATTCCAACAGGAGCTTTGTATCTATTTACCCTATCATGTCGCTCTTACCGTGTTCTTCCATTGGCGACAATGGTGCATCAAGTTATCCATCCTCATCTTCTGCTATAAAATCCAACTAGCACAAGCGGATGCAGTAAGACAAGTTACACGCAGCACCACACGACTGTTCATTATCAATAGTGTCCTCGACGAGACGACCGACATAATTAGTAACCCTTCGCTCCCCCAAAGCCTCCCCCATCCTTGCTCAGCTGCTCTCTGCTCTGTTCTGCCCTCCTCGCTCACTGTACCTCGTAACACCCGATGAGAGAATACTTGAGCGCCCCTCGACTAACAATTGCCACTTGGCTAGTCCTCTCAATCCCCATCCTCACCCTCCGCCGCATCCGCATCCCCCGCCCCCACCCGGGATATACTTATCCTCCTCTCCGCCCCCGTTCGTCATGCTTGTAGTCATTGCCGCGACGATTATCCGCGTCGTCGTGGTCGACGTGACCCTCAAGGCCAACACCTCGCGATACCTGGGGAGTTTCGTGGAGGTGGGCACCGCCATCATCGTTGCGTGCTCCACGGGGTTTCAGCAGCTTCTTGCCACCACTCAGAATCAATCAGCATCTGTATGCGGATGGGGATGTGGTCCCGCCGAATTTGATTAGGAAGGGGGTTGGATCCAGGCAGATGGAACAATGGGGATTTGGGGCTCCTCCGCGGGCAGCCAGCCAGGGCGAGGATGACGTCTGCTTTTAGATGTCGGAAATCGGATCGATGTCTTTCGACTAGACCCCACGGCTATCGCGATCATTGCGCGTTGCGCGCAGACAGCCAAGACTGGTGTTTGTCTGGAGACCCAGCACGTGGCTGTTGGATCTGACACTGCTGGATTCCCCCGATGACGGGACGGGGAATGATGGAGAGGGAAGTGTACGGTCGAACGGACATGAGCGGATACATGAAGGGCAGCAGATTCAATATGAGGATTGGGGTACATACTATATCTGGGCCTTCATAGGTTCTCGACATCTATCAGGGGATACGCGACGGCTTTTATTAAACAAGGTGTATACATGAACAAAAAAGAAGTTGATTGCACTACCCAGGTAAGCGACGCGGTGATCGCGAGGTAAACATTATCCTGAAGAATATGGATGATCAGAATCAGGGTCTCTCCACCCTTATCCATTGGCGCCTCTCAAGGCCCCTGATATTCCAATAGCGGCCAGCTGCACCTGTCTGGATATTCGCGTGTTAAGATCTCTAGTTCTGTTTTTTTTTGTGATTTCTTTTGCCCCTAATGATTTGATACCAACCTTAAACCCATCCTTCAGCCTTCACCCGAACTTGCTGCGTAAGGTAATACCAAATCCTGCGTCCAAAGTCACGAACCCCAAAACTCCTTAATCCATTCATGCGACGGACAATTTGTTCGAACCCCGATTGTCCAGCAAGATCTGCCGGCGTATATCCATCACGATCCGCGCACCTAAAATCAGCCTTTGCCTGAAGAAGCCCCTCCACCATCGCTGCATCGCCCTGCCAGGCGGCCCAATGCAAGGGCGTTCTACCGCAATGGTCCTGGCGGTCTACTTCAACGCCGTGAGCCAGGAGCAGAGCGACAACTTGGTGGTTCTGCGAGTGCACAGCCCAGTGCAAAACCGTGTAGCCTCCTGAGGTCTGCGCTGAGGTATCGGCCCCTCTACCGACTAACAGCTGGATCATTGCAAAGTCTCCATGGGAGACAGCCAGATGCAATGCCGTTGTGCCCCCTCGTGCTGCAATATCGGGATCGAGCCCGGCATCCAGTAGAAGACGTGCGGAACTTGCATGGCCATTCTTGCACGCACTGTGGAGCGCGGTATGCCCGATGCGATTTGCCAAGTGGAGATCGAACTTCTTTTCTGTAAGCGACACGATGATATTGTCCAACTGCTTGGCGGCGCAGATGTGCAAGGCCGTGTTTCCCTCGCTATCTCGGATTGGGACCCAGTATTTTGGCTTATATTGTCGATCGATCCCCGGTATTGCGAGGGATAGATTAATGAGGTCCCATGGTTCGAGTAGGCGGGCTATTAGGAGTAGGACCTCTACTGGGAGCATGGTCTGTTAAAGGTGTTCTATCAAATGGAATGGTAGGAATTGACAGGGGAAAATATGTTTAGTCTGGCTGCAGATGTTCTTGGAGATATAAGGGGTTTTGGAGACACGAGCGGTTTCTCCAAATTGGGGAAACCCGGCAGTTGGCCCGGCCCCGGGGGACCTGATTAAGTGTCTCCGTCAGGGAGGGATAAATGCCCTATTAAACGAGATTGCTCGATAAGTTAAGAAAGCGCAAGTTAACCTACGTTAGCTGATTACCCTCATTCCCTCAAGAGTTCGAATTATCAGCACAAGACCAAAGCCCACCAGACGCCCATCGACTCGAAGCAACAATAGCAACAATCGACGAACACGTTCCCGAAGCCATGATAAACGTCCTCAGAACAATTAGTATCACACTGAAAACGACAACAACGCCTATTTGAGAGTCGGCTGTCCCCGACCTGGGTTCCAGTTATCGAACAGCCACATACATCCCATCGGCTAATAGGAGATGGATGTTCCGAAGGGCACCGATCAGAGAGACTAGATCGCCAAAGATGGGCATGCCGCTTGAAATTAGGTATGAAGAAATGGCTATGGCGAGCTGAAGCCGAGCCAGGTTGCCCAGTGGATGAATGTGTTGGCGGCTAGGTGCCGAGATCCGGGAAGGATGCGGATGAAGATGTGTTTGCTTGCGAACTGTTCCCGTTAGACAATGTGCTCAAGGTAAAGGTAGGAGGAAATAGAATAGAGGGACATACCTGTAGGACGACAATTGTACCAACCACCGAGCCAGGAAGCTCAATGCCATACGAGACCTTCTTGATGAGTATGCTAGACGAGCCGAGCGCTGACGACACAACGTATGACTCGCAGAAGTAGTAGATGGGGATACAGACGAGGGCATGGCTAAATCGCTATGATGGATGGTATGGACTCATGTAGTCGGTTACCTGACAGGCTGCTAGAGAAATGCTAGGTATAGTTGCGGCTGGTGGTGGTGTAGCGGTTTGTTGTTCCCCAGGGATCCCATATGTATATTATGTACATATCGCCCGGATCATCCGAAACACCAGAAGCTTGAATACAGCTAAAGCCCATCAGGTAAGCCATGACGTAGACCTGGTTCAACGAAGTACTTAATTACGTACTTCACTCCATAGCCGGCACCGCCAAACGAAACAAATTCCCTGGGTCAAACGTCACCTTCAGAGCCCTAACCACCTCGGCATTTGCCTGATACACCTTGTCCAACACTTTATCCGGCGACCCTCCACGACGCGCGTTATACAAAGAAATATAAGCGGTCGGAAGTACATTCTCTGGATCAACCTCTTGAATTTCAACCGCCATCTGCGCCGCCCATTTCTCTGCTTCTTCCTGCGCAGACGGGACGGCCGCGTACCCTAGAATCTCAAGCATGTAGTGCGGTTCTCGAGTCGCAAAAACCGACGAGACTTCACTTCCAGCTCCCTCGGTTGACAGACCACGCCGCAACTGATGCAGGGAGAACATGGTCGCAAGATCAGTTGGTAGACGGGCAAGATTTCGACCGATGGCCTCGGCGACGTTCTCCGGGATCCGAGCGAGATTGTGTGTCCAGGGTGAGCCATACACGCCTGTCGGTAAATGCGCGCTGCTGGCAAACCATTCGGGGATGGTGGTAGGCCCCACGAGGTTCACATTGCATGGGGCCAGGCTGGCTATTCTCTCCGCCCAACGCTTGCCTTCATCAATTTGGGACTTGGATCCGCTCCAGACGAACAACGCGGCAAACGCCCGGCCGTGGGGTGAGTTGAAGACGATTCGTTGCACTGTTAGTTGTGGAGGAAGGCCTTCGGTATCTAGGAGGTTCGTGTAGGCGTTGTTGAAGTCGACAAATGTCTTTGCGATGTCGGTTGAGTCGAAGATGATGGGGCCTGCTAGGAACTGTGTGGAATTCGATAATTAGTGTCGTAGATATCAAGTGCTGACTAGCCTCGAGGGACTCACCCCGGTCAAAGGATAAACCTTGACGGTAAGCTGGACGATAACACCGAAGAGACCACCGGCACCCCGGATCCCCTGTAACAGCTCTTGGTCCGCAGTCCGGATTTCACCATTAGCATCGACAATGGTTGCGCCGATAATCTGATCGACACCTAGTCCCCAATGCGAGGAGAAGGGCCCATATCCGCCGTACGTCGCCCAGCCAGTGTACCCGACTGACGGGACCGCTCCAGTCGGGGTGGCGAGACCCTCTTCCCACAGCCTGTTACCCAGCTCCCCCTGCAAGATGCCTCCGCCGACAGTTGCCGATTTGCGATCCGGTGCAACAGCCACAGAGTTCAAGGCGCGCAGGTCAATCTGTAAAGCCTCGTTCACAGACGACCGCCCCTCTAGATTATGCCCTCCTGAGCGTAGTGTGAAGGGCACTGAGTTGGCCTTGACGAACTTTATCAAAGCAGCCACGTCGCGCGCAGATTGCGGCTGGACGATGGCGAGAGGTGTTCCAGCACCAGAGGTGTTCCATACCTGTCGCAAAGAGTCGAATTCGGAAAAGGACGGGGGGAAGTACTTGATACTTGGTTGTTGGGCGAGGAAGCCCTCTTGGGCGAGGAGGTGGGTGTTGGTCGACATAATGGTATGGAGCAGGGTTTAGAATTGGATATGTTAGGACTTTTCTCGCATTTAAAGACCTCGCATCAACGGACAGGCTGCGCGCAATACCGAGCTTATCTCCGTTATGCATGGGTCTGAGTCGTCAGAGTGCAGCCTGGGCAGTGTGGATCATTGCACTAATACTCACTCAAAACACGGAGAGGCGCTATTAAGCCTCACTACACGCAGGAACCCATCAGGGAATTGGACGTGTCATTGCTAGTGGGCGCTTGCGCGCGCTATAATCTGACAATCTGACTCAGACCGCGACACAGCAAGTCGCGACGCGCGTGAATACTAGGCCTATCAGATTGCATTTTCCATGGGCTTAAGCTGCGATCACCGAGAGCCAGAGAAATATGGAGTCCTCAACCACAGTCTTCAGATGCAATCTGCCATCCTGAAGATCCACTTGAGGACATATTGCACTATCTCGTTGGCCAGTTCGGTTAGCAAATACTATTTGGCAACAGAAAACATGGCAGTATTTCGGTGGAGAGGCAGACATGACTGTCTCGCGCAATATTCCACGTTTAGCAGTTTCTATTAGACTTCATCCTCAACGTTCCTAGGTCAGTTTCCTCGTCTTGGATGAGCTGAACACCAGCGCAAATACGGACGCGCATACGCGACGCCAAGCGAGGACGATAAGAACGAGACAGGCGCTAGCGGGAAGGCTCCGAACATCCCAGGCGTGCCTTGAACGCGCAGCTAACCTCCGGCATTCAAGTATAAAGGACATCCTCGGAGCCCATTCTGCGCGAACAGTGGCGCAGAATCAAACCACCCGCTTATACCCGAGAGCAGAATCATGACAGAAACAAAATCCGAAAACGAAGCACAACCTGTGCCAGAGCCGGAGTTTTTTCCGAGGCAGCCCCCGAGAGTTATTATCCCAACGGAACTCGGCACGATACGCACTCGACGACTCATTCTCCGGCCACTGGCGCTTTCTGATGCAGAGGATATCTTCGAGCACCGACGGCTTCAAGCTGTTGCGGACTGGCTGTGCGTTCCATGCCTATTCTATATGCAATCATACCGAACCTGGTGGGGGAAGAGGACGGAACGAAACAATGAGCAAGAGGAAACATTGACCGACTAACATGCCCCCTTACCCCCTAGAATCAACCCAATACCCGACAACACCGTCGACGATACGCGAGAGTATATCAAGGAGCAGATCTTCACGACACCCGATGCATCAGGTGCGACAGGTCGCATGTTCTCCTACGCGATCCTTCTGGCCGACGACCCCACGGAAAAAGTTATTGGCGCACTAGGGATTCATGCTCTCGTCCCCGCGCCAGTGATCTGGTACCATACTCACCCGTATAGTTGGGGGCAGGGGTTTGCGAGTGAGGCGCTAGGCGCGGTACTGGATGCGTGGTGGAAGTTGCCTCGGTCGAACACGGAGAAGGATCGGGAGGAGGCGAGGACTGAAAAGGTGTTTGCAGGGTGTGGCATTAGAAATGTTGCGAGCTTGAAGATTTTGTCTAAGAATAGGTTTAGGCCCTTTAAGGAGATCAACCTGCTTGGGAGGGATGCGATGTTGCTTGCGGCCGAGAGGCCGAACGATGAGCTGGTCTAGGTAGCGTTTTGACAACAGGGGGCTGGATGATAAGAGACAGCATTGTCGAATTTTGCATTCCATCGGTATTGAGTGACCAGTGTGGGTGTTCCAAAGCTAGGGCACCACTCAACTCCTGCTTAAGCGGGTAATAGGCCCTCTTGCATGTGAATCAAGAGCCGCATCGACCAGCCCAAGTTACACGACGTACCACGCGCGGCGGACTTGAGGAACGGAGATTTTGAGCCAGATTGCTCAACCGGTCTGTTATTTCGTTAGATTCGGTGCTTATGGGAGAGAGGACAGGTGATTCATAGTCCCACCCGCCAAGATGTTGAGATCTATTAGAGCGCGCTCGCGATGATGGTACGGATGTTGCAGCGAAAGCACCACCGGACACCAGATCTTCTCTATGCTACTGTTGATACATATGAGATGGGGTCGCCAAACAAGTCATTCTTGGACGCCTCTGAGTTTTGACACTGTGCATGCAGACAATGTAGCACGGCGAGAATGCATCACTGAACTGCTTCGTTCACGTACAGGGAGGAGCGACATCTCTTTTGAAACATCTCGAACATGGCAGATGCAGTGACGAGGGACTCGCCATGGCGTTACTCAATCGGCAGAACTGGTCCGTAGTAAGTGTAAAGGCATGAGCATGTGTACCTGCAATGATCCCCTAACTACATTCGGGCGTTCTTTGTTTTTATCCAACGTTTGGTTCCGACATTGACTGGGGGTTACCTAACTAGAGGAGGGAAGGAGACGCCTATAGCCCAGCTATTTAGTCACCTGGCCGACTGTGCGCGAGTACAAAAGGACTTACACGGGATCCTCGCGGGCCAGGTTCCCGACCGCCAGGTAACATGCGAAGCATTGCACCAGCGCTGGTTGATACTTGAGAAGAGCCTCACAGTAGGCTGCTTCAATGGGGCTGCCCTAAACCTCGACGGCCCGCCTTCGCCGTGTCCAGAAGCAAATTAGGCGACGGGCTTAACCTACTGACCCCGGACCTCGCTACTCTGCCTTACGAATTCAAGAGCCTCAACACAGCTAAAACGTATTTTCTATTCTGCGTCGCTCTCGTTGTGATCCGTCGGGTGATCTAACAAGCCGAAATGACCCTCTTCGGATGCGTGGATCCCACGGCCATGGTAGAGTATGTAGGCGAGATTTGCCGATAAATAGCATGCATCCCGACAATCAAATGTCATCTGGACACGCCGTGCCATTTGCCGTATCAGGGCTTGTAGATATTTTACCGAGTGCGAGGGAAGAGGCCTGTTCAGGTGGTACCAGCACATTTACCCTGGCATTCGATCGCGTGGGGTCGGTGCAGCTCAAGGCGTTCGTGTGGAAGAGATGGAGATGTGGAATGTGATACATAGACGAGAAGAATATTAGCATGAATAAAGATAATAAGATTTCACACTAATCTATACTCGCAGGAATGTGTGGTTCATTCCCCGCCCCACTCGCCACTACCTCACCTTCGTTTGCGTCATCGACAAAATCCCTCCTTAGCTGCCACACATCAGAGATACCAGCAAAACCAACATGCAGAACCCTTTAGCTGTGGTATTCCTGGCGATCATCCTGGGCACGTTTGCCGTGAGCCATGATAACCTCGAACCTGGCCTGGGCAGCATCAACCTCTACCTCTTCGAAGACGATTGGAACGCGGACGTAAAGTGCGCTGACTTGACGCCAATTGCATGCCTCAGTTCCAGGGCAGCAATCGATACGTCGCGCCTACATTGCGGGCGATTCCGCTCGAATAGCCTGGGGAATCTGCTGATGGGCGAGGACAAGCAGCTGAGTCTCTTCACGCAGCCTGAGGGCCCTACCCTCCTGGGACTGCAGTCGCGGGGGCCAACCGCAAGGTGGATGACCATTGGGCCAAACGCACACGCAAACAGGGTACGACAACTTGGAATGCCCTGGTTATATTGATATCGCCCACAGCTGACTACGGCATTTTGCTCTAGATTCCGCGAGACTTTCTCCACGTCGAGGTTCCTGAGCCAGGGCTTTTGGCAGGGCCTGGATGGTATATAAGCCCAGATCCCGCGACGGGCAATTTGAGTTTGGTCGCGAGCGAGCCAACGGCTGATTATAGCAAGGGGCCTTTGGGTCTGTGCTTTGAATCTCACCCTGGCTAAGGTGGGTGCGGCAATCACAGCGGATGAACGAGTGGCTCTGGGTTGTTTGATCGGGGTCCATCAAAAGATTGGTCCTGGGCATCTACACATGACGCGCACGGTGATCAGAGGATGAATTACTTGCATGGGAAATCAGGCTAGCATTGGCCTACAAAAGCTGCATTAAGAGTGACCCATCATACGTCTTTACCAGTCGCCACTCTTCCAGCACTGTCATTGTCACACAGGTCCACGCTCTTCTATTCGTTGCGGCGTCTTGGGGAAGGGCGATTGAGATGTGAGGATGGTTTGTGACGCAAAAAGAAAAGGAGGATGTGAATAATAGGGCGGTCGCTTGGTCTGGGCCGGGGTAATTTTGGGTTCGCGAGTTATATGTACTCATTCGGGTCCTCTTCTAGCCTCCTAGCATGATATAACACAGTTCTCAGCAACTTACTTAGCCTTACACATGGCGGTCTTCGGATGCACCGCTCTGGCTCCATAGTCAGGCTCGGCGGATTGGTGATCTAGAAATGAGAGGTTAAAGGCTAAACCTATGGAGGATTTACGCTCCTTTGGAGAGGAGATATTTGGGCGGTTATTTGTAGGGAAGAAACGTTATTCCGCGCCCTGGCAAACCCCTGTTAAATCCCCCAAAACTATCCAAACCTGTTCAGGACCCCAAGTCAGCATCCTTTGCTCGCCAGGATCTGTAGCTTAAGGTCCATGGGGTAGCTGAGAAGTGAGAAAAGTGGACTTGGGTCTACCCTCCTGTATGCAACCCGGACCTAGACCCCCAAACCTGCACCCGTGCCCTGATGTCAACCCCAAGCCTCGAAGTCGCTCTCCCGTGACCCCCACGCGACTGCGTGCTTCGGGTCCTTGCTATTCGTAGGGTGAAGCTCTATTCTCTTCTTCCTATTGTGTCACCAGCGTGCAAGCTTTACTGGAGCATGCCCGCAGAATCCAAACATATAATAGGACCGCAATCATTGGTTGGGGTAACAGGGACATGCCTTGGTCAACCCCAGCTAGAGAAACAAATATATCAATTCAACAACTCCCACAATCCGGTACATGACATGATCACCGCCAACTGGCAAGAAGGAAAAGAAATCATGGTCCACCATCGCCACGGTCAAACCCAATAACCAACACCAGCCCAGACCGGAAACCCAGCGCCACGACATCATCCTTTACCGCCGAAGCCGACGGCTCGTGGCCCCTCAATAGACACATAATCGGGGTCCCATTGACCGTTATCCAGGGCTTCTCCAGCAGGACCGTGTTGCTCTTATTAGGCGTAAAGTAATCCCATTCGCCCCTTAAATCCCGGATATCAATACTGCCCTTATCCGTGACCAGTTGCGTACCGTCGGATGAGAACTTTGCCTGGGACACCAAGACCCGCATCCGGAACTCGTACTTCATTCTTTCAGTACGACTAAGGTCCCATAGTTGAAGGCGGTCATGTCGGTAAATCACACTTAATAGGGATTTGCCATCCGGGGAGAATGCCACAGATGTAGTGAGGAAGCCACATTCTAGCCTGTGTCGCACGGTGCCATCAGTGACGTTCCATAGAATGATCTGGTCTGGGCGGCTCGAGGACGTTGCCACCATTTGGCTGTCCGGCGAGAAGGCAGCTGCCCAGACGTTCGAGTCATGGGCCAAACACTGCTTTAGAGCCCCACTCGTAGGATCATAAAGATACACTCCTTCCGATCCGGCAGCCGAAGCCAGAAGTTTTCCATCCGGTGAGAAGGCCAGCACACTCACGATCGCCGGCTGGTCTAGTATATGCAGCGTGGCCCCCGTGGTGGTATCGCATATTCTGACGGTTTTATCATGCGAACTAGAGGCCAGGATTCCGTCGCCTGAAGGTGAAAAAGACAAATGATTTACCCTGTCCGAATGACCTATGAGCGTTCGTTGGACAGTCCCTGTTAGGCAGTCCCATAACGTGATAGTACCGTCAAGGGATCCGGCAGCCACCAGCTTGCCATTTGGAGAAAATTCAAGCACCTGAACGCGGGTTCCAGGAGCTTCTTCACCACCACCACCAAAGCCTTCAAGTGGAGATTCCCTAATTGCATCCCAAGAATCCGGAACTTGTGGTAGAGAACGTATCTCCTTTGGTCGTTCAATGCTGTATCTCCTTCGGATCGCGGAATTCGATGGAGAGAAGACCAGAGCTGACGAGTAAAGCTGAAGCGGGATGTTGTGTGCCAGCTCTCGAAATGAACTACAAAACCGGACCCCGTCCTCCAGGATCTCAAGCACAACCTTATGGCCCTGTTTGTGAATTAGTTATATTGTTGCAGATCTAGAGGAAAGGAGGCCCACCAGAAAGACTTGTTGGAGCTCGTGGAGCGTCCTGCTGAGATTACCAGAGCCATCAACAGAAAAAATCGCTTCCAACCAGTGCAGAAAATGCTCTTCGAGAAATTCGGCCACCTCTGCAATCCAGGCTTCTGGTGGACTGCTCTTAACAAAGTGATCCGCCCAGAAAAGGACCGCATACATCAATTCACGCGGAATATCCTTCTCTACGGCTCTGACATCCCTTCTTCTGCGCAAAAACGCCGTTGTTCCGTAGTCGTTTAAGTTCAAGATATTCTTCTTCATCCGGTCACGCAGCTGCCTCAGGCAGCCTTTGGCGAGTTTCAAATGCATCGCCTGCGCGTCGACCCAGAACGGGGTCTTTGTTCGAGTATGCGGATCGAGGAGAAACTCTCGGAATGACAAATGGAATGGCCGAATCACCTCGAAGTTGGATTCCGGCACGCTGAATACCGAATTTAGGGAGTTGAACCTCAGCCGGACGATCTTTTCGGGCATGGAAATAAGCTGAGAGATTGAGGCGACTGTCATCGGCGTGACCAGCAGTATTCCTGCACCGACAACATCCCGAAATTCATCAATCAGCCTTCCCTTCTTGGATTCGGTCTGATTAGCAAGAAGTTGATTGAAGATCGGCATATACGTCACACTCAACTTTGACTCCTCGCTCTGATAATTGAGGACCTCAGATAAACTCTCGTCTGGGTCCCATTGAGGGTCCTCCAACACACGGCATATGGTGGCGGCAAAGACAAATAATGGAACGGATGTCGTGACGAGTTTTTGGACATTGCTGGCGCCGGGCCAATCCGCCGGTAGGTCCCTGTCTTTTCTGATCCGCGCTAGGCGATGATGGAAAAACATCGATATGTCGTGGCGGATTTCGGCTGTGGGGATATCGTGAAGAACAAGATGTTGATGTGCCTCAGGACTTTTCATAAGGCCCATTCGGATCGGCAGCTCGGGGCGGCTGGTGAGAAAGACGCGGACATCAACCGGACCTACTTTTCCAAGGTCAGGGAGCAGCTCCAGAAGGAGCCGGACGTCCTGCACTGGCTGACATTCGTCCAGCGCGTCGACAACGAGGACTATGGTTTGTCTGCTGGAAGTCTGCTGGCTCAAGGCCCCGAGTGGCTGAAGGAGTAGCTTCCCGAACTGCTCCTTGAATGACTTTGTCGATACCTGATGGTCTTCCTTCAATACTGCTCCAATGCCGGCATTTAGTCCTGGCACGTTTCTGGCTAATTGACTGGCGATCGTGGTGATGAATCTGCTCGCTTCGCCCCGCTCACCCTCGCCCCTCTTGAAAAAGAAACTCGCGCCCAACAATCCTTGGGCTCTGAAGTTACTGGCAACCGTCCGAGAGATAGTCGACTTACCCGAGCCAGCCATCCCGTTCAACCAGAAGATACATTTTCCCTCTGGCGACCGTGCCCATTGATTTATCTGGTCGAGGATCCTGGTCCGAGTACCGGGCAAGCATTCGGTCTCATGCTGGTTAATGTAGGAGTCGAATTCTGCGGCTGATATCGTGGGCAGCTTCTCCATGTCGAGCTTCTGGCCGATATTTTCTGTTTGCCGCGAAACTTCGGTAAGAAGTACGCTGTCTGGGAGGTTAGTTTGTGGGACCTTGTGACGAGGAATAGCTACTGTACGTCTGATCGACCTGTAAGACCAGGTTCAGCGATGCCTTATGTTTGTCCAGGTCCCTCTTGATACCTTCAACTTCAGTACGCTGCAATGGCCATTTCAGCGCTCGAATCCCCAGCTTACTCATCGCTTTGTGTGGATGCCCTGGATCAAGCTGCTTGTCGAGAGTAGTCAAAGCGAGAAGACACTTATCAAGGTCCACAGCGATGATATCCGAAGAAACCAGCTTGGCCGCATGAGGTCCAGCGAGTAGCTCCGCGAGCTTCTCGAGGGTCCTGGCGAACTGGACGATTTCTGATTGCAGCGAGGCTACATCTTCGCGGGCACTGCTCACCGACTTGGCGTAGCGCCCGCAGCTCCGTGCGATGCTCGCTGTGAGTTGAATAAGAGCGATAACACTGGCCGTTATTGACAAAGGATCCATGAGGAAGTGGGAGGAATCTCCGTGTCCCCCTGGGAAACGCGTGCGTGGTTGAGCGTGGGGAGGAAGGAGCGAGCGGGGCGGGCTGTTGGCTTTAAGTAAGCCTGAGGCTGAATTATGAACGATGGAACACGGCCGATGGCTCGACGGTCAGGCCCTTGCGTGGCGCTCCTTGGTCTTGTCTGGTCACAATAGCCGATACGATGAGAACGATGGCGCCGGCAACATCCCCGGCACAACTCAACATGCCGTGCCATGAACCACGATTTATGGGTGCACTATACATGTCCTGAATGGGCTGGGTTGCCCGAGGCGCAGTTCAACAAGGCTGGCAGTGTGATTAGCAATCTAGTCCCAGTCCCAACTAGAAGCTGGATCTTTATCCGGCACCTCCCATATGCGTGGAATATAGTCCACGTGTTCCCCATCCAGCTCCAACCCGAGTTGGCCGCAAGTCCGGATTCAGGCATCGATGCGGCGTCCGCGGCTAGGCAGCTCCTCATAGTGTATGAATTTCAGGCTACCATACTTCCGTCGCTCTGGAATCCGCAATCCAAACTATTCTTTCAGACGTGAAATCGGCGTGGAAGGGTGTTCATTGGGATAAAACGGGAACTCCTGGTGGTCGGGGCCGGCGGCAGCAGGAGCATTTAGGTCGAGTGTCCATCTGGGGCCGTGCTCCTGGTGTGGCATTTAAGCCTGTGATTAGCTTGAAATTGCGAGTGATACGACTTCGTTGACCTTTTCTTGGAAATTGATACTGGGGTTGTATGAATTGTATGTGGGTTGGTATTTATGGAGAATATATAAACGTCGACATCATGGCGCGCAAAGCAGACTGTCCCATGGCGTAGAGTACCGCCAAAACAGCTGCAATCCAGGGCAAGGTTATACAATGCTACGGTTCATCTTCCCATACCGCTTCGTTACCGAGTTAATCTTGACTTTTGGCAACCTCTGGTCAAGCCCCATCAGCCCATCCACGGCAATCTGGGCGCTCCGAATGCCATACTCAAGTCCACAGACCGTTTCTTCGGGAACTTCCGAAAACACCCCAATGACCCCAATGTTACTCGGGCTCAGCGGAAAGGTACGGGGCCGGTCGCCATGGGCGCGTTTTACGAGTGCAGCCGAGGCCAGAGGCCACAGGGTGGGGATGGTTGTCGCGCTGGAGAGAGTCTCCTCGAACGCGGGCCATGGCGCCAGGTGTGATAACAACTCGCTGAGGATCTCCTGCCCAGCACAGCAGCACATGGGCTTATGAATGAAATTGCCCGCCTGTTCTGCTGTGAGGCCGTAGCCCTGGATTGTACTGACCTCCTCTGAGCACCCTTCGGACGCGGCCGCGGAACTCGTGGGGATTTGTTGACGCGAAAGACAGAGGCATAGTGACCAGTTGCTGTCTGGCAGACAGAGTGTGGAGTCTTCGCCGATGCAATGCTCCAGGTAGGTGTAGAGGTCCGAGCTACAAGGATCAAGGATAACTGTGAAGGATTCCATTTTCGATTCGGATAGATGGGTACAGAATGCGGAGGGATTGCCAAACTCGGGGGAGACACGGGCAAGTCGGAACCACAGGGACCACGCGGGATTAAGAATTCGCTCTGCTCGTACCGGTATGGGCGATGGCGCTGTTCCATTACTCCCAACCAGCGAGCCTGAGTCTGTTGAGCCGAGGGACACAATGAGAATATCGTCTCGCTGGATGGGGATATCGAAGGACTTATTGCCCGTTTTCGCTTTGATACTCGATGCACACCTCCACGAGCTTTCTTTGGTGAACTTGATATTCTGAATCGAGGTGTCGGGCCAGAACTCAACTCCCTCACTGTGTAGATACTCGTCCACGGTCTCGTACAGGAACTTTGTGACGTGCCAGAAATCCACTGGTGTATCGATACGGCCATCTTGAGCCTCCTGCAAATACCTTCTAAGGCAGTTCTGGAACTCCATAGCGCTATGGGACGGCCGGTATCCAAATCTTCAAACCAGTAGTGGTTTAGTTAAGGGGATACACCTCTCCTCAACCCGAGATCGAAGGGATCTAGCCTACCTCATGGAAAGCAATATCCAGAGTTCTGACCCGAAAAAGGATGCCCGAAAGCAGTCGCCCACGGTCTTGCAGGCCAAGCTCTGGCCATCATCGAGCATGACTTTCAAAAGATCCTTTCGGTCTGCTGGTCGCAGATGACTGACAGGTTGGTGGATTTTCTGGATCCTACAACTACCGTTGCGGAGCACGTAAAAGGAGTTCCACTGCGTTGAATCGCGCTCGTTGTCCACTCTCATGATCCCATCAAGGTTATGCGCATCTCGTCCTGCGAACCTGGAAACGCAAGATAAGAGGTGTGCTGTGCACCCGTCAATTGAGCCCGACACAAACCGTATTCCTTGACCCCGTTTTGATCGAAGGCCCCTGTCGTGGATAATCTGGTCACTGTCCTCAGGACGGTTGGACAGTATGTGGACGTGGGGACCTGGAATGTGGGCGTCGTGGATGAGATAGACCGCAGCAGCGAGCGACGATAGATCTGAGCCAATGATCCAGGCGTGAGTGACCTGAGGATTTCTCCGACAAGACATTCTGCTTTGCATATCGATAAAGCCTTGCTCCATCCGCGATATTGGCCTTAATACATCCGAAAAGGGCTCTATTGCTGCGACAGGTTCATTAAGATCTGTATTTGATCGTTCCTCTCGATCGGCCACTAGACCGGGACTGCTTGGGCCCGGTTATAGCAGTCCCTGTCCGAGTGTGTTTGACAGTGGTCTGACCGGTATAGACTACGTAAGGAACCCTATCCGGAGCTCTCCACAGCCCACTTGAACGATCGTAGTCCAATCATTTTCCAGCTTGCTCCGGTCCACCATTTGGAACGTTAGTGAACACGTGGGACTCGCCAAACTATCCTAGAGTGAGGGATTCCTGAATCACGACGATATGAGATCATTTTTTTAAGCGAGACTAGGCCAATAGGGAACATGATTAGAGCGGGCCCTTAAAGTTTGGATTTTCTTTGGTCGTCACACACACGTGGTAGCACATACGATAGTCCACATGGGAGGCTTCGAGTTACGGGCACTCGATACAACGATGCAAGATGATCTGTGACATGATATGATAAAAATTCGTCTCCCAGGCAATGGTGCCTGCCTCCTCCTCCTCACAGTCCATCGGTCGAAGGAACCAATTTCTGAAGGATATTTCTTCCCTGCCCGGGTTTTCGACCCACGGCGGATAGCCTATGACTTGACAGTTGATATACGCGCCGACTCTGGATGGTGTGACCCGTCAAGTAGGAGAGAAAAATCCACTCCTGAATTTGCATGAGAATGTAAAGGGTTGATCAAGAGATGGGGTAACGGATCTAGAGATGGTTTGGCACTCGACCACGCCACCAGTAGTCACACTACCTGCTAGTGACATCACGAAAACCAAATGCGCACACCCAGTGTTGGTAGCCATGTCTAGTATTGTTTACCGCTCCCTGCCGTTGTAGGCTATGTGCTGGCTTCTCTTCCTGCTTGATTTTGTCCTCAACAGAAAGAGAGAATGAACGCGCCCGAAAACGGCGCGAGTAAAACGCGATTGCTATTCTTGCAGTAGGTTGACGTCCCAATCTGATTTATTCCCTGGCCTTGGTATTATCTCTTCAAATGCCAGGCTAGGCACGATGCGGTTGATGAATCAAGCTCTAGTGCTGGAGCTGAGGCGCCAGCTGGAAGGGACCCGGGCGGAGATATCACATTTGGGTTCGGAGACTTACCATGCGGATATCAAGTCCTGGTCCGAAACATGCGAGAAGGATGCTGTATGTCTTACCCGCGATGGCGTAGCTGCCGATTCCCATTCTTAAACTCCCGTACACTCTGGGCGATGGTCGATCATGGCTGATGCAGTCCAGGGGGCCATCGTCAAGGTCACCTCCGCGGAAGAGGTTTCCAAAACCATCGTCTTTGCGCGACGTCACAACATTGAATTTGTTGCCAAAGCAGGGGGCCATTCGACCAGCAGCGAGTCTGCAACCCGCGGTGGAATCGTGATCAGTCTAGAAAGGATGCGAGATGTTGTCGTGGATCCCGCCTCGAAGACTGTACGCGTCCAAGGTGGCTGCAGGTGGGAGGACGTGAATCAAGCGACCAGCGCGTATGGCCTTGCGGTGGTGGGAGCGACAGCGAGTCAGACAGGGGTAAGCGCATCAGCTTTGGGTGGCGGATTTGGGTGGCTCACTGGGCAATACGGGCTGATCAGCGACAACCTGGTGATGGCGACTATGGTTTTGGCGGATGGCAGCGTTCTTGAGACATCGGAAGACCGGCACAGTGATCTCTTTTGGGCGATTCGCGGCGCTGGTCAGGCGTTTGGGATCGCGACGGAGCTGGTCTTCAAAGCGCACAGTATCCCCGACAAGGTGTTTGGAGGCTCGCTCAACTTTGAAGCCGACAAACTCGCCACAATCGTCGCGTTCGCGAACCGGTTCCATCAGCAGCAAGACGAACACAGTGGATTTTTCTTCGGCTTCAGACGCCCCTCTCCTGAGGATGAATGCGTGGTTATGACGCTGCTCTTCTACAATGGTCCTATTGAAAAGGCGACCGCGTTCTTTGAACCGGTTCTCTCACTGCAGTGCGCGCTTGGCAAGGCCGATATGATGTCCTATACAGAGGTGAATAGACTCGCCAATGTCGAGCCAACACCAAAAGGTCGGAAATGGATTGGAGGAACCGAGATCAGCTTCCCACTGGAAGAGAAGCTGGCCCACGAGCTCTGGCTTGAGTTCGATCGCCTTATGCATCTTTCCCCCACCATGGACAACAGCGTACTGGCGTTTGAGCTTCTGCCCTATGGGCAAGTCACCAGTGTACCGATTGAGGCCACTGCATGTGCCAACCGTGGCCACTCTTACAATGCGGGATTACTCTTGTGCTGGCAAAACCCTGACGATGACCCAGTCGTCACTCAGAAAGGTAGGGCACTTTTGCGCAACATTCGAAGGTGGCAACCGCTCTCCTATATCGATGGCGATGACCACGTCCGGGCTTACGCTAATTACGCTGGTAAGTCTGCATTCGCTGTGGAAACGCATTTTGCTCACACATGCCAGGGCACAATTACAGTCCCAAGTACGTCTTTGGAGTCAACCTGCCGAGACTCCAAGAGTTGAAACGGAGGTACGACCCGCACAATGCGTTTCATAAATGGCACAATCTGGTCACTCCATCTGAAGATATTCCTCGGTGACATCGATTGACCCGCTCTCGCAATACTTGACTGCACACTGTATGGTCTCAACCTCCAAATCCTTGCAGGACCTTCAATCATATCGAAGCAGCGATACTCTCATATTAACTACTCTTCTCGTGAAGAGCTTTTGATTGCACATCTTCGTCCCCTTCGCCCACAATCGTCAGCTTTATCTGCCCCCAGTGTATTTATCGCGTTTACCGGCTTAGTCGAACGTAGAATGACAAAATCTTCAGGACTCCGGTGTCGTAGGGGATAAGGTTATAGGTCTATCCATTGTGCGTTGCAGATCTGTGGGATCTCCCCCAAGACCCTCTCTTGCTGCGATAACCAACGAGAGAGCTGGGGGTAGTAGAAGAGTACTCTTGTCCCAACCATAGCCTGATTTTTGTTTTCATTTTCTGACTTTGCTAGCAGCTCTATATTGCAAAGCTCAGAAACTCGGATATGGATGTATCGTACTTTACTATTCGACTTTCCGAGGAAGTGCCCATTTCTAAGGGTTACCTTCATCGATATCGAGGAACGAACGCCAAACAGGCGAATAAATAGGCAAAATAAAGTATTTCAAACTGGCTTCTGTGGCAAAGATCAGAGCGCTCTGGCACGTCGACGCCTAACTGATGGTTGATGATAAACATCTATAGCTTGGGCGAGGGTCTCGTGAGAATTCATGTTTGAACGTCTTCAGCCTCGTAACTTCAACGACAGCGAATTTGGTAGAGTGAGTGCGAGTTGCCGTCAGGTTCAACATTGCCAGCGCCAATACTAGTACAGGGTAGTTGACATTGCTTCTTTGAATGCCATGTGGTCCCTCGTACCACGACAGCCAAGTCTTGGGGGCCGTCACTGGTGCGTATCTTAGACAATGCCCCGCTCGTGGAACGCTCTCGGCCGCGACCCGAACCACGGACGTGCATATCGACTGGACACGGATCCCCATGGCTCCAATGTGGATCTTAGTCCCGCTTTCATTGCTTCCATGTTTTACTAGAAATCTGAGAGACGACTGAAGAAGATATCGATCAGACCACTGTATATCCGCGTCTCCGTAGTCACCAAATATCAAAGTCAGGAGAATCGACATCGGGTGGGAACAAAAAGCTTTTCTATCTCTCTCCCTCTCGGCTGACTTTGTACGGACACTCAAATTTAGGAATAATATCATGCAAAGAGAGATCTCTCGGGTTGCGATCATCGGCGTCGGCCAAGTCGGTGCTGCTGTTGCATATGCGCTCATCCTCGGCTGCGTCGCTGATGAAGTCCTCCTCGTTGATATCCGCGGAGAATGGCGGGACGGGCAGGTGCGCGACTTGGCGGACGTGGCATATGCAGAAGGGAGCAGGACCCGTGTCCACGCCGCCGACTTCCGTGAAGCCAGCCAGTGTGACATTGTGGTGATCACGGCTGGTTCAAAGTTCTCTTATGGTACGTGCATGCGCATGTAGACACACACAACCGCAAGCCGCTATATTGAGGCGGCAGGAATGTATCGGCCGATAAAGTGGGCAACATATGCTAAAGCCTGCCTAGGACAAACCAGCCTGGACTACCTGTTCCGAAACACGGGGATCCTCAGGTCTGTGGTCAACGAGATGAAGCCATTCAGATCAGATACCATTCTGCTTGTCGTCGCAAACCCAGTCGACCTCTTGACTTCGCTGGCCAAGGAGCTTGCTGGACTACCCCCCTCTCAGGTCATAGGGTCGGGAACTTTGCTTGCTTCCGTCCGGCTTCGCGGGCTGTTGGCGGACAGTGTTAACGTATGTTGCAATTTCCCCCCCCCCCCCTCTTGGGCGAGAGGCAATACTAAGAAGAGGGCACAGGTTGCACAGAGTTCGATAGATCTATATGTGCTCGGGATCCACGGCGACGAGGAGGTTGCCGTCTGGTCAACTGCAACAATCGGCGGCGTGCCTCTAAAGCACGCCCTCCCTGCCGCGAGTGAGGACGCGGAGAAAGAACGGCTCGCACGGGAATGCAAAACGCGGTCGCGCAGCATTGTCAGCGCCAAGGGGGCAATGTCCTTTGGGATTGGATCCGTCGTCTCAAGTATCTGTACCTCGATCTTGCAGGACAAGCGCAACGTTCGACCGGTCAGCCACTTCCAGCCGGAGTTTGGATGCTGTTTCAGTTTGCCTGTTGTTCTTGGACGCACGGGCATTATTCAAGGGGTCCCTGCGGGCTTAAGCGCCGCGGAGCAAGAGGCTGTGGTGAGGTCTGCGAAGGAGTTGAGACGCACGCTGGATAGGGTATCGGAACAGTTTTGATCATTTATTGTTTGTGACCATCATCGCAAATTGTATTGAAACTGCAACGAAATTGCAAATTCTCATTTCAAGGGACACACGAGAACAACCAAAGTAGTCACGCCGTACATGCATTACTTCTAAACAGGCTCATTGGTCAGTGGATGACACATGTTCCTCTTCAGTGCTACAAGCCTGTTCGGACTGACGGAGATTGAATCAGTATACTGCTTTGCGAGGAACTGAGCGAACTCCGGGTGATCGCACTGATACCAACCTTGCACCCCTTTTGCGGCAGACTGCGATAACCTCTGCAATCATCCACTGGACTCCTTGTCCTGCTAGCTAAACAGATCGGCCAGCTTCTCTGAGTCCCGGTGGATTCCGAGGGTCAGCTGCGTTAGGTCTTTCGAGCCAATCGAGAATCCATCTTTTTGGGATTTGAGAAGTGGCTGTGCGGCTGTCTGGGAGATCTCAGAGGAAGAGGACGCTGCGATGCGGTTGTGCCTTATCAGGTGCACTTGGGATGGAAGCGATGGCAGGGCGCCGCGCATGGCCCTTGCGAGGGTCAACAAACTCATGACATTCATGCTACTCTTAAAGTGTGTATGTGGTGATCTACCTCCAGCAGGTCTGGTACCCCAGGAACTGCTATAAAGCTCACTGATCGTAGGTGATATATATTATGGGGGCTCCGAGAAAACCAGCGTCGCGTGCCTAATCTCTGCCCCCTGAAGGAACGCCTTGATCCTCGCAAACTCCTTGAACCCTTCACTCTCCGCAAACTGCATATGCTTTTCGACATTCTCCCACCCGAAAAACAACACGAACTCCTCCTTCGAATTCCCCTCCTCACCAGCCTCCTTATCCTCCCTCCACGCGCCCCATATCCCCTTGCTCCCATTGAATTCCTCAAGATGATGCTTCGTTTCATATAAGGTCCGCTGGAAAGCCTCCTTATCGCCATCCGAGAGGAAATACCTCCCAATAGCAACAACATCAGCCTTAAGCGGACGCTCCTCCTGATTCCCCGTTGCATCCGACGAAGGGATGTGAAGATGTTCCAAGAAAACGAGCTCCACATCCGCCGCCAAACCACCCATAATCGCCTGATTCGTCTCGGACGGAATCCACTCGTCGACATGCCGCGAGACAGACGCCCATTTCCCGAGGATGTAGAACACGCTCGGATCTTCGATCTGCGATAGCACGTGTGTGGGCGAGTTCGTGTATCGTGCTTGTTCTGGGATTCCCTCGCGCAGCTTGCGCAGTGTGTCCTCATTTGCTGGGGCTGTGATGGGTTGGCCGTTTTTGAGCCGGAGGCAGGCGAGCTCGCGGACGGGCATGTTTGCGTTGGGGCGCGTAGGTATGGAATCTCTGCAGACCAAAGTGACTGGCGCGGAAAATACGTTCTGACGAAGAGAGTGACTTTGTGAATATGCGCGTGTACTTTGTGGCAGGGTTCAAGGTGTTAAGTAGTACACGATGTACGCCGACGCCAGTAAGGCAGCAAGGCGTGACGACAGACCACTCCTGACGGAGCTGCTGCCCATGATCGTGAGTTCTATTTTAAGATCGACTTGGCCAACTTGGGAAGTAGGCTAGCCAGGAAGGGGAAGGCGCGGTCGTATGCCAACCCAAATTGCCAGCCAAGCCTGGACAGTCCGCGGAGGGTCCAGGGCTTCGTACGATAGCCTACATCGTACAGTAATATCTGCTCGAAACCTTATCAGGAAAACCAAGGGGAGTGTTATTAAGCGGCGCAATCTTAATATGACCAGAGAATCTGGAGGGTGGTTCAACGCTTAACACGTAGTGTCAGGGTATGCCGGGTGAGTTCGGGTCGCCCAGTTTGAGGTTCTTACCCTGTATGGGGGATTTTTTTTCATCCTACCGTGGCTTAGGTGAAGGAGAAGGGGGCAAATGAATATTTCGACTAGTTACACTGTCTTATCTGGATGAAATACGGTGCTTGGCCTCAAGGGTATGAATTACTACCTGGGAGGATTCTAGCGAAGTCTTACGGAGTTGAAGAAGATTAACGGCCTGATCAATTGAATACCCTTGCGAGCGGGGAGGTCAGATACTTGATAATTGGGCAAAATACCTCAGCCAGTAGAGAAAGTAGACGTCCGTGCGTCAGGCGTGCAGAATGTGCAGAGTGTACAGATATTGCTGGGCAAGGACAGTATTTCGATGAGACGACTTTACGTGAGCGATTTGTATAGACAGCTGCCGATGAATCGCTGTGTGTAGGTTCCTCGCACTTCGCAAAACAGGGTCAAGTATTGGAGCATCGCCCTGATGGGATAGCACGATCTCAGGTGCCTTGATAGCCAAAAGAGGGTTGTCACTTGGTAGACTCAGTGTTCCAAATCGGGCTACGGAGGGAATATCTGGAGACCGGAAGGTCTAGTACAGACTAGAAAAACAGACTTAGATTATCCAAACGAATGACAGTATACTAGAATTAACAAAGGACAGACATAGAAAGGAACTAAAACTGATCAACACCCTCACCCCACAGACTATAGGCTTCACAGCAAAGCCAGACATTATCAGGGAAAGTCGCACTTCCATCGGCAAAGGGCCCCACTGGCCGAACTGAAAGGAAGCACTTCAGATTTTATTCGGAATCGCAGGAAGTCGTTTGGACCCTTTTAGTGGGTGCCCAAACTGGATGGGCCATTCGGATTCCACAACACAATCTAAGTAGAAAAGAATGACCTCAAACGAGCACACACGAACTGACAAAGACGCCATGGGGCTGGTGTCTTAAAAATGCCCGTGATACAGTCAATCAATCAGTTGAATGAAGCTGATACAATTGTCCATAGCATTCTTCAGGGCTAAATTATCCCCAATCCCGCATTTGCCACGGTCTCCAAGCCCTGGAAGACGGCGAGTTCCACCGAAGGGCTTGCTGGGGCTGGTGCAGATACACCATCATGGATCTCATGTCTGGCATCATAGGCTTGTGGAATTAAGCATGCAATAAATGTACCAAGCCCAGAAACAGCGATCTATCCATCAGGGTGCCACCTCCAAGTCCATCAATTCCGCCCCGCCCAGTAGCCCACCTTCTCTTCTCCCGCAACCCCTCATGCTTGGCATGCAACAATATTCTTCCACCACTCAGAGTAATCCCTTCATCATATATATAAATGACCCCGCGCTCATCCAATTCGCAATTTCTCTCCCTCCTTCACTTATTCCTTCACATCCTCTAGCACGAAGAGCGAGACAAATAAGCAACAATGTCACTCAAATCGCACGCCGAAGCCCTATCCGCCTCCCTCGCAGCAGCCAACCTCGTCCCTGGCTCCGCACCATTAATTCCTGATTCCTTCACACCCACGACGGAGCTCGGGATTGCATTTGGCGAAAAAGGCGTTTCGCTGGGGAATTTATTCCGTGTTAGCGAGGTCAAGGGTGCGCCGACGGTTTCTTTTGCGAAGGAGGTGAGTTGGACTGGAGCCATGCGACCCATGTTCTATCCTTATTGGACATGAAAGTTGCTGTGTAGGAGAGCTAATATAGAGCCTCAGGATAATGCCCCCGAGTCCTCGAGCTACACACTCCTCCTCGTCGACCCCGACGCTCCGACGCCCGATGATCCCAAGTTTGCGTACTGGCGCCACTGGGTCGTCTCTGGCCTGAAGCCCTCTGAAAGCGCCGAGGGAAAGGTATTGACAGAATACTTGGGTCCAGGCCCAAAGGATGAGTATGTGTCCTCCTCTCGTACATTCTGCTCCGCCATCAGTTAGATGCGAGCTCCTCGGAAACCGTCATCAAGCTAATATAGTTGATACAGCTCTCGTCCACACCGCTACCTCTTCCTCCTCTTCCGAGAACCCGAGGGTCTCGCTCTCGAGAAAGAGGATGTTGGCGGGGAGGAATTCGTACAGCGACGTTCGTTCCAGGCGGCGGAGTGGACGGCGAAGCATGGGCTTACTCTTGTTGGTGTTAATTGGATGCTTGGCGCTGGAGATGGGTGGAAGGAGTAGATGGTTATTATAAAGCTACTGTCGGGAATCCGCGGTATAGGCGCCGCAATAAACAGTCATGTCTATCATTTTGCACAAGTGTTGTTGTTGTTATATGATGCCGACTTGGATATACATAGATTGTTCCCCCACGTCTTGCAGCCCTGCTCTGTTGATCGGGTAAGCTAGCCTGGCCATGGGACACAGATTTGAGCGTGCGAGTCTAGTACTGTCGATGTGTAGCAGACTGGCAAGAACACGAATCAAACATTGTTCATCACCGATGTAATCTTACACATCCGACAAGGGCCTGTGGGCTGGAGTGTACCAAGACATCGGGCATGCCTAACCAAGTCTCTTTAAAGAACCTGTCGATTGTACAAACCATGATCGGATCTAAAATACCCCGGCGTTATCCAAGACGTTTGTGAACAGGCGGTGTATTTCATTTGGTTGTGTTGACCTAGTATGTTTGCATCAGCTCCCTGATGCAAGGGGTCGGGCACCGTTATCGATTGCCAACTCATGAACATCCCACCATCCCACAACCGGAGCTGAACACTGATACGGGGGCTGAATTTCAGGCGGGAACCCCGATAGGAGAGCCAGGACAATGCACAGGACAATCCGCACGCTTACCAGGTGACCCCGGGTCCGCTTTACGCTGGGTCAACCCGGGCTCGATCCAGAGTAACCGCATACACCCTATTCTCCCAAAGAAACCCACCAGGATCCTGCTGATGCGAATATAACCAGCAGCCTCATGCCTATTTACATTTCCCCGCGCAGTGTCATCTAATCATCGCCAAATCAGCAAAATGGCCTGCACAATCCCACCCAAAACCTGGGAAACCGGCTTCGCGCGCCCCACCGGGTCATACTCCTGGCAAGACGAAGCAAAGTTCACTTCGCAAACAGGCGAGCGGTCGCACTACTCCATTCCGCCACATATTGAACCGCCGAGCTCGACCGTGGGAAACACCCTTGGGGTTGGCGGTCTCCGGACGTGGCCGAGCTATTATGATGGGACCGCGTACGCGGTGCCGGAGTGGTTTAGGCCGGCGAGGGAGGTGGATGTGCTGATTTGCGGTGGTGAGTCTTTCCAGTGGTATAGATGTCCATTGAATAAGACAATTAGCTGACGCCGATACAGCGGGTCCTTTTGGACTACAGGTTGGACTCATCTTGGCGCGGCAAGGGATCAGCTTCCGAATCATCGGTAAATCCTTTTCACATAGTCCAGGACCAGGGGCACTGATAGTACAAAGACAAAGCAAACACCCCCTGCCTCTCCGGGCGAGCAGACGCGATCCATCCACGCGGCCTCGAACTCCTCCACCAATGGGGTCTCGTCAACGAGGCGATAGAAGAAGGGCCCCTCCTCAATTCCACTGCCATCTACCGCAACGGCGTCCAGCTCTTCCACAGCCACGAACCGACGAGCGACTCGCGGTACCAGGGCGCTACTGTCATCACGCAGGGCCAGATGGAGCGCATCTATATCCGTGATCTGCTCCGCCACAAAACCGTCGTTGAGCGGGAGACCATTGTTGATAGCTTTGAGGTGTTTGATGGCTCGGGGTCGAGTCACCCGGTGCAGGTCAATTTGAAGAACATTGGGAATGGCAGGGAGGAGATGGTGCGGGCGAAGTATCTGATTGGGGCTGATGGCGCTGCGAGCAGCATCCGTGAGCAGTTGAAGATCAAATTTGACGGGCTGGCTACGGATATTTACTGGGCGATTCTGGATTGTCGGTTCAAGACGGATTATCCGCACATGTATGGGCTGAGGTGAGTACTCCTGGTCGTTGAATTGTACTCGGCTAATGGGTTGCAGCATGGTGATCAGCGCCGAACACGGAGGATCGATCATCATTCCTCGCGAGGAGGGCTACACACGGTAAGCCACATTGCCATGTCAACCGGACTCGGCTGATCATTTCATTTTCCAGCTTCTACGTCCAGGTAAGCGGTGAAATGGCACGACGGCTACATGAAAAGCGACAGGCGAGGAAAAATGCGTCGTCTGTAGGACAAACACGGATTGACGATCACGGCATCACACCCGAGGAGGCACTGGAGCAGCTGAATAAAATCATGTCGCCTTGGAAAATCGAGTTTGCCTCGCCGATGAGCTGGTTCTCTGTCTGGAAAGGTGCGCCACAGTCAATCTCTCTGCGGTCATAATTAACAATAGAACAGTCAACGAGAGGGTAGCGAGGCACTTTTCCTCTCCGGACTTGCGAGTCCATTTGGGCGGGGATGCTGCGTAAGTCAAGTTCCATATTCTAATTCACAGTCCTAACAGCATGGCAGCCATGTGCACAGCGTCCTCGGTGGCTTTGGCTTCAACTCCTCCATGTACGACGCCGCCAACCTCGGCTGGAAACTCGGTCTCTGCATCAAGAAGCAAGCCGAGCCAACAATCCTCCTCCCAACATACGACAGCGAGCGACGAATCTTCGCCAACAGGGTAATCCGCTGCTCCGGCGCGTACCTGCGCTTTATTTGCAACTCGCATCTCCCACTTGCCGCACTGCGCGGCCTCGACGAGAACCTCGAGACTCACGATGAGGTCTTGCCGAAGCTGGATAATACGCCCGAATCGGACTTTCAGTTCGTGTATACGTTCTACAGGCGGCATGCGATGTTCTTGCTTGGAATCGAGTGGCCCATTATCGAGTCGTCTATCTGTCCGCCGGATACTCGGGCCGAGCAGAGGCCCGTGTCCCTCCGGAATGGAGTTCGTCCGCCGAATCCACGAGTTTGTCTCGAAACCAAATATACAGCATACCTATACGATAAAATGGGAGGGGTCTCGCGTTTCCATATCATCATCTTCGGATCGGATATGCAGGGCCCGGTCCGGAAGCAGCTGGCAATCTTCTCGCAAAAGGCGTTCCGGAAGAACAGCTTCTTCCACCAGTACGGTGGCAAGGACCGATTCAACATCATCCTCGTCGCAAAGGTCTTACCCCACGAAGCGGCAACCTTACTGGGACCACGCGACGGCGAAGAAGACGACCTGAAATCCCTCCGCGAGCAAGCAACCGTCGTATTCGACGACCGCGTCCCCGACGACGACGCACACTATTGGTACGGAGTGAATCACGCGCGCGGGGCAGTCGTTGCTGTTCGTCCGGACTTGGCTGTCGGGATCAGTATCTGGCCGGAAAACGTGGAGGAGCTCGATGCGTATTTTGGGTCGTTCCTTGTGCGACAGACTGCCGCACGGCCGGAGAATGCAAAGGGTGCTGTGGAGGTTGTCAGCAACGAGGTCAGTGGTTCCGAAGGGAGCGACAAGGGAGTTGCCGCGCATCGGAGGAGGTCGATTCGGTCGTGGATTTCGGATATTCTGGCGTAGCCATGTGGCTTGAGCTGAGCCTGGTTTGAAACGCATATATCGAAGTCCTTGGTCTACCAGAGTCAATACAAAGGAGTTAGCTGTGGAGCAGTATGTGCGAAGTGCGCGTTTGTAGTTCTTGTGCAAGGTCACACTAGCAAGGTGGTACTAACCCGTAGGCTGGAATGACCTGCATGCGTATACAATTCTCCGAGATTGTTTGCGACTCGAAACGGTTGCACGGTGTACGACCATGTGTGCTCACTGGCATCTAGACCCTTTGGTCCGAACGCTGATGACTGATCCCTCGGACCTGAACTTTGTGTAAACAGTATGACCGCATGTCATATCGTGTCGTATCCGCAGAATGATTCTCAACACGGCACGGAGGATGTGACAGAAACACGCCTCGTCATCAGCACGCAAACCGTTGGGTAGGGTGGCATCGACGAGCGAGGTCGTAGCTGACTACATAGCGCGCCAAAGGACAGGAAAGTTCACGGTATACGAGGATGGTTGCACAGAGGTTGCAATTGTCCCAAAATATTGCCGATCCGTGATAAATTGGTTAAGCAATCAGCGGCAATTCCTCCAAGATTCGGCGACCTGAGAATCTGACGTGCGGGGATTTGTTAAAGTTCAAGATAGTTTGTGATACGAGCCGATATGCAAGGACCCTAGTTGATGACCCTGCCTTGCTTCAAAGACCGGCCTTTTCAGATTGATCTACTCTAGTATGGCGTGTGCAATAGACAAAGTGGTACCAAGTGGCGTTCTCGGTTGCTTGCACTGGTGATTTCCCAAGAGGAGAGAAGTTAAGATAGTTTAGACCGTTTATCAACATGTATACCAAGTCATCCGAAACTCCAAAGATAGGCATCTGCCCGGCAAAGGCACCAACACCGCGTAACTCCAACGTCGTAATCGTGATATATCCAACACCCCGCTGCATGTCTCAGTTGGAACGCCTAATCATCAGTCTTGATGACCGCGGAAATGGAAAACTTTGTCACCGCCTCAAACATGGCGCCGAGTTTGTCGGTCGAGCAGACGGCCTGGATACATACTTTACGCTGGGTTCCTGCAGAACTAGAAGGTGTGCTGGCGTCCTTGTCGGATAACGAGGCACAAGAGAATGGGGGAGTCAGTTTTGGAGAGGAGGTGCTGGATATCCTGTTTTGTAGCATTATGTCGTTGTAGGCATTACCAGTGAATGCGCAGTCAAGAGGCATTTCTGCTGCATGGGGTACTGCACGATATTAGTTCCAGTAGGAAAAAAGCAGAAAGGTAAACGAACCACTTCTCGATAGTGCCATGAGCTCTGGGTCGATGTCGAAAACTGGGGCATTGGAAGGCATGGACAGCCAGTCAATACCATGGCGTGTCGTATCGCATTGGAAGCCAGGTGTCTCCTGGGTAATGTCGAAAATCGGTTCGCTGGACGTGGACGGAAAGAGGTCGTGGTCGCTGCTTGCCCTCGAGTGCTCCCACAGGACCTCCTGCCACGAGCCAAAGTCGATCGACCCATCCACCCCGAGAACACTGTTGACCCCATCACTTGGATCGTTCTTCAGCCGTCTTTGAAGAATGTGATATCTGTTCTTCGCTGCAAGGCTCGTCCTCCCGGGAAAGTACAACGAGACGATCTGCTGCCAGTAGTGGCCATGTTTGTTGACGTTTTGAATCAGCATCTGGTCCTGTGCCATGTCAGAACGTCTCAGAATATGGATGGTGAACAAACCTCTTGCGGCGTCCAAGGACTATGATCAATCTCCGGATTAATAGCGTGACTCCATCGCTTCGAACACTGGTCCGGCAATCTGGTCCCCACGGCCGATGCCACAATCGCCCACTTTGTCCCATGCCGTTCAATCGCCTTGCGCAGTCGGTCGTCCTCGGCTTCTGTCCACGGTCCTTTCTTCACCTTTGCCGCTGCTGTGCCATACCATCGCTTGCGGCAGTCTTTGTTCGTTCTCCCCGGTAGAAACGCGGCAATCTCGTGCCAACTGACGTTGTCACCCTTGGATTGTGCTACAGAGAAGTGGTTAGTATACCCCGACGATCTAGACTCGAGTTCACGACGTACCGATTTTCACTTCTCGTTTGAGTATCACATCCTCTTCTGGTGTCCAGTTTCTTCTGGGTCGGATCATGGTCGAGCCTGCTTCACGGCTATAGAAATAATCAGCCATCGAGTTGAATAGCTCTCGATTGTTTAGTATGAAGTTTGGCAAGACCGCGATTACACCCCACTCTGATGATATATGATCTTCTGCACCCAACAGCCACCCACAACCCAGAGCAGAGCCATTGAGCGCCTTGGCTAACGGGTCGAGCTGCGCTCGTGCCGGCCTGTAGCCTGGCACAGCCAGTTGCGGTGCGCCCTACGGCAGCGAGGTGAGATAACATACGACTGTCGCGCTGCCTGGACCCCACGTTGCTCACAGTCGTTCCAATTCGTCGAATAGCGAGCTGGTCAGGCCGCGGAGAACAGCTTGTGTAACACAGTCCAAAAGGCCATGCAGGCATCGCGACGCACGGGGGGTGGGCAGCAGCCAACCGGACCGATTCTCTTTCGCTTTTTCTTCCCTCGCCCGCTCGCATGGGCGAACACACGAGCGTGGCTGGCCTTGGCCCTGTCGTATCTTTGGCTCGACGGCATCCCAAGCGTTGGTCTAAGTTCGGCCGTGGAGTGCTTTCTTCACACTACGGAAGCGTCCGCTGCGAATGATTGTAGCCCCACCAGGCCACGGGCCCCGACGATCCCGACATTAGAGCCAATCCTCCGTAAACTTTCAATCAACATTGTGATACTGTCGCATTACCCTTGCCATCGAGCAGTCCAAAGCTGCCGCGGTCAGGGTCCGCCAAGAGGGTCTGCCAGCTCCCACATGGCATGCATTGCATTCCCTCCGAGAAAGGAGCGTATGACCAGGGCCTCTAGTAAGATAATCACCACGCGGGCCTGCGCGAGATGCGAATCCTCGCTTAGATTGGCCCCCAAGGGGCACATGCCAAGCCAGCTGAGATGAACGCCGATCCGACCATGCAGGTCATCGGTGACTTTGGTCAGATTGCTGCGTTTCCTGGGCTGCAATCTGAGGCACAGCAGGCGCGAGTCTTGCCGTCGAAGATGACGACAGGTGCCGGCCAGCGCCAGTGATCGATGATGCTGATTTGCTGCCTGCCAACGATAATCTGTTCGTGGCTCGGATGGCGCGACCGAGCGTCGATAGCCGAGGATTGGCGATCATTTAAAGAACTGGAGCGTATGCATTGGGTGATCTATCGCACGGCCGCCAGAAGCGATTAGAGCATCGGCCTAGATAACAATACTTGCCATCCTCACACTTATTTTGGACTGACTGAGACAATTGCGGAAGATCGGAAATTGGGTCTTGGTTCATATACTCCAAGACTGTTATGCATCCATCTCGGCCCGTCGCATTGCTGTTCAATGTAGAACCCTGCCTCTGCATCCCTGGCAAGCGCTGCAGCGGATTGAACGGACATTTGAGTGAACACGAGGGTGAGCACAATATTACCCTTTGGGCGGAACTCATATTGGCTTACTCGGCCGATGGAGTGCAGGAAATGCAGTGAGAATAGTACTGTTTTATTCTTAGAAACGCTCTGTTCAAAGTTCCCCTGGGCTAGTTGAGTAGCCACAGAACCAATACTGAGAACAGCTGTAGCAGTGCTCTCCATCGCTGGGTTGCGCCAGCCCTCTTCCCTCTCAACGCCACCACTATACCCAACCAAGACAATGCTCAGCTTCCCTTTGGGTAAACCTAACACCGCTCACTCAGAAAATAACTAGTAACATCCAGCTCCCCATCCCCCCTAAACAACACAGCCAAATAACTCTGCAGCCCATTCCCCGTCTCCAACGTCCTCTCCCCCGCAATCCGCTCCAGCATCCTAACATAATTCCCCACATACACGCCCCGCCCCTCTCTCTCCATAAACCGACACGTCCCCTCCGCACTCATCCGGTCATTCTGCCCATAGTGGCTCAGCGCAGCGTAGAACTTGATATCCGGCACCTCAGCACCAGGCGCGATATCAAAGTAGTAGAGGTAATACGCCGCCCGACGCAGCGGCGAGTTTCCCGTCCCGAAGCCATGATAGACAGGGACATCCGCGTCGTCGGGGTAGTTTGCTGGAAGCCCCGTGATTTCCTCGAGGAGAGAATGTAGCTTGCCCAACTGCGCCTCGAGATGCGGCGTCGAGATGCGCCCGCCGAGGGTCATGATCTCGCGCACAGAGGCAAACGTCGTCTTCGGGCAGCGGAAGTAGAATTTCACCCGCGAGTCTGTTCGGCTTGTTGGGGAGGTCGTCCCGTTATCCAGCGCGAGACCCGTCGGGATGAGCGCCTGCCCTTCGGGATTTGTCTTCAGGAACTCGGACAGGACATCAAGCGCGGACGTCGCGTTTTCGCCGTGCGTAGCCAACGCTCCTCGCAATGAGGCATCCCACCGCTCCCAAGGCAAAAGTCTCTCCCCCGCAACCCGGGGGAAGAAGTACGTCTTGAGAGTCAACCCATCATGCAAATAATCATGGCCAAGCATCACGGTCGTCGCGAGCGGGACGCCGCTCTTCTCGTTCGCAACCCAGTACTTGGTCTCCGGGTCAAAGCACGTAGATAGGAAATGGTTCGTCCAGTCGAGGGAGAGCGGCATGCGCTCGTTGAACCCGTGTAGGATTTCTTTTGTCGAGAGTTGGTTCAACGGGTCCAGTGCGGTCCCGCTGTGTGGCCCTATCGGCTCGAACCCGATGCGGATGTCGGGTTTGCTGGAGGGACTGCTCGAGTTCCATTTCCAGGAATAGACCATGGACACGCCGCTGCCTGTCAGGATGCAGTTCCACTTCAACGACCCGTCGGGGGCTGGGGCGGAGCCCATGTATGGGACCTAGACGGTCTCTGTTAGTCAATCCGCTCTAGGACTGGGGTTCATCAAAGCGGGGAAACGTACAGTCCAGTAATAGTGTATAAGCAAATTCTCATACTGCCGTTCCTTCGAGTACCCAGCCTCTTCGAACATTGCCGCCATGTGCGGACCGGTGAGGTCCCACCAGTAATCCGCGTCGGGGTTTCTGCGGGGGAGCCATCGGGAGATGGTTTCGAAGACAGAAAGGTCTCCGGACCGCTTGGCTAGTGTCCTCTCGCCCTTGGCAGCCACGATTTGTTTAGCCTTGGCATGTAAAAGATGATACCTAGTCTTGAGTCCAGGGTATATCTACCTTGGCAGCACCGTTCGACGCCGACATTGTTTGCTTATTGCGCTGGCTTACTGTTGAAATCTCACGGGGTAAGATGAGGATATTGCATGGACCAGATGCACCTTTGCTCTCGATGGATCGAGTTTCTGTTTATATGCCCTCTGGGCTGCCGCACCACCACGACCAGCGATACGACAAACACGCCCTACGCGGGGAAAGTATAGCACGCGGGGACCGGACCCAAAACCAGGGAATTCGTACCAGAGGCTCAAGCGGGCAGTGGCCTATCATCATTGTCACGATCGAAAGGAAGGACGATACATGGCAAATCAGAGCATACGGAGGGTTTCTGTCCCAGCCGGCAGCGCGGTGCACGGGCACGGGGGGTGAATTGTTTCAGCCTCCAAGTCTGAGTACTGAGGGCTCACTACAGCAGCGAAGCGGCGGGGGCTAGATGGGATCGTCGAATCCGTGGTCGCGACTCACGTCCGAATGTCCGAGGCGATGACAAGGGTCGGGGGAATGACTATTCGTTGCGTATCGAGGTCTTGACGCTCGTATTTGCTTACTCTCAGCGCGCACCGGCATCGGAACAGCTGGGATTCTGCCAGACCCTGTGAGATCCTCCATGGCCCGCAGGGGCCTCGACCATAAGTGATATCACTGACTAGGGGTATGTCGTTCGGGATGCATGCAGCTGATCGGAAGATAAAAAGCGCACTAGGCCATATCAAGGGTCCGAGCGTGGCACGACAAGACAGAATCCACAGCGCTATCGGCGAGTGATCTCAACTCTAAGAAACTGGGTGGCCGGAACAAAAGCTGTTGGCAGCAGAGCTGAAGATGGAGGCTGTTTCGAAACAGACCGAACCCCTTGATCCGAAGAAGGAGCGAAGGAGCGAATCCCGTCCACCTAAGCAGGCAAGCCGCGAACTGGAACACCGAACACGAGGGCTTGCACACGACGGTGCGATGTAACTGGCGATTACATCCCAGAAGGTGGCCAGCAGGAGGTGCTGTTGGAGGGGCGGCCCCCGAACCCTGAGTTGGGGCGGCGGGGTTCGCAATCCGCCCGACGCGGACAGGGCTCGGGGATACGCACTTGGCTTGATTGTCGCTTGTCATCTCCGGATACGACCCGTTGAGTTGGGGCCGATTTTTCGGAGTTGCAGGAGGTCTGGATCGTTGGGATCTGCATCCTGGTTGTTCTGATCGTTTCTGCTTGATATCATTATGCATCTCTGCTCTCACCATGAGGGTGGAATGAACCAGGGGAAAGATTAAGGATAACTCCGCACTGCCAATAAACATCGCAGGTTTCTAGAGCCTACTTAGGTTATAAGTTTGCTCGAAGTGAAAGACTGCCTCTTTCTCAGTGCCATACTCGTCGTGCACTGAGGAATTCGGATATATATATCGGTGTTCCAGGTGAAGCATTTGCAGGGTCATGCGCTAATGATTGGAACTTATCGAGGGATAATTATCATTTTTTTTTCTTTTTTGCGACACGTAGTTAATAAGCGCGAGAAGCAGTTGTCTCTCATGGTATTACGTTGAATCTTCGTGGTTGAAGCCGATGGTCAGATAAAGGGGCCAAAAGGGCGCCCTTGGTCCCTCGGAGCAAACGCCGATCGGAGGTCTCGGTCGTAGCGTTCGATGATAACCACGTTTATTGGCCGAACTCCAGGCACCGCCCCTCAATGTGGGGATTTGTAGCCTAATCCCCAGGCACGCACAAACTAGCGTAGGAAGCCTAGTCCAGACGACCAGGTCAAAAAAAAGGATATCGTCTTGGCCGTCGTCGTGAGACATAATCGACGGATACTCGATTTCTACTTCGCACACTCGCAACCTTGGGAATCTTGGTTCAATACTGCACATTGAGTACAATGGGTAGGTCAGAAGCACCATCAAACCCTCACGGGCAAAGCAAAAAACTAATAGCGGCGTCTAGGTTACTCCGAGGTGCGGCACGACAGTCTATTGCCAACTTCATCATCTGGTTTGAGAGACTGACAACCACCAGGCATACTGCCACCTCTGCGGTGTCAGCTTCAATATCTCCCGTTACCGACAGGTCGGGGAGCCTGAGATAGCTACCTATGGCAGCAGTGATGGTATGGACGCGGAAATCGAATGTTTAGAGCTCGAGGAGTGTATGAAAAACGGGTGCACATTTGTTCTGAAATTCCTTAAAGAGGAGGACGATGATCTCGAGAATGATCCGGACTATGAGCCCGACGAGGCGGATTATGACGGGAAGTTGTACGAGTATGGCTCTGACTATGAATCCGACGACGCGATGAGTATCTCCGCCGAGGACGAACACGAGCAAGAAGATAGTACCGAAGAGGACGCTCTGTATCGGGACTTCCTGTCAAAGACAATCCATCGCCGGCCTCGAGTCGGCGAGCCCGTCGGAGCCTACCTCTTCTCCCCGGAAACCCAGCGGACAGATACCCTCATCCCTATAACATCCGAATCACTCCCCGAGGAATATGATCCCGAAGACCTCGAACATCTCCCCGGACCAGGATGCAGACAGGCTCTCGCGTATCCCGGTGCCTCAATCTCCCTCGCAGAGATGCGAGGTTGTCGCACCGCGCAGTTCCTGGTTCATAAGACCTGCGGCAAGGGCAAGTGGAAGCCTGATGGCTTCAACGAGGACTGGGAGATGGGCGAGGACTGGTTCCTCTCCGGTGTGTGCGACGGTATGACGTCGCGCGACTGCGGCTTTCCGACTGTCTGGCCGGCGCGTGGCGGAGTGGCAGTTGTCGCGGCGGATAATATCAATTTTAATGTGAGTCACTACTTCTACCTCACAGCACTACGGTCGGTTGGTATAGAATCAGCCCATTCTAATGTAATTGAAACAGCCTGGGCAAACAGATCCAAACAGCATCGCCATGCCCTTCCACCCGTGGTGCTTCGACATCTTCGCTCGCCAGTCAAAAGTGCATTTCGGCCGGGTGAACGTCGACGGCCTTATGAAGTGGCGGAATGCAGAGAGCGGCTATGAGGAGTTCCACGAGTTCCCCCGGATTGCGGATGTTTTTGAGGCGCAGGAGCAGTGGTGGGAGCATGTTCCGGGAAAGGAGTATCTCGCTGCGAACCCGCTTTATGTGCCTGGTCTCCCTGCCTTGCTTCGAGGTGCGGCTGCGACGGATGGTGGTATGCACCACGAAGGGTTACCGGTTACTGGTGGAGGTATTGACCGCTTGGGAGCTCTACCACTGGATCTCCGCCTCCTCATTGTCAGCTTCCTCGGCTCTGATGATATTACGAATCTACGCGCGGCTTCTAGGGCATTTACGCACCTTCCTAACGGCGTCTGGTATCGACTGGTCCGGCAGGATATGCCTTGGTTGTTCGAAGCATGGGACGAAGAAATCCAGCATACGCCTTCATTCTGGACGACGATGACCGCGAACGAGATCAAGTATGTTGACAACGTCCGCGAGCGTTACTCGACAGTCTTGCGTAATGAACATATGGGCGAGGATGGGATTCTCGACCATCTACTGCCCTGGCAACGCGCGGTCACTGGCCAGATCAAGTTACCCAAGGCAACCACGAACTGGCACCAGGTGTACGTACAAATCAAGGGAAATTGGGGTAATCTTAAAGGATTACGCAACCGGCAGCGGATCTGGGAGGATATGGAGGAGATAATTCGGCGCATTCGGAAATATGAGAATCAGTCGGGGTCCGCAAGAGGGAACAATGATGATGAAGACCAAGATAGTTAAGGAACACGCAAAACGGTTTAGGTTCATAAGTGCCTCGCAATGAGACTGCGTTTCTTGTTGCCCTTTATTCCTTGGCGTTGGGTATCGTAGAAGTCAATACAAAACCACCGCCATCCGGGTAGGCATATGTGAGTAACGGCAGTAGAGCGTGAGGGTAACGACAGTACATGGTAGGGCTAATCAGCTTTTAATGCCGGAGCGGCCCGTCGTGTATTGTAAGACCCTCTATCCAAGGGCGAGTCGGCTCAGTGGGCAAGCCCATACAGCCGTCTCAGGCGTCGCAACATGTTTCCTCTCGAGTCAGATTCCGGGATCCGGCCGAGGCGCCGGGCCATTTTGACAAATTTAACCAATCAAAAAGGCGATGCGTTGAACGCCGTGGCCGCTCATCTGGCCTCCAGGCCCTAGTACGTCCGCCCAGGGAAGCATACACTACTTAATTGCAATCCGAACCTCCTCGCAGAACATGATTTTGTCAGAAAATACCCTGCTCTCATGATGGCCATACGTTCGAAACAAGTTTCCTGGGAGCGACCCCGTATGGGCATGGAGGGATTACCTAGTCGAAACAGGACGTGCTTCCATTGAGCTTCATTATGGTCGTCAACAATATAACCTTTTCTCAAAGGTTCGAGTTGAGATTGATATGCCAGACGTCGAATCCACCTTGCGACGGGTATGAAAGCAGCTTCGATACGAAAAAGCTGCAATTGCAGCGACCCTCGATGGCGACCGAAAGGTATACTAGACTCTCGATGAAGCCGGACTGGAGGAATGGATAGGGTCGACATTCCTAGCTACCGCCGTCAATGACACCGACTCCCTGACGTCAAAGCCTTTTCGCTACGCCACCTTGTATTACCTCCCAGCCACATCTGAACTCGTCTTTCGGGCACGTACATCACTGGGTCATTGACGGCATGGGAACCATCATGTTCTGGCCCTGCTTCGTGGGAGCTCTCGCATCGCCACACCCCGATATTTTTTTCGGCGGCGAACACGTACGCCTGCCGGCCCATCATAATGAAGCCCTCAAATACATGGGCTCTCCTACGCCAGAGCAATTGTCAGCCGCAACAGCCATGATAGCGGGCTACCTACAAAGCCTACCAGGGATCGGACTACCCTCTGAAATCGGCAAAGCACTAGCAGGTGCATGCTGCAATCAAGAGCACATCGCACATCTTCTCCAAGGAAACAACGGCCAAGATCATCGCGGCTTGCAAGGAGAAGAAAGTCAGTGTGATTTCGGCGGTGCGTACAGCGTATGTCTGCATGCTGGTCCAACAAGCGAGGAGCTGCTCAGCTCGACTTTGTTGTCTCCGAGGAGTGTAGTCCGATTAAGAATCGATCTGTTTCCAGTTAGTACTGCGAATGCAACGTCGGACATTATCTGAAGTCATATTATCTCACTCTTGACTGACTAACATCGCGTTCGTCACTCAGGTAGTGCCTTGGACTTCACCGATCGTAAAACGTACCGAGTATTTAATCCCAATCAGACCAGGAGCTGGCGATACGCAATTGCAGTCCAAAGATAAGAAGGTACACATGGATAAAAGATGCCGTTGTACTTTGTCACGCGACTTGTGTTACTTGCGCCCTGTGAATGCTGGAGTTGTTGTTATTAGGTAAATGGCCGGTTATCCTCGGTGGAGCCCAGAATATAAACTGGCGCGACCCCTCACTTTGTCCCTCCATCATTCCTCACCCGCACCAACACAAGATGGAGACCAGCACCACCACCCTCGCCGAATACCTCTTTACGCGTCTTCATCAGCTCGGCGTCGACTCCATCTTTGGCCTGCCCGGTGATTACAACCTGCAGCTGCTGGATTACGTCGCCCCGTCGCGTCTGCACTGGATCGGCAACTGCAATGAGTTGAATGCGGGGTACGCCGCCGATGGCTACTCCAGGATCAAAGGTACCTCAGCTCGCTTTTCTGCCTCGGCATCGGCGTCATCATCGCAATCATCGCAGTCTAATCTTCTCCTCGCTTAGGAATCGGTGCCCTCGTCACAACCTTCGGCGTCGGCGAACTCTCCGCCGTAAACGCAATCGCTGGTGCCTACGCCGAACGCGCCCCCGTCGTCCACATCGTTGGCACACCCGTCCGGCAGTCGCAGGAATCCCGCGCGCGCATCCACCACACCTTCAACGATGGCGAGTACGAGCGATTCGATCGCATGCAGGAACACATTACCGTTGCACAGGCGATCATAAATGACGTTCGCTCCGCCCCCGCCGAAATTGATCGCGTCCTCCGGGAATGCCTCCTCCACAGCCGGCCTGTTAGGATCGCTATGCCGCTTGATATGGTTTCGCTTCGCGTGCCGAAGATGTTGCTTGAGTCAAAGATAGCTATTCCCCTTGCCGCGCGGCAGCCGAAGGTTGAGGATAAGGCGTTGAAGGCGGTGTTGGAGAGGATTTACAATGCGAAGAAGCCGGTTATACTGGTGGATGGGGAATCGCGGTCGGCGAAGATTCTGGATGAGGTGGATCATATCGTGAAATCGACTGGGTGGCCGACTTTTACGTCGGGATTCGGGAAGAGTCTGATTGACGAGACGCTTCCGAATGTCTATGGTGTTTTCACTCCGCAGCACAAGGAGGTTTTCGATTCAGCTGATCTGGTGTTGTGCTTTGGTCCGCATTTTAGTAACACGAACACATATATCTTCCAGACCGTCCCGAAGCCAGAGGTCACCGTTTGTTTCAGTGCGACGTCCGTTCACGTCGGTACGGAGATCCTCCGCGATCTACCAGCGAACAACTTCCTGCCTCAACTCATCGGCCACCTTGACCTCGACAAGGTCGCCAAGTATGAACCCAAACTCACCCACCCCTTCTCCCTCGCCGCACCTGAAGTCTCCAGCACCGAGCTCGTCACACAAGTCGGCGGCTTCTGGCACAAACTCTCCTCTTTCTTCCAGAAGGGCGACATCATCCTCGCGGAAACAGGAACAGCCTCTTATGGAGCGAACGAGTTCCGCCTCCCGCCGAAAACCCGTCTCTTCAAGGCTGTCACCTGGCTCTCCATCGGATACATGCTCCCGGCTACGCTGGGCGCAGCTCTAGCCCAGCGGGACCTGATCGGCCGATCCGAGTACCACGATCTCCTCGAAGCCCGAACAATCCTCTTCATTGGCGACGGAAGTTTCCAACTCACTTCTCAAGAACTCGCAACAATCATCCACCGAAAGCTCAACGTCATCATCTTCCTCATCAACAACGACGGCTACACGATCGAGCGGTGCATCCACGGCCGCGAAGCTGCCTACAACGACATCACCCCTTGGAGATACCTCAAGGGACCCGAATTCTACGGCGCTCCGACAGAAGGCGAGTACGCGGCACATACGTGGGAGGTGCGGACGTGGGGTGATTTGGACAAGGCGTTGACGGATGAGAGGATGCTCAAGGGCAAGGGCGTGCGTATGGTCGAGGTGTTTATGGAGAAGCTGGATGCGCCGCCGCCGCTGGATACGGTGCTGGATATGCAGATTCAGCGGGAGAAGGCGGAACAGTGAACGCTGAGGATACAGGGATGGTTCTAGATACATATCTTGTAGATGGGATACACGCTGCAATACACTTCCAACTTCTCGCGAGCACATTCCGCGTTCATTCGATGACTGATTCCTCACAGACAATCCTCTGTTTAGCGAATCCGCAACCTCGCGTATCGGAGATAACTCGGCCGCGCCCGCATCAGATCGGATCTGTCGGGAATTTCCGCCTAATTGGTACAATCCAGCAAATTTTAGTAGCTGGTTTCAAGTTACGCTTAACACCTCTCAGCCCAGATCAGCCAGGTCCCTTATCAAAGGGATAAATAGTAACTAACTAGTGACATCCCGCTTAATAAGCGGCTTGGAGGCCGTAGGGCACCAACTTGGCGCGGGAATTTCTACCATCCGAATCGTGCGGACAATCGGACAATCCCCACATGGCATCTGCTAACTCCGTCCATGGAACTCCCGTGCACCGGAGATGCACCTCGTATAGGGTTCGATGTTGGTCGTCACTCCAGGCGTGGTGAGTCATTTTTCGACTAATTCGACCTGGTTCAGTTAGGCTGTAGCCACAGGACACTCCGCCGGCCGCCCCCTGAAGCGCACCCTCGCAAACTCCGGTTTCGGGGAATACAGTATTTGGCGGCCCAAGCTGAGCTCGCCCTTCGCATCTGATAAGATTAGATCAGTTCCCCTGCTTCTCCTTTTCTACGATTCTTTGTTTACTCCCACCCGATCTCGTGCCAATCTGCCATTTTGAATCGGAATAGCTACATCTTATTCTCTTGTGGCAAAAGATAAGACGCAACATGGCGTTCGACATGCTCAAGATCATTATACACGGCATAAGCTGGTTCATCCCCTACATGTTCCGCACCGGCCTCCTAAGCCTCTACGCCATCTACCACTTCTACACATACACGGCGACCGAGAGCCCAAAGCACATCGTCGTGATCGGCGGCTCATTCGCAGGCCTTCAACTCGTCAGACGACTCACGCAGACTGTACCCAATGGATACAAGATAATCTGGATCGAGAAGAACTCGCACCTGAATTACGTCTTTGCGTTTCCTCGATTTTCAGTCGTCCCTGGGCTCGAGGAACGCGCGTTTATCCCATATTCAGCCGTCGAAGCAGGCGCACCGAAGGGCTCTCTTCGCCGGGTCCAGGGTACTGTGTCCTGGGTCAATAGGGAAGCACAGAAAATCGCCCTAGACGGCGGCGAGGAAATCCCATTCGAGTACCTCGCCATCGCAACAGGCTCAACACAGCCCCTCCCCGTGCGAGTTCAATCCACCGAGCGGAACGACGCATGCGACGAACTTCGCGCCGTCCAAGCCCACATCAAGGCGAGCCAAAAGATCGCGATCCTCGGCGGTGGCGCCGTGGGCGTCGAGCTCGCGAGCGATATTAAGGATTTCTATCCCGGCAAGGATGTCACCCTTGTTCATTCGAGGGACGTCTTGCTCAATCGGTTTGGGCCGAGGCTCCAGGAGTATGCGCTGCGTGCGTTACGAGATGAGCTTGGGGTTAGAGTTTTGCTCGGGGAGAGGCCGGTTTGCCCCACTGCGTATGGAAAAGGGAGTTTGGCCAGGGATGCGAGGTTGGTGTTTCGTGATGGGCAGGTGGAGGAGTTTGATCTTGTTGTATGTGCACTTCTTATCTTTCTTCTCCCTATTCCTTTTCATGGGCAGGGAGTGTTTGCGAGTGCTAACAAGCTGCCAACAGATCGGGTGTACAGGCCAGCGCCCAAACTCACACATTCTCGCAATGTCATACCCGGAGTCGATCTGCGAAAAGACGTCACGTATTCTTGTCTCGCCGACCCTACAGACGCTTATTTCCGACGCCCGCACAAACGCGACTACGATCCCAACCGCAACCCCCAACCTCAAACCTTGCGACCGGATATTCGCCCTCGGCGACGTAGCCGCACACACGGGGCCCCTAATGGGCCGCGCGGGATTTATGCAGGCTGAAACTGTCATCCAGAATATCCTGAGCCTGATAAATGGTCGCCCCTCGACGAAGATCTACAAACCGAACTGGTTTATCGAGGGCTCGACCAAGCTCACATTGGGGAAGGCGCATCATGCGACTTATTCCCGCATTGCGGGTGAAGGCGGGACCGAGGTGATGATTGTCTCGAGAAAGGGCAAGGAGGATTTGGACATTGGCATGGCATGGAGGCAGTATGGGGTGAGTGGGGAGTTTGAGAGGGTCAAGGGTGGGAAGTTGGATTAGGATTCTGTCGTACTTGTTTTCGTGGGCCGATTGACGCTGCGGTGCCGACCTATCCTCCCCTTTGTGCTTTTTCAGCGGGCAGGGCTGCGTCGGGCGTTCTGTGCAGAGTGAATGGCACTATGCCTCCGCCATTTAAGGAGGCCAAGGATTGAGTCATTGTTGCTATGTTGCACATATTTAGCATCAGCGAGCTTGAAGACAGAGCTCCAGTACAAAAACCTTCTTTCTCTAACAATCCATATATAAAATTGGATCTAAAGCGATCCGACCCCTCTCATCCAGAGGCAGACTGCCACCTCGTCTAGAGAACGAGGTAAGCGTCTAACATCGACACTACGTCGTTTCCCTTGAGCACAAACTTGCCATGTGCCTCAGGCATAAGTGCCGACATCTTCCATTAATTTCCCCAGCCTTTGGTCACCTGACCAGAAATGGGGTGTTCTTCGTCCGCTGATAGGTCACATGAATGCCAGCTCGCTGCTTAATTTTGTTAGATAGGACCTTGGAAGATTCAAGTGAAGGGCTGGCGTCTTGGAGTTACTTAGTGCGCAGCATTCCTACTAGTGACAAGCTTTACTATACCATATCAAGGATGCATACAAACCTGCAAAAGAGCAGTGCACCTAGAAGCGCGTTTTAGGCATGAACTTGAAAGTGCTGCCTTGGGAACAATAAGTAACCATCATAGGGAAATCTCGAGGGTAAGGAGGCTGATTGTAGTAGATACAATTTGTCCGCTTAACGGCTTCGCATCCTCCCCAGAACATACAGTCAAGGCCCCATTAGGTCTAATAACATCAGCAAGGCTTAACTGATCCATCGTCTCCATCCAAATGCTGTCCCCCGAACGGTGAGAGTCCTTCAAATATGATGTGGCGGTGTGTAATAAAGTTGGCACCGGAGTGGCTGTGGTCTACGAAAAGAGTTAGCATCTAATTTTGCCCTAAGGAATTTCTTAATAGACATACGGAAAGCCGATCTGCCACCAGTGAGCGCTGTTCCACATTTCTCGCATTCTAAGGCGTCCATAATATTGCCAAATCTGCAGGTGGAGTTGGAACACTTTTCATGGTTAACCGGTTCGTATAGCGGAGAGTGGGCCATTTTGAGCTTAAGACCTCAACTAAATGACGTACACAGTGTTCGCGGGCAATGAGGACTCTGAAGGAAGGTACGGGGAGGAATAGTGAAAGTGATGAAGGATAAACATGGTTGGCATAGCTATATTTATGTCTTCTTGAATACTAACAAAACTCGAGGTTACTACCCAGTAGTCAGCGTTGCGACAGCTCATGGTGAGAACTAAATGGGCATTTAGCGCCAGACAACTAACGACGAGCGCTAAAACAGCCACAGATTGTTAAATTCGCGATAATTTGTGGTGGGTGCTAATCAGAAATACCCTGTTAGCGCACGACGGCGTGTGATTAGCATTAAGGAGTATTTAGCGCCAGACAATGGACGACGAGCGCTAGATCCACCATGGGTCGCTAGCTCGCGACACTTGATGATTGACACTAAGAACATTGAAGGAGCCTGATCTGCATGCTGTATTGTGTGGAGGGCATTTGTTTGGACGTCGTGGATCCAGAGATTCCAAAACGCCAGAGAGCTCAAAGGCTCGCCTTGCTAGAGGTTGGACAACAATGCATCCCTGGATTGGCGAAGGCTGCAGTTGTCTGTTTATGGGATGAGCCAATGTACGTGCATTCCGTCATCATCAAAAGTATCTTGTGTAGCGTTGGCAAATCAGCAGATCCAGTAAGCAACATCTTCTGGCGTCAACCGCAAGAACCATGGCCAGCCATAGCGGATTTTAGACCTATCTTTCACTTGACAATTGCCATTACCTTATGTAACATAAGGTGAAGAGTATAATTTTTGCCTATAAAGCTGCCAGCCCTGTCCCAAGATGCACACCGCATTTTGGCATAGACCAGCCTGCTTTGTCCTTCTGAGGTCGTCTCCTGCAGGCTTCCTTTAGTTATAGTATTTTAGCATTCTCTAGTGCTATAGTATTAGGAAACCCCATGAGTTGTCCTGGCCTTAGCTAGGAAGCAAGGCGGATCATGACCCTAATATGCTAACTAATTTTATTAGTAAAATCCTTCCAATAAGGAAAATGACAAGGACGACAAGGATGTAAGTAGATATCACGTACTAGCTAATTATAATTTAACTAATAGACCCTTGTTAATAGAAACGCGCGACCTGTTATGTTAGTGGCGTGAAGGATTAGACCACGGAAAAGAAGCGCAATAAACCAGACTCTAATAGCCTGTCTGGTCAGAGTACTACGGCGAGCTTTAAGGTCCTGACCCAGACAAGACACAAATTAACTAGGAGTCCGCTAGTGTCTCTGATTAAAACACTGGTATTAGATCTTTTTCGAATCCGAACACGTTTTGCGTTTCTGATCCGGTCCTTGTTGCTGCCGTCGTAGTAGCAGCAACGCAGGAGCTCTGGGCGACGCTTTGCAAGAAGAGTATCCGGCTCTATGGAACTGACAGCATGTTTGCAGTCATGGGCTGCCAGCTCGCGCTTCTTACCTGGGATATTTGGGTCTATGCGGAGACTCTGGCGCCTCTAGCGATCATCGCTTGGTTAGTATGCACACCCTGCCGCCCAACTGCCCGCCTGCTCACCACTGCTTAGGCTCCTTCCTCTACCCTCTCGGTCCGCCTTCTCACAACAATCAAGACTACACGGCTCCAGGTCCTAACTATCGAGTCCGGTAGCCAGTCCTTCTGGTACGACTGGATAACGAGCTTCACTTCACCAACGGCACAGAGTCCCTGACCACGCTCGCCGTCTCGCCAATTAACCCGGCACACTGGACTTACGGCGAAGGCCAACCTTCCTCTCTCCCTTCCGATCTCAGGAGTAAAACGGCATCCCCTTACACTCCAAACAGCGGCGTCCACATCTCCCATCTCCTCTTCACGGGCCTCCTCCAGCGCCGCCTAAGGGCGGGCGTCACGGGCAACCTGGCGCAAGAATCCGACTCCATGGGGTTGGGCGGCAGCACGTCAATTACGCAATGGGGCCTGTTCTCCTGCGCGGAGATCTGGAATAGCTCGATCTACGGGAACCTCACGCCAACCGCCGTCGTGAAGCCCTCGCAGTGTCGCAAGGGGACGCCCGCAGCGACAATCGAGGACCACTCGCACAACTTCACATATAGTATGCTCAACCTAAATACCAACACAAGTGTTCCCATCTTTGCGTCCTCCCCCAAAAACGTCTACACCTAGAACTATCGGAACCTGGCTGCTGCGTATGCGGCTGCGGTGGGTGTGACTGTCGCGTGTGTGGCTGTGGGGTTCCTGGCGCTGGTGGGGAATGCCCTTGCGTAAAGTAACGCGTTTTCGAGTGTGTTGATGACGACGCGAAAGCCGGAGCTGGATTCGCTAGCTGTGGGCCATTGCTTGTGGGGTGGCGATGCGTTGGACAAGGACGTGGGCAGCGTGCGGCAGAGCTTTGCCGAAGTTGTGGCGCCAGATGGGGAGGGGTGTACGACTGCCAGCAGTAGTAGTAGAAAGCATGGCGTTTGGGATGGAAGGGAATGTCACGGCGATTGTCAAGTGGGAGAAATACTACTAGTTGACATAGGGACCCATAATGGTATTTCTTACGTATATGTGTTCAAGACTCTGGGGTCCAAGCTGTTGCGCAGGGGCCCCATTTTGATGCCGGACGTACAAAGCATGGAAGGAGGACTTCATATTCCAGGTTGGTGACCTGTTCTATGCCAAAGTCCTTGTCATTAAAATTACCCTAGGAGACTCATGGACCCAGGTTAAGGTTAACATCAGCTGCCACAGAAATGCGCTGCACCCGAGAATACAGCCCGGCTAAACTCAGGTCCTAAACTGGGAAGAGAATTGGGCACCTGCGTTCAATCCCGTCCTTAATTTTCAGAGAGCCATGTATAGATCCACAAGGGCCGATGGCAGGTGTAGATGTGGCGCATTCCATATGCCCGCCCTGTCATGAGCGACTGCGTTCGACCCCCAATGAGCTGACTGAGTTCGACCGAGTTCGTCCGACCAGATGACTCGAGGTATTGCCTTGCACACAATTATGCATGATAATGACCGTGGGATGCAAGGTCATTGGACAACCGAATACGAGGCCCACGCGAATGCGAGCAGCAGCCCCATCCGCCGTCTGGACTCTGCCCGCCCAGGCCCAGCCACACAATACGCCGCCGTCAGGTCAACGAGTTCGAAACGCCCCCAACCTTTCTCCAGTGACACTCCCCATCATGCAAACCTTTAGTTCTCCCTCTGTACCCAAAAAGCGGATGCGCCTGGGGACAAGAAGCTGCGCGGAATGCCGTCGGCGCAAGGTGCGCTGCATCTACCTTTCTAACAGCGAGACTTGCCAGCAGTGCGAGGCGCACTGTACGCCATGCCAGAAGCAGGGAACTCCAAAACAGCAGGCTGCGATTTCCAATGGTGATTCAGTCAAAGGTCTGAAAGACCGGGTACAACACCTGGAGAGATTGGTGGGCCAGCTGTGTGGGGGTCAGGGACTCGTGCCTCACGCTTCAGGGAGGATGAGTCCCGCTGCGGCCTTGAGCGTGCTTTGTCCGACATCCGTCCGAAATGTACAGACGGGGCTGTTGAGTCGTGATGCTGGCACGGAAGGCCAGCCGGTTCCTTCTGATGGTCCACTTCTCGGCTTGATGTACGGGGCGCTTGCGATCGAAAGTACGGTGCAGTCGCCGGGTACCATCAACTCCAGGGAGGGCCATGGGAGCCAGGCATTTTATGCGCTGAAGGCACTCTCTCTGCGAAGCGAGGATTTACAACTCGCTCTCGCAATGACGGAAAAATACTGGCCTCTCTGGCCTATCCTGCCGCCGCGCTTTATCCAGGTTGTTCCCTCGCAGGGTGGTGCGCTTGATAGAAAGACGGCGTTGGAGTTTGTGCAGAGCTCTTTCCAATCTTCCATCCCAGAGGTCATGGCAAAGGGTGTACTATGGCTCGCCCTCTGTATTCAACAACTCCCATCTGAATTCGACTTTCGACCACATAACCTCCCTTGCCACCGGTCAGTATTGCTAGAAGCATACATGGCAGGCGCCGAAGACCTGCTCAGATCGCCACACGATACACAAACAACAACTACATTCCTAGAATGCCTCATGTTGCAAACGAAGCTGTGCATCAACATGGCCCGCCCGCGCAAAGCATGGCTGACCGTTCGCCGCGCGCTCGATTTCGCCCTGCTGCAGGGGGCCCAGCGCGTACACAGTGGCCCTCTCTCGGAAACATTGCGGTCACTCTGGCTGGAGATCTGGGTATTCGATCGCCAGCTTTCACTGGGTCTCGGACTGCCGAATTCGGTGCCCGATTCGTACGCGGGCCTGGTCAGCCTGCCGGACGGCGACTTTTCCGTGTGGATGTTTCGTCTCATCGGTGCGGTCGCGGGGCGCATTAATGACAGGAATCTGAACATCGCCAACGTGGACTATGCGGTGACGATGGAGATTGAGCGGGAACTTGTAGATATGCGCGATCGCATGCCTGCCGAATGGGATCTACCCAATACCGAGGAGATGTGCCTCGCCGACGTCTTTACCAAGCAAGTCGGGAAGTTCTACCTCAACCTCTTGCTCAAGAACCTCCACTTCCCGTACATGGTACGAGGCCCCACAAGTAACATCCAACAGGCACACCCACACAGCCGAGCAACCGCCGTCCAGGCCGCACGGCGGATGATTGAGCAGTACCAGGGGTTACGGCGCAGCAATCAAGGCGCACTGTTGATCTGCGACATTATGGACTTTCACACGTTCACGGGGGCGATTGTGCTCATTGTCCATTTGATCTCGCCGCCCGACGCAATAATGGGCGAGCGGGATATCCAGCAAGATGGGCAGGATTGGATGCAGATCCAGGAACTCATTCAGACGTTTGAACACCTCTCGCTGGCAATGACGTGCGCCGTTGCGAAACAGGCCGCTGATCTTCTGGGGTACCTCTACGCTGCTGCGCATGGGTTCTACAGTGGGGATCCCTATGAGGTGGTGATTCCATACTTTGGAAAGGTTCGCATCAGTCCGCCTACTCGGGAACAGCAGCAGCAGAACTCAAGGAGTGCAAGTACTAGCTGCATTGGCGGCGATCTTCAAGTCTCATCTCCGAGCCCGTTTAGCTCAATCGAGTTTAACGCGCAGACATTCTGTCCTCAGGGGCTGAATACAATGGGATTTGGAGGAGGCGAGCTTGGGACGGATTGGAGCTTGTTCTCGAGAGTTGAGGTTGATGCGGATTGGACTGAGGTTTTTACCATTCCAATGAACGATATACCTTGATGTGTACGATATTTCCATACTACTCATAGTCCCATCTGCAATGAACCCTCTCCGCTCATCTTCTTACGCCGGTGCACAGTTCTAAACCGTCTTAGCTCCCTCGGGCTCGCTTCCCTCTGGCGTCCCCGCAGACCGAATCACCCTCGCCGGAACGCCCACCGCAATGCTGAAATCCGGAATATCCCCCTTGACAACAGCCCCCGCCCCAATGGTGCATCCCTGTCCGATAGTCACTCCAGCAAGGATGGTCACGTTTGCTCCGATCCACGTCTCGCTGCCGATAGTCACTGGTCGTGTAAACTCCTTGCCCCAGTTCGCGCGCCGCAGGTTGATGTCCGTGTGGTGCTCGCCCGTGATGATGTTGACGTTTGGACCGATTTCGACGCTGTGGCCGATAGTTACGAGGCCGCAGTCGAGGATCGTCAATCTGTGCCAAAGAGAAAAAAAAAGTAATGAGCTCTGTAATACCCACAGAAGAACTAAAATGCGACTCGGATGGGAACAAGTGGATGGCGCATACCCAAAATTCGCATAAAAGCTCCCCGCACTAACATTACACCCGTAATCGACAAACAGCGGCGGTTCGATATACACGCCGCCCTCGACCTTCCCAAACAATTTTCGCAGTGCCGCGTCTCGTTTCTCGAGGGTTTCGGAATAGGGGACGTCGGGGTGCGGCGGCGCGTTGATTTCTGCGAGGAGGCGGCGCGCTCTTTCGCGGCCGGCGACGAGCTCGGGGGCGATGGGGCTGTAGCTGTTTTTTATTTTTTTTTTACCTCAGTTCATAGTCGTTCGACGTCACTGCTGTTGCGGTAGCAGCGAGAGTTGGGTGCGGGGAGCATACATCATCCCCGAAATCATGCGCTCGTACTCATCACCCCAGGGAACATTTTCGAGAGTCTTTGCCTTTTCGATCGCGGCGGTGTCTTTTTCGGTCGTCGGCAACATCCTGTCAGGGTCTTTCTTTGTGTGTTCTTTGTCGAGTCGTTCAAACAGACAAAGGGCGGGGAGAAGTGCTCTTTATGCGATGTGAGGGGACCGAATACGATAATCGCATGCGGGGATCTTGATGGGATTTCGGGCCTCAATCCCGTGTCCGAGTAAGCTTCTTCCCGTATTTCATGCAGACTGCTGACATGACATGCTTACATAGCTTCGCTGCATGGATGTTTCTCCGCGCCTAAAGCGATTGGTTCGGGGACGAGCGGATTCAAAGACTAGCCTGGAGATGCCCAAATCCAGTACAGACCATGTGATGACAGCTGGATACATGAAGGGAACAAAGAAGGATGTTTTTGTCTTTTTCTAGCAGAAAGATCGGGTGCGCTAAGTCCGCGGTGGGTGTGCTCACGAAACCGAGTATAAAGAAAGTCCACAATCCCGAAACACGACAATGACCCGAGGCAAGAGCGAACAAAGATGTCTCGCTGTCATTCAAGGCCAACTGCACACACATCGAGGATGAAACTCGACAAGATAACGATCACCTTGAGAGGCTAGAAGCGTATCTATTTTTATCAGAATCAAATGGTCGTCGAAAGCGCACATGGATTATAAGGACACGGTCACCCTCAAATCCCATCCAGCGAAGCCATTTCTACAACCTATACACTGACCTCGACTGCAATCTACACAACTATACACACTACACACCCTACCAAAACCACCATGTCGACCAACCGGACTCTCGGAGACACCCCTGAAAAACCCCTCTGGCGCCCCGGCCCCCGCGCCCCGTCCCCAACAAACCGCTACATCCCACCCAAGCAAGAAGAGCGCGACATCGGCCTCTTCTTAGGAATCGGCCACGACACGGGATACTACGGACGCGACTGGATCCTGCTCTTCATGCACCCCAACAACACGCGCTGTGAATACTACCAGTCAGTCAGAATCAGAACCCACGAGCCGCCTCTCGACGCGTCCAACCCGGAGCTCGAAATTACCGATGAGTTTCCCTACGCCAAGGTCCGCCTCGAGAACATGTCCGCAGACGTCGGGGACCTCGCGCGCGATTTCCAGGGGTGGACGGCTGTCGGCACGATTGGGGAGGAGCACTGGGATCGCTTTTACAGTACGTGGCTGGCGACGAAGCCCGGGCCCAGTCAGTGGTTCATGGGGCGGTTCCTGGATGCGCTTGCGCGGCAGAGTCTGATTGAGCAGCGCGAGGTGGACGAGATTTTCTCGTGTGCGGTGTATTCGGATTACGAGGCTGAGATTTGGGGTGGGGATGCGGGGTTCCCTGTTGATCGCGAGTGGATGGAGGAGGCTCAGGGGGAGGAGGAGGTCCAGCGGGTCGAGGATGAGAGGTGAATTGATGAGTTGAATGAGGAGATGAGTGCGGAGAGTGAGAAGGGGGATGCTTGATTGATGCTTCTCATGGGTGGAAGTTTGGGTTGGGGTGCGTCTCGATAAACTTTGAAAGCAGGCTTTCGAGCTGCGTCGAGTCTTGTATATAATGTTCTTTGTTTCTGGGTACCGGCGTTAATGATAAACAATGTCTCTCTTCTTGTTGCGGAAACAAAAGGTGTTTTCTGAAAGACCCCGAACAAAGCCCTGTAGACAAAGGCAATGTAACAAAGACAGCAGAAGGGGCGATCATATATAATGCCCCTGTTTCCCAGACCGTTACACAGGACCACCACCCCCGCCTGCACAACACCGCTGCATATCGACATCTGTACTCACCCGCCCGCAACCTTATCTCAGCCACGCCCGCAATGTCTTGCACCGAGTACTACGACCTGTACCTGGCCCTCGGCCCCGAAGAGACGCACTGCGCAAAGAACAAGGTAACAGAAAAGACCCGCCGCTGGGGCCTCCTCCTACGCAACAGCAAAACAGCAACGTGGGACGGGTACAGCTGCATCGGCGGTCCGCACGCAGGCGGCCCCATAAACCAGGCCACCCCCTATAACAAAGTGCAACGGTACCGAGTCCCCCTGGGCGATCCATTCCTCGGTGTGGAGCGCGTCTACCTGGCTCGCATCGAGGCGCGCGATTGGGAGAAGTTCGACTCGACGTTTATGGACCAGGTGAGTTGGCAGAGTCAGTATTTTGTTGTTGGGTATTTGTATGATCTTGCGCGGCTGAGTGTGATTGACTGGGCTGTTGCGAATGAGTGGGCGCGCAAAGCAAAGTATACGCAGGCGGAGCTGGAGGTGTTGAGTCAGGAGAGGATCAACTCGATTGCGAGGGAGATTGCAGAGGTTGCGCGGACACAGCCACTTTCAGTTTATAGTAGTGTGGTTAGTTATGTTGTTAGCTGGGTGAAATGATATTTACTCTTTTTGGGATTTTTCTTTCGATTCGTGGTACGTAACGCAGATGATAGTCTTTGTAGTTCAGATTGTAGAGTAACAAAGGGCAAGAAGCGCAGAAACACGATTCTTCGGGCCGAACGCGGTAATAGCCTGTGCCCTTGGCTCTACTACTGCTTATACCTTTGTCCGCGTGGGCTCATTGTGAGGTCAAGAATCGTAAAACAAGGGCCGGGACCTGGCGGTCAAGGACTCCCAAGACCAAAGCGCTAGGTGGGATATGCTCAGCGAACGGCTCCTTGCAAGATATTAGCAACCCAGGCCATGGCCTTAGTACATGGTGCCTTACTAAGTCATCGACTGTCAACAAGCCGCTAGGCAAAACGTCGGCAGCGCACGGACTGCCCAGGCCACGACTTGTCCACATCCCGACACTGGAGCGAATACGACCATCACCCTAGCCGAACAATGACTCGTATAGGTGGAAATAAACCTGGAAAGCCCGGCAGTCACTGAGTAATAACGGATCCCGGTAACTGAGATGTCCTATTCCAGGTCGGTAATTCAAGGATTGCGTCGATCTTGCTGTACGTGACTTATGCCATGCCTGCTTTCCCCGCACTTTCGTGGTTTGTCCCCGGATTCCCCCACATTGATGTAACCGAGGGCATTTGAGGATTTGGATCATGGGTGCTGATTCGTGGGATATGGTACATGAATCTATATGTCATCACGGCAATCAAGTATAGCCAAGTGGTTCAGTAGCCGATGAGGAACAGGGTAATTGCCGGGGTTCAGGCGAAGTATAAAAGTCACTCCAAAGCAACTAAATTGATGAGAGCAGATTGATATCGAACGCATCCTCAAGATGAAGTTCATGCGAGCTCTGTCTCTTCTCTCCCTAGTCCCTTCATCACTCTCACTCTCGCTTCCATCCACCCACCTCGACTCTCGGGACCTCTCAAGCACACAAACTCCCCTGCTCATCCAACTAAAACCCAAAATAACTCCAACGCGCGAACTCATCTCCCTAGACGGCCTGTGGTCATTCGCCCTCGCCCAAGAAGGGAACACCACCGCAAAACCATGGACAGCACCCCTCCCCAAGGGCCTCGAATGCCCCGTGCCCGCCTCGTACAACGACATCTTCATCGACCGCAATATCCGCGACCACGTCGGTTGGGTGTACTACCAGCGCGAAATCACCGTTCCCCGCGGATGGTCGAACGAGCGGTACCTCGTCCACGTTGAGGCTGCGACTCACGAGGGACGTATTTACATTAACGATGATCTCGTCGCGGAGCACGAGGGCGGGTATACGCCCTTTGAAGCGGACATCACCGCGCTCGTCAGCGCGGGCGAAAAATTCCGGCTGACAATCGCCGTGAATAATGAGCTTACGATGCAGACCATTCCACCGGGCTCGATCGAGGTTAGTGATATCACTGGCCGACGCGTTCAAACATATCGGCATGATTTCTTCAACTATGCTGGGCTTGCACGGTCCGTTTGGTTGTATTTTGTTCCGAGGGAGCAGTTTATTCGCGATGTCAGCGTTGTTACGGATGTCGAGGGGGAGACGGGATTTATTCGGTATAATGTTACCACGTCGGAGGGGACGACGGGGAATGTGAGGATTGCTGTGGTTGATGAGGAGGGGAAGACCGTTGCCACGGCCTCCGGTGTCAACGGGACGGCAAGAATCGAGTCTGCTCACCTCTGGCAACCCGGCGCCGCATACCTCTACGACTTCACAGTAACCATCGTCGACGCCTCGGACTCAGTAATCGACAGCTACACGCTCCCCGTGGGAATCCGCACAGTCTCCATCCGCGGGACGCAATTCCTCATAAACAACACCCCCTTCTACTTTACGGGTTTCGGCAAACACGAAGACAGTTCTGTCCGGGGCAAGGGCCACGACCAAGCATACATGGTACACGACTTCCAGCTCCTCGACTGGATCGGCGCAAACTCGTTCCGAACCTCACACTACCCCTACGCAGAAGAAGTCCTCGAATTCGCGGACCGACACGGGATCGTCGTCATCGACGAGACGGCTGCTGTCGGGATGGCGTTTTCGCTGAGCGCGGGCTTAGGGGCGGCGTCTTCGTCGCTGACGTTTTCGCCCGAGACTATTAATAATGAGACGCGGCGGAACCATGCACAAGCGATTCGGGAGCTTGTTGCACGCGATAAGAACCATCCGAGCGTGGTGCTGTGGTCGATTGCCAATGAGCCGGCGTCGTTTGAGGAGGGGGCGCGCGGGTATTTTGAGCCGCTGGTTGAGGTGGCCCGGGAGGCGGATCCGGCGGGGAGGCCGGTGGCCTTTGTTAATGTGGGACAGGCGACGTATAAGACGGATAAAATCTCTGATCTATTCGATGTGCTTTGTCTGAATCGGTATTATGGGTGGTATTCGCAGACCGGGGTCCTTGAGGAGGCGGAGGTGGCTCTGGAGGAGGAGCTGCGTGGGTGGGTGGAGTTGTACGACAAGCCGATTATAATCACCGAGTACGGGGCTGATACAGTTGCTGGACTGCACTCTGTCATGGCGGTTCCCTGGAGTGAGGAGTTCCAGGTGCAGTTCTTGGACATGTATCATCGGGTCTTTGATCAGTTTGAGGCGATAGTCGGCGAGCATGTGTGGAACTTTGCGGACTTTCAGACTTCGATGGGGATTATTCGTGTTGATGGGAATAAGAAGGGGGTGTTTACGAGGGATCGGAGGCCCAAGGCTGCGGCGCATAAGCTGAGGGAGAGGTGGACGCAGTTGGGCAGTGAGTGAGTCATAGTATGAGATTTGTAGTGCACTGAGACTTCTCCAGCATCAATACCGCAGGAATAGCCATCTTTTGCGAACGACTTATGAAGTGCAAATCTATTTCTAGGAATCAGCGAGCAGATTTCCGTTCATGTACTTCAATCCGGTATCGACCGCAACAGTAACAACCGTCTTGCCAGGCCCGAGTTCCTTTGCAAGCGCAATCGCCGCGACAACATTAAGTCCCGTCGAAGTGCCAACAAGCAGCCCCTCCTCCCTCGCAAGCCGTCGACACATAGCGCGCCCCTCGTCCTCGGAGACCCCCCATGCATCATCATACAACTCCTTCTCCAGATGCGGCGGGACAAATCCAGGCCCGACCCCTTCAACGCTATGAGAACCACCCATCCGACCCTCGCTGATAACAGGCGCAGAAGCAGGCTCAAGAATCACAACCCGGGTATCAGGCCACTTCGACTTGAGCACCTTGGAAACCCCCATAATCATCCCCGCGCTCCCCGCCGCGCCGCAAAACGCATCAATCCCGTTGGGAAACTGCACCGCCAACTCCTCGCCCAGCGTCGCATACCCAGGCAGCGCATCCGCATTACTAAACTGGCTCGTATAATAGTGCCCATCCTCGCTGGCAATCTCCTTCGCGAGCTTGAGCATATTCGGGAACAGGTCGGGGGTAATCTTGTCGCTCTCAACGATAATAACCTCGGCCCCAAACGCAGCCATCGTCTTTAATTTCTCCGCGGCAAAGGCATTCGACGAAACGACTTTGAATTTGTACCCCTTGACCGCGCAGATAAAGGCGAGCGAGCCGCCTGTACTTCCGCCCGTCGCTTCGACGACGGTCATACCGGGCTTCAGCGTTCCCCGCCGCTCGGCTTCTTCGATCATGGATTTCGCCATGCGGTCTTTGTATGAGCCTGTTGGGTTGAGCGATTCGAGTTTTAGGTAGACCGTTGCATGGTTGTCTGGGACGACCTTGTTGAGGCGCACGACGGGGGTGTTGCCGATCGCGGAGAGGGGCGAGGATACGGGGGGTGGTGGGCCGGCCATGGTGGACGATTTTGAACGTTGGCTCAGTGATGCGATTTCAAGATCAGATCCGCTGAGGAACCTCGAACTTAAGTACCACAGCTGCAAAGACCAATAAATCCTTAGCGTGGATAAGACATGGAGCCAGTTCTATTCTTAGCCTGCATACTAGTACAGATAGCTTGGAGTTCCGGATTTCAACCCCACTCGCCCTAGCTTGTCCCTCTCTCGGCACTGCCCCTGCTGCAATCAAATATACGAGAAACCGGTTCGACGCCGATAAGGTCGGTCAGGACTCTGGGCGCAACTGCGTTCGTGATAGGCGCATTTCGCCGAGGGTCTGATTCGAGGATCCCATGGCTTCAAGCATTTCGCCTACCCGTGGATGGTGTAGAGATGATATCCCAGTCTCTGTCATGGTTCAAGCGGGACTCAATCTGAGGCGATACGAGAAATACAATGTGGGGTGCAGTTGCACTCTGTGCTGATTGTTATTGGGCACAAGACACGAGAGGCCATTGACTTCCCCTCCACGTCTTTACGACCGCACTCGGTCCATAATGGGCGAGAAGGCTATTCATTTGTAGGTACGAACCTTGCGAGTTGGTCACGTTTGTTTCCTCTCAATCACATCGAGGAATAACGTCAGCCGAGCTGATTCAGACCCTTCGCAAAGCAAATATTTATCACAAACTAAATGTTGGAGATTTGTATGCCCTCTAGATCCAGATCGACCTATGTTGGAGAGAGGTCAGCAATGGTCGCATGATCCATCGCTGCAGGCGAATATCTTAAACCTTTTCCTATCGCATCTATTTTAATAAAGCTCTTGGCAACCTGCAATTTCATATCGTTGTTGTTATTAGGAGTGTCTGGTTAGTTCTAGACTAATTAAATATCTATAAACAAAATGCACCTTAAAGAAAGAAAATAAACAAAAAAGGAAAAAGATGAAAGACTATAAAGAACATTAAAAGCTAAAAAGCGCCCAACGGCCACGAAGGCTAATAATGAGAGTGGTAGAAGTTTCAGAAAGATCAAGAGCGCCGAAAGACAAAAGAAATATAAAAGAGATATTCAGAAAAATGGTCAAAATGGAATCAACCAAAAGTTTGGAGCCGTAGCAGCTCATGGAGCAAACGCAGTCCCCAACCGAGCTCATGTTTGAAAGAAGTTGAAGTCGCTTTGTGCCCAGCCTTGTTGGTTTTGCCTTGGTCAAAAAATAACACTTTTGCTTTTATTCCCCAACTCTTTGAAAGTAGACTTGGACTTGGCTGGTTCTTTCTCTCTTACCATCTAGACAAAGCACTATGACCAACAGTTGCCCTACCACCTAGCATTTTAACTCTTTTCCTGGCCGCTGTCTGTATAAGACCTTGTTTCGAGCCTATCTGACTATCTCCCCATTCTCTTGATCTTTTATATCTTCTAATCTCCTCAAGTCTCAATAACGCTTCAGTGTCAACAAAATGCCAAACAAAGTGAGAAAAGTGAAGCCAAGTAAGTCCCCCATGACGCTACTAGCACTAGTAAGGGTTAAGCTAACCTACTGTTATTATTTCCAGTTACTCAGGCTGGGCCTGTTAAGAGTGGCCACTCTACCCTGTTCAAAGTAAATAAGAAGAAGGCAAAGAGGGGCCGAAACAACCAGCGCTTATCCCCCAACACTAAGGGGCCTTGTGCTGATACTGTCCGCCAAGACGCCAACCCTGTGAAGTCACCTGCTGGCTCGCCCTCGAGGTCGCGCTCCTCCCCTGACGCGGAAGAGCCTTGCTCCAATGCTGCTAGCGGCAACGTTGAAGCGCCAACCCCGTCCGCTGAGAAGTCTTGCCCTGAGACTACTAGCGGCGACATATCAACTCCGAAAGCTGATGCTCCATCATGTTCCGACGCTGCTCATCCTCCAGTTGCAACTACTGAAGAGACGACAGAGACCGAGACTTTTGGAGGTGAGAGTGTATCAGTCCTGGAAAGTAAGTGTCTTGATGGTCCGCTTGTTTGTGAGACACTGGCTAACAGAAGGTTCAAGAGCCGCTTGTCTTCAACAAAATCAAGGAAGTTGATTTTGGCAAGACCGGTGGGGAGTTTGTCTCCTTGGAGGAGGCGCAGAGCGAAAAGAGGGTCCGCCTGGCACTGTTTGGTCATGTACAGACCAAAGACGGCGAGACTCCAACAACCGCTATTATCGGCCTGGAACGCAGGGGTCTTCATTACATCATTGTTTTCACTGCCCCGCGCGGCAATGGAAATCCCACGATTGCGCACAAATACATGGATCATTATATCCGTCAAGAGTACAGCGCCATTGTCGAACTGCTCATACCCCTCTTGGGCACTGTATTTGAGGAAGCAGACAACAAGCCCGTGTTAGAAGACAACTTTGAGGCCTTTCTCGATGCCTCAGAGACCTATCTTCGACTTGTCCCCGACACAGCAACTGGGACCCTCAAGCCCTACCCGGAGTTCGCGCGTTCTCAAAGTGTCAACTGGGACAATGTCATGCAGAAAGCATCGCCCACCTGCCCTATGTGGAAGCTGTCGGACGTCAAGCACTTCCGTCCCCATTCCAACACCAACATGATCTACGAGGTTGACCTTGGCGACAACAATGACTTCAATTCTGGCATTTTCAAAAGGGTGGATGACGAAGGCCTTCTTCAACAAGAGTACCGAACTCTACTGCATTGTGGACGGGTGGGTATCCGAGCACCAAGAGTGCTGGGGCTACTTGGTGTTGGTACCAAGTGGGGAGGGTTTCTCATGACAAAGATTTCAGCCTCCTTCTGTCTTGAGGACTGCCACCCCGAGTCAATCAAGGCAACGTCAATACAACCAGCGCTGGCCGACCGTAAACGGTGGTTCGAGCAGATCTCCGACGCTATTCACACTCTTCATCGCGATGGATACGTATGGGGAGATGTCAAGGCAGCCAACGTGCTCATCAACCAGGATGGGGATGCATGCCTGATTGATTTTGAAGGCGGTTGGAGCCCGGGCTGGGTTGACGATGAGCTCGCTGATACTGAGGAAGGTGACTTGCAGGGTCTGCAGAGACTTCGCGACTTCTTGAAACTGGATGAATGAGCGAGAACCTACAACTTCTATTTCAGCCCTGCGTTGCTCTATCCTGCGTCCACTGATCCATGTTACTACTCTTTTCGCTTTGTCTTTTACTTTGCAGATTGCACTATCTAGATCTTGGTCATGCACAATTGCTATCCTCCTCATTATTCCGGACTATGTCTGGGCTTCATCGCGGAACTTGCTCCGGCCAGAGGCGAGAACCTTGAAGATTGAGGAAAGACGAACACTCTTGGAAATCCCCCAGCCAGGCGGACGAAGAATACACTGTAGAGTAGGACGTCACGCTGGCCGTTGACCCAAGAGCATTTGCAGGGAAGGTTTTACAAGAGCGTAATCGTCCAAGCAGACTATGAGCTTTCAAACCAGGGGGTGATGTTATGGTCGGGTTGATCGAACCTTTAGCAGACCAGGTGGATGATATATATGTACAAACCTCTCGTTCCTAGCATGCAAGAGACGAACCCACGCAAGGCCCAGAAGGGAAGCGCCAATTAGAAGCGAATGCAGTCCAGAACAATTACGAAATTCGTTATCTAGCGATTCGGAAGAGATCTAGAGCAACAGGCGAGCGAGCTAAGAACAGAACGATTGCGTTGGATGCAGTCTCATGTGCTAGACTGCTCGTGCCTGAGGATTCACTTGGGACTAGAGGCACAGAACCTTCAGGCCTGAAGAAAAGATGGGTAGCAAGAAAAGGCCTAAAAGGCCATTGACGTAAAAACCAAGGGTCGTTGAAGTTTCAGGATAATCAGGAGAGGGAAAACAAAATTTAGAAAGATTGCCAGAAGAAATTGATTGAAAGGAAAGTTTTAGGGCATGCTACAACGCCGCTGCATCATCTCATACAGTGAAACGAGATCCAGTTGGGAGAGGCTTGAATTCGCCTTTGTGTCCACCCTTTGCTTTCACTTTTGCTTTGACTCGCTACTCTTTGAACGTTGATCGTGGAGCCACATACTGCCCGACGACGACAGGGATTATAAGCCTGTGCCTGGCTGTGGTCGGTACTTGAACTCATTCCAAGCCCATCCAACCATATTCCCATTCTCCGAGTCTTCTGATCTTCGCGAAATCTCAACAAGCTCTACTGCCACAAAATGCCAAACAAGGCCGAAAAATCGAAGGCCGGTAAGTATCTCGAACCATTCCTAGCCCAGAAAAAGGGTCCAGCTAATCAGTTTGTATTAATTCTCTAGTCGCTCAGGCTGCGGCTCTTGAAAGCAGCCCGTCAACTCCAAAACCGAACAAGAAGAGGACGGCGAACAACAATCTCAACAACCCCCGCTCATCCCAAAAGGTTGAAGAAACCCGTGTCGGCTCTGCCACGGCAGACGTCAAAAATGCGACATCCCCTGCTCCCTCGCTTTCGGAACATCCCTGTCCCAAGGCTACAAACAAAGACGTCGATACTGCGAGTCCACCTGCTCAATCGCTCTCCAACCCGCGCTCATCCCATAACGATGCAAAGCCATCCACAAAGAATACCGGCATAGGCGTCAAAGATGCGAAACCTCAAGCCCACTCACCCTCCCCGGATCTGCTTGGCCCGGAGACGAACAAACCCGAGGAGGGTACATCAATCTCGCATGGTAACTAGCTCAATCGATGCCTTGCTACATGGTTATGGCTAATGTGAACCAGAAGACGACTATGTGAGTATCAAGATCAAGCTGGCTGAGGATAGCAATACCGACGGCGAGTTTGTGTCGGTGCAAGACCTGCAAAGTGAAGAGCTGCTTGAACTGCCACGCGTTGGTCATCTCCAGGCGGCAGACGGGACTCTGAAAACTGTCATTCTCAGCATCAAACGGAGAGGCGTCGAGTACCGGATCGTTTTCAGCAATCCGCCAAAAGATCAGGACCGCACGATTGCACATGATTGCATGGATCTCTATGTCCAGGAAGACTATTTTGGCGTTGGAGACCTCCTCCTCCCCCTGTGCGAACCCATTTTCAACGAGGCGGACAACAACCCTATATCAGCCAACAAATTCCAGCGCTTTCTACAATCCGCAGTGACCTATCTTCGGCTTATTCCCACCACGCCGGCAATAGAGCCATACCTGGGCTTTTTGGGTCCCCGCACTGTTGACTGGGACAAATTCCTGCGACTTCACTAGCCTACCTGTCCTTCACGGAAGCTGTCGGACGTCAAAAGCTTCCGTCCCCATACTGCAACAAATATGATATATGAAGTCGAGTTCAAGGACGAGAAGGAGCCCCTGGTTTTCAAGATGGTCGATCGCTATGGACCCTTTGTGCAGGAGTTCATGACTCTCTTACAGTGTGAGAGACTCAAGATTCAAGCACCCAGAATCAAGGGACTACTTGGCGTCGGGACCAACTGCGGAGGCTTTGTTATGACCAAGATCCAGGCCTCTTTTTGCCTTGATGACTGCCACTCCAAGTCGATCAACTCCACCCTTGATGACCGCAAGCGGTGGTATCAGCAGATTTCGGATGCTCTTCAGGCCCTACATGGCGTTGATTACATATGGGGAGACGTCAAACCAGCGAATGTTCTGATTAGTGAGGATGGCGACGCGTGCCTAATTGACTTTGAGGGGGGAAACTGCCCTGACTGGGTTGATGATGAACTTTCTGACACTCCAGCTGGAGACTTCTTGGGAGGATTCGGAAATTCCTGAAGTTGGATGAGTGAGCCAGGGTGGCGGAAGTTGCGGAACAGGTCTTCCCTCCCCTGTATCCATGATCTTCCTGCTTGGTCTTCCCTTGAGATAGGAAATACCAAGCGTTTCCATCTCCACAGCTGACTATTCACACCATCAGAAGAATATCCCTGTACCATACTCCTTTATGCTTTTCTTTAGCTCTTCAAACAACTGCTCAACTGCCTCTTTCGCGGTTGGCACATCCAAAGTACGTAGAAGATCCGCTTTAGTCTATACTTTATGGGAATCTTTGTTTACCAACTCTTTTAGTAACATGTTTCCCGCGTTCTTATTAATTCGCTACTTGAACCGCTTATACTCCTCGCCATCTTTGGCAACCTTCTCACCATTATCCCGGTGCGAGCCATTTGTTGTATCGTTTAATCCGCATTTGGAGGAGCAGCTCTGGTCCCACCAATGCCGTGACCTGAGGCTAATTTTGTCACTTGAAATGAGCTCGGTGGTTCAAAGCTGCTATTGCGTTTCATGGGGCGCTGCGATCCGGTAAATCAAACGGCCACGCGCGAGAGAGCTCCAGCTCTTCTTTCTCATTGCGCGCATGCGCCCGCACAAAGTCATCTCTCGCCTTGGGAAGGATTCGCTCGAGCTCCACGAATTGTGCGTGGCTCACCAATCCCCGGGCCTGGAAATACTGGCTGCCGATCATGCGCTGCACGTCTCCCATCAGCGCCATTGCTGCCGAAGCGCCTGCGCTATCACGTTTGATCTTCCGGAGGACATCGTCCGAGAACGTAAGCGGTGCCTTTGTTCCAGTCCTCGATATCCTCGGGACACCAGCCCAATTCTCCTCTTGCTGCTCGGCTAGGAGTCCGAGATAGGTAGCCTCGCCGTCGACAAGAAGGTTCCGTGCGAACAGAAGTAGGTCGAAGCAGGCTGTCTGCCGGAACTCGAGAGCCTTGAACAACCGGGGCATCGTTTTGTGCAGGAGATATTTGTAAAGTGCGAGCAGAGACATGCTAGTAAATAACGACTCCGCTTTGCGGGTTGCGACTGCTTGGTCGGGTTCGTCCTGGAACAGCGCTTTGACATCGACGAGCTTCGGTCGGTCGAGGAGGCCTTTGAGTGGTGGGCCATTGTAGTCTAGGATATACGGTTCAATGGTGTGATTGTATAGGGGGGCGAGTTCTGTAGATTGCCAATCAATGAAGGCGTATATCTCTGTTGGATCCTCTGGATTGACAAAGACATTCTCGACATGCAAGTCATCATGCCAGATGCAGGACGCAGATATCTCCTCGTCCTCGGGTAGTAAGAAAGTTACCACTTTGAGGTAGCTCTCGATGGCGAAAAGCTTTGTCTCGCGCGACGGCTGGTACGTCCCCGAATAATGGATAGCAATGGGCGATCGTGGCAGTTGCTCCATACTTCTGATACAATAAGCTTCGCGCTCTCCAGTTGCCCGTTCATAAGCGTCTACGGTATCCCACGGGCCTCGGTCAAAATTCAACTTTGCCCTGCCATCATCGACATTCTGCCGACTCACCGAAGGCCCAACAGTGAACCTCTCATCGACGACGTGATTCCCAACCTTATCCGTGTACTGGAGGTTGGGACTTGACTGGTCGAGGTCACTTCGGTAGTACAGACTCCCATACTGCGAAAAGCAAACCTGGGACCAGAGATTCTGGTAGGAGGCGATTTTTTCAAGCACCTTGAACTTAACCGGTACGCCAAGTTTGTCCCACAGGTTACTCGGTGGTACGCCGCGTGCATTCTCCATTAGGATGTACTCCGCCGCCACAGGATTGTCGGTGGAAGAACTCCACGAGAGAACTTTGGGGACCGGCGTACCGAGGACGTTGCTCATCTACCTAATGTCAACACTTCGTGAATAGCCACGACAAAGAAGGGAAGATATGCATACGAAGTCCATAGTAGCGACTTCCGAGGCAGTGGTTAGGTGCGGAAGCCCAGCATTCGGGTTCGGCACTTTGCCCACCGCTTGGAACCCATTGTCCATTGTGAAGCGTATAGCCTTATTGTGCATCCCGTCTGCCATTTTCTCAGTGCCGATACACGTTCGCGGCCCATTACTTGCAGCCTCTGCAGCCCGAACCGCTAAGCGGGCGAGCTCATCAACGTCAAAACGGATGTGTCGCTTGGCCAATTCACTCGCTTCGTCAGTGAGGAATCGGCCGCGGGTGAAGCGAAAAAGGGTTTCATCGTGTGCTGTACGCTCGCACGGTGAAGGGGGTTTAGTCGTTGTTAGCTGCCGGGCTTGGGCGGTGATCATTAGTCGGGCGGGGATTCTAAAAGGTAGGCTGAACGAGGAGTGTGAGCTAAGTGCAAACTTGCGAGCCAGTGGGAATACATAGTGCAGCATCTCCAGTCCGCCAGCGACGGCCACATGGGGAGCCGGTGGGACGAATGTGGAGACACGAGAAGTTGGGCAACGTCGAAGGAGCAAAGGGAAACTGGAAAACAAAAGTCGAGCGGGTGGTTCACTGTATCTTCACGTGACCATCCTGAGGAAAGAGAATGGACTATCGGTCTATTGAACCAACCGCGTCCAGTGATGCCAGGGGCGAGGAAACGGTACAAAGAGCTCGACGACCAGCTATCCTGGCTCGTTGATCTACGCGTTATGCGCATTTGGACCCCATAAGCGTCTGGAAGGCACCTTGGTTCCATGGGCGTATGGTGGAAGCAATCAGACTATCGATCCCATTCAGGGCGTCCATTCGCAAGATAGCTTTCACAGCCTTTGGGTTTCTCAGTTTGTATGGCCATAATTCCTTCTAAAGTGGGAGCGAAAGAAGCCTGCAAATTAGGTCCAATAGGGTTGCCATCGCCGCTGCGGACAAATATATAGTATTCGACACCTCAAGTAGTATGACGTCTCCGGGCAGTACGCTTAGTCTTTTATAAGTGAGCATTTTGCACCTTTATCGGATTATATAGAATATTTCAACAAGTGTTGAAAGATAGTTATTATCTACCGACGCATCTATACATCAAGCGCCTTGCAAACTGCCGGTAATGATGCGATCCAGCAGTAGGTACAGAATCTAAAGACAATAGACGCAAATAGTGGGCTTATCGGATGACCGAAGGCGCTCACACCGAGGACAGGCCGAAAGATCACCTTATGCTGCTACAAAGTAGGATGAATTTATTCCAGGACGGCGTTGAATAATCCTAGGCACGTTTCTAACAACGCTCGCCCCGATCCATCGCGGTATCTTCAGGGACCTTAACCGACTATCACTGAAGCAAGATGTCGCGCAGCAAATTAGAAGCTGGCGGGAGCGCTAGATTTTGCTTCAGATGGTTTGCTATGCCTACTATCCTGGTGGCATGGCCGAAGGATCTCGCTAATGGATTACTCGGTATTGTCGTATGCGAAAGGCGGGCTTGTGAGATCGGAAGGGGATCCAAACAAACGGGCGGCACCGTGTCTGCTCGTTATTCAATGGCTCAATAAATACTAAACCGATGTTTGCAAGATCCAAAGCCCCGAGGATCTGTAGTCGGTGCATAAGCCAACTCAAGCCTCAACAGCTGTCCCCTCCCTGGCCCGATCCTTGATGTCCAAATTCTCCGCATACGCGTCAACATGATACCGCTTAAACTTTCTCGTCGGCACCTTGGCTGCAAACATGATATCCAGCTCCTCAAAGGTCCTCCCCTTTGTCTCCGTTAGCCTAAAGAACCCCCAGACGAGCGTCGCGAAGCCAGTCCCGAACCAGAAGAACCCGGTCTTCCCTCTCCAGTTCCACGCCGTCGGATTCATAAAGTATGGCTCGATTACGTTTGCCACGACGATCGCGATGTAGTACGTGTTTCGCGCGAGGACGATTGTCTTTGAGCGCAGGCGGGTGGATGAGACTTCGGGGCCGATGGACCAGCCAAGGGGTCCGATGGAGAGCGAGAAGGTGAAGAGCCAGATGATGCAGAGGGAGGACTGCGCCCATTTGACGCCGGGCCTATCGCGGACAAGGTCGAGAATCCCGATGATGAACAAATACGCGCACATCATCGACAGCCCACCGAGATACATGGGGCGGCGCCCAAACCCCTTCATGAGGAACCACGAAAGCACCGTCCCAAGAAATGCAATCGCCGTCCCCCCCAGCGCAAGCTTATAGGCGTCATCGGGACTCATCCCGGCCTGCTCAAAGAAATACGTCCCCGAATACGCAAACTGGCTGCCCGCGAGAACCTGGCCCGCAAACGCGACACAGGCAATCTCCGTCCGCCTCAGATTCGAGCCTTTCAGACAATCCCAGTATGAGCTCCCGGCCTCGATCTCGCACTCGATGTTATCCGTGTGGATCATCATCGCGACCATCTGCCGTGCGTTGTGCGCCTCGTCTTTGGCCATGAGGCGCTGGACGGTTTTCTCGGCGGCTTCGTACTGCCCGTTTCGGACCTGCCACCAGGGTGACTCGGGCATGAGGAATGCGATGAAGAAGAGCGGAGCAGGCCAGATCCATTGCACCGCAAAGGGGATTCGGTAGGACCATTCGTCGGGGCGGTTGAGGAGACTTTGGAGCACGCCCATGCTGAGGAACTGGCCGATGGCGAAGCACATATTTGTGTAGGCGGTTAAGTAGCTGCGGAGGGCCATTGGGAGGAGTTCCGAGGAGTAGGCGGGGCCGATTGTTGCGAACATGCCCCAGGGGATTCTTCATTGCCAGTGAGGACCGTGAAAGCGAGGGGGGGAGGAGGGAAGAGGAGGGGAGAGGAGGGGGAGCTCACCCGCAAAGAACCTGCCCAGCGACCTGCGCCTCAACCGTCTTCCCAAAGAAGGACACAAAGATAAATCCACACATACAAAGCAACCCACCCATAAACACCCTCTTGAACCCATAATGCTTGATCAAATACCCATTGAGGAACGCCCCAAGGATACACCCCGCATTCCCACCCGCACCCAGAGCCGACTGCCATTTCTCTGGAACCTCATACCCGTGGGGAAATGCTTGCCCAAACTGGCGCTTGAACTCCGGGTACGCGTAAAAATTTCCGACGAGGTTCGTGTCGTAGCCCTCCATGATGATCGACATGGAGATTGTCAGCGACCACGCCACGGCCCAGGGGTATGCCCGCAGCGCTTGCCGGACCGTCATCGAGTGCTCGGCTTCGTTGGCGGCGCGGGCTTCTTTGGTGCTTGTGTGCCATGTTTCTGCGCGTTTCTTGTAGGGGTCAGAAGGGGCCTCGACGTGAATGGTATCGGGAGTGGTATCTGTTTTCTCGTCCATTGCAATGGGATTGAGTTGAGCAAAGCTAAAGGGGAAGAAATAATTCAAAGTCCCAAATACATAGGCTGCAACAGTCAGATTAGGGAGGGACGATCTGCACGACGTAACATCAAACTGCGTGCAAGGTCAAGCAGCGCGGAAATGTGGAAGTTTATATACATCCAATTTAGCCGGCAGCCGAGGTGAGGTCACTTCGATTACTACTGTTTCTTTGTTCTTCCAATCCAATGACTGCATTCCGCTCAGAGCATCTCCCATGCCGATCCCTTGCCTCCCCATGGGGTAGCGTGCAATGCAAGGAGGTGGATGATTGATCATTGGTCGATTCCAGCCTCTTGGCATGTTGGAGTTGGGGTAGGTTTTTGGTGCGGCCTTGCCGCATTCCGAGTGGTGGATTATGCATGTCATGCGTTCGGATATCCTCCGAAGCCCGGCACGCGGGACGCCGGAAAAGGTTCCAGAGTATCGTCAAATCGCGTAGTTGAGTTGGGGTAGGGTGTTAGTTCAAGTAAGTTAGGTTTTTCAGGATCGAGATCTCAGTCTCACCTGAATTGTGCCGGAGGAGGCGTCGGGTATTTTGCGCGTTTCGGCTTATTTTCGGCTGTGGCTCCACGATTTAGCTTACAACATAACTTTATGCATGTACCATGCGTAGGTCTCAAATGTCCTTAAGCTTCTCGTTGTTGCATCACGTGGTGCTACTACCTACAACCGGATGGAAAAGGAGCGAATCGTGTTCATTTCATCTGATACAGATGGGAAGCTTGGGGTTTCAGGGTCTTGAAAGAGCGTGAAGGTGCTTAGTACAGGTGAGGATCCCGATATATATCGTACCGATCGGCAAACTGCACGAAGAATATCAACTGGGGATACCACCTTGTTCTGTGGCGCTATTTTCATATCGGCCTTGTACTTCCAACAACAGCTGATCGCTCTCCCTGTCCTGCGTTCGGCTCTAATTCTCGATAACGCACTATGGCCAGTATTTCTTCCATTGCTTTCCTAGTAACAAGTAACCAATGGTCCTTGTTACCGCTTTATCAGATTGGGTGCGCTTTCCTCGTTATCGGGTTATTGAAAGGGATATGGAACAATGGCCATTGACATGAATGCACATGAATGCTCCCTCAAAGACACAAAGAGCAAGACTTAATACCAATATATAAGGACCCCTCCAACCATTGTATACGCGATCATCCGCCCTCAACAACTCCTCCCCATCAACTAACCACAGATATACTCCTCGCCATGGCCTTCACAACCACCACCAACCCCGCAGAGGGCCAAACCTCTACAGCAGCAGCCATTCGCAACTACATGGCTCACGAAGTCTACCTCGGCTACGACGAATGCGTACGCCCGGACATCGACACAAAATGGATTGTCATTCTACACGGCACAATCACCAAGTCCTGCACGTGGTACACGACCCAAACGCTCCCCAAGCTCGACGGGTACTACAAGCTCGTCCGGCGGTCGATTCGCGACGTCGAGGGTAAGAACGAGCATAAGCACATCAAGTGCGAGTACGCGATCAGCAAGACTCGGATTGGGAAGATCGGGTGGGATGAGCGCGTGCTGTTTGATGCGTTGTTTGAGGCGACGGAGGCGCAGAGAAGTCGGAGGGCGGTTGTGGATTGGTTGGAGAGGGTTGCGGAGGAGGGGTTGTTGGATCGTGAGGTGTTTAGGAGGGTTATGCGGGAGTTTGAGATGTTGAGGTAGGTGTTCCATTGAATCCTGCACCTATTATAGGGTGGAGAGATGGTTATCTGGGGCAGTATCCATAATAGGTAATATAAACCAAATAGGCTATTGAAACACCATTTTCTGAGGTAAATGTAGTCAGATGCCGCAAGGAAAAACAATAGACTTGCCTTGCTAATATATATCCTAGTCATGTTAAGGATACTAGGACCTCTCCCCAAAGGCGCATTCTTCTATAGGCTAATCTTGGGGCTTTGGGGTATATTAAGGGGTGTTGCCCGCATTTTCATCCCGGTTTCCAAAATTCGGTGTTGCTTTTTTCGCGCTGTTCACAGACAGGTTGGTGAAGTGTATCGCGACATGCGCCGCGATGATTTTCTCTTCGAGATGGACATTATTCTGCACGACTCTGGCTAGTTTGTACTTGACTGGTATGAAAGAGTATCCTTCTTATCCACATCACCTGTGTAGAGTCCTTAACTGACCCTCTGGCGACCAGCAATGGCTCAAGTCTGCCCCGGAAAACGGCTACTGGGGGCCCGCCTACGTCGTCAACTTGCAATCCGAGGTGGACGCGATCGCACAAAGCTGCACAACCATCAATGGCAGCGTCCTCATGTACGCAAACTACACGGGCGCCTTCCACCTCCCCAACGTGCGCAACATCCTCGGCAGCTTGCAGTGGTGGAGTTTGCTGGCGGATCCGTATTCTCCCGACAAGCCGTCGCCGTCGACGATCGATCTTCTGGATCTCGAACTCCTGAGGAATAGCGTTTACATCGACACGCTGCCAGCGCTGAGGAATTTATCGGCGCCGCGGTTGAGGGGTGTTGGGTGAAGTGTTCAGCTTCACTATGCAGTTGACGTGGATGTGCGGGCGTTGAGGAGGCGGAGTATTTCAGTTATACGGGGAATGTTTCCACGTGAGTATGACCAGAAGGATTGGGGACCACAACCGGGGCGGGCAATCGATCGTGAGATCTAAGTGGCAGATGCTAATCTGCAATTGGCATGGCATGCACAGTCTGCGCCTCGACTCCCTCCGCGAACTACGTCAAAGTGCGCGCATTTGTAACAAGGATCGATGCCCAGACAACCTCACGCTTCCATCCCTATCTGTTGCCAGTGCGGTAGAGCTGGACGGGCGGTATCCTGGGTATATCTGCGTCATTTATCTCAAGTTACAGCATTCTAACGCCATATCCAGTGTGTTGCTAACCTAGAACGACGGCGAATAGCTTCGCAATATACAGCATGCGAAATCTGACTGGCAGCTTCAATCTGATCACGAGCGCCCCCCTCAACGTGACTCTCCCTTTCGAAGAGGCAGTGTATGTTTATCCCGCGGGCAACATTGCAGGATTTGTGCTCACAGTCGAGAAAGAAGAACCGCATGGGCCGCGAATCCACTACTAATCTTCCTTCGCAGAACTCACTTTCCCAACCTCAGATCCTGGGAGTCTTTGACAGTTGACTCGCGGCTCGAGATAGACTGCGACGCCACAACAGAACCCGCAACATTCCTATTCCCCCCTCAGGTATATGCTACGTAGCAGGAAGGTCCGCCTGTTGGCTCGGGTACCAATGACCTGGTTTGCACCTTTCCGAGGGGTTGGACATAAACAACTTCCGACAGAAAAGGAAGGAGCTACTGTTGTCCATAGTCGCCCAGGTGACCAGCGCTCTTGCCTGTCTGGTTGTAGAAGGCGATGACTATTGTACAGAGGGCGAGCCAGGAGCGAATAACTATGAAAGTGTGCAAGGTATCGATTATGTTTGGTTATAGACATTATTCTTCTATCATGCAATGTTCAGGACGAGTTTAGACATTAGGATATCCAACACAAACCAAGCCAAAATGACGCTTCAGATGCAGTGTAAAACACAAGAAACAAGAGAAGAAAAAAAGGAAAAAGGAAAAAAAAGAGAATCTAAACATTAACAGGGGTCTGCGTGCCACTCGAACTCGCGCCCCTCGAATCCCTCCACGCATGCCACGCCTTGGCCGGAACCGGCGAGTAAATCGAATAAATCGAGTCCGGCCGCGAGGGCAGATTGCCAATATACAATCTGTGCATGCCGCCCTTCTCCTTGAGCGCAACCTCGCTGCTGTTACTAGACGAGAGTGCGCTGCGCGCGACGTAGCTGTGGCTCTGGTACTTGCCGAGCCAAAGCATCTGCTCGTGCTCGCGGAGGTAGCGGTCGGAGCTGAAGGAGTTTTGCACGTTTGCGCGGCCCAGCATACCGAGTTTGCGGCGCTGCTCGACCTTGGCGTACATGCGTTCGGAGATCTTGCGCGTGTTTTCGGGGGTGGGCCGGAATTCGAGCTCGGGGACGATGTCGCCCGGTGCGTCCTCGGCGAAGGGCGCCCATTGTTCGAGGAGGGCGAGGACGCGGAGTTGAGCGCGGGCGAGCGAGTCGTAGTCGTTGGGCGCGACCACTTCGGAGAAGCGCTTGCCCGTCGCCCGGTCGGTGACCACACAGAATGAAGCGCCAACGTCTGTGCAGACGACGGGGGCACCCGTCAACGCGGCTTCTCCCATGGCGAGTGGGAGACCTTCAGAGGTGGACGAGTTCATGAACAGCCAGGCGTCTTGCAGGACGACGGAGGGATTGCCGAGACCCTTGAGCACGACGTGCTCGCGGAGTCCCTTGGAGGCGATGACTTCTTGACATTCGGAGGCGTAGGCGGGGGCACGTTCCATGTCGCCGTAGATGTGCAGGCGGTAGTCGCGGAAGCCCCATTTGTTGACGATCAGGTCCGTGGCCATGATGGCCGTTTTGATGTCCTTGACGTAACTGTAGCAGGTCTGGTTAGTAGTCGCCCGGATGGGAAAGGAAAGCAAAAGTGGACGTACCGAATATGAGAAAGCATGACCACAGTCGGTGTTTCCGTCTTGATCGTCTCAATGGGCTTGTACTTCTCCATGTTGGTGATACCGTTGACGACAGGATCAATCTTTCTAGCGAACCTGCGGCGGTGCTGCAGGGCTCCCTCGGCCGTACCAAGCTCAATCTCCCAACCGGGATTGAAGTACTCGGCGCAGGGAAGGACCACATCAGCGTGATGTTCAATGAGCACACAGGCCAGGTGACCGAGCGAGATCAGAGTCGTGTTGACAAATGACGAGTCAAATGACACAGCGGCAGACAGGAAGACGGTCATTTCACGGAAACTGACGCAGTGATCCCAGACGTGCAGAGCACACTTGCGCTTGGCCTTGCACAGGACACCGTACGTGGCCCCCGTGAAGTGGTGAGAGACCTGGAAGACATCGGGGATGCGTTCGGGGACGGGGATCGAGAAGATGAACAAGTCTAAGAAAAAGTGTTAGCGAATCGATCAGGAGCCACATCACTAGGAACTTACAGCGATGCCACATATCCAACGCATTGTCGAGCTGATGCAGCGACGGATGCTCTGCGTCCCACCACTGCGAGACAGGCGTGGTATCCTCGACATCATCACTCAACCAAAGCTCCCGCCAGGCATTCTTGACAGTATCACTCATCCACACATCGTTCCAGCTACGGCCAGACTCAAAGTACGTGTTCAGGTCCACCAGCGCATTCGTCGCCTCCTCAATATGGTGCCTCTTGAGGTTCGTCGTCCGTGCACAACGAACCAGCTTGGTGAGAATCGGAACGAAATGCTTCTCGATATCCTCCTTGCGCGTATCCTGCGAGCGCTCGACAACGGCCGAGTCAAGCGTATTCTGGAAGACACCGTGCGTCGGGTTCAGGAAATCCAGACCCCACTGCGGCAGAACGGTGAGGGACTGCACGTTCCGTTCAATCTGGAACTTGGGAACACCGTAGTCGTTTGCGTTTTCGGAGATGATGTGCCAGCGGATCCCGTTGAGGTCGTTGACCATGTCACGACGGCAGGCGGAGACACCACCCGGTTCGTTGGGCCACGTCGCGGTGTCCATGGCGAGAACGTGCAGCTTGGTGTCTGTGTCTTGCAGCTGGGTGGAGAGGGTGCGTGTATTGATGCGCGCATCGCCACCAATTCCAAAGCTGTACAGGTCACTGATCTTGAAGGCGGTTTGGGTCCATGAGCTGATCTCGGGATCGATATCGACTCGGGCGAGGATAGTGTCGACCTGAGCATCGAGGTAATCACCAGCGGCATCCAGACGACCAAAGTCACGGTTTCGCCAGTATGGACGGAGAACGCGATCAGAGCGGAGCAGGAGTTCATCGAGCCAGGTGGTGGTCACAGCATCAAACTCCTTGCTGCTCTTCCATGACTTCCACAGGTGCGTGCGTGCTCGCGAGGTCGGAATAGGCCGGGTCTTGACATTGAGTCCAAGGAGGCGAGAGAGGGGGTTGGTCTTGATCGACTTGAAAAAGAACAGGGGATTGTCATGCAAGAAACTGCTCTTGGCCGGCTTCTCGAGAACGTGGAACCAATCCTCGTCGATCATCGGCGGCGTAGCGACCTCCTCACCATTGAGCGTGGTCGCAATCTCCGGATGGAACTTGTGGTCGTACGTCCATTTGGCGTGGTAGATGTCTCCCTCTTGGAAGAAGGTCGCTTCGCTGACTCGCGGGTACGGGATCCACTTGTCTTCACGCTCCGGACGATGGGGAGGAGGCATGCACCAGGAGACCTTGATCTTGATATGCGGGAACGTGTACTCGGCGCGCAGGAGCTCGTCGTCGAACTTGGCGTGCTTGCGGAAGCGATACTTGAACTCCATCGGGTTGACGCCCTGCATCCCAGAGCCAGAGACGATGTAGCCTCGCTCGTCGTACTGCACGATCTGGCCCTCGAGCTCACCCGCCGTGCACTCGCGCTGGATGGGAAGTTGCCGACCGCGCTTCTTCCCGCCGGTCGGATACTCGTAGGCATAGTCATTCAGCAGCTTGCCGGCCTTGTACTCCTCATGGCGGACGAGAACCAGCTTGTCAGTATACGTGTTGATCGCAAGCAACTGTTTCTGATCCCTCGGCTCATGCGTATGATTCCCAGAATACTGGTAGAGAAGGGTATTGCCATCAGCCTGCGGCTTGAAAAAGCACGTCGTCAACCCGTCCAGGCTCTCAATGATAATGCGATCCTTCTCGAGAACAGTCTTCCACCCGCGCGTATCCTTGTACAGCTTCGAGACCTTCTCGCGGCCATGCAGGAGGACAAGCGGGATGAGGATCCGCTGCAGCAGTTTGCAGAACGACCAGATCCCATTCAGGAGCATTTGCACGGGCCACGCGATGACGAGAGGTTGTCCGCGGAGCATGTACTCCAGCTCGCGCTGGTACTCGGGGTCTGCGACCAGGCAAATGACCAGGAACTTGAGACACGTCCTTGCGCTGTTGAGAATGCGCTTGAAGGATAGTTTCACCACTTCGGTGAAGCCCAGGTTGGCGCCGATGGGCGGCGGCAGCAAGGCTTGGATCGGCTTCTCGAATGTCGAGTCCATGAACACCGGGTAGTCGGGGTACTCGTCGTGCTCCATCCAGCGTTGCGCAAAGTACTTGACGGAGAGGGACATTGCCACGCCCAGGTTATACCGCGCGACGTATGCGCCGACACCCTGGAGATCAGGCACGCCGACCTTACTCTGGAGCCAGGCAAGTTCCTCGCTGGTGACGCGGCCGGGTTTCCCGGAACAGCGGCGGACGAGGAAAGATCGAGCGCAGCGTGGGAGGTCATCCCACTCCAGGTCACAGTCGATACCCAGAAGAAGATGACGGAGGAAGGTGCGCTGTCCATGGTTCGCAACACGGGCGCATTCAGCGGGGGAGCGTTCCAGCTGGTACTTTACACCTTCAGGGACAGAGAGATCATAGTCATCGCGGTGGTCGCCGACAAGCAGCTCAGCCATCATCGAGTGGTCGTGCGATAGACCGAGTTTCGCCTCCGCAGTGGCTTGTACGACAGCTTCGGCGATGGCGCGGCAGTTGCGGCGGATGTTTGTCGTCCAGTCTTGGCCGACGAGGCCGGGGCCGATGACGACGAAGATGTGGAGTTTCTCGCCCGTCAGGCGGCTGACGGCGCGAACGCGTTGCTCCGTTTGCTGGAGGTGTTCGGCGGAGACGAATTCGATGATCGTCTGACCGGAGACCCAGAGGCGGACGACATCACGGAGGAGAGTCTCGGAGTCGGGGAACGCAACCTGCACGAGGGCCGACTGCTTCGCGCCAGAGTTGGACATGATGACCTCCTTGACTTCAATGCCAGGGTGCGTTTCAGGGTCCAGACGGTGACGCATATCTTGGGGCAGTGCATTGATGTTGTCATAGGTCTGAGCGAGTGTAGTCGGGGACAGATCAAGGTACGGCTCAAGCGAGCTGCTGGTGTACGAGGGCGGGGGGCCGCTGGCAGATTTACCACTCGACTGGAACTCGGGCTTGCGCTTGAACGTGGGAAGACCAATATCCGACATCCAGAGGGAGTAGATGGCCGCAGTCCACGTACCAGAACCCAGACAGATGACGCTGCTCCAGGCAAAAGCAGGAATAACTTCGCGAAGGACAATGCCCGTGAGGAAACCGACGAGGGAGCCAAGAGCAAGGCAACGGGCTGCTTGTGGACCAGTGAAGATCCGGTTGTACTGGTAGAACAGCAGACCACTATAGGCGACAATGTATGCGAGATACATGATGGTTGCCTTGGGCGAGCTCTCAAACGTCCACATCAACGCGAGGGTGACGGCCGTACCCCAGATGTGCAGGAAGAAGAACTTCATCAGGTTGCCCCAGTACAATGTCTGCCTCTCACCAGAGTTGTGAGACAGAACCTTGCGCAAGCTGTCCAGAGACGAGATGGACTCTGTGATTCGCTGGGTGACAGACGTCCAGAGAGGCTGTGAGACGGCATCGAGAATGAGAGCACCAGCGAGATAGTACCCCAGACCAAAACCAACAGCCAGGCGGAATTCCGAGCTCGAGGCAGTAGACAGACCAACGAGAGATTCACCGGTAAACAGTGCAGTCCACTTATCCATGAGTGCAATAATAAAGTAGAGGATACCACACCACACATCGGAGCCTGTGTGGCGCCAGTGGAGAAACGCGCTGTGAAGCCTGATACCTTTTTGCATGTCACCCATCGTATCAACAGCAGCCTTGAGCTGCAAGTTCCAGGTGGGACTGTATGCGAGAGGGATCTTAGTGCGCGAGTAACGGCAGTACCAGACGAGCAGGAACATGGTGGACGAATATCCTTCGGCCATCTTGCGAACGAACTCGTCGTTTGTGCCCTTGACCCAGAAGCGACGCTTGCGCTCTCTGGTGACTTCCTCAACGAGGGTCTTGCGGGGGGCTGAAGAGGTGGCGACGTCCTTCTCCACGGGAATGCCGCGGGCTTTCCTCGATTCGACGTACCACTTGACGACTTCTCCGTCCGTCACGCGAGGAATTTTCAAGTACCAGGAGTTCCATTGCGACATGACGCGGCGGGCACCGAGGAGAAGCGAGAGAAGGAAGAGACCGAGCAGGCACAGGTAAATGACCGAGTCATGGCCAACCCAGAGGGTGACGATGGGGGCGACAAAGAGGATGGGAATGCAGGTCATAATTACCGTACGACCCTGCCCTGGTTAGCATAGATGTTGGAGAATATACATCAATGGGAACTTACCGATTGGAACTCAAACCCAGGCATTTGATAAATCGCCAACACCGAGAGAAGCATCAGGTACGCAGCCAGGAAGAAGAAATACAGGAAGAACAGGACACCAGCTGCGAACCCTTTGACACAACCGATCGCGATCATGGCAATAAGACCACCAACAAGCGCAACAGCGCAACCAGCAATGAAGCGGGTCATGATGAACATGCTCATCGCAGGGAAGGCCATCGCGTACAAGTAGTAACTGCCCCCCGAACTGATCCAGCTGCCAAAGCCACCACAGACCAGGAGGGCGACCATGAGCGCAGTAGTGGCGAGTGTCTTGTCCGTGTCGCTCATGAACGTGGTCAGGTACAGTCCTCGTCCAACCGTGGTCAACATGGTGATATCGATCAGGGCAGGCAGGGCGAAGATTCCGAGGAAGGTCACGCGGTAGTAGAAGGGGACTTCGTGCTTGTCACCCTCGGGATCCAGATCCATGTCCATAGACGCGTAGGCAGTAGGCAGTTCAGTAAAGACTTCCTCACGACGAGTGGGCTGGTGCACGTTGTAATACGCGCGGTAGCGGGCGGCGATGATCTTTCCCAGAAGCTTGGGAGTCATATCAAAGAACAGATCGCATCGAGCACCAAGGGCGTACATCTCTGCGAAACAGGCAGCCTGAACAGTGTGCCCGTTGGGGAGAGGGTTGCGGTCGAGGACCTCAAGGTAGATTTCGTTGAGCGAGAGACGACGGAACGCACAGAAGATGGCAAGGGCAAACATGTCGACACCAGCGTCGACGCGATCCGCTTTGAGGATTCCTTGGATGACGGTCGTGAGTTGCCCGAGCGTGTGGGAGTCGCAGGCCATGAGGATTTGCGGGAGGCGGGCATCGACCTCTTTGAACAACTCAAGCGCAGACAGAGCGTCTGGAGCCCAACATCCTTGCTCGCGATACCATGCCAGACGCGCATAGACCAAGTCCTCGGCCGAGATCTTGCCGCTGAGGTATTCACTCGAGCTGAGGGCGCGCAACTGAGCGAGGGTCGGGATGTCCATGAGAAAGTGTTCACAGCAAGCGCGGACCTTGGCCGTCAGATCAGCGCACTCCTGGCAAAGGGTAAGCGAGAGACGGCGCATCCAGAGCATAGCCTCGGTCGGGGTGAGCTGCTCAACATCGCTCACGATCCGCGGCGGCAGCTGCCATTTCTCAGACAGAGTCCCGTTGACCTTTGCGAGCGCAACCTCGGCCATGAAGCACTGGTAGCGAGAATAGCCCCTGCTCGACATGAAGGTATGCAGAATGGAACCCGTGCGATCCTTCTCCGTCTTGCCTGAGAGATAAATGTCGAGCGAGCCAATCCCGTGGTTCTGTTGATACATGCCCCAGATCTGCGTCTCCATGCGCGTGCGGAAGCCAGAGTGCAGACCCGAGTACACTCGGATCGGATCGGTGTCGGACCCTTCGCAGGAGATGAGCAGGTCGTACAGTTCACGGGCGGCCTTTGCACCTTCGGCGTCGGTGGCCTGGAACGCGCGGAGCTCGCCGGCGATTCGTCGGAGTTCGGCCTTCTTGAAGGGGTCCAAGAGGTTGAGTTCGCGGACGTGGCGCTGCGCCTGCAGCAGATCCTCAATCTCCTTGCGCGTGCACTCCAGACCAAGTTGGAAGCAGCCGAGGCCAGAGAGGTCGTGACCATCAGACGAGACGGAGAAGGGGTTTGTCATGAGGGGTTCGTTGAGCGAGGGCCATTGCAGCTCGTCGATGACAAACACCTTGCCATCGTTTTCGATGTTTGGTTGCGGAGGGAGCAGCGCGAGCTTTTGTCGGAGGTTGGGCACAAAGTACTGCAGGGACTCGTAGAAGCTCTCATGGCCGCAGGTGTCGTGCTCGATCTTTCCATTCTGGCGCCAAAAGTCGTGGGCAGCGAGAGTCTGTTCATTCTTCATCCACATCAGCGCACCGATCGGCTCGTGAATGACAGTCTTGCCCGACGCGATCGTCGCATCCGTCAAAGAGCTCTGAGTGCCGATCCAGCTCATGGCACTGTTGTAGTTGCACCATTTGTAGCTGCGATGGAGAACATCATGAGACAACTCCACATCATCATCAACAGTATCCCACATGGCGAGGGTCGAGTCACCAATGGGCTTCTGCGCGGCAGCGACCCGCATCACCGTGCGCATCTTCTCCATCTGGAAGTAGTTGCGCCGGTCGCCGTTGGGCAGGATGGTACCATTGCGGTAGACGACACCCCGGATGCGAGCCATGTCGATTTCGCGGCAGGTCTTTTCGGGGAGGTAGTCCGGGGGCGCAACCTCGAGCCAGACGTCGAGGCCCAGCCCGTTGATGAACTTGACGAGCTCATTCAGGATGACCGGCTGGAAGGTGTCGTGGCAGTCGGCCAACAGGACCGCGTTGAAGAGTGATTGGGAGTCGCCGGGCCGGCGGAGACGGTTGACAAGTGTCGCAGTCAAGCCACGGATGACATGGTCGACTTCATCGCTGTCGGTGCTGGTGTCCGACTCGATGAGCTTGCGAACATCCAGCCGGGCAAGAATATTCGTTGCCGATGTGCCTCTTGCGACAGCATCCAGTACACCAGGCTGGAAGGGATCCAGGACGACCACATCCCATTGTGAGAGGAGCCGTGCCTGGTTGGATGTTGGTGGGTTGGCAAAGCCCCCGAGGTAGACCCCAAACGTCTTGGGATCTGACCGTGTGGAGGGTGGGGTGTATAGAGTCGGGGTCTCCTTCTTTAAGCGCTCGATGACTCGTGCTGTGGATGAAGGGACCTCTGATAGTTGATGGCGTGTCTGGCGACGATGGTCAGCGAGGGTTCATTCATACAAGAAGAGAGAAGGGAGCTCACCTGCCAATATTGATATAGTTTCCGTCCGATCAGGTACAAGAAGTATATACTACCAAGTACAATCGTGACAAGCAGACACGCCGCCAAGACCTATGCACGCTGTTAGGAGTCGCCAGGGGTACAGATTGAAATTCCAAGCAGAACTGCATGGCACTCACCCGCTGCCACCAGGTCTCAGTCATGCGATCCCATCCCGTCGCCTGCAAACCCAGGTACTCGGCCCCCATAGCGACGGCGAGTCCAGTGAACAAAACGAAGGACTAAACAAACAAGAAACGGAAAAGGAAAAAAAGGGTCCAAGAGGTAGCGAGTGAGATCCGATCCTGGTCACCCAGAGGTCGCGGGAGCCGTGTGGGTTATGTAGATAGGAAATGGGGACCAGCACGCACGGCGCGCCACCAGTGACTGGCAGTTCGAAAGTCAGGACCCGCAGCTGGAGCCTCAGCGCCTGGAGTCGGGTCTGCAGAGTTTTAACCAGATGCGTCAGTTGGCGACCAGGGATGGGACGAGTTCTGGAGGCGCCCAATGGGCCGTGAGGGAGTCCGGCGTGTCGTGTCTGTTACCAGTTCACCCCCAAAGAAACCATGGCCCCCAAAATAGAATACTCTGACCGGGGCTGGATGCAAGTCTCACCTTGGTTGGGGCTTTCAGAGACTGAAAGTCTCGTAAAAAGACGGGTTGCTTACATTAGGGCTGACCGATAAGAGCTGTTCTGGCTTTGTCTGCCACCCTCCTTTGAGACGTTTCTTTTCCTGTCGGCCCAGTTCGCCTGCTCGCTGCGAACCCAAGCGCCGCCAAAGTCAAACAAAAGACATACCAAAATCCAAAGTGCGAATCCTTCGCGTTTTGCTGATACGTCTTGTTTTTTTTTTCTTGGATTGCTCCAGACCAACCTGGGACCCTTGTGATACCCCCGAATTTAGACCTGGTGCTCTTGAAACTCCCATTTATTATCCATTTCCACGCCCGACAGGCTGCTGCAATCTTTATCCTCTTCTTTTTCCTTTCCTTCGCCTTCGTTTGTCTGTCTGTCTGTCTGGCTATTGACCCTCCAGAGCAGAAATGGAGGCGCTCCAAAACAGCAAAGAGGGGAGCCGCCCTGGGTTGCACCGAAAGTGCCAGCTGCAGCGCCGCTGGTGGATTGCCATTGGGATTGCAGTGGCCATAGTCGTGATCCTCGTAATTGTCATTCCGCTGGCCATCATCCTCCCCAAGCGCGGAGACGACGGCGGAAAGCCCTCGAGCGTCATCTTCCCGCTGTACATCTATCCCGAGAACAACAGTACCTGGGGGCCATTGTACGAAGCGTAAGTCACTACAATTGTCTACTCCCCATCGAATCTCGTCTTCATGAGACACCGATTGCAGGGTCCCTGTTTCGCGCTGACTCAACCAGGGTCCTGACACACCCGGACCTTCACTTCCTAGTGATTGTGAACCCACAGAGCGGGCCGGGCGAAACATCGTCCCCGGACGAAGCGTACCAGACTGCCCTCCACCAGCTCGACACGTACCCCAACGTGCAGAAAGTGGGATACGTGCGCACGGGGTACGCCGAGCGCAACATCTCCGAGGTGCTTGCGGACGTAGCGACGTACGGCGGGTGGCAGGCGCAGTCGAGCGCGTTTGCGATGGAGGGGATTTTCTTCGACGAGTCGCCACACCAGTATGCGGCCGAGACGGTCGAGTACCTCGAGCGGATTAACCTCGCCGTTAAGAATGTGACGGGGCTGACGGGGGAGCGGACGGTGAGTCTTTTTTTTTTTCCAAACCAACCTTGTCTCAACTCTCGGTGATGTGATCGGTATTTGGCAATGGGAGCCGGCGAAAACGCAACAATCGAGTCAAAATTGGGTCTTTCGGACTGGGTCTGGCGATCGCTCGGGTAAACCGTGGGCTTTTGCCGGGTGGAGCTCGATCTTCCTTCGCGCGGTTGGCGAGGTTTTGTCTCTTGGCCCACTTGCTGCGATCGATTGACCTGATTTACCTGATTCACTCGGTTGGGGCCGCAGCGAAGAGTCAAAACTGACAGTTGGATTGACAGGTCATCCACAACCCAGGCACCATCCCGGACGCGCGCCTCGCCGTCCCCAACACCGACATCACCGTCGTCTTCGAGCAGAGCTACGACCACTACGAGACGAGCCAAAAGGCCGCGCTGTCAGAAGAAAAGGATGCTGACCGGGACAGCTGGGCTTACGTCTTCCACTCGGTGCCGCAGATGAGCAACAGCACTCTGGAGCATTTTGTCAACGACATCAGCCACAAGGCGGCCTGGCTGTATCTGACAACGCGGACCGACAGCTACTACGAGTTCTTCGACCCGCGCCTGGAAGAATTTGTCGATGTCGTGCCGACGTGATTCGCCGAGAGGGATTGCGGCATTCAGCGGTGGTGGAGACGGCATTGAGCTGGTAGGCGCCAGGTTGTGAGACAGCAGACGCAATATTATTACAGTTGCGCTCGAATATAGCCCAAGAATCACCCAAGAATCCAGACTGATGGCGGTGGATCGCAGGTGCAGAAGCGTGGATGAGGCGCCGAGTGGATTGGCCAGTGGTTGTCGGCTACCATGGTCTGTTTTTTGTCTCGTACCTTATCTCTCGAATTATATTAGTGGCTGGCCAGCCTAGTGGCCTTCTTGGGTTAGCGTTCTATTTGGGGGTTTTCCTTTGACACCGGTCAGCAACTAGTGCATGTTTTGGCTTGGTCTGGCGTTTTGGCATTTGGCGTTTGGCATTTGGCATTTCTAGATTCGCAATGGAGGCTGTTGTGAGACTCAGCTCAACCCGGCTAATATGGCTGCTATAAATCCGCGCCATCCATGCAGCAACGCACACGCTGGGATCACCCCATTTTCCTGATTATCTTCCATCCCATTGGCCCATTTATATCATCTCGCCATCTCCGATACCCACCCACCATGCCTCCCAAAGCAGCCGTCGTGGTACCCCTGTACATCTACCCACTGACCTCCGAAACATGGGCCCCCCTCTACACAGCGTCAGTACCCAGCGCGAGTCAAACTTCAATCTCACACAGACCACAGACCACAGACCGCAGACCCCATTGAACATTTACTCACCCGCACAGAATCGAGCAAAATCCCGCCCTCACCTTCCTCGTCATCGTCAACCCCAACAGCGGCCCCGGCGAGCCTGACCAACCCTCCCCGGACCACAATTACGCGCGCGAAGTCCCGCGGCTCAACGCTTACGCCAACGTGTACACCGTAGGCTACATCCGGATCGACTACTGCAGGAAGCCCTTCGGCGAGGCCTGCGATGAGATCGCGCGATACGCCGGGTGGGCCGGGGATTATGAGGCTACGAAGCTCGGCGTGCGCGGCATCTTTGTTGACGAGACGCCGAACCATGAGTCGGAGGAGAGGGTCGAGTACCTTGAGAGGTTGACGAGGTTCATCAAGGGGTGTGAGGGGATTCTAGGTGACAAGTTTGTATGTCCCGTCTGTGTTGTTGTCGTGTTCGAGGTGGTGGGTGGTCAAACCGCGGGCTCCGCTAGGCCGCACCTGTACACTGGCAGTCTCCATCCATCCCGCCCGCATCTCCATATTTACCCGTCCTTTCCAACTTCACTTTCTCCGTGCAAGTTTATCTCGATAAGGTGGTCCTGACTCGCAACACTGCTAACCGACCTCTCCTCTAGGTAATCCACAACCCAGGAACAGCCCCATCCCCGTCAATCGCCGCGACCGCCGAAATGACCTTTATCTGCGAAGAGCCGTACTCGCGGTACCGCAGCGACGAGGTGCAAAGGTGGCTGGAGCTGCATCCGTTTGAGCGGACGCGCGCCGGGTTCATGCTTAGCGGGGTGCCGAACGAGGAGCTGCATGGGCTCGTGCAGGAGCTCCGGCACCGGTCGGCGTACATCTTCGTCACGGAGGTTGTGGATGATTTTTACGAGAGCTTTGGGGAGAGGAGTTGGGGGGCGTTTATGCGGGCGTTGCAGCACGGTGACGGTGAGGAGAGTGGTGAGCAGGATGGTGAGCAGGATGGCGAGCAGGTGGCGTCGGCGAGACCGTTGCCCTAGATTCTCGACTTTTTGTCGTGGACATTAGTACCTGCTTCTGCGATGTATGATCCGTCGCTTCTATGGATGACGAATTTACGGCTGGATTGAACTGATCCCAAAGCCCAACAAACGAACTTGATTTTCCTGACAGATGCACAGTGTCGCTTTGGCCAAGCCACGCCACCTCGCGAGCCATGGCGGCATTGGCGACGAATGTGATTCGTAGCCTGAGCTCAAGACTCACTAGCAGTGTGCTACGTATCATCTCTCCCACTCAGCCGTACACGTGGCGCTCGTATTGGATTCATCAACTGTGCCTTATCATCTTTAGGCTGGAGGCTCCGGAGAGCCTCGCGCCGGCCGGGCGCTGGGACGCTTTTTTTTGGTTGGCCGATTCCTGGGCTGTCGATCTGTTGGTTCTTTTTCCACCTTTTCCTTCGCGCTTCGAGACTTTCTGACAAATGGTCTCGGCTTGAAATTGAGACGCAACGATATTACCGAGTAGTTTCCGGTTTTCTTGCACTCATTCAGTTGTCCAGAGTTCAAATAGATTAAACCTGAGAACCTGATACCGTAATATGGGTCCTGGATTGAAATAGATTAAATCTGGATCAACCTGATTGACTTTGGTTCTAATCTTATCAACCAATTGCCGGACGAAACATGTTGATTCACTCAGAGTTACTCCGGCCGGAGCGACGACTGAAACACTGCATGTCTTGAGCGCCAACCAGGTGTCCAGGATTCAGATTCAACAAAGAACAACAAATGAGTACATTTTCCACCCCGATGAGGGCCATTCAAATCTCACCATCAGCCCAACTCCAGATGGACAAGGAATCGACCTCGTATCCGCGATAAGCCCGCTCAGCAGTCAGCGAAATCATCCGATAACAAGCATCTCACGTCACGTCATCACGGCCCAGATGGCAATAGTCGCGATCCTGAACTTACACTCTTCGTCGTGGGAAAGTATACCCGACAGTGCGGTTGACAGGCACGAGTGGCAGGGGTAAGAGAATCAGAAAGTAAGAAAGTAAGAAAAGACAAGGTTCAAGAGAGTCTAGAACTTGGCTTCCATGGAAACAAATTGCGAGATAATCACGTCAAAGAAGTCCATGAGTGGTTCAGGTAGCCTCATCCCACGGGATTGACATTGAGCTGCAGCTATCCAAGATACCGGTCTCTATTTTCGGTACGAACTCTGGAAGCAGAGATCTCTGCCGAGCCGCATCGCATCGCGCCCGGGATCAATGCCGCCCAAAGTTCAGTTTAGGTCGAGGTTCCAGCCCTAGGAAGTGACCACTAGCCATCGATCATCGAATGATTCTGACCAGAGATCACGGCACGGGAAAGAGAAACGGGAAACGGGGCTGAGTCAAAGCTGAACATTTGTCCATCTTCTGGGCTTCCAGGCTCTGGCCATCCAGACTCTGACTGCGCGACTTTCTCACTCGTCCCACGATAACAGGTGAGACATACAGCAACCTTGAGTAGTACCTACCTCAATTCCTGGCCGTGGCTGCCTGACACAATCCATTGATGCGTGGCGTGGCATGGCACCGGCATTGACATTGACTGGACTGGCAGTGACATGCCGCGACCCTCCGGTCGGTCTGCCCGACTCCATCTCCATGCGGCCTGCAAGATGCAAGAGAAGCGAGGAGAAGTCTCAAGCGCCGGAGTGTACTATTCCTGTACGACACTAAGACATTGTAAGAGCGGCGTAATTCGTACCGCGGCGGTACCATGCCTTGACTTCATCGATGGGCCAGGGCAGTCTTTGACAGCCCCGAGAGAACTGTATCCACCCTCGTTTGGCGGATAAGGGAATGAACCCCCCGGGGACGGGATGGATGTCCGTGTTCACGAACCCCTCCCAGAGCCAGTCTTACAGCGAGCGATCCGCGGTTCATCGAGTACCGGCAGTGAGGAGTACTAGTTAGAGGTCACCCTGCCATGCAGGCTCGAGGTTCCTGCCATGTCCTGTTCACCAGCCTTTCAAGACTCCGGCACGAGCTCGCCGCAGTTCTGCTCTGATCCTCCCACGCCAGCGACAGAGCTCGAGGATATCATTGAACATGACCTCCCACCACCATCTACAGACAGCGAAGCCGACTTTGTCCTTGTAATCGGCGGCCTCGGGTTCATAGGGAGCCACACCTCGCTCGAACTCCTCAAGGCGGGATACAATGTTATAATCGTCGACAACCTCAGCAACAGCTACCGCGATGTCTTCAACCGCGTCCTCCTCGCCGCGAAGCTCTACTGCAGCCGCGCGGGGACATCGTGCCCCAAAGCCGAGCTGTGTTGCGCAGACTACCGCGATACAGATGCCATGACGACCCTGCTCACGAAACACACCCGCGACGCAACCAGCACGACCCCGCGCCGCTCGGATATCATAGGCGTGATCCACTTTGCGGCGTACAAGGAAGTCGCAGAGAGTATCCGGCACCCGCTCAAATACTACAAGAATAATGTCCAGGGGCTCATCGATCTAATCGCCCTGTTGGACGAACACAACATCAAGCAGTTCATCTTCTCCTCCTCTGCGAGCGTCTACGGCACCCTCTCAACAAGAACAAGCACAGGATCAGCATCAGGATCAGGATCAGGCACAGCACGCCTCCGCGAGGAAGACTGCGTCCACGAGCAGGAATCCTACTTCAACCCGGAAACTGGAAGCAGTTTGCACGCGCAGCAGGGCTGCACGGGGATCACGAATCCCTACGGGCGGTCGAAATTCTTCGCCGAGGCGATCCTCGCGGACGTCTGCAAGGCCGATCCGTCGTGGACCGTCCTCGCCCTGCGATACTTCAACCCGATCGGATGCGACCCCTCGGGACTCCTGGGCGAGGACCCGCGCGAGGCCGCGTCGAACCTCTTCCCCGCCGCTGTCAAGGTCCTCACGGGTCAGTACCCGCAACTAAACATCTACGGGACCGACTGGGATACAGCAGACGGAACCGCCGTGCGCGACTTCATCCACGTCTCGGATCTGGCCAAGGGTCACGGCGCGGCGCTCGCTGCTGCGCAAGGGGGTCGGGTGCGCGGTGCGTTCCGGACGTTTAACCTGGGGACGGGAACTGGTCATTCGGTTGGGGAGGTGGTGAGGACGCTACAGGAGGTGACGCAACGGGGGATCCCGACGAGGGCGGTTGGGCGGAGGGATGGCGATGTTGGGTTCTGCGTTGCGATTGCGGATCGTGCGGCGGTTGAGCTGGGGTGGAGGACGGAGAGGTCGTTGCGCGAGGCGTGTGTGGATTTGTGGAATTATCTTAGTATAGAGCGTCAGGTTTGATTTTAGGTTCGTTGTGGTTTGTATGTAGAGGGGCAGGATGTGCTTATCGTATCTAATAGCTTAATGAATAGATTGTGTTTTTGCTATCATCTACCGAATTGAGCCTGCACTTCAAGATACTCCATCTACACTTGGTCATCACCACTGTCATCATCTCATTGATTATGCACCGATCTCATCCTTGCCGCCGACACGTCGGTCCCTAGATCCATTTTCAACACAACCAGTTGTGATCTCAATCTTCAAGTCGATTTTGCAGCTGAAACTTTGATGAATGCCTGCGCCACCGGAGTATATTGTCTCCTCCATCAAACTTTCCACGTGGTACGAAAATAACTCTTCTGAAGAATCCAGACCACCAGCCCCCACGCTACGTGTCCCAGCAAGGTGGTTTAAGTTTTCGTGTTCAACTTAACTTCAGCTCCTGGAAGGTTCATTTTTGACTCCCGCGCGAATCGGCAATAGATGCTAATTCCCGCCCACGCGACGCGTCACAGACGATCTATCCATGCACCCGTCCCTGATCCATCATCGAGACTTTGCAGATGCGGCGGTTACACAGCCCAGCGCGGTTGCCTACATCCATCCCAAGCCCAATCCCCGTACATTTTCAACCCCAGATCGAGGCACGTACGTAACCGTCCGGACAAATGCGTCCTGCTGTGTAACGGCATCCCCGACACGCTGATCATTTAGGTATCCGACGCGAACCAATGGGGGATGCACGGATCCGGCCTGCACCGGCCCGCCTGAAGATTCTATTCTGAACTGGTCGTTTGCTGAAGATCGTCGGTGGGGATGTGTCGGCGCGTATTTTGAAACGGTGTCACGTTATCTGGTGAGCTGGTATCGGTGGATGTGAGCGAGGGCGAGGGCGATTGCGATGCCTTTATGTGTTCGGTAGCGTCTTTGATAAACTTGCAGAGTACAGCAAAAGAATCAGTGCGCCAATTCTATTTATCACTAACACCTGTTGTCCCTTTCTTGACCTATAGGGTAAAAAGGTGCCCTTTTAAGAATAGACAAGGCCGGTATACAGCCAATAAGGTACCTGAGTGCTTTAAAAACAGAACAGAATAAATCACAGCCGGGGTGCTCTAGTGGGTAAGAGCAACCATCTAAACACCCAAGTAGGACTATTTACTAACAAATCCACAGTATGATTCTCGCTTAGGGTTCACCCTTAGCATATCATGGATTTTGCTGCACACTATATATATGATTGATTATACAGGTACAATGATTGGCTTAATACTTCTCTTTGTAGAGAGAATGTAATAAGAATAACCACTGTAGGTATGCTTGCATCTATCAAGGGGGCGCAACGACGATGCTTCTGGTTGAAGTGGTCCAAACGACAATATATATTTTCACACCGGATCCATCCACCTTGTAAACTGTAACTGTACACTATCCTGATGATTATAATCTACCTCCCGACCACGAGACATGATTGTTTTTCACTACCCCCATCTACACTCCACGTTGAATCAACACGGATTTCGCTCGACCGGGAGGCGCTTGTCAAGTGCTGATCAAGATCGCTGCGGCACGAAATTGGCCCCGAATTTCTGAACCAGGCATGGCCAGGAAGAGTCTGTATTGGAATATCAAGGGGAGTCCCTGCTGGGATCCAGAACCACGAGGCCACTAAATGTGGTCGCTTGCAAAGCAATTGCGATCGTGGGATACTGTTGTCTAGTACACGCGAGTGGAAACCTTCCCCGAGTCACGAGAGCAGTTTGCCCACCGAAAGTCGCACCGAACGATATATTTCTGACACGATTTCTGGAATGCCCTGATATCGCTTGCTATAGATGATTTTCGATGTCTCGATTTCTCCACAGCGACAGTTCCGTATCCCGCGCGATTCCACAGTCAGGGGCCGTACCCATCGCACATCTCTAGTCTCCTGGGACAAGGGTGATTTCTCCTTCTCGCTATCGAAATCGAGCCATTGCGGGTTCGCGGTAGTATGGTAGATTGAAGACTGGCCTGAGGTACGCGGGCGACAGGTCGCAGCCATCCATGCTCGTTGCCATATCCCCAGAAAACGAACCCCTCCTCGCCGCCCAGACGTGATCATGCCATCACACAATTCCTAGAACCTTTCGAGGGGTTGATGAAAAGCGCAGGGTTCGAGGATAATAATCGTGCCCCGAGTCGTTCAATGGTGCTACGGAACGAGCAGCACGGTCGCTCCTTCCTTTTTCGCCTGGCAAGATACACAGACAGAAAGAGCGACCCTAGGGCTGCAGTGGCATCTTACTTGGGCAATAGTAATGCGCCTCGGTCCAGGGCTTAGCTACAATACTTGTTCGGGCAGACAAGCAAGCTGTGCTGTTTAATCAAGGCGATCCGCGGTCCGCGGCCTCCTGGTTGAGACACACATATGAAAGTGAGGTTATATGGGGACAAACAAGATACTGTCACCACTCCGCGGTCGTATATCATTTATGTGGGTTCCATCTATCTTGTTCGATTATTGGTGACCCCATACAGTGCTTTCAGCTTGCTAACAAGCCCTCTCTGGAGTCTGGAGCAGCCACTGACAAGAGACCTCGACAGTCGACATTTATGCCTCTGCTTATGCAACCAACACCATCATATCATGACAACGCACGGGGTAGGCGCCTTTGAATCTCGCCTAGATCGCTTAGATCACCCTCTCGCACAGATCACCTCTCCGGGCGGATGATGGTTTCCGAACGCAGATATCGGTGTATCGCGTCCGGGCAGGTGATCGAGTTTCTTTGTTCGTTCGAACCCACCAAAAAGCAAACATCGTCCACACACAAGTCGAGATGGAACCAACAGGACGAGATACATGCGGAGACACCCGGACAAGTGTGCTTGAGATGGTTTTGGGAGAGATGATTGGTCGAATGGACGTCCATGCGGCCTGGGTGCTGAGTACAAATGAAGACAGTGTCCCCAATGCCAAATTTGGCTGCGTTCCTGACCAAGCGTTATTCCTCCACAGCCAGAAAGAGAAAAAGAATGAAGAAACCAACAATCGTCTTCGTCCCCGGCGCCTGGCACCCACCAACAGCCTACGATCTCCTTCTCCCACCTCTCCACGCAGCCGGATACACCACGACATACGTCTACCTCCCCAGTGTCGGCGCCGCAGCACCTGTCGCATTCGAGGATGACGTCGCCGCTGTCCGGAGAGTCGTGGCAGGCCTTGTGGAGCTGGGCAGGGAGGTCGTCGTGGTCTCGCACTCGTATGGAGCGAGTCCAGCGACGGAGGCGCTCAAGGGTCTTGCGAGGAAGGAGCAACAAGAGAAAGGAATGAGTGGGGCAGTGATCCAGCTCCTCTACATTGCGGCGATTGTTCCGACCAAGGGCGTTACTCCTGTCGAGGCATTTGGGCCTATGAAGCCTAAGGAGGAGGGAGGATCGTGGATAGTGAACAACGATTTGGGGGTGAGTTTTGCGTCTATCAAGATGGATATGCTGGTAACTAATCTACTAGGGCGGGTTTGTGTCAGTGAGGAACCCTGAAGAGTGCTTTTACCATGATCTTTCGCCTGAGGTTGCCAAGTATCATGCCTCCTTGCTGCGGCCGCAGTTCCAGCCGTAGGGTTCAAACTTTTGATCTTTCATCTACAGTGCTAACGAAGAAAGATAGGACTGGCTCGAGCCCCTTGACATATGAGGCATATAGAGATATCCCAGCAGCGTATATATTCTGCACAGAAGACCGTGCGTTTCCGATAGCTGGCCAGAGAAAGGTGGTACAGACGACGGGGATCCAGCGAACGACGTCGCTGAAGGCAGGCCACTCACCGTTCCTCTCTGAGCCAAATGGTTTGGTGGACTTTATCCGCGAACTAATGGAGGAAAACTGTGGATGGCGTCGTGTATTTCCCTTGCATTTCCTGTAGCTTGTAGCTACGAACCCAATTAGGAAGGAAGCGCTAGTTGATTGCCAAGCATTGATTGCCGAGGTCAACATTCCAGACCTGCAAAGACCACGGTCTCCCTGAACCTCTCTCTCGATCTCTCTTTAGGCTGTTTGGACCATCCGACGTCAGAATCATCATGAGTGCTCGATACGGCGCGCCAGAACCGCTTGGACACGGAGGTGCTCGCCTCCATCCTGTCACGCTCCCGTTGCTCCGAGTGAACCGAGGAGAAGAGGGGTAAACGCAGCACCTCCGATCAAAGCGCATCCCCACAGACGCCCATCCTACTTATAGCCCAACTAATCCAATCTTACCAAACCACTCGCACACCTCCTCCGTCCACCAACATGCCCTCTGGCAAACGCATAGTCGTAACCGGCGGCTCCGGCCAAGTCGGCCAGCACGTCATCGCAACCCTCCTCGCCCACGGCCACGACATCCTCAACCTCGACCTCGCCCCTCTCCCCGCTCACCTCTCCTCGCGCGTCCACACCCTCCGCACAGACCTCACCGACTCGGGCCAGGTCCACTCAGCGCTGACCTCGCGCTTCCACCCAACCTGCCCCTTCGATCCCGCCCGCGAACCGCTCAACGCGATCCCCGACGCAGTCATCCACCTGGCCGGGTACCCGCGCGGGATGATTGTTCCGGACGGCGAGATGTATCGCACGAATACACAGAGCGGCTATAATGTGATCGAAGCGGCGTGCCGGCTGGGGGTGAAGAAGATCCTCGTCGCGAGCACGGTCTGTGTGTACGGGCCGCCCTACGCCGAAGGCGCGATCGATTTCCCTTCTTTCCCCGTGACGGAAGAAGTCGACGCGGATCCGATGGACATCTACGCGATCTCAAAGGTCTGCGTCGAGCGCACGGCGCGCGGGCTCGCGAAGCGCTTCGCGGCGTTCGGGGTGGATGTTTACGTCTTCCGCATCGCGGCGGTCATCGAGCCCGGCGAGTATAAGCGGTTTTTCGAGAGCTGGGGCGCGGACCCAGTCGACCATAAGGCTGTGGGCTGGAGTTATACGGACGCGAGGGATTTCGGGAAGATGTGTCATCTGGCGGTGCTGAAGGATGGGCTGGGGTTTCAGATTTTCAATGCGACGAATGATGAGATTACGGTGCAGACGGATTTGACGAGTACGCAGTTTTTGAACAAGGCTGCTCCGGGGGTGCCGTTTACGAGGGAGATGGGAGACGATGAAGCGCCGTTGACGAATCGCAAGGCGAGGGAGTTGCTGGGGTTTGAGCAGGATCATTCGTGGCGGATGTACTATCCATAGTTCCCCCAGTTTAATGTATATCCGGCTTATGTATGTAGGAATCAATCAAAGGTCCGCAGAAACCAATTCCTCAACGTCCCCGGGGAATCCCCCTCTCCCTCCCCATATTCACCAATCGGCCTCTCCACAACCAAACTCCCGTGCTCAAGAATAAACGCCAACATCCACCGATCCATACGAAACGACTCATCAATCGACCGTCTACACGCATTATGAAACACCTGCAGCCTCGAGAGCGCAACATCCAGCGTAACCCAGAACGTCTGGAGCTCGGTGAGGATCTCAAAGTTCTGCGCGAGGCGGCGGCGCGCGAGCTGTGTTTTCGCTTCATCGTCTTCGCTAAACAGAAGCATGTGGATATACACTGTTGATGTTACGACGAGCATGTGCCCGACCATGACGTATTGGCATTGGTGCGCTAGGGTGGGTGTGGAGCGGCAGGTGTAGAGGAGGGTGCAGAAGGCGAGGGCGTGTGCGTCGCACTGGGACCGGTAGGATTCTGTCACGGGGGCCGTCGACTGGGGGTCCGGGGTTCGAGCGAGGAATTGGTAGAAGAGAACCTCGTTGTAGTAGTGATATCCGAGATGCAGGGCGGCAAAGGCGTTACCTAGACCAAGCGCGTTGTACCGCTCGAGGTTCTCCGGGGTCTCTTGCAAATCAGGCTGTAGATTTGCCGACCAGTCATGGAGTTCCTGAGCGAGTCCGTCGGCGGCATCGGTGAGAGACTCGTAGTCAATCAAACTGTTGACCGAGGCTTTGTTCAGATTGTGGATGCGCGCCCAGATCCGAGCGAGAATGACCATTTCAGACCATAGCCCTGGACGGTCCTCTGCTACTGTTGCGCCGCTTCGTAAGGAGAGGAAGATATCTTCGCTGGTGGGGAGGGGGTAGGCTTCGACGAAGTCCAGCTGTCGCGGGAGGTTGAGGCCTGCTGAGGACCAGATGTCGATCATGTATAGGGACCACCATACTACTCCTTGTTAGTACTTTCCCTGCTAGAGCCGAGACACATACTTCGTAAATTTATCTGCCTCTCCACCTGGTCTGCACACTGTTTGCTGGGCAAATCGAGAATCAGAGCCAACCGAACAGCAACAGAGTAGTACAAGGACTCGGACTTGGTCTGAGAGTCCGAGAAGCACACGGTGCCAAGCAGGATGCATGCTTGGATTGTGCTCACAGAGATATCCGTGAGATCAAGGAGTTTCCTGGCGCGTTCTGCATATTGGTCCCCTCTTCGACGCCTGTCAATGCCGACAAAGATCCGATTATCAGAGAAGCGAGCACCCAACGCCATCATGCTGAATAGCAGAACATCCGGAAAGTTTCCATCGTCGATCTGCCTCTCAACCGCCGGACGGTGGAAGATGGAATGATGCGTGTCATGGACGACGAGAAAGTAGAGAGTGACCAACTCCCTGCGAAGAGCGAGTGAAGGAAAGTCGTCGGCGACTGGCTGGACCCTTCGCTGGGGAGCCAGCCGCGTGGGAGGCGAACGAGGCCGGACCACCCATCGCTGCAGACTACACTCGATCTTCAGCGAGCTGCATCGGATGCAAACGGTATCCTTGGTATCTAATCGGCATTTTCGCTTATTTGCCCTGGTCCATTAATACCCGATAGTCAGGTTTGAGAGGGAAGCTCACCGGCAGGCGTCGCAGGCCGTCACAGGCCTCATCCCACTGGTGTTGGAGTATCGGAGGATCTCCGGGAGACGCAATCTGAACAGATGAACAGGATTCAATTCCCCCAGAATGCGGAGTCTGGCTGGATTTTATACCCGGCGCCGATCGTCGTTTTCCACCAACCCCGCTTCGCCAATCCCGCTTCTCCAAGGCCGACGTGGAGGGTGTTGTCTGGAGATCGGGGGTATTTATGTCGCACAGCTCCAGCATGCTAGCTGACAAGCAACAGGCAATCTTTCAAGATGCCATCTCAGACAATCTCCGTGGAAAGCAATGCCCTCCAAGTCACCGTCTTCATCGACGAGGATGGGTCGGCATACCTCCAACAGGTGATTCCCCGGGGAAGTACCCCTCAACCATCAGCCTCCAAATACTTCAAAGCGTCGTACGCCCCACTCGTCGAAGTCCGTCTCGCTGGCGAAGGGACGGAAAAGCACAAATCGTCCAAAACACTCGTTGGGACCTATGTCGGACCCCGGCTAAAGTACAAATCGCACGAAACTCAGTATGGAACCGGGAGCAAGACGCTCAATGTCACTTTGGAGGACTCCAAGATCGCAGTGACGGCTCATCTGACCGTCTACGACTCGACTCCCGTCCTTCGCTCGACAGCCGCGATCCAGAATAAGAGCGACAAGCCGATTGTCATCACGCAGCTTACATCGCTCGTCCTGGGCGGGCTGACGACAGGCTCCCAGAAATGGTGGGCCGACTACACGCTCTCCGTACCGAACAACTCGTGGTTCCGCGAGGCACAGTGGATCGAACATGACCTGCCCAGCCTGGGCGTCGACGACTACGGCGCGTACGGCCGTCCGGAGAACCACTGGGCCTCACTCGCCCATTACGCCGTGTCGAACCGCGGTACATTCTCGACAGAAGGCCATCTCCCCATGGGTCTGCTGAAACGTCGCGGCAATGCCGAGACGTGGCTGTGGCAGGTGGAAAACAACGGCTCCTGGCGATGGGAGATCGGCGACTGGAAGGACAGCGTGTACCTTGTGGCCGGGGGCCCGATCGAAACGGACCATGACTGGCGGCAGCGATTGGGTCCGGGAGAGACTTTCACGACTGTGCCCGTTGCATTGTGCCATGTACTCGACGACTATGAGTCGGCCTTCGCTGCCCTAACGCAGTACCGCCGCACCATCCGCCGCAAGCACAAGGATAATCAGACACTACCGATCATCTTCAATGACTACATGAACTGCCTCATGGGCGATCCCACCGATGAGAAGATTCTCGCCCTCATCGACCCCGTCGTTCGTGCTGGAGCAGAATACTTTGTGATTGACTGCGGGTGGTACGCTGACGATGCCGGCTGGTGGGACGATGTCGGCGAGTGGGAACCCTCAAAGAAGCGATTCTCCAAGGGCCTGAAACACCTCCTCACCCAACTAAAGGAGAAAGGTCTCACGCCAGGTCTCTGGATCGAGCCCGAAGTTGTCGGCGTCCGCAGCGTCGTTGCGCACCAGTTACCCGACGAAGCCTTCTTCCAGCGCGACGGGCAGCGCATCGTCGAGAAAGGTCGGTACCAGCTGGACTTCAGACACCCTGCCGTCCGAGAACGCATGCACGGGATTATCCATCGACTTGTCACCGAGTTCGGGGCCGGATACTTCAAGTTCGACTACAACATCGAAGTGACGCAGGGGACAGACGTCAACACCTCGAGCCCCGGATCCGGGCAGCTGGACCATAACCGCGCGTACCTGGCCTGGGTAAACGAACTCCACGATCGCTTCCCAGACCTCGTCATCGAGAACTGCTCGAGCGGCGCGCAGCGCATGGATTATGCTATGCTCGCAACGCATGCTTTACAATCAACCAGCGACCAACAGGACCCCGATCGGTACGCCGCCATCTCCGCCGCACTGCCTACAGCCGTTACACCAGAACAGGGCGCAACATGGGCATACCCGCAGCCGGAATGGGACGACGAGATGAACGCATTGACCGTGGTGAACAGTCTACTCGGTCGGATCCATCTCAGTGGGCGCCTGGATATCCTCTCGCCGACGCAATTCGGCATCATCAAAGAAGGGATGGACGTGTATCGGGAGATCCGCGCGGACCTCCCGACGGCAACGGCGTTCTGGCCGCTGGGGTTACCGCATTGGCATGATGAGTGGCTTGCGTTGGGGATGGCTGCGGAGGGTGGGGGGACGTTTTATATTTCTGTCTGGAGGAGAGGAGGGAAGGATTCAGTGGAGTTGCCTATTGAGAGGTTGAAAGGGCGTGATGTACAGAGTGAGTTGCTCTATCCCAAGGCGTTCGGGGTGGATCATGAGTGGAGGAAGGATGCGGGCGTGTTGAGCGTCGGGGTTCCGTCTGAACTGTGTGCAAGGCTGTTGAGGTTGACCGTCTCCTGAAACGGGGAATTGCTTTTCCCATTCTGCTGGTCCAGACCTGTAGAGCACAGGCAAGAACGCCCGAAGGAAAGTGGTCTTGGATAGGTCTGTAGTCCCAATCAACAAGAGTTCAATAGCATGCCTGCTGGACATGATACGATAGTGAAAAACCAATCCATGATGAAGACGACCTTTGATGGTCATCTTATACCCAGTAGAAGTGCATACGGGGATTACACAGCCGCCCGGATGTCCGCGAGATCCAGCTTTCGGAATGCGCACTGTCTCTGGCTACGGTTTTGTGAGTGCTGCGTGATGCTGATAGCTGGTAGATAGCTGCTTGGAGTACATTGTTCTTAGCCTTGCCCCTGCCAAACTGCCATCGGCCTTGGGAGGGGCAGACCATGGCTGGGGATCTACGCTAATAACATGGCAGAAGGTCGCATGGAGGATAAGGGGCTTAAGGCCAAGATACTTGATGCTGCGACCATATAATATGTTGAAAAAGGATGCGTGGCTGAACAAAGTGACTAGAGTAAAGAATGACACCCAGGTCTCTCTTTAAACAACAACAAACCGAGCACGAGAGAGATAACAGGGGTATTCGACGTCATCCCAGATACTCATGCTCGGACTAAACCAACACATTTTTGTAAAACAGGTTCGATCTGCGATCCCCAGCCTTGCCAGACGAGAACCCCAAGAATAGCCTCGCCTCACCACTAACAGTCTTGTAGATGGCCAACCCCTCCGGCTCACGGAACTCCAGCGTCGACCCAGCACGTGTCAACAGCGGCCCTTGCACGAGCTTTCCGGTGTTCAAGTCCATCGACAAGACCTGCGAATTCACTACCCCGCCGCTAGTCGGGTACGACTCGCCCGTGAGGATATACAGATACCGGCCGTAGACCGTATACCCCTGCGTGACATCCGTGATCCCACCAAGATCGTCCTTGATGTTAGGGAGCTCCCAGTCCACAAGCGGATTCGAGAAGTTGAACTCCCCACCCTTGACCTGATCGAGCGGCCAGACTGCAATATTCTGCTTGTCTCCAAACTGATACCGCACGACGAACCGCTCATGCACCGCGTCAATCGTCGCAGTCCCGCGCTTGAACCTCTCCAACGGGACAATCCGTTCAATATCCTTATTCGTCTTACTATCCAGTGTCTTCCCATCCTCGAACTTGAACCGCCACAGCGCCTTGCCGTACCCGCTTTCTGCGGCGTCAGTCTCCGACCAGATATACGTGTCTTTCCCGACGGGCTCCGCGGCGATATTCACCCCGTGTCCGCAGGCGAGTAGGTCCATGGACCCGAGTAACTTTCCTGAGAAATCGAGCTCGCTGATCGTCAGGTCGCCGGATGTCGTGCTCGCGCCGTTGCGCCGGTTCACAACGAAGAGGCGCCGATTGGTGTTGTCAAAGGTGAAGGATTGCTGGACGGTGTTTGCGGCGGTTTTTTTGTGCCGCCAGAGGTCGTGCGAGGGGGTGGAGAGGTCGAAGCGTGGGGTGTCGGGGATTTGGGCCAGCACAGATACGGCTGCTGTTAGGGCCGCGAAGATTGCTGTTGCTTTCATGGTGGGCAGGTTTCGACTCTGGGGTTTGGAAAGTTGGGGAGATGGTCAAGGGAGCTTGCACTGATAATGTCGAGACGTCCGAGTCCTTAGTTATGTACCGAGCCTCATCCCGCAGTTGCATCGGCTGCAAGTGATCTGCACGGGTCTTCTGTGAAGCTATACGAGGAACACGAGGATCGACAGTGTAAATATAGCAATTGTCATGCAGTTACCCTTGCGCATCCCGCTTCGAACCGAGGGGCCCGAGAAATCCTCGAATCAACGAAAAGAGACTCAAGCATTCTTTGCCCCTGCCGAGTTGATCTGGGCCTCGAGATACGAGAGGGGGGTGGGGCCTGGTACGAGGTTGTAGTGATCGGCCGACGGTGTTGCAGAACACGAGATCTGAACACTGAACATCTGATACTGGACATAGATTGTCAGGGCCATGCAAAAGCGACCCCAGTAGAGGTTGCACTATATGAAACGCCGGCCGTTTGTTGTGCCCTCGAATACGAGCGGACTATGCAGCCCATACAGCGGGCACGGCGGCCCCGAGGGGGGTTTTCGCGCCTTCCTCTTCCGAAATCATGTAGCTCGTACCTTCCCCGAGTTCTAACAATACCTCATACGGCAGGCGCGAGTAGTATCCACGACAACCGTCGGTCGTGATCGCTCCTTCCCGGATTGATATGGGCTTCGTCATGCGGCAAGTAACCCCGAAACCGCAAAAACCGCACAAACAACCCTCCACCCGACCAGAGACACAAGCGGCCAAAATAATTCCTCTCCATACCCATCGCTCATCGCATCCCGTACATGAAACCATGCTGAGAGAGCACTTGAAAATGCATCCCCAAAGCCCTCCCCACCCTCGAGGGTCGGATACGGTAGTATACGACCGTCATGTGGAAGAAAAGTCCTGTACTACTCGCTTCCATAATAAGGACGCCGCGGAGTCTTCAGGGGCGTGTACTAGTGGAACGTAGGAAGCAAAGTGTAAGGACAAGGTTGTCCAATGTTTGGGCGGCTAGGGTGGTGCCATACAGACGGCGGATTGAGGGCGATTGTGTTTGGTCCTGAGGTGGTTAGCGGGAGATGTGAGGATTGGGGGGCGTGGCTTACCATCTTGTCCGTCGTTTCAACGAATTCGTTCCTCAAGCTATGATGTTCCTCGCTGTACGGTTGTTCAGTCTGCTTTCCTGGGTATACGGGTCGAAGGTGCTAAACACAAGGTCACGGCTAACACCCAGCGGTAGGGGGTTTACCAATCATGCAGGTATCTGAAATGGTGTAAGAGACCAGTTGTATACGAGGTCCGTCATGCACAATTCAAACGTGTTCGATGCACTGGCATTGATGGCTCACGAGATACGTTTCTCTAATTTTCAGAGTTGCATCTCAAGGTGTCCTGTCCTGTTAGACACAGCACACCATGGTCCCTGGCTTAAAGTGGACAAAAAGCCGGGCGGCTTTGCAGCGCTCACGCATTTTGCGTGTCCTAAACTGCCCAATGGAGAGGCGTTGTAGAGCACAAATTGTCGAGCGAGTGTGCGACAGAAGATTCTGATCGTTCGGTGATGTCGATATGGCTGTTCCAGTAAATTGAAAGCCGACGACACCTCCTGTCTGCGCCTTATAACATCGCACATGCAATCCTCTCAAACCGCCAGCAACCCCCGAACCGGCCAACGCGCCCAAGCAACCCTCCACCCAGCAGCATACCAAAACGGCCGAATCGTACACTCATGCGCGCCATCGCACTCCAGGAACACAGCACCGCGGAGGTGGCATTCGAGAAAAGGAAACCGACCCCAATGTCCTGCCGACCTTGGAATGCCGGATATGGTTGCCGTGAAAGAGCCAGCAGGCGAGCGCAAATGGGAGAAACGAGACACCTGTTGTGCGCATCCAGAATCGGGTAGTGGGTGCGCGAGCTCGGAGCGGTTGGGGATTACGAGCGGGGAGGTCAACAGGAAGGCGAGTGCGTCGAAGCCTTTTACTACGAGGACTGTGTCGTACATGAGGCGGATTGAGAGAGAGGCTGTGGGTGATTCTGCGATTGTTAGCAGAGTGGACGACAGGTTGGGGCTCGAATAGACTGGGGCTTGCCATGTTTCAATCGGTCGGTGTCTTTGTCGAAGATTTGCAGGGAACCTCACGTTGCAGACGAGGTCTTGAGGTTCAAGGCCATCTTTAAAGAACATCTCTGCCACTAAGACCCTGGATTAAGGTATGATACCAGGCTGCGACCTCAGCAAACGTAACTCGAAAGTATCAATGCCGTGGGGAAATACCGGAGGATCGTCAAGTCCCCGTTATCCAAAAAATTCGGCAACTCCATGTAATATAGACAAGAACACGCAGCCTGACGGCCTAATGAGCTCCTTTCATCACCTCAAACCATCCGAAGCTTTTGTCAATTCAGGTCGGCTTTATGGTAAGACAGAGCATCTCGTCTGCGGCGCGCCTTCGACTCTAAATTCCCACTCGCGTGGAAGATAAAACTCAATTCGCCCCGACGACAGCGTAGCTGAACACCTGCGCGATGCAACCACGGTTATATGACGACCACATACCCACAATTCCCTCGGTAAACCATCTTTTTCGCCATGAATTCGCCGGTGCAACCGAACTGCCGGACCCAGCAGACCGTCTTCCCCCGCACTTCCCCCGCTGATCCCCCGCGTAGTCACGATTTGATTGGGCGGACCTTGGGTCAGTGTTAATGGCCAGGGGTGGCGGAGGATAGAGCCTAGGCAGGTCAAGAATTGCGGCGCATACATAAGCCTTCGAGGCGGCCTTGGAATTGCTTAGCATTCTCCTTCCTACCGTGTTCATGTTCCTACTCCTACCTTTGCGTTTCTCTTTCTTCCTCTCCAGATCCTGGTCGCCACCCCAAAATGAGCGACATCACCATCGACAAGTCGGAAGAGACGCTCAACCGCATGAAGACTGCGGAAAGTGTCTTCCTTCCTATTTCTCGCGAGACGTTTGAGAAGCTCTACCTCAGTCCCAAACACCCCTCTGTTGTCGGCGATCTGCGCAAGAAGTTCGGCAATCCCACGCCGATATGTTTGATGGGTTTCTTGCTCGCTGCGACGCCGAACGCTTGTATTTTGATGGGGTGGAGGGGGGCTGGTGGCAATGGCGGGGCAATTCTGTGGGTTCTCTTTCTCAGTCAGTTCAGCGTGTGGATTTCTGACCTCATTGATTCGCGATGCAGACCGGTCTACATCTTCTTCGGCGGCATCGTGCAGCTCCTGGGTGGAATTGGAGAGTGGATCATTGGAAACACCTTCTCCTGTGCTCTTTTCTTTACATACGGTACGTCCATTCACCTCAGTCTTTTCAAACCAATCGCTCACATTGCTGAATTTCCGCTAGGAACATTCTGGCTCGTCCAAGGCGCAACCCTCATGCCCTTCTTCGCAACAGGAACAAACTACTCTCCAACTGGAAACTCGCTCGAGGGCCAACAAACCGAGTCCTATGCTGCTTCTGTCGGTACGTTCCGCCCTCCTGCACTCCCCATACGTTCTTTGAGCAGAACTCGGAAGAAGAAAAACACCACGCTAACAGATATCAACGCATAGCATTCTACTACGTCTTTCTCGCCCTCCTAACATTCATCTACCTAATCTGCTCCATCCGGACAAACATCTGCCTCTTCACCGCGCTGTTCCTGCTCGTGATAACATTCGCGCTCACGGCCGGGTCCTTCTTCCAGCTTGCGAATGGGGAGGCCGAGTTGGCGCACCGGTTGCAGGTGGTAAGCACACACACCATTCATTTTCACCTACCCCATCTTCTGTTAATTGGAGAGAAAAGGTTGGGAGGGCTAATGGAGGTTCTGTACAGGCTGGCGGCGCATTCAATCTCGCGCTATGCTTCCCCATCTGGCATATTTTCCTCACGCAGGTTCTCGAGGCGGTTGATTTTCCGATTGTGCTGCCTGTTGGGGATTTGAGTACGGTTATTCCGGGCCGAAGTCAGAAAGTAAAGAGAGGTAGCACTGGGGAATGATCTTCATGGAATACGCGGAGGGATTGCGAAAGGGCGATGGCGGAAGGGAGACCTGTCTAGTATTTTGGCGACTATGCCCAAGATAATTCAGTCAATGATAGTACTGAGTTGTCAAATTTATTTTTACGTTCATGTGGTACTAGATACCACACCCCTTATGCAACATTCCTATATCCAAGCTAATAAAACAAAGGCGTTTAACCGCACAAAGCAAAGATGTCCTCTGGGATATACACACTGAGGATATCGATCAGCTTGCTTAATGGAATCCAGTCCAATGTCCCATGAATCGTCTCGATCGCCCGTCCGCTGTATAGCACACGTGCATAAAACTGATTCTTGGACGTTTCCCTACCACCGATGTTAGCCATATCTTACCCAGAAACGCAGAAAAAAAAAAGGACAACAGAAAAGGAGGGAACTTACCAAATCTCAATCGCGATGTTCGACGCCATCCCGGGCCACCTCAGCGCATTGATCCCGAGGGCCCCCAACATCGGCGCGATATCGCCATCGTGCAAAAAGTTGTGACTGTACACGACCTTCGAATCGCCACGCGCAACCGCCTCGAATTTCGCCACAAGCTCTTTGATAAACATCCCCTCAATCACCGTAATGTATTCGGTGACATTCTGGTTCCGTCTCCACCACCAGTTGTACATCCAATCGCCGGCCCGGAACGCCTCGTACGCCTGGTCGGTACTCACACATTTCCCCTCCTCGGTCAGGCTGCAGGGGAGATCGTATCCATTACACAGCCGCGCCTGGAAATTATCCGCGAAATGATCCCACGTATTCAACCAGTCGCTCGCGTCCTGCGCATCAAACATGCTCGCAAGCGTATCCCGCAGCGGCGCCGTAACCGCCAAATGCTCCTCCCACTCGGGCCCCGACTGCACCGCAGCGAGAATCGTGTTCCGCGCCGCGCAGGGGAATCCGCGGTTCACGGTATCCACTGCAGAAGCTTGCTGGTGCAGCGGGAGGGCGCCCTCGTAGTCGGGCCAGAGGCCGCGGAGGACGCCGCCGGCGGATCCCTGGGTCAGTTGGGAGGTCGTTGAGCGGAACCAGACGCGGTCGAGGTCCTTTTTGCCGAGGGTCTTGGGGATGAGGCCCAGTTTCTTGCTGTAGACGGCGTGCAGGTCGCGGCCGTGCTGGTAGCCGTCGAGGTAGCCGCCGATGGTCAGTTGGGGATACTGGCAGGAGCCGTTGACGTAGTTGGTCAGAAAGGGGTTTGTTGGGTCGGTGTAGGCTTTGCCGTAGACTTCAAGGGGCGCGGGGGCGCCTTTGGGGCCGCGGCCGTGGCCCGGGGAGGGGGTCGCGGGAGCCGCGTATTGGTGCTGGTACAGGTCTTCGCAGTTGTATTCTTGGTTCTGCTGAGGTTAGAATTTATCGACACATGGTATACTGCGTGGGGACAAACCTCGCCCCCAGGAAGGATATTATACGGCGTCCGCCTCTGATGCCGCTGGAGATACTCGAGATACACAATCTTGGCCTTGACCTTGCGGTCTTGAACGGGTCCGGGAAGCTCATACGTGTCTACATGCGGATGCGGCATGGAGCAGTAGTTGTAGGTGAGCTCGGTGGGCGGCGGACTCGCCTTATCGGAGGGCGCATTGAAGACCCCACCGTAGGTGCCGAGCGAGGCATTGGTGATGTAGGTGGTGTGGTTGAGGGGCGGGTAGAAGCTGTCGACGTTCTGGGCGGCGAGGGAGCCGCCCGTGAAGAGCAGGCTGAGGAAGAAGGTGAGCATTTCGAGGATGCCCTGATAGACAGATGGTATTTCCATCACATACCGATGGGATGGGAAATTTATATTCCAAGGTTTGGTTGGAATCGAGTTGGAGGTTGTCGACGCTGCAAGGGGCAGCACGATCGGCAGCACGTTGTGATTGGCTGGTGATGGCCACGTGGGCTGAATTGTCTTGGATTATGTCATCTATGCACTGCATTATTCTCCACTGTCCTGCCATGTGTTCGAGTGGACGGTTTCTGTTGGAGAGTCGCAGTGGAATTTAATCTACAACTACTTGGCATTCAATAATGACATTTTTATGCTATATAAATGCTTGGGTGATTGTCTTATCTGATACTTATCATACGGCAGCGGATGGCACGCGACATGCACTTGCTGCTCTAGAGTGCGGAAATATATCTCCGCCCCAAGGCATCCATCCACTCAACGACATCTTGAAGAAAAGTGACACTGCTTCTCCATCTACCTTTTGTATCGTCTGCGCAGAAAACAGCATGGAATATGAAAAGCCACTCGAACATCCTACCGCAGAGGTCGCTTAAACAGAAATAAACACAGTTTTCACAGCCCTACGTAGGCACATGCCTTGTCCCATTTCCGCTCCCGTAGACCAGCGACAAAAGAAAGCCACCGCGTCAGATCTTACCCCATACTCCAGATTCTCGTCCTGACAGCTCGGCCCACTGTTTTAACCAGGGGATCCATAACTATCACGTACGTTGTACTCCGTGGTCGAGAAGGACCTATCTGCTTATCTACCCAAGGGCATATTCTTCCGTTTAATCTTCGTCCGCCATCTACGACTCCTGCCACATCCTTATCCTCATCCTATCCAGATCGACCGACCCATCTATTGACTATCGCGCTAAAATCCACACCGCACCACATCCAAAATGGTCACAACCGGCTCTGCCAACTGATGGAGGCGACGCTGCCGGATTTGAGGGACTGCTCATGCGCTTGCTGTCTGATTCCGATTCTCATGAGGCGCTGGAATTTGGGTGTGAGCGAGCGAAGGTAATGGGGTGAGGAGGCGGAGGGGGACGGGCGTCGTGTTGGGGTGCGGGTTTTACATTGTTGTTGAGTTAGCTGTCGTGGGTGTTTTGGGAGTTTGAATCGACGAATCCCACATGTTTTTTCTAGACCCAACCGTGTGAGGGATCTCTTGCAACTTGGTCGATCAAGAAATCGAACGCTTCGCGGTTCATGACAGAGACGAGTGCGGGGACTCTGGAGTATTCCCGCCCCCACAGATCAGCGAGGGCGCGCAACTTGGGGCGATTCTCGGACTAGTGCTGGTCGTGCATGCCTCTCGTACGTCATACGAAGATGCGACATAAAAGCCAGACCTCAGTATCGATCTGGGGATGCGAGGGTTTATTTATCCTCATTGCGAATGCCCTACTACTGCTCTTGTTCATACATATCCACCATACTCTGAAGCGTATGCTCATGCCCAACTTCAGCGTCTCGCAGCAATCAAGCGTAAAATATCACCGTCTTTCCTCCGCCCTCATACAGCTGTAGGGATAATCATTTGATCAGCATACTTTGTGAAATAACGAACCATCAAAACTTGACCTTCACCCAACCCACACCACGCCACGTACTATAAAACTCCGCATCTCAAAATGTCCCTCAACCCCGATCGCTGCTCCAACTATACCGGTTCCTCGACCCCGACCGGCCTAGACGACTCGGCGTACTTCTGCTACATCCCAATCTACGCGCACTGGAACGCCACAGATGACGATGAGCCCGACCCGCTTGCGATCCTGCGCGGATGTTGCAAAGACCCTTCCGAGAATGTCGGGCTCTACGGGCGCGATAACTGCGAGGCGTACTGCGTCGCCAGTGAGAGTACCCTGGGGAATCTGGAGACCTGTCTTCGGCAGTCGCGGGGGATCCAGGGGTTTGGGTGTGAGTCTACGGCGGTGGGGAGGAATGGAGTAAGTCCAGGGTGGGGGTTTTGGCTTGTTGTTGGGCTTGTTGCAGGGCGTGTTTTGGTTTGAATGGTTCAGTGGATCTTGTATTTATATTCAGCGCTCAGGAGACAGGTAGCTCCAGGTCTACAACCCATCTGGCGACGATCACTCTGCTGCCCACTTATACTGCGACCCCGGATGATCATCCCTCAGCCTGGGTCCTTTTCCATCCTGCAAGAAATTCTCCCTTGTCGTCGTAGCCACATAATCGTCCCAAAAGACCCCTCTCCTCCTAAGTTCCGGCAGTAGATACTTGACAATATCCTCAAAGTCCGCCGGAGCAATCGCATACGACAGATTGAACCCGTCGATCCCACTCTCTTCGATCCAGCGCTCGAGGATATCTGCCACGGTACTCGGAGACCCAATCGCGCGGGCATGAGGACCACCAATGGCAATCTCCTGAGCAACGCGTTTCTTCGTCCATTTCAGGCCATCTGTTCCTGGCACTGTCGCGGTCCATGCATTGACTAGAGATTGAATCGCCCCAGGGCCCGTGAATCGGAAATCCTCCTCGTCATCGAATCTCGAAAGATCGGTCCCCGTCCAGCCTCCAAAAAGCGTCGCTGCGCCCTCAAGATCAACATACTGGAGGTAATCCTCCCATTTTGCCTGCGCCTTTTCGTCGGTTTCGTCGACGATAACTAGGATTCCAGTGATGGTCTTGATACTATTAGGGTCGCGACCGTGCTCGATTGCGCGGGCGCGGATATCCTCGACGGACTTGCGGACTGCTGTGGGTTCAAGCCCGGCAAGGAACATGCACTCGGCGTGCTTCGTTGCAAAGGCTTTACCGGCCGTGCTGGTGCCCGCTTGGAAGATGAAGGGGGTGCGTTGGATAGAGGGTTCGGTTGTCAGGGGCCCGGCTGATTTGAAGTATTCCCTAGAACCGGTTCATGTTAGGACTCGCTCAGGTGTGCATGGTATTGTTCTACGAACCCCCGATGATCAATCCTCCTTACCCTGCCCGGAACAGCGTACTGCTCTGCATCCTTGACGACAGCATCGTCTCTCCATGAACTCTCCCACAGCTTATAGGTTAAATTAAGGTACTCATCCGCCATCTTGTATCGCTCGTCATGGGCGATCTGCGTCTCGAGTCCAACATTCCGTGCGGCGGACTCCAAGTGACTGGTGACAGCATTCCACGCCACGCGACCCTTCGTCAAGTGATCCAACGTTGCGAACCGCCTTGCAAGAAGATGCGGGTTCTCGTACGTCGTCGAGGCCGTGATCCCGAAGGAGAGGTTCTTGGTTACGGCAGCCATTGCGGCAATCGGAAGGCTATTCTATTATCAGACAAGAAGATGAGAGGCACTGGCAAAACATACAAAGGATCAGCCATGGGAATCTGCGCAACCCCGGGAAGACCCGGGTCGAAGCTATCGGGTCCCTTGTAGACGTCGTAAGGACCCAGGACGTCGGCGATGAATATCGAATGGATCTTGCCGGATTCAAGTACTTTGGCCATGTCTGTCCAATACTCGAGATCCGTGTACTGTGCGCTGCGGTTGCGTGGGTGCCGCCAGAGCCCTGGGCGGGGTTAGTAAGGGTGGTTTCTGAGAGGCCCTTTGACGGACCTGGGGCCAGATGGCCGGGTGTGCTCATGGTGAAGCCATTGAGAATCCATTGTTTCTTCTTGGTGGGCTGTTCGGCCATTTTGTTGATTTTGCGAGATGTAGACAAACTGCTTGATCTTGCTCGAAAGCAGCTCGAGGGATCTATATTAAAAACAGATGACCTTGGAATATGTTAAATCAGATCGAGACCGGGATCTGCTCGCATTCTTGAACTTTTGTGGCGCATCCACCATCGGGCCCCTGTCGCTGTTAAGGCTCCCTCAGCGAACGGCGCAACAAGCACCTCAAACTTACCCCAGATCACACCATATACTAGCCCTATCGCAACCACTCCTTCAGATACCCAAGACACCCAATGATTCGTGCGCACGCCATCAAAGCGCCACCGACGACTCCTGTAGAGTTATCGACTCCAAATTTATACTCCACACCAAGAGATTTCGCCAGCGAGGTGCGCCTGTCATCGGTGCTCGTGATGGGATTTCGAGCCGTTTAGCCAGCCCAGTTGGAGATGTTGAGTCGAGCACATCATTTTCGGGACAAAGTCATAATCCGCAATTGCGTTTTGAGCGAGATCGGATGCTCGGCCTGTGAGATAAAGGTGCCTGCGCGACAGGGATTTTTTTTTTTTTTTGCTCGCTCTTGCACAAGTTCCTCACTCGAACACAGTCGCCATGTCGAGTCAGGTCCCTCCTCCGCTGCCTCAAGGCGCAGGATATGGCGTCGTCGTCGGACTCGGCGTTGCCTTTGCCATTGGTATATTTATCCTGTCATGGTCTGGGTAACGAAAATGCTCAAAAAAACCTTCAACGAAGACGCCAACAGCACCGAAACATTCATGGTCGCCAACCGCACAATCGGCACAGGGCTAACCTCGTGCGCCGTCATCTCCTCCTGGCTATACAGCTCCGCTCTGCTCGGCGCAACACTGCTGACATACAGCTACGGGCTTGCCCTGGGCGTCTGGTGGGGAGCCTCGGCCAGCACGATGATTACGCTGATGGCCTACCTCGCGATCCAAGCAAAGCGCCGCGCACCGAATGCGCATACACTCCTTGAGATCATCAAAGTGCGCTATGGAACCCGCGCGCATCAGCTTTGGATCTTCCTGTGTCTGTTGAATAACACGTTTGTGTTTACGAGCATGATTGTTGGGTCGAGTACGAGTGTTAGTGCATTGACTGGAATGAATGTTATCGCGTCCTCGTACTTGCTTCCGCTTGGTGTTGCTGTCTATACGTACTTTGGCGGACTCAAGGCGACTTTCCTCACCGACTACGTTCATACGTTCATCATCATGATAATCATCTGTTGGTTCACCACCAAGGTGATAACCGTCAACGAAATCGGCTCAATCGGCGCATTGTATGACGCCGTCGTCCTCGCTGGAAAAGAAAAGCCCGTTGCAGGTAACTACCAGGGCTCCTACCTAACCATGCGAAGCGAACAATGCCTATACTTCGGCATCCTGCACGTAACCGGCAACGTCGGCGCCGTGATCATGGACACGGGCTTCTGGCAAAAGGGCTTCTCTGCAGACTTTGCAGCTACAGTCCCGGGGTACATTCTCGGCGGCGTGGCCTCTTTCTCTGTTCCGTGGGCGTTCGGCACGATCGTTGGCCTCGCTGCACTCGCGCTGGAGAAGACGTCCGGATGGCCGACCTTCCCGAACGCAATGACGCCTGGCGAGGTCAACGCAGGTCTTGTCCTCCCTTACGTCGCGCAAACCGTCGCGGGCAAGGCAGGCGCCGGCGCAATCCTCGTTACAATCTTCATGTCCACCACATCCATTGCCTCGGCGCAGATGATCGCCACCAGCTCCATCATCTCCTTTGACATCTACGGAACATACATCAACAAAGCACCCACAAACGCACAGCTCCTCCGCTGGTCACACATCGGCGTCGTCTTCTCCTCGCTCTTCATCTCGACGCTCGCAACGGCCTTCCACAAGGGCGGCGTCGATATGACCTGGCTGTTGTACATGATTGGCCTGCTCACGTGTCCCGGTGTCTTTCCCACGTGTCTTGCGCTGCTGTGGAAGCGGCAGACGAGGGCAGCAGCGATTGCGGCTCCGATCGTGGGCATGGCCTCCGGTTTGGCGGTTTGGTTTGGGACGGCGTTTGCGTATTATGGGGAGATTACGATTACTTCGACGGGGGGGACGATGCCTTGTCTTTTCGCGACGATTACGGCTTTTGTCGTTCCGCTTCCTGTTACCGTTATAATTTCCCTGATCCAGAACGAGGAATTTGACTGGGCGATTCTCGGACAGATTGAGCAGGTTCGTCCGGACGAAGGGAAGACCGCTCTACCAGGCCGCACGGATCAAGAAGTGGACGAAACGAGCCCGAGTTTCTTCATGCCCGAACGAACAAAGTATCTCAAGCTGATGAGCCGCTGGGCAGCCTTCTGGGCGGCGTTTACCGTCATCGGACATGTACTCCTCTGGCCCGTGCCCATGTTTGGGGCTAGGATGAGTTTCTCGAAGAGTGTGAGTTTTCTTCACCCTCTCTTGGCAATCGTTGATGCGAAATACTAATGGTGGGATGAATTGGCAGTTCTTCATTGCGTGGGTTGTCATCTCACTCTTATGGTTGTGGTTTACGCTCGTCGTGGCGATCTTCTATCCGCTTGTTGATGGCGGACTGCAGCAGATGTGGGCTGTGCTCAAGAGGAAAAGGACTGGTGAGGACGTTATAGAACGTGGTGAGATCCAAGCAGCTGGATCCTCTGCTGAGGAGGTTGGGGCTATTACGAAAACTTGAGGTCACTGTGATAAAGGAAGCAAGATGTAATCGCCTTGTAGGATGAGAAAAGCTCTTTCAAATAGATTTGAGATTTATAGACGTCACAGAGTAGAAGGAAATCATGATCATGGTATACTAAATTCACAGATTTTGTGATTTGATAGAACACGCCATCTATCAAAACCAATCATAGCACAACCAGTGCTGCTACCTCAATTATTGGAGGGTAATCTGCAGCATCCAGTACCAGTTTGCCTAATCCGGAAGCAATAGCCACTAGTACTGTGAAGTTAACCCGGAAATCATAGTCCCTGTTGTATCCATGAGGAGTTGGGGTAGGTTTCTGTGATTGAGGTGAAGTAAAGGACGAGAAATGGCGCCCACAGGACCATGGGTAAGACAGGCGACCATTCCAGAACTGCGAAACCCACGTTAAGCGTGTTCCGGATGAGAATGACGAAGATCGCGAGTGATATAACGCTCACGTCCTTGCGCGTCGCGAAGCGCCTCTGTGTTGTCAAAGGCAAACGCTATAAGTCCGGACACCAATTCCGTAGACATCCCCATCGCCAATAATATCGCAGGATGTGGGGTCATCGACGTATTGGGTGAGCTGCTGGCTTGGCTGCGCGAGGCTGAGAACCAGAACAAAAAGGTGGGTCCGTGTCAGAGACATGACAGTCATACGCATTGTATGGTGTGGGCGTGAGGCTGGTGCTTAGAAGTATTATAGCTGATAAGAACGAGTAAGCCTTGATGACACAGGTTGGGTTGGGGTCGGGCTCTATTATATACCCCGCTCGTGGCTGGCTGCGCGTCCGATGAAATAAGGCTCTGCGAGACATATCGATGACTTTGAGGAAACTAGTCATCATTGTGAGTATGGGGCTCAGCTAGCCTGACCCATGCAGCCGCTTGGAGCCAGTTCCACCACGCATCGGGCCCTGGAAACTAATCGCTAGCGGCGACTAGACACATCTTGAACGACAGCACGATATCGTTCAAAAATTCTTTGGCGTTTTAAGAAGGCTCAGCGGAACGCGCTTGTAGCATCGAGCACGACCACCGGACTTGGTTAACATGTATCATTGTGGGAATATAACCCTGGCATACCAAGTGAGGAGCTGACGCTCGTATTTCTGTCCCCTGGTGACCGTTCGTTAGGCTAAAGTATACTAGTTAGTTCTTAGTTAGATCGGCAGATGGTCCGTCCGCTTTCCCGAGGTCATGTCAGCACCCAACCAACCCAACGATCTGCAACATCCACCTTTCCGCACCATTATTTACCTATCAGCGGGTTCGCCATGAGCGCTAAACAATTTCTCGCTGATGCTGAAGGCGGCGTGGTGCCGGTGGACAGCCACGAGAAAGTGATGTGGATCGCATTCATCTACATGGACGAGGGGCTATGGGACGGCAACGGCGTCTTTGACGTCGTCGAAACCCTGCATGCGCGCGGGTGGTCGTTTGGGGAAGGGGGGCTGAGGTTTAATCGGTACGTACCCAACTTCCCATCCCCACTACTAGCATTGACCGTACTACGAAGTCTAATAACGACACAACAGCACCCTGGACATATTCTACCTCGCTCAACTTGCAGCAGCCATCTACCACGCTACTAACCAGCTTCATGATGACTTTCCCTACCCTTCCCCCGATGATTTCCAGTCCTTCTACAGCACACACCACGCCCTCCTGCACCCCTCCGCCTGGCACGCCTACTACACCCCCGCCTTTCTCGCCCATCCCACCACAGCGCGCTTCTACCGCCTCCCCAACCTCCAAGACCTACCAGACTCCGACTCCCCATCGTGCCAGCCGCGCCAGCGACCACCCAGCAGCGGCGCACACGCCACGAAAATCCCCTGCTGGGCGAGCATCGTTGCGGGAACGCGCCGCAGGCAACTCACTCTCCCGCCTGGGACTTTCACGGAATTAGCCCTGCGGACGCTGGAGACGAGCACCGCACGGCTGCATGCGGAATATCCGAGTATCGTGCCGGCCTACTCTGAGACACAGGCACGGTTCTGGCTCAACTACATGGGTCTCGACTCCGACAGGGCAGCTTCGGCTTCATCTTGGAACCAGAACCGGTTCGGTGGAGCTGTCGCGCAGGGGTGGTATGACATCTATGCGTGGGAGGGGAAGTACTCGGCGGAGGCGTGGGAAGGGAGTTGTGGGAAAGGAAGGGAGGTTATTGAGCCGGATGTGGAAGATGGGACGTGGAAGAGTGAGGTTATGTGGTGTGGGTGGCCGGATGGTGGGATTGAGTTTTACACGTGGTTAAGGGGATGGGACGGGGAGGTGGGGGGTGAGGAGGAGGTGGAGTTTTTGGCTGCTGTTGCGGTGGAGGAGACAAAGGGTGTAGAGATGGGTGACTTGGATCTTGCAGTGCGGTCGCATATCTTACTTGGGGTGATGGGGGCTGCGGTCAAAACAGGGCAAGAGAGGGAAGATTATCTACAAGAGCTGGAGAAGGGGGTGGTGCAGAGCAGGAGGATCAAAGAGGACAAGGCAGGTGTGTGGCTGAAGGGGGCTTTAGCGGTTATCGAGCCGTATGTGAGGATATGGGACGGGGTGTGGCCTGAAGGAGAGGAGGAGAGGGGGGAGATGCTACGGCGGATCTTGGTCGAGAACGGGCAGCTCTTTGCAAGATATAAGCTCTCGCCGCATTTGAAGGAGTTCAATTTCGAGCTGGGTCCGAGAAAGCTGGTGTAGTAGGTTTGCTTCTAGTCAGATATTCAGATCCATTGTGAGGGCAGTGGTATGCCTATGGCGCAGGCGGAGGTAGTGTTAGTAACTCAACAAAGAGCAGCCACGCTAAGAATCAACGTGTAAGAGACCATGACGAATCTATAGGGTCTTGAATCCAGTTTCTACAGTGTTGGGCATAGTCCTAGTATAGTCGATAGCTATAATTAAAGCCTAATATTACTTTGAGCAGCATTTAAGAAAGATACATATTTCAAGTACTCCCGTTGAGTCGTCTTCGAAAGGACACAGAGACCAAGGTTGAAAGCATAAGGCACAGATATATGTCCGACCGGTCTGGGCGCTTATGTAAAAATTTCAACCCCGCGTCAACTGGAATACGGCACGCACGGACGCACACTATCTCTCTTGGCTCTCGTCATTCTGTCTTCGTGAAATATTGACGAGATTGGCTGATGCAGATTCCAATTGTCAAATAATCATGAAGTTGGGGGACTTCTATCCCAGGGCCCGCCAACAGCGGCCCAGCATCCATGATCCCACCGTTCGACCGCGTCGTCTCGCGCTACTGAAGGCCGCAACAATCAATCTACTCCTGCTGCAATTCCTCTTTCTGGGACTCTTCTGCTACCTCTTCGGCTCACTTTTCCAGCAGACCGGGCACATTCACAACATCAACGTTTTGTTTGTCGACTATGATGGCGGTGCGATTGGCAATGCTGTGCGCAGCGCATACAACAAAATGGCAAGCACTGGCTTTCCGACCCTAGTTGAGCGACCTGCTCTCTTTTACCCCGATCCCAACAGCATCGATGGCGCTGTTTGTGATATCGACTATTGGGCAGCTCTTTACGTCGCCCCCAACTCTTCGAATCTTTTGTCGGCTGCAGTTGCAGGCGGATCAGCAGCTGCCTCATACAATAAAAGCGATGTTATGACGATGGTTTGGAACGAGGCGCGCTATCCCACAGTTGTTGACTCCGCCATATCCGATAATCTAGAGGCGTTGGTGGAAGCTGCACGAGTCGCGTATACACAAGCAGATGGGAAGCAACTTATCCAGACATTGAACGCATCCGACTCTGCTGCCCTGGCTGCTTTTTCGAATCCATGGGTTTTGTCCTCGGTGAACCTGCAACCAACAACACAAGGATCCCGAGCGATCTATAATACGCTGGTCATCATTCTGATCCTGATTCAGGAATTCTTCTTCCTGGGTTATGTGAATGGTCTGTACCAACAATTCCAACTTTACACCTCGCTCTACCCGCATCGAATTGCCATTGTACGCCAGATGATATCGGGTACTTACACATTCATTGGCTCTTTATGTACCACTGGCGCGATCTGGGCGTTCCGCCACGGCTGGCATGTCAGCGGTAGCCAATTTGTCATAACGTGGATGGCCTTGTGGCTTTTCGCGCACTTGAATTTCCTTGTCCTGGATGTCTTTACCATTTGGCTGCCACCTCCATATGTGCCTATGGCATTAATATCCTGGATTGGGGCGAACGTCACATCTATTATTCTCCCTTTTGAGCTCTCGCCCGCCTTTTACCGTGTGGGCTATGCTCTGCCGGCACACAGCATTTTCAATGTCCTTGTCGACATTTGGTCTAGAGGGTGCAATCCGCAGCTCTACTACGCACTCCCCGTTCTCTTCGTCTATGAAGTTGTTGGTCTAATACTAAGTACTGTCGGCGTCTACAGGAGGTCACATTACGCCATGATTCAACAGGAATCTGCTGAGAAGGCCCTGCAAGATCGCATCGAAGCAATGGTCCTTGAGCGACAGTCTCAATTCCACACCGATGAGACGGGTCAAGAAGAGGAGGTAGAGACGTCAGAAACCGGCCAAGAGGCTGGAGAGGCTCCTAGACCGAGGCGGGGAACTACGGCGACTCAACCAGATGAAGAACTCTCGGAGATGATACGGCGGGAAATGTCGCGACCAAAAGTTGAGAGAGTCCCGACCAGCCGCGGAAGTACTGGACCTTGTTTCAATCTTCCCTTCAAGGAATAATATCTCGGACACTTCCTGTATCCGTGTATGTGCTATCACTGCGCAAACTTGAACTTGGGTGTTTCCAAGGTGGTCGCCTCCACTGGACTTTACGTACTTCATGGCGGACATGGCCCCACACAAGATCTTCTATGTACCGTACAGTTACCTGCAATCGCCACATATTGTACAATATATAGGTAGATAATTACTTGTGGTGATTCTAAGTTGTTCTATGGTTAATGAGATAACTCATTTAATTTGGTAGCTCCCCTCCTAGACTGTGTACATAGTGTAGCACAGAATTATGCTGATGTAGTCGATCGCCAAGGCGGATCTGCCGGAAAGCGTCTGTTAGCCTTCTCCTTGGGGTCAATCTAAATATTAAGTATATGGTCGCCTTCCTCCATGGGCGTTAGCTCCCATGCTAAAAGTCTGAGTAAGCGGGGGATACTGCAAAGTAAGGCGTTATGGTCAAGAGTGTCCATCGGCCGCAGAATGCGACGGTTCCAGTCGGGGTCAGGTCACTGACTTGTTACTTTACTTTCTTTGTAAGACGTTTAAAAAGGAATAATGGCAAGATTCTGGTTCACCTCTTTGGGGTCATTGGGTATCTTTGTGTCAACCAGTATCTCAAGTTTCATTCAAGGTTATCTTTCTTCTTTACTACATACTCCTGGATATGTTCCGTCTGGTTCCTCCGAGGGGGATAGATGGTGGCGTCTGGGATCAACCGGCTGCCGAGAAATGGTACCTTTCGAATCACTCTGCGCCCCCTGCAGATAGAACAGTCTCCACTTGTCAGGGCTAAGTTGTTCCAAGGTATTTCCGTGGCCTCCTCCGCGGAGGCTTTGCTCTCAGGGAATCCGAACCGACGCCATCTTACAGCGGATGACTTCAGTGTAAAGTCTCCCGGGACCCTGTTGTCCCTGTTCCCCGTTTTCAACTGTACTACTCTTGTATCCATGGCTTCCCCTTCAGTCTAATCAGAGGTCCGCAGGGAGATCCATTGCTTTCCCCACTATCTGTCTAGCTCGATATTCTATTATTTCCTCAAGGACTAAGCAATATGCTCACGAGCTGGTTCCTATCTTCTTGATCTTTTTCTTTTTTTTATTTTATTCGCACCGTATCCGATATCCAAAGTTCCGAATTACGCACACTATGGATCCATCCGTCACTTCGATGCCCCTGCCGTCACGTGGGGGTCCATACTCCAAGACAAACAATAGCCAAAACCGAAACCAGAACAAAACAGCTGGTGTCAATCATTGACAAGCCTCGTGGGCTGGCCCAGCCGATGCAAGAAACTCCAGCCAGCGCGGGTGAAGGGGCGCCTCGAAGCGCGACAGGATCAGAGTGATATGGTAGGAAGACAGTGGCCCGGAGACGGACTGGCTGAAGCTCTCAAATGACACTTTTACCGGCACCCGTCAGCTTGTAGTATCGAGGGAATATACAACGGTAAGACAATCGGGGGAAAACGAGCAAACTTACAAGCCAGTAGCCTCGCCTGCGTCCAGATTCTCGCAAAGTGTTTGAGTAGCAGATGGAGAATCGTAATGTCGTGCTCGATACTGGCGCGGACCGCATCATCCAGCAGGGCCCCGGACTTGCGGTGCAGATCGAAGAAGATGAGGGTGGTGAAAATGGTAAACGTGATGGCCGGGTCGACCGTGAGGCAGAATGCGCTGTCCCAATGCGCCGCGAGCGCCGCGATATCCTGGCACGTTTCCAGAACGCGCTGCCAGCTTGCCGGCCAGTCGTCTGCTTCGCGCTGCCCGCACATGATGAGGGAGAGAAGGAGCTGCGCCTTGCGCAGGTGGAAGACAGTGATCAGTCGTGCGTGGTGGTTGATGGGCGCCTCGTTTGAGAATGCGCTGCGTCGCGGGTTGAGCCAGCCTGGGGGGAGGGCGAGACGTAGGGTGGTTAGCTGCCGTTCGACGAGGGAGACTTGAGCCAGGATTCCAGCTTGCCATTTCAGCATGCGCATGCGAAGGACCACCCCCGCCTGGCGCAAGGTTGCGGCCGTTATATTGTGGATGTTGTCGAGCAACGTCTCAGGGTCCGATGTGATGGCCGGGAGGAGTGCAGAGAGACCATTCCCGTTGGGTGGAAGGAGAATCGCCTGCGAGGTATTGGTTGCTTGATGACTGAGGCTGAAAGAGGTATTGATGATCGCATCGTCAATCAAGTACGGCGTTCCCGAGGCGAGATTGGAGTAGGCGTCGAGTCGGTAAAGGCGCCACCAAAGTGTACGCCATTCCTGGATATCCTCTTCGCTGATCATGCTCCAGTCGAGGTACAACGCGCGCATATGGTCCAGACGATCCAGCCCGATACGATAGGCCATGCGGATGACCCTGCCGATCCGCAACCAGGAGTGGTGGCCGGGGAAATCATGAAATTCGTAAAACGCCAATATATAGGCCTTGCGGAACTGATCAAGGGATGGGGTGTCTCCGACAAGGTCATCTTCCAGCAGGCTCGAGCTGAGCAAGGAGTCAAGCTCCTCGTCCAGATTCGGCCCGTCGTCACCCATAGAGAAGCGGGTCAATTTGCCTGTAATGATGGCCACGGTTGTGATCAGGTCTTGATTACATAGCGAGTTATGATAGCGGTGGAGAAAGCGGTCTCTGCAGAAGATCGGATTCGCATCCTGTGCGATATCAAAGAAGCCTCGGATGCTATCGCGGTAGGAAAACTTAGCTTTGAAGTGAGGCAAAGGAAAGGCTACGTACAGGTCTTCCTCTTGCTGGGCGGAGAAGTGCAGATAGCTAGAACACGAGGGACTGACGCTCCGGTGCTGCACTGAGCCTGCATGGGTAGACGGATCATGCGAGGCCAGATCCGCTGGGGTGGGAAGCTTGCCTGTTGGGGAACAAACGGGGTGGGGATCCGGCACAGTCAGGGTCCCGTCTGGGGAAGCTGGCCGCATACATTAGCGGCGCAGTATGGATTGAGGGGACTGGCACAGGTACCAAACGGAATGTGGGATCTTGATCGGCGCCTGGTTTGCCGTGAACCACGAGATGGACCAGGCCTGCGTTTCACCAGGGAATACGTGCACGTCGTGCCGACTGATTCTTTCTAACCTCTAGTTTGGACATGGTGCGCGGACCTGCATCGGCAAAAACATATCTATAATGGAGATGGGGAAATTTGTACCCCAGCTACTACGCCACTTCAAAATTTCATGGGCATCGCCTTTGCCTGAGTGGCAAACCCATGCATCCTGGTTTTGGAAGCAATCCGGGTTAATAGTACGTTTAGAGAGACGGGCAGCTCCTTGAGATACAATTGGCGCCTCTTGGCCAGGGCGATGGTTATACTAGACGTGCTGTGGAGTTCTCTGTGGTATAGTTCTAAATATTCTTGCCTTCTGGGATTAAGTGTACACGTCTTATAGAGATGTATATTTTGGTCAAGAATCCAATGTGGTGATGGGTTGTGGGCATCAGCGCAGTGCCACGGCCTCGAGCACAAAGTAAAGGGACCTCCCTTGTTCATTGTCTTTAACTCCTCTGTATGTAAAGCAATCTGCAATGCGCTGTTAACCTCAACTCACAAATCCTACTACGGACAGACCCTGGGAGAGTCACTTTCCAAGCCGAAGTTGAACAACACAATTGTCTTCTCGATCGGTCCAGGTGCGAAAAAGCAGGAACTGCACCGCGATGACGTGATCCACCACAACCAGTTGTCCGCCATCACGGCCGATAAGTATAAACCCGGCCGGGATAGCGGAGTTGGTTTATTTGTTGCCGGGGAAAAATGAACTATGTAGAATGGAGCTACGCGGTTTATTCCTGGTAGCCACCTCTGGGCTACAGAAACGCCGCCTTCTGAGGAGAAGGCTGTTCACGCAGAGCTTAACCCAGGGGATGCTTTCATCATGCTCAGTAGTTGCTTCCATGGCGGAAGCGCCAACCAAACAGAAAGTGAGGAAAGGTTGGTGTATAGCTGCTTTATGACCAAAGGATATCTTCGACAGGTGAGTTTGTTGACCGGCCCTGTCTTCTTCCCTGGTAACGGCGACTCCATATATGCGTCAGAGCGTGCAGCCAACCAAGAATGCCTCACCAAGCTGTATAAACCAAGACTGGCGGGAAGTCACGTATATTCTTTACTGTATATTAGATCTTGAGAGTAAAACTTCTATTGCATTTGCCCGCCGTTATCGAGGAAGCTTGGCCGGTACCCTACCCTATCCTACCACCAAGTGGGTACATACCCTTTTGGAAGAGGGACGAAATGCAGTGGCCTGGTTTATATACCTCCTCCGTGTTATCCTTGCTCAGAATAGTTAATATGAGCTTCTGTTCCCCCGTTCGCTTGGTCATCTCACTCAACCTCAGCCACAACAGGAACTTTATCCCGTGTTGGGTAGATACGGCCTAGTTGTCCGGCGATTGGACATGGAGCGGTGAGACAAATTCTATGTTTTGACTATTCCTGGATGGTGCAAGACTATGAAGGTAGGAGGGTGCATAGCTATGATAGAGACCCTGAGGGAGTGAAGTTTGGTCTTTGCGGTAAGGTGATGTGGAAAGCAGATGCTCCCTCAGCTGGACTGCGACCGAACCGGAGACATCTCCGCTTTGTAAGGAGAGGGGTAGTAAAATACTAAGACATTTGAAGCACTCGGTTAAGTCAATTGAATCATGAATCCATACTTCGGCAATATATGGGTTATAAAGTTAGGTATTTAGTCTCCATATCATTCCTGTACACCAAGAAACTTGCGTCAACAGCGTACATTCTTGCAAGGTGACATGTTGCCTTCAACAAATTTGGGCAGGCAATGCCACTGCCGGTACCATCCTTGCCAGTCGTGCCGGTTTATCTGCTGTAGTCTGACTCGCCGTAGTTCGATTCTCCGTGTCTGCTCGACCTAGAGTCTCCATAACCGGTAGAGCTGGTGTTGCCACGGCTGCCGTATTCAGACTCTCCATAGCGGCTGGATTTGGAGTCATCTTTGGATTCGCTGTAGCTCGACTCGTTTCGGTCGCTAGACCTGGAGTCACCATAGCCACCGGAGCTGGTGTTGTCACGGGCAGTGGAAGTAGACTCTCCATAGCCGCTCGACTTGGATCCGTGGTTGGATTCGCCGTAGCTGGACTCATTTCGCCCACTAGACCTGGAGTCTCCATATCCACTGGACTTGTTGTCGCCGTAGCTCGACTCATCACGGTCGCTGGATCTCGAGTCTCCATAGCCGCTGGTTGATTTAGAGTCGCCGTAGCTTGAGCCAGTATTACGGCCGCTGGATGTCGAGTCGCCATAGCTGGAGCTTGAGTTGCCGTAGCCACTGGATTTGTTGTCACCGTAGCTAGTAGACGTGGAGTCACCGTAGCTTGATTCATTATGGCCGCTGGCTCTCGAGTTGCCGTAGCCACTGGACTTGTTGTCATCATAGGTGGAGCTGCCACGGCCGCTAGAGGTGGAGTCGCCATAGCTGGACTCATTGCGGCTGCTGGAAGTAGAGTCGCCGTAGCTTGATTCATTGCGGCCGCTGGACCGGGAGTCTCCATAGCCAGACTTGGTGTTGGAGCTGCCATAGCTTGACTCGTTCCGGCTGCTAGAGTTGCCGTATCCAGAGTCACCGTAACCACCGGAGCTGGAGTTGTTGTAGTCGTCGTCGTTGTAGCCCATCTTGAATGATTTGCTCTCTAGAGTGCAGAGGGATTGAGTAGTTGTTGTTGTTTGAATACCAAGCTGAGTGCAGCGAGCGCCGGCAGGCTTATATAGGGCCGGCTCACAAGTCACAGTCACCTTCAGGGGAGGGGGGTCGCACGCAATTCAATCTCCAACCAGACGGCCCACACCACACCTCCACGGTGGCTGTTCGTCGGGGTTCATTCGCTATTCCCGATCTCTGGTTCCGGAGGGGTAAAAGCATGCGATGCATGTCCAATAACACGCGGGTAAGCTCAGAATCCCCAACCTGACAGTGTTCGCGCTCGAGCTAGCAGAGGGCGCTCGGATCGACTTCCCCGCTTGGTTGTGCAGCTGTGCGTATGCACCGCCACTTGTTTTTCAGCCACATCTCCAGGTCAGCCCCAGGCAGCCACAATCTCAATCTCTGCAAACACCAGAAGACTCAGCCCACAGAGAATGATAGAATAACAGGCTCCCAAGGAGTTTGAAACTGTTTTCAGAGGTATGGAAAGCCACAGATAGGCTCTCTTGAACCCCAGACGCACTCACAAACGGCTTGTTGGTTGGATCTGAAGGCTGCAGCGAGATCTCTCACCCGAATCAGGGAAACGCAGATCGATTCAGCTGTGCCAGATTGCGCGATTACCCCACTATGGCGCCACAAAAACAATAGTTCAACAGAGGAGGAGGGGTAGATAGCTCTCGCGGCCGAGTCCGGCTTTGAAGCTGAACAGGTGGCGAAAATCCGAATAATGTCTCGCTGGGAAAAGCAGGCTTCATTGGCATAAGGATTCTCATGTTATCGCGCAATTTCGTCCCTGGGTACAAGGAAAAAACTGGCTCTGAAAGCTTAACGGGTGCCTTGAGGAAATACTAGAGCCAGGCTTGCCCGATGGCCAATTTTCTGGCCTCAGCTTGCGCGAGTGGGTCCAGACTCTGGCTGGGACCTCGGACACTGTCGACATCCCCTCTCTGTTGCGCTGATCCTTCAAACCCCGGGATGCTCGGAAGAGACGCCCTTTGTTTCGTTTATTTTTGTTTAGAACTTGCTTGTGGCAAAATCTGCCGCTCAGATCGATCGTCGCTGGAGCACATTCAGAGAACAGAGTAACTAGTTACTAGAAGATTAAGTTAGCAGAAAATGAGGAATGGGCGCATTCCTCAAAAATCAAGAGGAGCACCCTAGTGTCTAAGAGAAGCTTTACCACCACCCCGTTCCCAAATTCTTGCAGCCATGAACAATAGTGTCCGATTATAATTATCCTTTAAGTCCACATCCACTTGGACAGTGTCAAGTAGAAGCTTCACCACGGCTTCATGACCACCTCGTGCAGGCCAGGATAATTGCAGTCCAATGGTATTGCCCACACAGGACGCGATGAAGGACTGTCTTGAATCAGAGGTGGGATTCTCCAGATGGGAAGTAGATAGTACGGCACCAAGGGTGAGAAACTTACCAGGGAGGTCACGGTTCTTTCCTTGGTGGTCCCTGCGGTATTGGCGACCTTAGTAGAGAGTAGAAGTAGGAAGTTGGCCTTGTAAGCAAAGACAAGGCAGTATCGCAGCCAGTTCCTTCAGACTGATGTGCAAAATCTGATTCGGATACTCTTTAAAAAAGATTAAGCTATGAATGAGCTATATTACCATGTAGACCGTACAGAATGTAGCGCCAGACTTACTCTCCGAGTGTCGCCAATGGAGAATAATGACACCCCAAGGTTAGAATCATTGGGAAATATTTGAGCAGTGATAGTAGATTCACCTTTTCCACCAAAAACCTCGATCGATGACCAATCAAGTAGAATCCGAAGGGTGATTTGCCCGAGATCATTGCTGGATAGTGGGGCATAATAAACACCGGGAAACAGAGCACTGAAAGAAGAGTCGCCCGCCGAGCTCCGGTCGACAAACATTTGGCCCATCGCGAAATCATAGCCAACGCGCACACCGGCTCCGTTCTCACCTGCCCTCAGGTTGACCCCGAATTCTTGGGTGTCTTTCCCAGCTTGAAAGGTCAATTCCACATCCAGTGTCTTGGCGCTAACTGGGAGGGTGATATTACCAGATGGCATTCGACCCCATTTGCGTTGATATAGTGGTTTGCGCGATTCAAGAGAGGAGAGATCGGGCTGTGGGTTTTGCACTAGTTGCACCTTTCCGTTGATGGTCTTCAACCCCAGGCGACGTGGAATGCTCATGGCGCTTCGCCAAGGGGATGTTGGGATATCAGTTCCATAAGCCCAGTCGTTCATCCAGCCGATTGCGACGCGCTCATTTGTCGGGAGCCCGTTCCAGGGAATGGCCGCATAGTAGTCAGGCCCCCAATCGACCCAGTTTGCTTGTGCCGGAAGAGGGCTGTCTGTAAAGACGATCTGGCCTATGTTCAGATGGCCATAGCCACCTGTTGATGTGTCAACGAGCTCAATCTGGGCTGCTTGTCCCAGCAGACCAGCAACGTTCCAGCTGCTCCATATCATCCCGCCACCACTGACCCCCGTCGTGGAGCGTACAACCTCCCCATTAACCAGGAGGTTGATAGTCGTCTCGGAGCTCAGAGATGTCCCGTATGTGGCCACATTATGTGGATTGCTGCAGCAGCCAATTTGGAATTGGATGTAGCTCGAAGAGATGTTGAAGTTTTGAGACATGAGTGTGCCAACAATACTGTCACCCCCGTCCCACAAAGTCAGCACCTGGCCGTTGCTGGGACCTTTCCCTACAAAGTCACCGGTAGGAGTCCAAGACGATGCACTAAAGCTTGGTTCGCTCCAATCTTCAAAGACTGTGAAATCGACCGGTGCCTGTGGGGAATGGATGCTGTCCGCATCTGCTATGAACGTTGTCCCATCGAAGCTCCCAATAACATATTGCGTCCCTGATCCCTGCGGAAGCGCGACAGTGCCCGGATTCAACCCCAGCATCAAAACCCACTTTGTGTGACGGCTCTTGCCATCCACTTGCAGCTGAAACAGGCTTGGGCACTCCCACTGACCGCCGACTGCATTGACAGGGCCAAACTCGCCAACATGGGACCAGTCCTTCAAATCAGAGGAAGTATAGAAAAGCACCTTGTGCTGAAATGCCAAGGAAACGGCCATGACCCACTGTTTCCTCGGCGCATACCAGAAAACGAATGGGTCGCGAAAGTTCTGGTACTGGTCGGCGTACTCCGCAGGCGGCTCCAGAATGACTGGGTTGTCTTCGTGCTCGATCCAGGTGAGACCATCATCCAGACTGTATGCGACCGACTGAGACTCCTGGCCGCTTCGGACGGTTTTGTTGTTCGGGAGGGTCAAGTCCTGTGTGTAATGGGATGTATACACAGCCACCAAAGGTGGCTTGCGTGCGCGTCCCCAGCCAGAGGTGCGTTGATCGTCGGTGACAGCGCTGCCGGAGTAGTACAGCTCGGTCAATGGACCGGATGGCGCATTAAAGGCGTTGAGCGCCACTGGCAGCTCATCCCAATGCATCAAGTCTGTGCTGACGGCGTGGCCCCACGAGATATTCCCCCACACGTCGCCGGTCGGATTGTACTGGTAGAACATGTGATATTTTCCCTGGTGGAAAACCAGTCCGTTCGGGTCATTAATCCAGTTCTTCGCCGGGGAGAAATGATACTGAGGTCGATATCGCTCTTGGTAATTGTCCGCATTGACACAGGCAAGAAAGCCGGCCACCTGGAGAAGGACTGCAAGCATTGCGAAAGATCGCTCGTTGCTTGTTATTCAGCTGTGACGAAGAAGACCAGTAGAAGAATGGATGAACTTGCGACGACAAAGAAAGGAGCCAGAATTTGGAGACGTGGGTGCCTTCATATACTATTTGTCTTCCATAGATTCTTAGAAGCAGTCCAAAGGTGCTGTCGTAAGTGTCGAAGCCCTAGTGGCCCTGCGCTGCTCCTGGGCCAGACCTGCAGTAAGTAGTAGCGCCCGATAGCCTTGAAAGATGGAGATGTGACCGCGGGAGTTCAGCTGTGGGCCCCGGACCCATCCATGGAACATTCCATGCCTCTCGGAAGTTACATGCGGTTAGCCCTGAGTGCAGCTGGGGATTCTCGAACTGGCCTTGATGAGGGACGGGCGCGAGTGGCGCTTCGCGACCAATGAATGCCCGCAAGATGCGAAGTTTACAAAGTTTCCTCCATTGCCCCATCATGCAAAATCGCGGACAAGAGGAGTGGCCTCCGCGAAGTTACCCGCATGGCGGGACGCCCCGCAAATTACTGACCCCAACACAAGGCAACCCGGAAGAAAGACCTAAGAAAAACGTGTTCAGCAACCAAACACCGGATTTTGTCGCGGAAGCAAGGATTTCCTACCCGGCCTTTCTACCGCTGTCAGGCGCTTTCTGAGCGGTTTCTTTGTGCTGATAATCAGGCTCGTATCGGAGTGTACGTTGAGTCTGATTGCCATATCAAACACTGCATTCGCTACACACCTTTAACATCTTAATCCATGAGTCACTTAAAGACTTATGGTTGATTCAGCATAGAGCAACTTTCATAGTATAAGAAACACAAGGGGTGATTAGGTAACCTTACATAAGAGTTATATATATAAGATGGTAGTATGGAGGGGTAGTAATAATCTTCTCTTAACTTAGTATCTTAATTTCGTAATAAAGTAATAAAGGCTTAATCCCTCTAAAGTATCAAACATGAGAGAAAAGTCCGAAAATAATGATCGGCAGCCAACAACTACGTCATAAAAGCAGCATAAGTAAATGAAGTCAAGGTCAACTTCCCCAAGTCAGACACAACCTCAATCCCCTCCGCGTCTTGATTCGGGTAGATTAGGGCCGACAGCGCTGCGACACCACCATTCACAAATATCTCAACCGAGTTCCAATCGACATATATTGCCAGCCCGACTCTGTCCCCACCTATAGGGTTTACCAAACTCCTTCTTGCGTCCCAAACCTGCTTAGGCCCCGATGCCAGATTATCCGAAGCGAAGCCATCAGAGTTTCTAAGCAAAAACAGCTCAGTATTCGCAAAGTCATACCCAATTGTTGTGTTTGAGGTCCCATCGGATTTAATCCGGAAGTATACCAGGTTACCGTCGTCACCATCCTGTTTGGAGACTGTCGCTCGAATAACATATGCACCCCCTGTAAGTCCACCAGGAAGCGAGGCTGTTGCCGGGTCCGTTGTGATTTCCGTCCCGTTCACACTGACAGGGGTGCCAAACACGGCTTCATATGCAGAAATCGGAAGACTGACGAGTCTAGGAGTTCCATTGACTGTCTGGTATTTGATCTCCCGCACTAAACTCTGCTGTCCCTCAAAGTTCCCGTAGTAGGGCAGCCTGTTGGCGTATTCCCAATTATTCATCCAGCCAATGGCGTAGCGGCTTCCAAATCTGTCATTTGGATTTTCCCAGCTGACAGTGGCGTAAAAGTCCGGACCTTCATCCAGCCACTGTGGAGAGCTGGCTGCGGCTCTAAAATTAGTACCATTCCATGTTCCTGACCAGTAAACGGTGCCTGTTGTCTTTCCGTGAAGATATCCATTGGCGCTGAGAGCAAGAATCCAGAGACGTGTCTCCGAGTCCCCGTCAAGATCGAGTTGGTATAGATCTGGGCACTCAAGAATACCCAAGTCAACACCAGATGCTACCGGCGAGAAAGTTGATATGAATGTCCAAGTCTTGAGATCAGGCGACGTATAGAACCCAATATAACTTCCTTCTGCGAGCGCAGCAACCCAATGCCCAGCACTCTCATCCCAGAAAATCTTGGGATCGCGAAACGCCGGTTTATTGTCTGGGTCCGGATTAGGCATCACTGGGTTGCCCTTAAAGGCAGTGAAAGTGTAACCCATATCAGTGGAATAAAAAAGGGACTGCTGCTGAATCCCGTCTGCCATCTGAGTTAGGACAGCAACGACAGCATTCTGCCCGAACCCCGACCTATTAGCCGTGTCAACCACGGAGCTGCCGCTTTCTATGTCTCCCAGTATTAAACCGCTGGCAGGGTTAGGCTGATACTTTTCAATTGCAACGCCCTGGCGCGTCCATTGAACCATGTCGGTGCTGGTAACGTGGTACCATTCTGTTCCGCCTGCGCCGGGATTCGATCTATCCCAGTCGGAATTCCAGAGGTAGTATAAATGCCATTTGCCGCTCAAGAATAATGCGCGTTGCGGGTCATTCATCCATTTCGTTTCCGGTGTGATGTGGTAGCTGGGTCGCGTTTGGCCAGAGACAGATCTGATCATTTCAGCTAGTAATATGACTGTCGAGACTAAGAGAGTTTGAAATATGAGTCTCATGGTTGCAGAGACATGGATACAAGGCATTGCGCTATGATGGAAAGAATAGTAGTTGAAGACAGGATAAATCCAAAATCTTGTAAAGTGTAGAAAAAGATAGCAAGATGAGATGATCAGCTCGAGTCTCCTTCGTTTAAATGCAATATAAATGAGATTCCACTAGATGCTCGACCTATTGATATATGTTGATCTCAGGAACTCTGTTTCCGTCATATGCGGCCGGGGGGGTGGAGAACCCTGGGGTAAAACCCGGGGAAAGGTTGAGATCGCGGAGAGAGTGGATACATCCGCGAGAGGCATGACCTTGACATCTGCCCCGACTCAGCTCCCTATACCGTAATCTCCCGCCTGTCGATCCTAAACGTAGTGTAGCAATCCTGCACGAAAGCTTACCCTAGTTTTTGTTGCTCTTCACTACCTTTCCACCAAAAAGGTGCACCGAATCTATGATCGCTACTATCTGCCGACAAAGTATTGCTGGGTGGCATCGTTTGTGCCCTCACTTTTGTTACAGATTCTGTATCAGCGTTGGGTCGGAGGGCAGGTCCATATCCCCTCAAACTGCAAGCGGGAGATTCGGGAAGTGGGACTCACTTGATCAATACAACGTTTGGCTTGTACCCAACACTCCTTGTTGCTTCCTGCATGACCTGCTCGATCTTATACGCAGGGTGCCCCTCGTGGCTCTAGGTATGACCAACATGGTCAGTTAATGAAACTCGAGCCCGCGACAATATATAAATTTCAAAGCCGCCAAAGCACTGGATTTCAATGGATGAGACAAGCTTACCTTATCGGACATAGCTCCACTAGCAACACTCTCAACCATATTGACGCTCCAACCAGCATGGCGAAGCTGAGCACGGAGGTTCTTTCGATATCCAGTGCCGTCACTAGACTTGTAGCCCTCGGTGATTGAGGCTCCGAGGGGCAGAATGCGAAGGGTGAATGAATTGGCAGCGCGAGGCTCCACACGAAGATCAACGCCAGGAAAAGAAAAAGATGGACCGTGGTCGGTATCTCTGACTTCCAGCGAGCCATGCCAGATGGTAGAGTTATCAAACCGGAGACCCAAGGGAGCAGCCGTGGTTGTACGAGAGAGCAAGCAGCCTGCTGCGAGGAGGACCGCGCCATTCAAGACGCCGCTCCAGGGCACCATATCTGCGGTTTGGGCTGTTGACGGTAGAGTGGGATATTCAGAAACTGGATGATGATATAGCATTGTTCCTTGCGGGCAACGTGGGATTTTATTACTTATTTTCAGCGTTCATTCTGCCTTTGAGATGCCTCGTGGCATACTTGCTCATATCGAGCACTCGTCGTCCTGCTGTCTACCGAGGCAGGGTATCGCCTGCTGCGGCAACAGGCATTTATCCTGGCATTGACAATTATCCCGCGCGGAGATTGCGTGTCAGTCAAAGGGGGTTTGCCTACGATACTAGTTCGAGGTGCGAAAGACCGACAGCCACTCGACGAGCACACATGTAGGGCAGAGCAATCTAGATGCTGGTTACAAGCTCAACCCCTGAATCGCTGTCCACTTGTCCAGGCGAAACGGCATGAAGGATGCAATATTTGCACCTTGCGCCGGAAGTGAAGGTGACCATGACTAGATATGTTCAGCAGCGGTATCACTGAGGGCATACTATACCCGAATGTTTTGCCTGGTCCGCGCTTCCAGTGAGGAGTAGGATGCCGGACCAGGTCTCAAGAAGTCTCTGGCGCACGCACCCGAGCGCACTCAACACTGTGAATGTTATTGCCGAATACATTGCCGGATGCGTCAAATCAACGCGCCAGTAACAAGGTATGTGTACTGTGCCCCGTGCTCCATTGGCTGGTGATACATGAGAGACTTGTTGGCGTAGTATCGGGGCTTCAATCTATGAGCATTTCTCTCTAGCCGAGAAGCTGTCTTGGTCAAAATAATCAACCAGGGTCCGATAGTCAAGTATCGCGCGAGGCGAGCTGGCTCCGAGCGTACGGACGAGGGAGTTCATTGATGTCGGTTCAAATTAGACCAAATCCGTAGGACCTGTCGGCGGACACCTGGTACTAGCTAAGAAGCGATGCTGGTGCACGAAGCAGAGCCCGACAAGCACACCTCAATGGAATGAACTCAAAATCTGTAGGTACGGCCGGCCATGCGATTCACATCAGATACATTGAATACGAAAAGCCAAACGGCTGGGGTCCAAATAGGAATCAACCACACCCATCAATATAGACGGTGTACCGTACCTCAGCACATTGTTAAACCGGGGAAAATAGCCTGCAGCTTTGGCCATTTAAGGCCCTGTCACAGCCATCGGCTACATTAGCCGCTTTTTGCCGCCGCTACTTACTCGCATCCATGTAAAATATTACGCTGGCGTCGCGCGAACAGTCGAGACCTACTTTCCTTTCGGCGCTGTTAGCTAACCGCGACATGCTCCGCGAGTAGCTGAACAACAATCTGGATAGGTCGGACTTCACTGTGATTCTGCCAAGGCGACACACACTCCAATCAGGAAAGAGTCGCTTCGAGCTGGAGCCGCAGAGTCCTCGATAAGACCATCGAACCGCCCGTGCACTGCCCGTGCACCCCTGGCACTCCGGCGCGGGCCGGCCAACATCCATTAGGCCAAGATGAACCCTGATTTGCGAAATCAGACTCTCGAGATCCTGCAGGCGGGCCGGCCTACTATAGTGAACCTATGATTTGCCCTTTTCCAGAACCAGCCAGGGTTGTATCATGTCGGGCCGTTTACTTTTTATTAGACTTAGTGCATTATCCCTACTAGATCGATTTGTTCTGACTCAGACCCTGGGCTTCTGGTATCTAGCTCGCTATATGTCTCATTTCCGGTAAAATAGTGTTATCTAGTCGTAAGATAACATGCGCATCTCTGGCTCTTCGCTAGCACCGCAAGGAACCGCCGAGCCCCGGCCTCAATATTCACCTAGCCTCTTTCATTCCCTGACTCCGGCGACTCATCATCCACCTCTTATTCACGTGGGGATTGCACCCCTGCGTATGCAGGTCCCGCCAATCTGGGTGCCCTGTTTCCCCCCGTCTAGCCCACCAGTTCTGGCAGATCTGGCTTTTCGTCCCGAGCCCGATGGCGGAATCGTATGGTGATGGGTTATATCCGATCACAAATAATGCCATGGAACTAGTGATAGGCAACCAGAAGTCTCGGAGATTAGATGCGAGGAGGTGCAGCGCTCGGTCGAACATGTGATTTTAACAGTGGTTGCTCGTCGTTTCCTCTTTCTCCACAACACCCCCAACCTTCTTCTTTTTTCAAAGGTCCTGTCTTGCACCACCGTCCTGTCTTACCATCTTATCTCTCCTCCTCGTCCGTTTTCCCACCTTCGGTTTGTCGTCCGGTCACCTATTGAATCATTGGGACTCCATATCTTGGTCTGGCCGTCATCTGATAATGACCCAACTACCCAGGAGAAAACCGCCTCCCAACCTGACCCCAGCGTATGTACTACCCCAACAGCTCTATACCAAGGATAAACTCGCTAATGCAACGGGTTTACCCCCGAAAAGCGCCTTGGTAGCGTCACCAACCCGCAGCCAACCAGTTCCAAACGCCTCTGGGACTCTCTCCGTGTACACAGAGCTCTTCCCCGCCACCGAAGATACACCAATCGCACATGGCGGAATATGGATCCTGGACCTGAACTCTACCCGCTCGTGGCCAATTCCTGGCACCCCCAGTGCCCGGTTTCCTCAGTGGCTTGGTCGCAGCGACCAGCTTATCTGGCTCGAGGCGTGCCCGGATGGGCATACGCGGTTTGTCGTTGCGGATGCCCGCCTTCGCGGGGAGAGGTATGTGGCTGGAACTGTTGCGGGGCCGGTTTGGGATCTTCGCACGACGCGTGTTGCGAATATGGGGGATCCCGCGGATGATGTCGACGATGATCTGGGTTTTGCCGTTGTCGGGGAGGTCGATGGCGACGGGCGGTTATTCAATCCACTGGAAGGTGGTCGGAGTCTGAAGGATACGGCTGGTGGCCCGGGAATCTGTCGTCGTCCTGGCCATGTCCACTGCCGACAGGAGATGGGCCACCGGCGAATTGTCATATGGTTTGGCTCCCTTGTTTGACCACCCACGGATTCCCCGCGTGGCCGATATACCATTCCCAGGGTGACAAACCTGATGGCGTACTTCGATCTCGGGAACGTCTCGCTGCAGTCCCAGTCTGACGAGAAGGGACAAGAGATTTGTCCAGACTTTGTTATATCTTCCTGGGTGATCCTCTTCACGGCCCAAGATCCCGAGGTCGACAGTGCAACACACACGGTCTCTTCATGCTACATCTGCCCGATGCTCGACTGGAGCGGGCTGCTCGTTCCCGACGACTACTACAAAGCGTTCCGGCATCGTGGCCTTGGAGGAGCCTGCTCATCTCCAGCAGTAAGCAACAGAGGGCAAGTAGGATTCCTAGCCCAGAAGCAAGACGGGTTTGCGGCGGGTAAGAACCGGATTATTGTTGTCACCGACAACCAGAGGGGGCTATATGAGGAGATATTCGCCTCTGCTGATGGCAAGGGTCAGTGGGACCTCAGTCCCTCTCGTGTCTCATTCGCCGCCAACGGGAGACTGCTTCTCAGTGTCGAAGAAAAGGGCCGGAAAGTGCTGTATCAGCTGGATCCCGTTGATGGGGCGACACCGGCTGATCTAAAGCGCATCGCTCCATCCGCCTCGTCCGCAAAGTCTATTGTCTATGCCACACCACTAGGCGACAGTCCTTCGAGGATCCTACTTACCTGCGAGAGTTTTGTCCAACCACCACAGTTCATCCCCTGCACGACCTTGTCGCTGGAGCTATAGCTGAGTTCCCACTCGATAATCCACGCTTCGGACTATCCAAGGACCAAATAAAAGAGGCTTGGTTCCCCAGCGCAGACAACCGCAAGATCCACGCATGGGTGATCAAGCCGTCGTTCTTCAACCCAGAACACAAGTACCCCCTCGCCTACTTTATCCAGGATAGCCAACACGGCAGCTGGAGCAGTATCTGGAGTACCAGCACCACCACCAGCCCGAATCTAGCCTTCTTCGCCGAACACGGCTACGTGGTCGTCGCGCCCAATATTACAGGGAGCATTGGGTACGGCGAGGACTTCGTAAACGGCACACAGCATTCCCCCACTGACACGGCCTACCAAGACCTTCACCACGGATTCAAGTACATCCAGAATGAACTCCCCTACATTGACAGCCGCCGCGCCGTTGCCCTCGGATGTGAGTACGGTGGATACATGGTAAACTGGATCCAGGGCCACGACCTCGGCCGTCGATTCCGCGCGCTAGTGTCTTGTAACGGGATCTTCAGTATCATGACCTACCTCGCGGCTGACGTGCAGCATCCCGGCTTCCACGAGCTGGGCGGGCCACCCTGGCTCGCTGCGGAGGAGTGGAGGCGCGCGGATCCCGCGCGGCATCTACATAACTGGAAGACGCCGCAGATGGTTATTTACGACCCGGTAGATGCGCAGGTTCGCGTCTCTGACGCACTGGCGGCTGTCAAGACACTGCGGCTCAGGGAGGTGGAGTGTGAGTTCTTGGATTTGGAGGCAAGTGGGGGCCATATGAACCGACCAGAACGTCAAGTGCTGTTTTATCACACTGTTCTTGATTGGATGGCAAGGTATACAAAGTAATCGACAGTCAATGTATGAGAAAGCAGCCGGCCGTACGCCGGTTGAAAGTGCCGTGTGCGCTACAGCGCCTAACGCTTGTTCAAAACTACAGACTGATGTTTCATTTTCCAGGTGATCTGAATAACTTTCTATCTACATTCAACGATGCTCTGAGTTAAGCAGTTACTGGCGGGTTTGTGCTTTGTAGGCCAAGCGGTCTGTTGTGCAGGGTCCCAAGATATATATCGGGGGTATTGGCTTGGACAGTAGGGCAATTGAACAGCATCACTTTAATCAACTATCAACGGGTGCAAGTCCATTTTTATTGATTAAGCCTGTATATTATAAAAGCCCACTGGCACATGCTCAGATGCTGGATCTAAGAACATAGTGTTCACACTGTTGACATTCAACTTTTTATATAGGTTGATGTGCCTGATAAAGACACTTTGGATGACCAGTAAGATTCCAAGGTATGTGCTTGTTGAACAGACCGCGAGGTACTTTCGCATGTGGCTCAAGCAAGCGCAGTACGAGGCCCTGAGCTCAACAACACTGAAGCCAAGAACACCGCGACTGCTACATCGTCGTGGTTTCTAGTCTGTGTGACTTCTGACTTGGCTTGGGGATCAGCCGAGTCCATGATAATTTGTATCAAAGAGTCATATTACATACGGTACAGTTCCTCTAGAGGTTTTCAGGGCTGTAGCACTCGAGATACTTCTCGCCACGCCGGCAAGGGTTCTCGCGAAGAGCCTCGCAACATGCAATGGTAGTCTGGTCATAACAGCTATCCTCTGTAGTGCCGTTTTGGGCGACGGCAAGGACAATGTTTCCGTCGCTGAGGACCCGGAAGGGCTCGAAGGGCGACGATCCACAGTAGTCGGACCTATATCCATACTCAGGCGCTCTCCAGTCGCATCCGCGGCCAGCTACAATGCAGCTGAAATCGTCGGGGTTCAACGTCGCAGAGGGCGAGGGGTCACGGTGCCCGTTGGGGATGGTAGTGGCGAAGAAGAAGAGGCCCCTTGTGCGGCTGCCGTGCTGGCTAGCATCAGGGCGACGAGGTTGAGCATTAGGTGCATTGTGTAGGTAGGTCTGGCGACAGGCTTGTTCGTGCTTTGCAAAGCTGTTGGAAATGGGCGATAGAGGTCTTAAGTCTTCGCGACTTCTGAGACAACAACAGCGAAGAGACAAGACTGCACCGAGATCTGCCGGGTCGATCGCGGCCTGCGGATTCTGGCGATAGCATCTCCATCTGAACTCAATTAGATATGTCTTTTGATGATCAGTATATATCTAGCCATGAAGATATATTTATTGAGAGCCACGCGGGCAAAGTATGACTATTGATCGTCAGTTTGTGATGTCTTTGGCATTGAATGATCTGCAGCATTCGCGTTTTGGGTTACACGAAGGAAAACTCTGCGACCTTCGGAACTTCAGGCCAAAATAAGAGACAAAAGAGTTTCGCTTGTCAATTTCTCTCGTCTTGAGGAGTTTGAAGAGTCAAAATGATTGATGGATGAGAATTCATCGCATTTTCCAGCCTATGTTTATTGTTGAGTCCTCTGCTCTCGTCGGCCAATGGGGGGTAAACGGAGCTCAGGCACCCATGAGGCTGCAAAAATGTTTAATGCAGGTTTTGACGATCTGCAGTGGTTCCTTGATGGAGGATCAAAAAACATCGCAAGCTCAATGAGAGTTTGTCTTCGCCAGGACATCGCGATGCTGGCTGGTGGAGAAGCGAGCGGAACCTCCGACCGCGACGCCGCGTGCGAGTCCATAGAGATACTACGGCCTGTGGCCGACACATCTCAGCGAGCTTGCTCTTCCAACGAGATTAGACGAATGAGCCTATTGTTACACAGCTTTGGCCTGAAGTCAGAAGTCGGCCAGACCGACCATCATGATGGCGCTAGCGGTGGAGAGAATGGGACGCGATATTTTTAGCAGCGGGCGTTCCTCGCAGCCTGAGGCAGCAAAGGCTCTCCGGCTGTTGAACGCGCCACCCGTGGAAACACTGGAAACCCATCGTGGTTCCCCTTTCAACGCCGCTGGAACCAAGAAACCTTCTTTTGTTCCCATCTCAAATTGCAAGAATGTGACAAAGAAATCCCTGGAGCTTGGACTCTGAAGCTGCGAAAGCCGAGACAAGGCTGAGATGACGGTCGCACGAGCTGAGGCTGTGCCAGGCTGTCCGCCTGCAGGTCGGAGCGAAATGGCCCCCTCATTTAACTGAAGCACCTGCGCTCGTCCGTTTGAGATCTTCTCCTGCACCTCCAAATCACTGGCCATCATGGCTTCCGAATCGAACAGTAATTCGTATCGGTTGCCGCCGCTGCCAAACTACCTCTCCTCGTGGAACAACCCATTCGACCTGGGCGACCGCGCGAATATCCGCTACGAGTCCGCCGCTTCACACGAACACGAACACGAGCAGGAGCCGGAGCCGGGACACAAGCACGAACCACCCGTTGGCCTGGGAATCAGCGACAGCCAGCCATCGCCCTCCTCCCTCCCCAACCATCCAACGCACTCCCGCACCGTGAGCTACGACGACACAGCGACCCTCGGTCGGTCGCCTAGTAACCGCGCTTCCTCGCGCTTCGCCGGCTCCGATGCTGCTCTGCTCGGCGAGCACTCCCCGCCGCTCAAATGTCCGACCACAAAAACCATCGTCCACCGCCGACTGGGCTGGGTCCCGGTCACTATCCTCGTCCTCGGCTTTTACTCTACCCTTGTCTCCGGTCTATACCTCGTCGTCGCGTTCCTGAAACCTCGATATGGAAAGGGCGTGGGAGTGGATGGAAAACTGGCACCGTCGACGGCGAGTCTGCTCAGTACGCTGTTTGCAAAGACGGTTGAGCTGGCATACGTGACCGTTTGCGTGGCGTTTCTGGGACAGGTTCTTACTCGTCGGGCAATCACAAGAGGGTCCAAGGGGATATCGATCGCAGATATGAGCATGCGGACGTGGATTATGCAGCCGGGGTCGATGATCGTCCACTGGGAAAGCCTTCGATATTCGGGCTGGACAATCCTCGGGGCGATTACATTGACCGCAACGATAGTCGCGATGCTGTATACCACCGCTGCCGAAGCTCTAGGTAGGGTTTTCACCTGATCGCAGATGGCCGAGCTAACAGAATAGTGACCCCCAAACTCCGGATGGGCCCTTTCGAAGATCGCATGCTCGTCGGAGATGTCCACGCCTCGTTCGCCAATACCATATACCTCGCGAACAACTGTCAGACGCCGGTTGCCCTGGCATCCGACTCAGACTACCGCAACCTCACCTGCCTGGATATGCAGCACGCCGGCCAGGCGTACCATAACTACCAGGCTTTCCTCCACGCGTGGAGCCTCGCGACCGAAGGGAATTGGTCAAGTTTAACACAGTTGTCGTCTCGACCTCGTCCGGTCGGCTCCGTCAACGATAATACCACGATGACGGGAAGTTGGATTGAGATGCAGAATATGACGGCGCTCTCGGAGAAATATGGTCGCATTGTGCACAATGTGACAGCTGCGATGCCGCATGGAGGGATTATAGGCGCCGCAAATCACCCTGATAACGACATTACCCAACCGAGAGATCGGTCGGGCGAGGGAAACTATGACCTGGATGCATCTGTCCCATCGCCAGCGGTCAACGTGCTTTGTGTGGGCATGACAAAGACCGAGCTAAAGCCCATCGTTTATGACGAGTGGCCAAACACGGAGGGCAAATTCGATCCAGTAACATGGACGACCGAGGTGCCCGGTAATGTCCCGCCTCCTGCCGACTGGCACAATCGCACAGTTGTGGACGATATCTTTGGCTTTGGACCCGACTATCCTGGCTACTATGCGCCCATCTTTGGAAAACTCCCGAAGCCGCACAACACTATCCTCAACGTCACTGGCCAATACCTTCCGGGCGCGATCTACCTCCTCGGGGCGGCCCCGGAGGATGTCCAGCCACCGTATGTTCTTTGCTCACTCCGAGCAAAACAGTCGCCTGCGTGCTCAACCCAGTACAAAGCCACAGCCACCGGTTCGGAGCTTAGCACAAGGTGCGAAGACGGTCACTCGCTCCAGTACAACGTTCGCAATCCTGATACCCCGACCGAAATCTGGACACCCGACTGGAAAAGCATCGCGTCGGAGTGGGCCTTCACTATTTCTCTGAACGCAGGTATCACAGATGGGGCGTCCATGAACGCCCGCCTTCTCATGCAGTTCTTCCCCAAGACTCCGTGGCTAGACCCGAACCTTCCTTCCATCAGCGAAGCCCTGGCAGTCCTAGCAGGAAACACGCTCCTCATGAGCTCTCAGAACGCCCCATTCGTCCATTTCTGGAACTATACTGCCCATGAGGCTCCGGATAACATCCTCCCCGAGCCAGTCACGCAATCCTTCAACGCAACCCTCCGCTCGGTCGAGTACGCCTCCGGCGGTACCCAACGGTGGCAGGGCATCTTCTACCCAATCCTCATCTTCGCCTTCATCACCAGCGCCCTCTGCCTCGCCTTTCTAATCCTCGAAGTCCGCGGCAAGCAAATCACCGACTTCACCGAACCGCAAAACCTCTTCGCGCTGGCCATGAATAGCCCCTCCACATCTCGTCTGCAAGGAGCCTGCGGCTCCGGACCCGAGGGACGGCAGCTGAAAGAGCGCTGGTACGTGGCGATGGAGGAACACGATGAGCATTATTATATCCAACCCAAGGCCGAGGAGAATACGCCGAGGGTGTCGATTCATCGCAGTCCGTCGGTTGATGATATCGAGATGGAGGAGCACGGGCCGTTGAAGACGGCCGCGACGAGTAGTCCGGCGATGGATGAGTATCGCCGCCTATCCTCGCGGAAGAGCTGGGTGTCGAGGACGTTTTATTAATGGGACTATTATATATCTCGAATAATGTCTAGCCTAATGTTTGTGTGGATAATCGAATTCTAGCCTTGGGCGGTTTTGTGCTTTGTTGCATATCGTCACCACCCCGTCGTATGCCTGGGGTGGAATGAGGGGTGGAATGAGAGGTCTCCCATTTTTTAAGAACTATAGCAGAGCCTGGGTGGTACAAAGATAGTAGTGTCTTCTTGTTCCCCACTCTCCATAGAATTGACCGTGCGTGGAAAACATCGGGTCCTTCAAGGTTCGAAGTTGCGCTCCACCCACGGTAGGCATCGCGACGCAACAAGATGCTCCGCTACCCTAGAGACCTCATGGAGGCTGACTGATCGAAAGGATATGCCAGGGTGATGACTCGATTGCGCAATTCTGGCCGTGTCTTTCCATCTGCCCTGGAGTCGCCCATAGCTCGCTCGATGGGGTTCGGCCGGAGTGGATGAAGGATTAGGTGAGGGAGTGATTTAAATGTAGATGATCATAATCCTTTACTAGTATCAGGTGTACTACAAGAAAGCCTTATACCGCTATTACATTAATCAATGGTTGAACTGGCATTACCTCTCCCTTACCCCTTTACTATACATTAATCGTTAACCTCAACCCTCCATCCCTCCCTCAAAGCACACCACACACGCACTATGGATTATCTGGCCGAGTATCTAACTGACAACCTTCGAAACCCCAAACTCCGTAACCCCCTCGAAAACCGAACCCACAGACCATAGCTTCACCCTCGGAAACCCAACCCCATCCCCATGATACTCCAGCGTCTCATCCCCATCCTCCAACTTCTTCGCATACGCAAGCCCCCATTTCCCCTTGAACCCCGGCTTGATAGCCAGCCACGGGTTCTCGCGCCCGTTCTCTGGGTCGTCCGTTGCGATTACGGCGTCTTGGATGCTCGCAGGCCAGCGCGATCTCGATAGTGGTGGTTGCACGAGTGAGAGGGGGGCCATTCGGGGAATGGGGACACGCGGGAGCGAGGAGCCCTTTAGTAAAGCACTGAAGAAGGGGACCTTGGGGTTGAATGGGGCGGGGGTGTCCGAGGGGTGGTAGACGCGGAGCTCGAGGTCGGATTTGCCGACGGGTTTGAAGTCGAAGACGGCGCGGTGCTTGGGGATGTCTGCACGGTCATCAGCATAAATACTACTCAGATGGAAGGGTATAGAAATGGGGTATATACTCCAATTCCTCCTCCCATTCCACACACTCGCATCCGTCGAAACATAGATTGTACTAATCCGCAGGTCGGCCTTGCCACTATGCGGATTGACCGCACGACCCGGGATGAGAATCAACTCGTCGTACGGTCCGACATCCGTTTCCTCGTAGCGCACAATCATGATACCTTTGAGCCATCCCTCGCGGAACTGCGATTTCCCGCTGGGTAGTTTTTGAAGTGCCTCTGGGTGGATTGTTTCGAAGGGGTGGTAGGCGCCTGGGGGAAGGATGTCTTGTAGGATCTCGGCCCGGTTGTTTGGGTTTTGAGCGGGCGAGTCGGGTTTGTCGATGTCGGTGTAGAGGAATGTCCAACTTTTTGAACCCAGGGTCCAGGGGGGTGGGGCGATGGGGACGCCTTTGGGTGGTGAGGAGCCGGGGGTTGAGGGGGTGGGTGGTGTGGGGAGGAAGTCGGTCATCTTTGGTACTAGGTATGGACCTTTGAAGGCCTCCGTTGGATGTGATGCACGAGTGCAAGAATCAAGTGATGAGACAGGATGATTTAAATCAGAACAGCCCCCGCATCCTTGCGTGGGCGCATTCTTTGTACACCGATGTACTCCGTAACATGTGAAGATCTACGGATCGTCGCGGACTTGGGATGACCTCATCCCAGCCTTTAAGACGTTAGCCTCCATGTTAGCACAAGATTAGCTGACTCAAGCTCGACGAGTAGGCTTCTTGACTTTGGATACTCGTAAATAAGGACTAGGTTATGCCACAGTGATGACGACTGCGCAGAATTGCGGGCGCGCATTCCAGGCTTGGGCCTATCATCGCCTCGGCTCTCGATCCTCGGCTTCAACGTTGCACTCCGCATCCAGACTATTTGCACCCGATATCCTCCCTCAGTCGTGCAATTCTGACTTATGTATCTAATGGCTTGGTGCAGTGATAATTAAGTTGAGTCGCGAAAGAGTATGGATAGCGTAGGTATGCGGTAAACGCCAAGAAGTAGACTCGCACTGGCGATGGTACGAGTAGTAGGTAGTAGTCGCTTGATTTCCGTGTGGTTCTGGCCTGTAATGTCTTCTCATTAGTCTTTTGTCGGTAGTAACTAGTATGTGGTGTTAATGGAATGAAGGCACGCGAGCCCCAAATTGCAATTATCTGGATCCTGCGATGCACTCACAATTCCAAGATAACTATAGAATCCATGACAACCACGTCTGGACTGAAAAATAGTCCTCTTAGTTATTTGTAGTCCTGTGTGTTTTCGCCAGCTGTGTCACCGTCGCTATTATAAAAGTTATAATATAGGCTAAAGTTTCCATTCACGCCTCTGAGACCTCGTCGGGATCCTTACTAATCTGATTCTTAAATGAGCAAGCCATATCTCTAGCGGGCTGCTAGGCGCTGGATGTTAGAAAAAGCCCAATGGCCTGTCTAGAGCGAGTACTTATCGTGGGCCTGTAGCCGGGAGGGGCGCAATCAGAGTGTATTTCTATCCGCCAGCTCTTGAACGTCTGCGTCTGCTGTGTGTTGTTGTATCTAGACAAAGGCGCGGCCAAATACGTATGTCCGGATAGGTGCACTCGCAGAACTCTGCGGCTTAGGGAGTGGATGGTCTTGATCTTGCTCCGCCAGATGTTGGTTGCGCTTTGTGTATTTACAGATAAGTGGATGTTCCTTTCGGGATGAATACCACAAAGCCACGATATCAAATCTGCTTTACTGGAGAATAACAAAACTAAGAGAAGCATGTTTCATTACCACGTTCAATGTGTGCAATTATGAAGGATCACAAGTATAGCAGCCATATCGTCCACAAAGGAATGATGCGAGAAACCCGGCTCACAAAGTATAAGCTCGAGCAAGATACAAAGCAGATCAAAGCAGCAAGACCCGAACAAACGATATCAACTCACAAAGGCGATGAAGGTATAAAAAATGGCCGCTTTCCACGACATCAGATGGAATCTACAACTCAGCTCATCCATCCAACTTCAACACACGATCAATCAATCGCAAACCTATTCAGCTATAACTAACTCCCAACCAGCAATTCTCTCACACAAACAAAGCACCAACCCCAACACCAATCTTTCAACATGGCTCCCACTTCATCAATGGTCGGCCTCAAAGGTCCCGGCTACAGCGTCACTTCGACAGGCCACCTAAAACACACAGCATCAGGCTTTATCCTCGAAGAAGTTCCCATCGGAATCTTCGTCCAGGTCACGCCCCCCAACCCGGCAGCTGCATCCGGCTATGCTCTAACACTCGCAGACTTCAAGGGCCATTGGCGCATCAGCCAGACGAACACCCCGGCAGTTGGGGACACGGCGCATGGGCATTGGTTGAAGGATGATATTATCTATTGGGTCAAGGGGCGTGTTACGGATATCCATCGGGATAAGACGTTTCATATCGTTACCGGTGAGGATATGGCCACGGCTGAGACGTATTGGGGGAGGGATGAGGAGAATGGGACCAAGCCTGCTCTTGGGTTTCGGTAGTTTGGAGTTTTCTTTTTGTTCCCTTTTTTTTGGTTGAGGGGAGGTGTACGCACGGTGTGGAGAATGAGGACATAGTCTATCGTTTAGGTTTCCGGTATGGAAATCAGTAATGTCAGTTGTTATTCTTGAATTTGGTCTTTTCCTGGAGTTTGCATGCGTTTCACTCGCTGTACCTACGGTACTGATCTTCGGTATCAAAAGTTTGTTTCAGCCCGCAAAGGGCTACTTGTCCCAAATGCCGTGTTTGTCTTTGACTGTTTAACAAACTTTGGCTGGCTGTTGGTTAGATCAACAACAGGAACAAATCTCCTGACTCGAGCTTTCAATGCCTCGAGGAAAGAGTTTGGGTATAAAGGCGCATTGTTATAGTAGACAGAGGCATGGGGGATTTCTGACAAGCTTATCTCTTTTGGCCTCATCCGCCTTGGTCTCGAGCCCATTGTCAGGTACGACTTCATCAATATAAAACATTGAAGCACAAAGCCCAATGCAACTCAGAAAGGGATAACCTTTAGAACGCTCGATAGACAAGGTGGAAAGTTGCAATGATATCCGGGGTCTCAATGCGCTCAAGGTCCACAAACGATGGGATGAAAGATTATCGAGACACAAAGAGGCTGCTGGTATATAAAGGCGCAAAATATTCAGCTGTCTACAGCCCATCAACACGATCAACAAAATCGACCAACAGCTTCTCCATCACTTCCAAAACCAAGCATCAACAACCAACAATCTCACCTAACCATTAACCTACCCAGCAGTTCTAACTCCACACACCAAACTAAAAATGTCTAGCCTAATCGGAACCATCGCAAACGGCTTCGAGGTTACTCCCGCCCCCTCGGGCTTCCTCAAAGAGGCCACGGGAACCGCCAAGCAGGTCATCGAGTTTCCAATCTTCATCACGGTCTGTCCACGGGAAGAGGACCTCCCCGAGGCGTATCCGCTGAAAGCGACAGAGTTCGTTCCGGAGCCGTGCGGCGCCCCTAACGTCGGGGACCTGATGATGGGTTACTGGATCCGGGACGGGGTCGTGCATTGGACGCCGGGCAAGGTTGACAAGGCGGAGCGCAACAAAGAGGTTCTTGATTGTTGAGAAGGGGTCCATGGAGGCCTATACAGACAGGGACCCCAAGAATGGGACCAAGCCTGCTCTTGGGTTTCGTTAATTTCTAGGCTGATATGGATGGGGTTTGCTATTCGGTTGCTAATAAAACAAAAGAAACCAGATGTATCGAGATAGTCTAGTTATGCTTAATTGAATGGAGGTTGGTTGTTTTTATCCGAATAGCCTTGATATTGTAGCCAGTAAATCCCAGGGTATTAACAGTACTGTACGGGTAAGGAGCGTTTTGGAGATAATATAGTCCCATAGCCTAACCAAGCAAATTACGGGCTCCATGGTCCGAGTCAGTGCGTTCGTGGAAGCCCAGCAATATCAAGCCAGGTGAGGCAAGGAATGGTTGGCTCTGCAACAGTCTTGCCATAATATCTGAACCATGCAAAGCCAGCTCCAGGAAGAGATACTAATCTATAAAACTAATCCCCTACAGACGGCTGACCCTGGAGAGACGCTCTATAATAGTAGGGTCACTCGCGCCCGGTCCCAAGCTACAACCAAAACCCCACAAGCACAGCCCACATGATCCGTCTAAAACACTACACCCTTGACCTGGGCCACCTTATGCACATTGATATTGCGGATCATTGCCGTCCAGATGAAACAAAGAACCATAATTCCCGTGCCCGCAGCCAACATCCTCGTCTGCGCATACCCATACGCCTTTTGAACGCCCAACCTTGCCGCACTTCCAATTGGATATCCTTTCTGCGTATCCAAGTTGCCGACGATATCATCGATGTTGGGCAGTTCCGAGGCAGGGAGGTCCTTCTTCAATGCCTTGCGGAAGGTATTCGTCCAGATGGCGCCTGAGATTGTATTCCCCATCGCATCTCCAACTGTTCCGACGACGTTGAGGAGGGCCAGAACGGCTGCAACGTGCTGATGGTCAACTGCCGCTAGAATGGCGAGCTGCTCAATAATAATAAAGATACTCCCACCAATCGAGATGAAAATCTGACACATGACCAAATATCCAACAGACTGGTTCGGCCGGCGGAAGTAAATCATGAGCCCCTGCGCAAAGATATACAGCGGAACCGCAATGTAGAGTAACCACTTGAACCGCCCCGTCTTGTGAATACTCCATCCCACAAGGAACAGCAGTACCCCACTCACGACATCAAACGTGTTACTCACGTACCCGGCCTCTGAAAGTGTGAGGTCATTGACTACCTGCAGGAAGGACGTAAAGTAGTTTGCCCAGCAGTAATAGGCGATTTGGTAGGTTGCGTCGAGGAGACAGGCGCCGATGACGGTGCGGTCGCGGATGAAGCTGAATTTGATCATGGGGACGGGGGCGATGTAGAGTTCGTGGATGACGAAGACGGCGAGCATTACCACGCCCACGACGATCATTGCGATGATGTAGCCAGTTGACCAGCCGTGGGGTGCGGAGTCGGCGATTTCAAAGGGGAGGAAGAAGACTGTTAACCCGGCGGAGAAGACGAAGACGCCGAATGCTGAAATCTTTTATTAGCTTGGAGTCTTGTTTGCGGGCAATGTTGGTAGGGTAGGGTGGGGTGTACCATCAAACTCGACAATATAATGCCAGATACTCTGCATCAGCGTCCGTCCGCTAGACTCCCGAGCGAGCGCTCCTTGGCTGGCCGCCTTCCTCAGATTCACTTTGAAGAGCACGAACAGCGGCGCAGCGACGATGGGGAAAATAATCGCGAACGCGCCGAAGCCCCAGCGCCAGCTGTACTTCTCTTCAAACTCCTCGGCGGCCTTAGGGCCTGCAAAGGCTGTGATGATATAGGGCGAGGATGTGAAGGCGTAAGCGAGGGCTCGATTCTTCAGTCTTGACGAGTCGGCTGTGATGACGTCGACGGTGTATGTCATTCCGCCGAAGCCGAGGGTGTAGAAGACCTATTGCAATGCTGTTAGCACGGTCATCATAATACATGGTGGGCTTGAGTCTGGGAACATACATATGCAGCGCAGAACGTAGGCAGGTTATGGCACGCAGCCATCATAACCAGACCCATGGTCGCAAAGAGGGTCATAAGCGCGAAACCCTCAGCACGGCCCCATACGTCAAGAATCTTCGCGAGGGGGATATAAACAGCGGCAGTGACGGCGTCCGCAACGACATAGATCGTTGTCAGGAGCGAGTGAGAGTCCCAGTCGCTGGTAACGTATGGCAGGAGACTAGACAAGATCGAGGATTGAAAGGCGTTGACGAAGTAGAGGAACCATATGCTGTCGAGGGATCAGTAAGGGAAGGGTGGCAATGGTGGGAGGCATCGGACTTGATAAAAACTGCAATCAGGGCAGCCTTCGACCAGGTGGCCGTGACGGCCTCGACGTCGTTAACACCACGCTGGGTGTTCTCATGTGCATCCTGCGGTTGGACGTTGTCGTTCTGAGAACTGCCTTCGGGAGAATTCTCGGGCTTGAATCCCTCCCCAGGGGCAAGACCAGACTCGGGTGAAGGATCGATCTTGAAAGCTTGTTCTGTAGTGACAGCCTCAGGAGCAACAAACTCATCGGTATTGCGACGGCGGAATGCAGAGCGCAGCCTAGACCTGACAGCCATATTATCGATTCGGGATTGTCGATTGTCGATTTCAAGGGAGGCACCAATGAATCGAGATCAGGAAGAGGGAAACCCTTGCCCTTATAGAAGTCAAGCTCGAGCTAGCGACAGTCGTAGGCCCACCGACTAGAAAGCTCCGACGTCGGCTGATTGAGTTGCGAGCAACGGGTGCGTAATGGATACAGGAAACAAGCTGGCTACACGGGCCCTGGTTTGTCCGCCTTTTCTCTAGCTAACTATCTCGAGGATAAACTCCGCTGGAAGTCCACATGGCACATGGTAGCCTCAGACCGTTGACCAGACGGGTGCGCAGCGATGGGGGAGATAATCTAATCAGATAGGATGAGTGGATGGGAAGCGTTGTGACTCGCTGACACGCTGGAAAAGATGTTGAAGCGTGGATCTGTTGGCTCACTTCCACTGCAGGACTCGAGTGGAATGCCGGAAAAGCGGGATCTGATAACTTGCATCGTGTCATGATGGATGGAGACTGCAACCAGGCCCACATTCCATGCGGCCTCGGGCGGTTGAGGGACACCCAGAATCTTCGAACATTCGCCCATGCTGCCCATGTCTTTTGTCTGTGGCTACTACAGATTAGATTCCAAGAGCCTAATTTGGAGATAAGAAATGGTGTCCTGAAATACGGGAATCGCCGACCTAATTATTCTATCATGACGGAATGCAGGGCAATCAGATAAGATGAGATAATTTTCGTGGACCGTGGATTGTGTGGAATGTGGTGCTGTAGAGTGGATCACGCACGCCTGGCACAACCAAGCATTGGCCAAGCAGACTCGCTTCGATGCTTGAATACGCGAAGCCTTGAGCCCAGGTCCACGTAAGACATGGCTTGCTTCAGTCCACTCCCACACCGGGCTCCCCGTTATCATTGGTCTTTCGTCGCTCTTTTTTACGGAATGTGGCTCTGCCGCTCTACGAGATCGAAGAATTTTCCAGGCCAGTCAAGGAGTCCTTGCTAACCCCCATGTGTCAAAAGTTGACGATCTGATAATTTATTTTGAGATCTGTTAACTCTGGTTCCCAGCTCGATGACGTTGTAGGGTGCCAACGAGGAGCCTCCTTGTATCCCGTGCGCATCAAGATTACTCTACTTTACATCAAGATCACTCATCTTGCAACAGGTCTCTTCTCGAACGAGAACCTACAAGCTGTTAGACAGCCCTACAGATGTGAACTGAGATTGCCGAAAATTTCTCGTCCTTACTCGACTTCTCCACCCCGCTTCGCCCTCATGTTGGAATCGTCGTCGCCACGAACCAGAGCGGAGCACAAGCTCAAATAGCCAACCCACATCGAGGAACCGAAGCGATCTCGAGTCGCGGGCCGGCTACTTGGGCGACGGATTGCAAAAGTCGTGCTATATAACTTGCGACTCGATCCGTATCCACGGGTCCACGGCGCCGTGCGAGGCTAGAAGACTTGAGCACGCGACCATGAAGAATGGGAAACTATTACAGACTGGCACACCAGTACAGATGGTGTGGATCTACTCTTTCAACGGACTCTCGGCTTCATTGCCACTCGATAGAAGATATATTGCGTCGGCGTCATAGGTTCGATATTATATTGCAGCAAACAAAACTGATTCAGAGACAAGGGACATCATCAGACATCGCAGTGCTGAAAGAAGCCTAGCTATGCAAAAAGTCCCCCGCAGCCTTCCTCAGCGCCATCAACTCCACCAACACCGGCCCAGCATAGGCCCCATCAATATCATCCCCCAAATCCACCGCGCCCTCTGGCACAATCGCAATAGCACGGCCTGGAGGTCATCAGCACCACACATCGACACTCAAATTAGATCCCAGCATAGTACATACCATGCACCCCCTCATCCGCCACTATCCTCCCCAGCGCCTGGCTCAGCACATCATGCGGCACAAGCGTAATCCCCTTATCCGGCAGGATCCCAAACTCCGCCATACGCCCCAACGCAGCCTCAATCATGGGCGTTTTCATCGCCCAGGGACAGATTGCGTTGACGCGCACATTGAGCTGTGAATGCGCCTGGGCGCGGATTCCGCGGAAAAGCCCGCGGCTTCCGAATTTCGAGGCTGTGTATGCTGTGCTGTGTGTGTCGTCGACGTAGCCTGCTAGGCTGGAGACTATGGTTAGGGACTTGGATTTGAGGGCTGCGGAGGTGTTCTGTGGTGTCAGGCGGAAGTAGTGGAGTGCGAGGGTTGCGGTGTAGAATGTTCCTTTGAGGTTGACTTCGATCGGAGCGAGGCTGGGGATTGGAGGAGCGATATCGAGAGAGGGTTCCGTCACCGCAACATGGTCGACTAGATGGCCTGTTCCATCCACGCCCGCAAACGCAGCGACGGCGTCGAGAGTCTTTGTCGGTGAGAACCGGAGTGCAGCTTGGAAAGTAGCGACCTGGGAGTCCCAGTTCGTGATGTCGCAGTGCACATATTGCACTTTGTAGCCCTGTTCGGAGAGCTCTGTTGCAGTTGCAGAACCGTCTTGAATATCCGCGATTGTGACGAAGGCGCCGGATTTGGCGAAGAATGTTGCGGCGTGTTGGCCAAGGCCGGACGCTCCGCCTGTGATTAGAATCGAGAGACCCTTCAGATTCGAGGGGTCTGTTGGGGAAAGAGGTGCAATGGCCATTATTCCTGTGGGAGGGGATTTTTCTGGTAGTGTCGGGGTTTGATGTCGTGCTGTTGTTGACTGGTGGGTTGGTTCTCTCGAATAATCCGCATTCGGGGCGCCCTTTATATATATCGCTTGAGGCCGCATACCTTGACCAAAGCATTCATCGCCAAGATCAGCCTCGCGATAATACCAGCACGAATACAGCTCGTCACAAAAGCCAATCAAACAGTGAGAAGCTTAGCTGGGTTGGCACGCGAGCTGAACCCACATGTTCCGCCGAACGCTCCGCCGAACACTCCGCCGAGGGTTGCGGCATCACCGAGAGGGCTACGAAACACACCATACGAGCTGAAACTTTGACGTCTACTACTGTGGCTGATAGTGATGGCTGGCTGAATGGCACGAACACCAGTACGAAGACGAAGTACTCATTCGGGAGATAGTCTCAGTACCAGACAACTTGTGGCTCTCTCCTCGCTTATGTGTCGGAGGAAGGAGCGATCATCGTCCGCGGGTGTCTTCCTCGTCGCTTGACTCATCGCAAACAGAAGGTACGGCCAAGAGTTGCTACGCCGGTTGTGCGTTCCATATTCACCAATTAAGGGATCGTTCGTTCCTATTTTACGATCAAGTAACCAGTTATAACCAAAAGGAACCACCGCCCCCGCCCCAAAGTTGAGCCTTCCTCAATCGATCAAAAACTTCTTACGAGCCGCTCATAGCCTCGTCGTTGTCGTTGCTCATACAAGCAGCGCAGCCCAAATGATCACGCATCCCGACGTCACATATTCCATTTTGATATCCGCATCCTATCATCAATTTCAGAAGATTAGCATCATTTTCCGTAACACGAGTGACCTGGAGAGATTCATGATCCAACCTTTGCAAACAGCGACGCCTGCCCGATCCCCATCCGCTCCCCAATCCACCCCAAGCATCTCTTGAAATACTCCTGCATCTCCGGAAACACCGTCGGCAGCTTGGAAAGAGCGTAGAGCTGATGCATGAGAAGTAGCCCGCCTGCCGCTCTTCCCGGGTTCGAGATATCATGCGTTGCATCCTGCCGTAGGAACGCCTGCACGTCTTCGGTAAGGAGATATGGGATCGAGGCGATGATATCACAAAGCAAGGTTATGAGATCTCGCTTGTATGGTGCTTGCTCAGAGGCTTCTGGTTCGAGTATCTCGGATATTCGAATGATGAGGTCCAGCAAGAAACATCGCGCGGTTCGTGAGATGTTCCAAATAGCTGCGAAACTCATGTCGAAGTAGACGTCGACGCGACCGGGCCAAGATCCGACTCCCGGTCTGAATTGGCGAGATGTATAGTCGGGCTTTATATGCCTGGCTGTTGTCGGTTTGAACTTGTCGCTCTGCGCTTGTTGCCACTGAGCTATGTCGGTATTTAGAGCTGAGGCCTCTGCTAGAAGGATGCGTAGTTGTTCAGTGCCATGGAGTGATGGCTGTGATAATAGGGTCTCTGATGCGCGGCATATTGATTGCAAACGCAGGAGTAAAGTGTCGAGATCTTTTCCCCGGCCGAGTGAGCACACTGTGGAGAACATTCCCTGGCCCTATCTTCAATGGTTAGTAGCCAGAGCGAACCGTTCTACCAAGTCACTCACACGTAGTGCGTTAGGTAACAGAGACCGCCCCGAACAGACAGCTTCCAGGAGGGACAACGGATCATTCTCTATCCGTAGCAGCGCAGCTAATCCACCTGCATGGGCAGCATGATTTCCAGGAGCGGTGTCACGAGCCATGATCATCTGTTTCTCATGAGCATTCTCGGCCACAAGCCTAGATAACGTACGGTGACGACATACCTCATACAAACCAAGAAGAATAGCCATAACCACAGTCGGCTCCTTGTCAATTGCCCCCGGATCTCTAATCGCTTGGGCTAAAGCACTCAACAGCTCATGGTAGAGCTCCTCGGCCTCTTGCACGAAAAACGGCCGGAACAGTTTGACTCCATGACTCGCATAGCCAACCGCCATACACGCCTTAGCCACCTGGGACTGGAGGCCCGATCGATGAACCATACGTTCCAGCCCGCCAAGGAACCCTCGGGATAATGTCGGGTTGATGGGAACGATGCAGAAATCATAAAAGAACGCACGGAGTGCACACTCTCCCATAACATCGCGTGGCACTTCTTTCGGCAGAATGTCTGGGGGAAGGCTACTTGATCCTGGGACTGGGACGCGCACAGGGAGACTGCATTTCCGGGCCATTGAGTGGAAAGGTAGGGGGCGGGGTGGTTGAGTATTTGATTGTTGTTCGTGCTGTCGGAAGATCAGATTGCCATTTGCGTGGGCTTCGTAGCCGCGACAGACGCGGTTGGTGTTTAGGCACCGAAGGCAGGACTATACGCTCGGTAGAGCACTGTTAGAGTGGACGGATTGTGTAGTGCATCCAGTGGTAGAGCAGGGGCAGGTCTCTCTTAGGGGGGAGGCCGACACGTACAGGGCGGGTCTCATCGCACTAGTGGGAGACGGTCAGCCCTGAATTGTTCTATGGTATGGAGTGACAACCTTCTTCCTCCGTTTCTTGCAAGTCAGGCACCCTCTTGATGGGCCAAAATACACCATGGCTGCTGTAGAGTCCTTCTTCGAGGCCAGATCAACCAATACTAATCGTCTCGAATATGGGGTAATAGCGGCTATGTCCGAGGCGCGACTCCAGTACGGCGTCGATGATCGTAGACGAGGGGCAGTTCAGGATTGACGTCGACTCATCATGATTCAGCCCCTTCAGCTGCATCCTACGCTATTCTCTCTTGAGTTTAGTCCTCATCACAGTGACGGGGATTCAAGCCTCGATGGTTTGGCCAGGCCCGCTGAGTCCAGGAAACGTCGAATTGATTAGACCATTTTCAGTATCTAACGCCGGTTAGACAGCTATCAACCAGAATTTCCCAAGCTTCTCGGATTTATGAGTTGATGGTTGATCTTTCGGCGATAGTATGTCATCTCGGATATAAATCTTCGGGGGTCCCAAAGCAGTAAATATCCCGAGTCCGAGCTCCGAGGCCGGGCTCCGAACAATAAAAAGTCATTATTAAACCACGGGAGGTTCTCTATAATTTCTTCTTCATATCGAAATCCCCGTTTAAAAGCACAGGGTTGAGACCATACGACGCCATGAGCGATCAATCGAACCAGTTCTCGCCGCGCTTCGACGAGAAAGACCGCGATCCCACATGCCCATCTCCTCATCAGCTAGATGCAGAAGAACCATCCACAGGGTCGGCCCCAAAGCCACCTACTGGCCCCAGTCCACCCCCAAACGGCGGCCTTGACGCCTGGCTGCACGTACTTGGCGGCTTCATGCTCTTCTTCAACACGTGGGGCATGCTCAACACCTTTGGCGTCTTCCAAACATACTACGAGTCCGGCGCCCTCTTCTCCCGCTCCTCCTCTGATATCTCTTGGATTGGGTCAATCCAGGCAACAATGCTCCTGCTTGTCGGCTTTGTTACTGGACCGATCTATGACCGGGGGTACCTCCGCGCGCTTCTTGTGGCAGGAAGTTTCGGTATCGTCTTCGGGACAATGATGCTTAGTCTCTGCAAGGAGTACTGGCAGGTTCTCCTCGCCCAAGGCTTCACCGTTGGAATCGGCGCAGGGTGTCTATTCGTCCCCTGTGTCTCACTCCTCCCGACATACTTCAGCACGAAACTCGGGGCAGCTCTCGGTCTTGCCGTCTCCGGGTCCTCACTAGGCGGAGTCATCTACCCCATCGTTCTCAACCGCCTGCTGGGCCCGCTGGGCTTTGGCTGGTCCGTCCGTGTAATCGGCTTCATTGCGCTCGGCACCCTTCTCCTCCCAATTGCGATCATGAAGCAGCGCGTCAAGCCGCCCAAGGCCCGTGCGCTAATCGACTGGTCTGCGTTTACCGACGTCCCATACATGACCTTCGTCCTCGGCGGCCTCATCGCATTCATGGGTCTCTTCACGCTCTTCTTCTACATCTCATACGTCGGGTCCGCGCGCGGACTAGTTTCAAACGACATGGCCTTCTACCTCGTCCCGATCCTCAACGCAGCAAGCTGCTTCGGCCGAACCATCCCCAACGCCATGGCGGATAAACTCGGTCCCTTCAACCTGATCACGCCTTGCTGCGCAATGGTCGGCGTGCTCATCCTGTGCCTGATCACCGTGACAAGCGAAGCAGGCCTGATCGTCATCGCGGTCTTCTCGGGGTTCTTCAGCGGCGCGCTGATTGGGCTCCCGCCATTGTGCTTTGTCGCGCTTACGGAGGATAAGAGTAAGATTGGGACGAGGATCGGGATGGGCTTTGGGATGATGGCGTTTGGGGTTCTGGCTGGGGGCCCTGGGGCAGGGGATATTCTTGGTGGGGCGGGGGATTTGAATTGGGATGGGCTTTGGGTGTTTGGGGGGGTTGCTACGCTTGTTGCTGCGGGTGTGTTTTTTGTGCTTAGGATTGTGAGGGGTGGGTTCAAGGTGGCGGTTAAGGTGTAGACAGACACACAAGGTGGGATGTGTTTTCTTTTCTACAAGGTTGTCCGGATAGGAGATTGTATAGATTTGTAGATAGAAGACGCCGGCCGCTCACTGATAGATTACTGAATTAGAGGGAAGCACTTGATTAATATTCATGCAATGTTGCAATTAACCCACTACTTCTTTGGCATATTCTCTCTATTTGAAGTTATTCATGACTCGGGTTTCCCGGTTCATTATGGATGACGTTAAACGAGGATGTCACGTCTGAAAAGCCATCCCAGGTTTAGGCCGCACCCCGTCATCAAAACCCAATTCCCAAACCCAAGTATCATGGTCAAGAGCTCTCCTCCACCTCATCACTGGTAGGCACAGCCGGCATCGGCCCCGTATGCCCCTGAAAATCCGTACTCCGTGCAACATCCTCCCACTCCAAAACGCCATTCAAGTGCGCAATCTTCTCCTTCAAAGCCTTCAGACAGTCACTCCCAAACGGCACACGCAGCGGAATCTCTTTCCCCGCACCAATCCCCACCCCCTTTGCAAGCTGAATAATCTTCGATACCACCTCCACCGCGTTCCCTGGCTCGTTGCGGTAATTGCCTGCGCCGCGGACACGGCACGCGTCGTTGAGAGGGCGCCAGAAGTCGACGCGGTGAGGGGCGTGGTTTATGTTTTTCATTACCTCTGTGCTGCAGATGCCTGCTTCGACGATCAGAGGTTTTATTCCCGGGGAGAGGAAGGCGAGTTCTTTCGAGAGGGACTCGACGGCGCCTGCGTTGTTGGGTTAGTCATGTCCCAGCCGTAATGTGCACAAGAAGAGAAAGAGAAAGAGAGAAAGGGAGAGAACTCAGAGAGGATTATAGGAATCAAATACCTTCAAGCGCCCATTTACTAGCACAGTACGCCGACGCCACTGGCTCGCCGTAGAACCCGGCCTGCGAGCCCATGTAGATGATCACCCCCTGGCCCTTTTCGCCCTTGCTTCGGAAGTGTGGCAGTGCCGAGCGGGTGAGGTTGATGGGCCCGTGGAAGTTCGTTTCAAAGGAGCGCTGCATTTCCTCGTGGCTGATCGATGCAGTGTCAGTCACTAATCAGTACTACAAGTCAACCCCCATTCAGGTTAAAAATATACATACGTGAGCTCCTCGACAACCCCGCACTGGATATACCCTGCATTATTAACCAGCACGTCGACGGTCCCGTAGATGTCAATCGCTTGCTGGAACTTTGCATCGAGTTCAGCCTGCGGGGCAGTGACGTCGAGGTCGAGGATCGTCGCGCCCGTGTCTTTCAGGTGAGCGAGCTTTGTCTCGGCATTGCGACCTGTCGCAACCACGTCATCGCCAAGTGCGCGCAGTTGTCGAACGAATTGCTCGCCGAAGCCGCTGGAGCAGCCCGTGATAAACCAGACTTGTTTCTTGGGTGGGGAGGTCATCGTGATGGTCATGGAAGGTTGGGGGAAATGGTGAGGGTTGAAGAGGGTTGAAATGGAAGGGGGCTCAATGCACTCTTAAGTCCTGTAAAAACTGTGGGCCAGATCTGCAGCAAATGGAGGCTGTACAACGTATGGAGGCGACCTGAGGCCATCGTAAAGTAGGCCAAAGAGTGCACTGCCCTAGGACCCAGCAGAGCACGATCAAGCCAGTGAGAATAACAAAGCGCGGCGCTAGTGCCAACGCTACAGAGGAATTTATGCAGAGATGTAAGGCTAAACTAAGTAGAGAACTCACCGTGGCCCCCACGTCACATTATCGAGATCTAGCTGAAGACTAAAGAGGCAGCTGTGATCCCCACAGGCCCACATCGCTAGCGGGTTTTACTCCGTCTATTCAGCCGCATCTGGCTTGGTCCTGCGTACTAATGGCGTGTCGCTCTCTGGCGAAACAAGGAAATCTCGTCCTTCAAGAAGACACTCGGGTGGGCAATTTCATTTCCTCAACTTACATGACATTGCACCAAGATCCGTCAACTGGGGACCTACACTTGGCGTGTCGCCGAGGGGCCCGCCGCTCCGGAGACGACAGATTCTCAACAAGATTATCCCTTATCGCCATCAAAAACGTGTCCACATACGCATCCGCGTAATAGGCCTCGTTGTAGCACGCGCTCAGGTACATGGCATCCCCCCAACTCCACGACCTCACATACACCTGTTTGGACAGCATCTGACCGAAGACCTGCACGTTGCGAACATGGATAGTCTCACCATACGACCTCTGAATCCGCTCCTCGAGCGCACCCATGTTAAAGAAATACGGCGACGAGTTCTGCGGCTGGTCGGGCGGCGCAGGATGCCCCGTCTCCACGAGCGCCGCGACCTTCTCAGCAAACGCCACCCGCACAAAGAGCATGTCGCTCGCGCCGCGTTCCCACGTCTGCCGGCACATCGGCTCGACGATTTGCACGAGCTCGCTCCAGGGCGCGCGGGCGTCGATGTTGATTGGGATGCCGGTCATTCGGAGGAGAGGCGCCTGTGTGGGTCCCCCGAATGGAGGCAGCCAGTGTCGGCGCAGGTCAAACGCCATGAGGGAGATGTACCGTGTTGCGAGGCTACATTGGGGCGCGCGAGCGGCTGTCTCGACGACGACCGAGGTGTGCATTGCGCCGCTCAGAGCGATGTCCCTTTCGTGGCAGCCATCGCGGAGCGCGGTGGCTTGTTTTGCGGGGATGCGCAGTTCGACGTGCCGCGTGCACATTGGCTTCGCGGCTACTTTGTCGGCATCGATGGGGAGGCCAATTGATGGCCCGCCTCTCTGGTGGAGGGCTATGAGTTTGTCTGCGCGGCGCGACCAGCTCGGGTCGCGGGTGGTGGGCATCCCGACAACGATATCCAGGGGAGGGAACAGCTGGCGTGCTTCGGAGCCGTCCAGGTTCGCGGGGAGTGGATAGGGGTTATGCAGGTGGGAGAGAAGCTGGTGCAGGAAGGTGGTGATGGCGTACTCATCCAGTCGGTACGGGCCCGAGACGATGCAGATCTCGTTACTGGCCGGGATCCAGTGGCAGGTCGCATGGGAGCCCGCGAGGTGTTGCTCCCGGAGGAGATGGCCGCTCGACTGCACCGCCTCCTCCACGTGGAAGGTCAGATCGCACCAGGTGTCGAGCTCGGTCTCGGTGCGGATCGGGGAGTAGCGCTTCTCGCCTGGGTGATATGTGGTGGCGATGTCTGGGTGCCGTAGACGGAGGCATTTCCAAGCGGATCTTAACCCTGCGACCAAGTCAATCGGCGCGGGATCTTCGATTTGGACAGCGCCAACCAGCAGGAAATGGTCATGGCCGTCTAGGCCTTGGCTGGCGCCCACCAGCTGGAAGTATCGCTCGTAGCAGTCGAGGGGACGACTCCAGAAACCAGCCTGCTGCGTCCACGACATTGTTATTGTCGATGCTGAGCGACAAAGGACCATATGCAATTTGGGGATCCTCCGTGGAGCAAGACAAGAGAGAAATGGAGGCAAGTCTTTGAAAGTTGAAACGACCAGGGGTGCTCAACTCCCCCTCGTCGTTTGTTCTTTCACCTTCTTTGTTCCCTCCTGGCAGCCACAAATCTTACTTCCATATCCTGGGCCCAATCATCGCAGACAAGTGGACCGGTCTAGATGCTGACGATCAATTAGTTCACCTACCAGAAGATATCACTTTTATCTGCAAGTAACGAGTCGCCACCACCCAACGCTGAACGGATGCCCCGGGTTCTTCCTCCGCTGTTTGACGTCACCACAGGGAACCTTCTCCGCCTTCGTTGGTGATAAATACCCTGCTAAACACCCCTTTTCGCCCGATGCTCCACAAGTGACCCCAGATGTCTTGGATTGTAGTTCCGTAGACCAACTATTGGGCAATGCCTGAAGAGCTGGCTGATGGTGCAGAGTAACAAATCAAGGTCTAGGGAAGTAGCCTTTTCTTTGCATCGAATCCTTATAGCCTATACAAGGGTTGTACCATTGCTACATCATCCGAACACACCTATTAAACAAAGAATTGTTAGGTATCGGTCCAGCCTTTCGTGCCATTGGCCATACAAGTGCTCTTGTTTTGTCCAATCTCACTATCCAAAAAAAACCATGGTAACTTTTACTGCAGCTGGAATACACACCAAGCCACGCTCACAAGTCAATTTTCGTGCTCTCGACAGTATCATCATCATCTCCATCTCCATCGCCATCGCCATCGCCATCGCCATCACCATCACCATCACCATCACCATCACCATCCCAAATCTGCCCGTTCTTCTCCTTCACAATGCTCCACTTCCCACCCTTGCTATCTAGAATCTTGATATCTTTGGGCCGGAGAAAGAGCGGTTCCGTGATTGCGTGGTACTCGTCAAGGTAGGGTCTTCTCATTCCAACCTACATCTGTCTTAACCAGAGAAGGATACACTAGCAAGGGGAAGACAGATACATTAACCAGCCATTCTCGGGTAGACGACCTATAATCAACTGATCAGACCTGATCGAAATGGAGCGAGGGTTGGAGGTGCTATACCAATTCTTCAACATGAGAATCTGCCCCTTATCCTCCTGCGACTGGTAGACCTCAAACAGGGTACAGTAGGGCTCACTGGCGATCTTGTTGAAGACGGACCCGAGGGCCGCGAAGAAAGTGTCGAGGTCTTCCTCAGCGAGGTAGACGGTGACTTGGAGGGAGATGCTGTCGCTGTCATGAGAAGACATGGTGGTGGTTGGATAGTAAGTCACGAAGGACGAGCGTGTGCGTAGATGATTGATATGCAGCGGACCCCTGATGTATAGGAAAACTCTGTGGGCTAGATTATTCAGCCGCCCATACTCACTCAACATACCTGATGTTAGAGATCAATAGCTAGCTGTAACACCCGCTGGTCATGGGCTGCTTGATCATGCTGTATCTGCTCCCGGTTGTGATACCTGAGGTAAACCCTTGCTTCAAACTCGGCCAATATATTGTTTTTCCCATGGCACATTCTTCGAACGTATCGGGACCGGGCCGCACTGGCTACCATAGACGAAAGTATGGTTGCACTACGTGCTCCATCAGCCGTTATTAATACATGCTTCCATTAAACGGCTTGTAGGGTACGCAGCCTTTGGCCTCCAGGAGAGCATGCAATCAAAGTGATGGAAGGTCGTGAGGTATTGTAATAACAAGGCCATGATCACCATGCTACGGGTATTGGGCCATCTGTTTCACTGTGGTCTATATACACCCAGCATAGTAAATAGGTTTGTGGGACCAGCAGATTGTACTACTCGGTAATCAAAAGACACGCGTCAATCCGCTCCAGCTCATGGTGATTGACGTGCCCATCCTAGATAGACCTATCTAGAGGGTGTATAAGCTGTAAGTCTGGTATGTCTCAGCAATCTCCTTCTTTGTTACATACGTGCTCATGCTTACTTTACTTGGCACCTGCAAGCTCTGCAGGTGGTATGGAGAAGAACGGGGCATTGAAAAGAGAGATGTCCTCTTTGAGAAAGTGGCCATGTCGTGACGTTGTCTAGTCCCATTAGCATCGTCAAGACGAAGCATTAGTCCTGGAAGTATGTGTACGAACCGCGTCATTTCTGGCAGGATCCGGGTGATAGAAGCGGTTCGAATTCCATCGACTTTTCGGCACTTCAGTCACGGTAGATCGCCCTTCTAGAAGTAATCTCCAGAATGACTCGGGTGTATCGGCGTCGTTGGGGAATTTGAGAGCGATACCAACCACGGCAATCAGCTCGAGTTCACTCGTCGCCGTGGTCGACTCAGCGGACACACCATCGCCATTGGGGGGGTATGGGTGAGGAGTCCATTTTGCACTGGCGCAATAAGAATCCTGTCGTTAGTGAGCTTTGATGTACCTGTAAATCCTCCAATGAAACTTTTTGACTCGATGAATATCGCTGTTAGGTGTCACACTTGCTGAAATATGTGGATATGCTGAATCTTGGGCCGCATCAGGCCACAAGCATGCGCTGATTTTGAATGACTGCGGTGATTTGCAGCGTGTCGTACACCGGTAATCTGTAATCAGTCTGAAAGTAAATCCTCAAGTAAGAAGGTGAGGGGGCTCTCAGGCTCACAGCACACGACTGTGTACGCCCGTCAGCGGACGACGAGGTTGTCCTTGGATGCGAGCCAACACACTCTGTATACATTCTTGTTGGCCGATTAGCATTGCCCGGTTACTGGCGCATACTCGATCACCCTTCTAAATCAAGTTCCTACCGTGTGCACCCACTATGGTCGGAGTTCCTCTGGATGTTAGCGGCGCCATGGCACGCCGTGTCTCGGCGTCAATGATGACACTTGTGGCAGTTGCTTTGGGCTTACGAGCATGGGCCAAGTGTGTTTATCATCAGCACCAGTTGGGCTGTGGTGTTTCTCAGCCATCTAGTTGGCCAATGCAGCCTGGCGCCTCGAGTTTCAGGCCACATGCATTCAAAGATCAGCGTGATCAGCATCTTGCTCCTGGAATTGTTGTCAGTGCAAGCCTCTGCATAATCTGGGCATTTGCCCCATAGCGCCTGTGTAACATGTGCTGTGCGTGCTTACCTCCTCTGGGACCCGCGGACAGGAATCCATCGCAGACTCGGTCGCTCTCGACATCTCGCGACAACACGGCGTCAAAGCTCGGGGCGGTGTTCAAGGCACTTTTTCGCATTGAGCAACACAAGGCAGGCCAGCTCGCAGAGCGAGGCCCCTATCGCTCTCCAGAGTCTCATCCGAGTTGGGTACGTATATATCTTATTCGATCCGCAACTGCATCACGGTGATCTGATGGTCACACACCAGGGCTCTATTCGATATACCAACTCTGCCAACGCATCAACCATTACGACTCGACCCAGGGTGCAGAACGGGTACATCTACTGGATCTACAGCTCCAGCCAAACAAGCCAGACTGTCTACCTCGAAGGCGAAGGGTTCCCGCTCCGGCTGAATCTGTGGACAGGACAAGTCTCGCCGATCGCCTCCTTCAAGACTGCGGCTGGATACACAGCGATCAATGTGACCATTGGCCAAAATGGCGCCGAGGCAATTTTTCTAGGCCGTCCGAATCCATATGGAGTGAAGAACCTGAATCGCCACCTCGTCGCTACCGACGCAGAGGGCATCACAGACGAAGATGGCAAGGTCTATGTGCGCGCAACCAAGAATGGAAACCACTCTGCCCAGCTGTCTACCGGTCAAACGGCGGCCGTCCGATTCTATTCTATCCCAGGCCCGATTGTACCCACGCGGTGGTCCCTCACCGTCGAAGACTGGTCACCGGCAGTCGCCAACGCAACCGGACGAGACTCGCCTCTCACAGACAAGACCACTCTGTCTCCAGTGACTCTAGAAACGCTGCGGTCCTGGCATAACATCTCAGGACGTGAATATGCCAGCGGCGTAGGAACCTACAGGACAACAGCGAACCTAACCCTCACTCAGCCCCGAGGGTCGCAGAAGCCGCAGTCGCTGGGGGTTTACCTCTGCGTCGGAGACGTGCAAGGATCGTCGAGCCTCAGGATCAATAACCAGGTTGTCCCCGGCCTCGACTTTTTCAACTCGGCTCCTCTGGATGTGACTCGGCACCTTCGCGACGGAGAGAATGGTAAGCTTTACATCCATCCAAGATAGCCTTCCCCGTATATCCAAGTAGAGTTAGAGAGCTAACAGAAGTTTATGGACAGACATTGAGATTACAGTCGCGACAACGCTATGGAACAAGCTTCGAAAGACCTGGCCAGCCTTGTGCGGGGCGGCGGGGCGTTGGAGCCCGAAAAGATTGGGCTGCTGGGACCGGTGACTTTGACGTACTACGCGCAGGAGCAGGTTGTGTAACTTGAGAGACATAGCTGAGATCACGGATCCGAGCGCATCATTGCGTTTTTGAAGTCGGTAGGACAACTAGAAGCTCAAAGCCTCAAATGATCGACACTCAACGACTACTTGGTCGGAGCGTATGCGTATTACGTGTCCGGCTTATGCTGCTCGGTGGCTTGGCCCAGGGTACAGGCAGCGAGAGTTAAAAGGCGTTTAGAGCCTCTTCGGACAATTTAGTCTTCTGCTGCAACATTGATTTCCTCCAAGGTACACCGGATCGATACAGTTCCATCTCATCGCCCACTATCTAAACACACCCGCGTACCAACCATCTCTACCCACTACCTATAGCCGCAGATATAAACCTAGCAGCAAATGGCCGCCCCATCCCTCAACGAGCAGCGACTCGCCGTCGCCTCCGCCGAAGCCTCAGGCCTCGACCAACTCGGCCCCTGCCCACCGCATCTCGACGAAACATGGATCGAGATCCCACTCCCCAACAACCAAACAAACAAAACCAAAGTTGTGTGGCCAAAAGCGCTAGAGAAGCAGAAGCAACGCCCGCTACAATGCCCACTCGTCATTTACTACCATGGGGGCGGCCTCTCGGTGGGTAGTCCCGATTCAGTCCTAGCACCTGCTCGCGCGTTCGCGACGCTCTTCTCTTGCGTAGTCGCTTGCCCGAGTTTAAATCAGCTTCCTGTGCTACCGTTTCCGAAGCCCGTGGAGAATGCCTGGGAGGTTTGTGCGTGGTTGTCTGATGTGCGGAATCTGAACGACGGGGTGTTGAAGGATGCTGGAACCGTCGTCAATTCAGAGCGTGGCTTTGTGGTCGGTGGACTCAGCGCTGGCGGCGCTACAGCTGCTGTCATTGGAGCGATATCCGGTGCCATCTTGGCTGAAGTCGAACAGTTTGCTGGGTTGACGCCTCTAAGGAGTACCATCACGGGGATCTTCTCGGGAATCCCCTTCCTAGCGACCCAGGCTATGCTCCCAGCACAATACGGCGACATGCTCAAATCCCGCGAGGAAAACTCTGACGCTATAGGCGACGCAATGCGAAATGAACTCGAGTCCTATCTGGACGTCCACTCGCACTGGTTCTCGCCGCTGAATCTCGATATATCGAATCCGGAAACGGTGCAAAATCATCCACGGAAAGTATTCGTCTATGGAGGGCAGCTCGATCCGTTCCGCGATGATTCGGTGATCTACGCCAAGTGGCTCGAGCAGTTGAGCGGCGTGCAGGTTGGAGCTGTGATGCTTGAAGGGGAGGGGCATAATGCGTGGGTTACGCCGCCATTTCCGGCCAGCCATACGCAAGAGATCAAGGTGCCGACTCTCGATGGGATGGCCTGGCTTTTGGGGAAAGAGTGGGATAGGGGGCAGGAGTTGCCTTATTAGCCGTATATAGCCACCCTAAGGGGTGGACTGTGGGTGGCAGTTGTATACCTCTTTTGCGGTGATTGCAGATGTGTGTCTCGAAGTTGGAATATGAGTGCTTTATCCCTTGAAATGCCTTTCCCTATATGCCCCGCAGTATACCGGTGTATCGGCCCCTGGAATAAGGGCCGGCCGGGATCGGGCATCGGCTGGATCTCGGTTGGTTCCAGACTCGGCGTGTGGGGCAGACGCGCGGCACTTTCCCTCAATGGGCGACCCATTTCGCGGGGAAAGCCAGGCCCCTAAAATTTAGCAGCCCCCCTAATTTTCAGTCTTGACTCTTGCACGATCTCCTGCTGCAGCATTTGAATTTCTCCACCACCAGACACAGTTCCCACCAATTGTCGGCAACTTCTGACTCTTATGGCCTCGCTCTCCAAGTCTCATCGAACGACAATCCGCAGGCATGTCTTCAAGGCCTGTGAAGGCTGCAGGCAGCAAAAGACCAAATGCAGTGGCGAATCGCCCTGTGCGCGCTGCGTCAAACTGTCGCTTCCCTGTGTTATACGGAACATCGCGAGGCAGCGCCGGGATCCGACCACAGAGACTGCGCATAATGACTGCCCTGACTCGTTGATGATGGCGCTTAAGCCGGTGCGTATTCACAACGCGACAACAGGCAGAACGGCTGTCTATGGTCCGACATCGACCGTTGCTCTTCTCCATCTGATCGCACGCGAGAGTCGGGCAAGCCCTTCTCCTCCGGCTGGAGCCTTACAGGGCGTTATCGATAGCAACCTGTCTATTGACCCGCTCAACTACGGTCCTCTTCTTGCTCAACAGCATCACTGTTCGCTTTCATTACAGGCATCATTGATACCACCGCTTTGCATAACAACTATACCGAATAATATCTTGCAGCTTTTCCTCCAGAAATACGTCGTCACCGCATGGAAGCTGCTCCCACTCCAGTCTCCCACCCAGCTCCAGGCCATTTACACTTCCTCCTGCCGCGCGCTTAGCTCCAACAGTGGCCCTCCAATCATGTATCCGATTCTACTCTATCAGCTAGCCTTGGGCTCACTATGCACGGCTCAGGGTGAGCTTTCGGACATGCTAGCTCAGGAGAGCGAGCTTTTCATGTCCGCTGGAGGATACCTCTCCGACGAGCTGGAATTACAACTGAACGTCTTGATGATGAGTTTCCCATTCATGCTCATGATGCCATGTCAGGCTTACTGACCTGTGTGCTTTCACGCGTTCTATCACAGTGAGATCGGCAGCCTTGACAAGGCTTATTCAATGTTGGGTCACATAGCCAGTAGAATATACGCTGCTGGTCTTCATCTGGAACCACGTGCTCCGGCTGTTGATCGACTCCTCCGAATGATCCTTTCCACGGAAAGGTGTGATACTCAACTACATTACTTATGAACAGATATACTGACCGTCATAGTTATCTCTGCGTCGCCCTCGGGCGACCGCCCCTTTTCAGTCCAAACCTCACAGTCCCGAAGAAAGACGAGCCACTCAATACGCAAATCATCACCGGCCTCTTCGACATTACAAAATCCATTCTCACAACTAACCAAGAACCAAAAGCGACGTTTGACGGGGTCTGCCACTCAATCTGGAACAACCACGCCCGGCTTGAGTCATTCTGGGAAGAACACCAGCCTACCTTGTTGATTGCGCACACCGATCCTGCCAGCCCGGGACATGTCGAGGAGGGCATGTTTCTAGATACTATTAGTGCGTTGCTTGACCCTTCGCGGCTATCCCATGCTGACCCGTTATAGTGTACGAATACGCCGTAATTGCAAATCTCAAACCGTTCCTCTTGTACCTGGGGTACAGCCATATCGTGAACAGAGACGGGAAAGACCCATTTCTCGTCGAGCTGGGATCCTCTACCCCAGTCAGGCAGGACCCGAGAGTCGAGAAAGCGCTGGAGATCATCCTCGCCTCGGCGAAGCGAATCATATCCCTCATTTTCGGCATCTGCCAGCGGGGGTCGGTGTCGAAGGTATGCGTTTCACCTAAAGTCAGCGCCAAACTCATGATTACTAAACGTAGAGCGACTAACCTTGCTAGGACCTCCCAATGCATTCTTTCTTTATTGAAACGGCTTGCGTGTCGCTGCTTGCATACGGGCTGTGGTGTGGAGACCCGGGCGTCGTCTGGGAGAGCATCGACACGGGTGTGCGGTGCTTGGAAGAGCTGCAGTATCAGCGAGTAGCGGCGATGAGGCTTGCCGCTCTTCGGGCAACGATTGAGCAGTCTGGGCTGAGGAGAGAGTAGCCCAAGTGTATCTATAATTGGTTGCGATCTGTTGAGCCCGGAGGACCGCGCTGGATAGTGGTCTTTAAATCCGAATTTGTTTCTCAAGCCGTGTCGCTAGTAGAGCTTCAATATCGAGTAACTAGACAAGATAAATGTAATGACAGTGCTTCTCAACTACACAAGCTTATCAATCGTGTACCTGGCTGCGCAAGGCTAGCTAGATCAGGAAAGGGCGATTCTTCCACCCCACTCGGCTTTGGAAGCTGCAGATCCAACTAGACGTTTGTGGCTAGCCTTGCGCAGGAATCATGGCGTGCTGATAAATCTACATCGTTGAGAGACCTATACCTCAGGATTTCGTCGGAGATAATGGCATATGCTCAATGTAAGTCCACCGGACATAACAGAATGTCCCGATTGTCCACGAAACTCGCCGTAGAGCGAGAGGTATTTATACCACTATCAACACCCCCCAAGACCAATCCATCTACAGCTTGAACAGCACACTCCAGCTTCCTATCCAAGCCTCTACTCCCATATTAAAGACTCAAGACTCCCCTCTATACCACTACCAAAATGGCCAATACCACCACCAACACCGCCGCCTGGCTCCCCACCCCCAAAGCCCACCCCTTCACCATCGACTCCGCCCCTCTCTGGACCCCCTCGGCAAACGAAATTCTCCTCCACAACCACGCCCTCGCCATCAACCCCGTCGACCCCAGCCTCCAACAAAACCCCTGGTTCCCTCTCAACTACCCAACCATGCTCGGGCAAGACGTCGCCGGCGAAGTCGCCGCCGTCGGACCCGGTGTCACTCGCTTCAAGGTCGGCGATCGCGTCGTCGGGCATGCAGTCGGGATGACATCTGGTCGGAAGGAGGAGAATGCGTTTCAGAAGTACACGATCCTCAACACGAACATGGCGAGCCATATCCCCGAGCATGTTTCGTATGAGAGGGCCGTTGTGCTCCCGCTGGGGCTTTCGACGGCCGCGTGTGGGTTGTTTCAGGAGGATTTTTTGAACCTGCGGTTTCCGACTGAGCCTAGGGCTCAAGTGCAGGGAGAGGCGCTGCTCGTTTGGGGCGGCGCGAGTAGTGTCGGGAGCAATGCGGTCCAGCTTGCGGTTGCGGCTGGGTACGAGGTGTACGCGACTGCGTCGCCGAAGAACTTCGAGTACGTGAAGCGGCTCGGTGCGACGGAGGTCTTCGACTACAATTCCCCGGCCGTCGTCGACGACATCGTCACTGCACTAGCGGGTAAGACTCTCGCCGGCGCAATCGACTGCATCGGACCCCCCGCGACAACGCCAACCGTAGACGCCGTGCTGCGCGCCGAGGGCGTCAAGTTCGTATCCACCGTGAAACCCAGATATACAGCGCCCGAGGGTGTGACTGTGAAAAGTATCTTTGGAACGTCGCTGAAGGATAACGAGGTTGGGAAGGCGATCTATGAGGATTTCCTGCCCAAGGCCTTGGAAGCCGGGAGCTTTGTTCCGGCGCCGGAGCCACTCGTTGCGGGGAGGGGGCTGGAGAGTCTTCAGGGGGCGGTGGATTTGATGGGCAAGGGGGTTTCGGCGAGGAAGATTGTTGTTTTGCTGTGATTGCTGGGGTGGTGGTGGTCTTTCTTGTATACATGATTATGCTGTCCTTTGATTGACATCTGCCTGATTTTGTCTTGACTTGTATTCGCTCCCTGAGATATTCAACTCGGATATTCCCGTACACACAACTTAGACAATGCACCTGTCCAAATAGATCCAAGCTTCAGTCACTTCACGCATTGCCCGGTCCAAGCAAGTACAACCAACGTCCACGCTCGGAGGGCCCGAAAGAACAGCCCAAATTCGGTAAGCTAGGCCGAGGACCTTCGTGAATACAATGGTAGACGGGGTGGAGCTGGACCCTTGGCCCCTCGCTTCTAATTAGTATGACTGGGTCGGCCGAAGCGTGCTCCGAGACGCACGCAGCCTGCGGTCAAATGTGCCCAGGCAGCTTTTAAATAGGACTAAAAGAATGCGGGCTGGATCAGATAGACAGCGCACGAAAATTGTCGCCGTGCCCGAGCGTGCGGCTGAGGCGCCCCGATCTGCAGGGCGGCACATCTGCCCTAAACTGGCTTAGGGAGGGGCCAAAACAGATCCAAGCCTCCATAGACAGGTCTAGCAGTGACGTACTAAGGTTTGGGGATATAAAGAAAGCTTGCGACCGCTTTATTGTTCAGATTCCTTATTATCGCACGCCACATCATCTACAAGCCCTTGAAGCCCCCTACTCCAACTCTCGCGCAGCAAGTTCAACTTCCCAAAATTACCCCTCTACTCCGCCAAAATAATGGCCCTCGTCCCACAATCCCGCAAGCTCCAAGTCGACTTCTCCTGGAAGCGCTTCAAAGGCCTCATCACCGACGCCAACGACACAACCAACACACCCCTCTACATCGTCCACTGGAACGCCTTCAAATCCCCACACATGACATTCAAGCGCCCCAGCGATGATCAAGTAGTCGGCACAGGAACGCTGCACCTCGTGCGCATAAACGCCGACTTTGTCGTCAACGGGCGCGCGGGGACACTTGTCGCCCAGAAGCGCTTCAAGACACTCTACACGCACGAATCGCATGCATACGCGGACCCCGAGACGGGAAAACCGACTACCTTGACCTGGACGAGCGACAGCGGATTCACGACGTGGGACTTTGTATGCGTTGATGAGCGCCAGAGGCCTGTCGCCAAGTACACGGCGAAGATCTGGGGCGTCAAGAAGATTGGGTATGTTGAGTTTATGGATGATCGGGTGTTGACGGAGGAGGCAAGGGATGAGATTGTTGTTACGGGCATTACGCTCTTCTACTGCATGTGGTTGCGCGTGAATAGTATCTTCTCGCTGTTTGGGGCGTTCTTTCATAGTACGCCGGATTCGCAGGGGAAATGAGTGGACTTGAGGGGTGCGATGATTGTTGGATTAGGGCTGTTTTTTTTTTGGGAGCTTATTCTTGCAGCTTTTTTCCATCGTTACTTAATACCGAATATTATCTTCGTGGTTCCGATTTGTACTTGATCGGGCTGATGCTGTAGTATCTCAACCCCATGGTGCAGCTCGGGTATGATCTCTTGGGAAAAACACTATAATGAGGAACCGTAAATGGTGTATCGAGTCATACATGGCCTTGGTCTTGCATTATGGTTAGAAGTGATGTTTTTTAGCGATCCAACCCTGTAATCCGGGGAGGCTGGCGTTCAGCCCAATAGGAATCACGGATATATATCGTGAGCCGTGAGTGGGAAGTTAAACCGCCCTCGAAGTACAATGAGCGTTCACAAATAAGCTAAAAAGACCCAGAGTCCACTTTCTACTCTTCATAGGGACCAATAACTATAGAATAAACACAAATGTGTCCGTTTCGCCCCCACGATGCGAACCGAGAATTCAGCGTCGGTCACAAGAATCGATTTCCTGCACTTCAAATTTGCTACAATAGCATTGTCGGCTATAAAGCAAACTAGGGAGCAAAATCTTCCTCAAGGTCTCATAACTCAGTTGGTTAGAGTGTGGTGCTAATCACGCCAAAGTCGAGGGTTACCCTCTGGGACCACGTCTTTTTTGCCTATGTTTTTGTTTTCCACTTGGGCTGGACGCTTCCTCCTTTCTTCACAAATTCTTTGTTTGTTTGCTTTATCTGCACCCACTCTCATTTTTACCTCGATAAGTCCACTAATTTACACTCGACCTTTAGCGCAATCGCGCTCCGTGGTGACGCGGCCGCGACTTGGTGCTTTCGGACGAATTCTTCACGTGCCTCCGCCGACCGCTCCGCCGCGCCAAGGGGGGCCTTCCAACGAGACGGGATCACCATCGCTCCTTCCCATTGGGGATTTCGGCCTCCGAGGGCCTCTACAGGGCAGGAGCGACCGGAGCTTGGTTGCCCGGCGACCTGCCGTATGCAATCCATCTAGGCGGTCGGTCGCACCTTCCTATTTCGCTAGACACACATTTGGGAGCCTGGCCGCTTAACTCAGTCCCAACCAAGATACTATACAGATACTGCAACTTGTCTCGCGAACTCGTAATAACTGTACTATACTACAGGAGTCCTGAAAACCCGGACGGGTCGCCTATTTGGTCCTCCCACTCCTCAAACGGCCACAGCCAATTCAGCGACGAAAACATATGATCGCCATTCTCGGGCTCGATCAAGTCCCGCCAGGGTTGTCCATCTTGCATAGAACCATAGCCCTCGATACCCGGATCGCCAGGCGGATTTGGCGAGACGGAGGGCTCGATCCTACTCGATGATGGCGGCGCTTCCTCGGTGGGATTCACTTGGTTGGGCCTTGCAAGTGCCAGAGGTGGAGAGTCGTCGAGGAGGACTTCATCCGGCGCTTCCTCTATGGGAACACTTGAACCGAAAACCTTGCTGCGCTTTTCGAGGCGTTCCAACTTGGCTCCTCGGAAGTCGAGGAAGTTGTACTCTGCCACGTCCTGGCCGATGAGAGGGTGCTTACTAGAAGGTGTGAGGTTAGCCAGCTCGAGGAACCTGAAGAATACTCCGTAGGAACAGACCTTCGAATAAGAGCTAGATCTTGATTATTCAGGAGATCCGTACAGTCGCATCGCACGACTCGATGGATTGCTTCCAGGTGCTGGACATGTCAGTACTGAGACCAATGGGGATTTGAAAACTCACGAGGTGCTTGATGAACTCTGATCGCCTTGCGATGCTTCTGATGATGGTGAGGAGGTGAGTGATCGCTTCCACCAGCTCGGCTGCTTTTGGGTCGATAGATGGGTCCTCGCTCGCTAGGCGCCGGGGTTCAAAGAGGAGAACTATACATTGTCAAGGTGGGTTGGGCCCACAAAGGTAGAGGTGTACAGACTTTCAAGTGCAACATAAGCCTGAATTCCAATATGAGGATCGAAGCATATTGTGTGCCTGAGCCCTTCAGAGACCACGTCTGCGACGGCAAGTGCTCGCGTGATCCTGTTGCGCCGGACCTGTGACACCAAGGCCGACTTCGTCGAGTCCCGGAGGTAGATTTGTAAAGCTGCCCGCCCGAGGATGATGAAGAGATTTTGACGCAAAACGTGCAGTAGAATAAAAGTAGTCAGCCGATTGCGATGGAGTAGAAGATTGTCAGGGATAAAGTGGAAGCGCTGCGGCAACGCTGCAAAGACCTCTTCTGTATCGGCCTGGAGGGCTAATAGATCTCTTGATAGTCTTTCCACACTTTGCTCCTGATAGGATGCACGAAACGCAAAGTGCAGTGCCCGACGACGGGCCGCAGCGGTGCGTAGGATGTAGGCCGACATGTCGAGAGATGCGTGGGGGAGGTTGTCAGCTGTCACATTCGAGAGGACTTGACCAGGAAACAGCGGCTCCGTCACGACGCGATCATTACCGAGAAAGCTCTCCTCGTCGCAGGGGAGCTGGATGCGATATGCATGTTCGTCAACCGTCTGGGAGCCATAACGCCCGCCGTCGGTCATTGAGTCTAGATAGAACGTAGACCATGCGACGCGGCGAAGGGCTTCCCGCGAGAGTAGAGGTGATAAGGTCTGTTGAGAAGGAAAGTCTGCTGGGTATGTCCGGTCAAACGTGTGAAGAGACATCGTCTGCATCATACTAGACAAGAGCTACCTGTTAGCGAGCTATAAACGACCCCGCGGGAATCCATCTCACCGTGTGCAGTTTCCCCCCAGAAGATAGGCAGAGGTGCTCCTGTTGCCCCTGTGCATATCATAATGTTGTGCGAGGAGTAAGGCCTGAGTGCCGTTAGTCTAAGACCAGAGCTTGACAGCTCGGGCATCTGCTGCTCGTTATCAAAGCTTGTCACCGCCGTACCATGAGTTGAACAGCCCCATAACCTTGATAGATACGAGGAATCAGAGTACCAATGGCCGCATCAGCCCAAGCATCTGCCCTCGCAATACTTTCCGGCGTTACCGGGGCACCGAACCTATACTTCAAGATCAGTCATTGAAGCTTGCAATCCTGAGTGTTATGGCAGTTGCCATCTCACCGCGTCGCACTGGCAATCATCATCAAAGTCAGTTCGCGAGAGACTTCCCCTTCATCTAGGAGGCGGGCAAAGTGGTAGGGATGAATAAAAGTCAGGAACCCAAAGTCTGGAATATAATCAACAAACGTGTGTCGCTCAAGATTCTAAGATATACTCACGGTGCACCGACGAAAAGTAGAGCTGGACCAAGTCTTCGAGCTCGTTCCCAACGGGAAGTTGACCTAAAGCCGTATGATTTGATGATGTGTGATCCATCGGTAGCGAGAGCTCTCTTCTTGAGCCGTGATGGGATGAATGTGTATGTACTGACTGAGTAGTATGATTCTGCGCCGCGTTGATGTAGTCTGAATGAGGCGGAGAGTCCGAATCAACATCCCGGCGCGTTCTCACGCACTCAAGACCTAGAGCTTTACATCTCTCGCAAACATCATTAACTTCGCCGACGCACTTGAGCTATTTATGTGAGTCTGTGCATTATTGTGTTGGACTTGAAGGCAAGTAGATTACCTTCTTCTCCCGACAAGCATCGCACGCCGTGGCATTGGGTCTCCTCGGTGCTCTTGATCGCTTTTGCTCCATGAACCACGAGCAGGATCGATTGCCTTTGTGACACTGTGTACATACAGGTCTGTGCTCATCGCATTTGATCTACAGAGAGGAATGTTAGTTCGGTCATGGGATTGAGCATTCCAGATCGCGAAGAAAAAGACGGGAATGGATCATGGCTATCGCACCTTCCGGGCTCGACATGTTTGGCAGCCCGTCCGTGTCCGCTGGATTCTCGAGCGTGGAAACGGCTGCAGGTTGTCCATCTGATCGGTGACGGAGAAGAAAGTGGGAATACAAAAGTCGGGGTCGAATTGTCAGCCATGAGGGGCGTAGGCGCTCCAGAGCCGAAATCGGGGACGCCCCACTAACGATGGTATGATGCAATTCTCCTACTAGTGGTATACCTATTCATCGAGAATTTCTACCGGGGAACATTGGAACGAGGTTATGATAGGCGGCTGAAATGTTTATCACGAGATTGTCTTCTACTGACAGCTCAATGGCCGCTCACCCCCTCTAGCCTCCATCCAGGCCTTCTGCAGGCCCATCTCATCCTCCCATAGTTCCGGAGCCTCCTCAGCACTGTGTCCCGGCGCAATAGCCCCCTCGCCCCATACAATCCCACACTCGACTACATACTCGTCCCAATGCCTCAACAGCTCCTGCAACTTCTCAGGCTTCTCCTTCGCTAGATCTCTAGTCTCGCCAGGATCCTCCACGACATTAAACAATTCCCACCCTTCATCACCCTCACCTGCGCCTCCCTGCGCCTTTGCAAAGTGTACGATCTTCCAGTCGCCCTTACGCAGCGCCCCGCGCGCGAAAAGCTCCCACCCAATTGGCTCTGAAGATGCATGTATGGCCCACGACTCGTCTTTCTCTACGGCTTCGCCGCGTGCGAAGAAGGGGACCCAAGACTTGCCTTTGACTGCGTGGACTGATCGGCCCCGGAAGGTGGTCATCGCGCGCTGACCCTTTGCCCGGGCAGGTTGCAGGGACACATTGGCTAGGTCGAGGAATGTGGGGACAAAGTCCATGACCGTTGTGAATGAGCGGCTGAATGAGCCTGCAGTGATGGATGGGAGACTGCTCGCTGGAGGCTTAACTACACAGGGGACGAGAATGCCACCCTGCGAGGGATAGCATTTGAATAGTCGGGATGGGGCAGTTGATGCTTGTGCCCATAATGGACCGAGCCTGAATTTGTAAGCTTGGCTGTGCTCAATCCTCAGAAAGCGACACGTACCAAGTGTAAGAATTGTAGGCTCCAATGTTGTCGTATGAGTTGTCATAGTATTTCTTGATGGCTCCCATGATGTTTTCTCCCAGAACAGCTACAAACTGTCAGCTTGAGAACGAGGTCTTCAAGGTTGAAGTACTTACGGACAGCTTCCAGGCTATTGGACAATAGTTAGCCCAAGCTCAGAAGGTAAAAGTGACAGGGACAAACTTACGCTGCCCCCTCAGCTCCATTGTCGCTCATAAAGACAATCATCGTGTTGTCGTATTCACCAGTCCTCTTCAAGTAGTCGATCACCTTGCCGACGTTGACATCGATTGTGTCCACCATTCCTGCATAGGTTTCCATCGCCCTGCTTGACAGGCGTTTCTCCTCTGCGGTCAAGCTGTCCCACTCTTCAGCACCGACCCTTGCTGTTTCCACATTGTGAGGAACGACAGATTCGTCAATGATGCCCAGCTCGACGAGTTGCTTCAGACGGCGTTCCCGCAGAGCATATGGACCGTCGTCATAGACTCCTTTGTATCTAGAAGAACAGATTAGATGACATCGACTCATAGAACATATTCGAAGCTCACTTGTCACGCTGTGCTCGAGAGCACTGCAGCGGCCAATGCGGCGCCGTGTATGGCAGGAACGAAAAGAACGGTTTCGCTTTCTCATCCTCAGTGCGCTCTTCGAAGAACTTGATGAGGCGGTCGGTGTAGTAGTCGGTCGAGTAGAAACCCTCGGGGTCTTCGTTCTTATTAGGCGTTCTGATGCAGAATCCCCATTAGCGAGAAGCATAGCAGAGGGGCCTTCTGACTTACATATCAACCTTTCCGTCTCTATCCGCATGGATAGGCCGGCCGCCGATCGGAAATCTCTCTTGAACCGGCTCCCACCCATAGTGATTGGAGCAGCCAGGAAGCATCGCGAACGCCTTTTGGAAGCCCCGTTCCCAGGGTCCCTGCGATGAGCGCAGCCCGAGATGCCACTGATAGAAGTCAGCAACCGTAGAAAGAGCGATTATCGGCCATGAAGGTCGTACCTTTCCTGACATGACTGTAAAGTACCCATTGTCTTCCAAGATTTCAGGAAGCGTTGCGACGTCTCTGTTCAGATATCCTTCGTATCCTGCTTTCCCGGAATACCGCGCTGCTCCTTGCGCGTGCTGTTTGAATTCAATTAGAACACCCAGTCCTCCGAGATGGGCATCTGTTCCGCTCAGCAGCATGGCTCGAGTCGGTGAACATGCTGCGGCGGCATGGTGGTTGAGCATGCGGACGCCCTCGCTGGCCAGATGGTCGATGTTCGGAGTCTGGATTTCGGAGCCATAGCAGCCTATATCCGAGAAGCCCTTCAACAGTCAGCATGTAATCGCGAATGCCTGGGAAGTGGAGTACCAGATCATCAGCGAGGATGAAGAGGAAATTCGGGCGCTTTGAAGTGTTTCCCATGTTGAAGGAAAGGTTGTAATGAGGCAAGAGAACCACACCCCGCGAAGAAAATACAGCTTATGAATCCCACGACTCAGCGCAATCTCGACAAGCGGAGTCAGAATTGCGACACTCAATTTATTCTAGCCACTGGACCATGAATTCCTGCGAGGTTGGGGGTTGTTGGCAAGAGATACAAGCTCGCTCGGAGCGGGCAGCCCTCGCTCGGAGCGGGCAGCCCTCGCTCGGAACATAGCAGGCTCGCTCGGAGGCGCTGAAGGTGTTCCGAGCGAGAACGGAGGCGCGTCTGGTGCATTGGTTGGATCGAGATTACCCCAGGTTGTGGGGGTATTGTGCCATCCGAGCTAAAACGAGTAGTCTCCAATGTGGATCTCCCCTTGGCTGTTGTCGTGATTTACAAACTCCTCGCTGTCGACCTTGTACAAAAGCCATTAGGCCTGCAGCATGCTTGACAAAGAGGTAGCTTACGCTTCGCAATCGATACGAGAAGGACATTGCGTTTGTGAACTGTCTTGCCAGACGTCTCGCAAATATGGGGACCCAACGCTCAGCCTGGTCCATGGCGACCCCCATGCTTCTTTTCTCCTGTTTCTGTCTGCTCACCGGCGACATGCTGTTTGGCTACGACACGAGCAGCTTTGGAGGCATTCTAGGAAACCCGGTATGCTGTTTCATCCAGACTATTTCTCAGTAGACTGACAGACCCAGGGCTTCATCAACCAATTCGGCACGTACAATCCCAAAACCCAGAAATACGCAATTGACTCGCTACATACCTCGCTTCTGTCATCGCTTGCGTTTATCGGAAAATTTCTTGGTTGTTTTTTCGCTGGACCGGCTATCGAGAAGTTTGGCCACCGAATTGTCTTTCAGGCTTTGTCTGTAATTTCGGTCATCGGTGTCATCAGTAGGTTCTTATTCTCAAAGTTCCATCGTATCGCAGCTGACATTTATCCAGTTGAGATCACTGCTGCTGATACTGCTCCTGGAACTGGACGCTTGGCGCAATTCATTGTTGGCCGCATTGTCGTCTATATCTCTGTTGGTCTGGTCGAAGTCGATGTAACGTGAGTGTCCAGTTGAAGTCCATCACAATCTTACCCTGACAGCTAGCCCAGAACATATCAGACCGAAATCGTACCCGCTTCTTTCCGCGGACTGGTCGTGGTCTCTTTGCAACTCTTCCTTGTTGCCGGAGGCCTCCTCGCCAGCGGCGTCAACAAGGCGTTTGAAACCCGTGCGGACGGGGTGGGTTGGAAAACAGTGACTGGCATCCAGTTTGCTTTCCCCGTTTGTGAGTCACGCCTGTTGGAATTACTATCTTGCGAAGCTCTCTGATAATGTGTTAGTGATCCTTTTCTGTACATTGTTTATACCCCACTCGCCCCGCTGGCTCCTTTCCAAAGACAGAGAGGAGGATGCCCTCGCTTCCCTTCGCCGACTACGACCCAAGGAAGATGCCCTCAACGGAAACTGCGAGGCAGAGCTCCAGGAAATCCGCGATGCACTCCACGAGGAAGTGCACAAAGCATCGTGGGCTGACCTCGTCCGGGGAAGCAACCTCCGCCGCACGCTTATTGTTATCGCGTGTTATTTCTTCCAGCAGGTAAGCTCAATCTCCAGAGAAATATACAGGGAGAAGGCGGATCTAACTTACGCAGGCCACTGGTCAAGCCTTCGTGTCTACATATCAACACAGATTCTATCAGCAGAACGGCTTCGCGGAGCATGCGTACACCTATCCCCTCATCAGCAGCGTCTTTGGTATAGTGGCTGTGATTATGGCCATGTACTTTGTTGATAAGCTTGGGTAAGTGCTTCACTTTCTAGGTGTCAGAGCCCAGTCCACTAATTAATAAATCTAGTCGCCGATATACATTCTTCATCAGCTACATTTTCCAGGCTTTGTGGATGTATGTACTGGCCGGCCTCGGAGGAGAGTCAGATCCCAGCAGCACGACGAGAAACACCATCGTGGCGGCCTTTATGCTCTATCAGGTCTTCTACAATGTACGTCTATCCTTCCTACCTAGTCACCCTGAATGCTCTGACCCAGACATTTGCTCCAGGCCGGCGGCGCATCAATCCCATACCTCATCGGCGCCGAAGTCCCCAACGCCGCCGTGCGCGAGAAAACGCAATCCCTCGGAGCTGCATGGAACGTAGTCTGGGCGTTTGCAACGAACTTTGTTATCCCTTATATGATGGCTGATATCCACTCCGGCGTTGGGTGGGTATTCGGAAGCGTTTCCGTTGTGGCGCTGCTGTGGACTTTCTTCTTCCTTCCTGAGACCAAGGTACGTCATAGCACTGATGAGAATTGGAAGTCTAACGCTGATGATCTTTCGAACAGGGGCGAACTTTGGAGGAATTGGATGCTGTCTTTGCTGTCCCGTATAATCCGTTCAGCAGGGCTGATGTGTACTATACCAACAATGAGCGCGGAGACGTGACTTCGAAGGGCGTGCCGTGGGGTGACCAGGGGTCGAAGACGAGTCAGCCGGACGTGACTGCTGTATAGGAAAAGTGGGACTGGGACCTAATTCTGCTTGATGGCCTTTCACGCAGCATACCAAGATATCGCCACCTCGAATCTATACCCGCAATTCAGACTTTATTAGACCTTCTACGATACGGGTGGTTCAGCCATCCGCATACAAAAATGGAATCCTTAGCGCCATGCTTTTATCGTATATTCAGCTGATGATGGAAGAGGCCAAATTATTGTTGACTCCTTTTGGCAGGCACTCGCCCTGTGCCATTGGGCACCTCATGGGCCGCTCCTTCCATTTAGATCTTCAACAACACAGGAAACCGCCACCCTTCGTGCCTTCCCTTTTGAATTCATTTTGGAAAATGAGGAAAGAGCGACCCTGGGCCTGGGCCATCAACCGCTCCTTCCTCTTTGGGTTCCGTGCAAAACAGGAACCTCCAACTGGCGGTGCTTTCCTCTCCAGATTTCATTTTGCATATGAAAAACCCTACTAACCCGCAAACTCTGTCTCCCACACCATAACTCAACCTATGGTACAAGAACGAATAAACAAAGAACACAGCAATAAAATATCCACACCCTGTAAGCCTATTCCAACCCAAACCCCTGCCCCTCCAAGACCCCCCTAACGTGCTCCCTCCCCTCCAAGCCCCCATCCGCATGCCACCGCGCCACAAACTCACTCCAATGGTTGCGTCCAACATTCAAATACCGATGATAATGCCTCCCGAGTACCTCATCATATCTCTCCACATTCCGCTCCTGCTCGCTATCATCCCACGTCTCCAGATGCAACATCTCGCTCATCGGCAATCGCGGCTTCACCCCCTCCTCCACAGAAGTATCCGCATACCCAACCGCAATCCCAAACAGCGAAAAGACGCGTGGCGGGAGGCGAAGTAGCTCCGACAATTCCGCAGCATGATTCCGTACCCCGCCGACATAGCTTATCCCCAGCCCCAGCGCCTCAGCGGCAATAGCCGCATTCTGTCCCGCGATCGAGGTGCCGATGCTCGCTGTAAGCAGCATGTCAAACTTCTCGAGTGGCTTCCCCAGTGTTTTGTTTTTGGTCACGAGGCTGGCAATTCGGGCCAGGTCTGCGCAGAAGATGAGGAAGAGGGGTGCGGAGTGGAGGAAGGGTTGGTTTCCCGAGAGCTGGGCGACGGCGGCCTTGTGTGCTGAATCGCGGATGGCGAGGATGCTGTATGTTTGGAGCATTGAGGAGGTCGAGGCGCTTTGGGCGCTGACGAGGAGGATTGGGAGGGTTGAGGAGGGGAGAGGGGTGTTGTGGAAGCTGCGGATTGTGCGGTGGGTGATGATTGTCGATAGCGTTGCGAGCTGGGAGGGGGCGAGGGAGGTGTCGAGGTCGAGGTCGAGGGGGATGGTGTCTTTGTAACGATTGGAGACCATTTCGGGAAGGGTAGGGATTGGTTCTTGGTGGCTCCACGGCTGTAGTTGCGATATTCTGTTTGATCTGCTGTTATCGTTTATTGTGATGATGAGTATCGACTGACTGGATTGGTCCTTTTATCTGCTTTCATAGGGAAATTAAGTATATTCGTCCATTAACAAGGTATGACAGGCTGAGTAAAACAACGTCGAACATTATCTGTAGCCGTTTATAAATGATGAGCAATGCGCGTTGTTTATACATGGACCAGGGTGCTGTATGCACAGGTAAGGTTGTACAATGTGCTGGTCTGCGTGGTAGGCTATTCGGATGTGAGATGCCTGAACCCCTGCACACTTGATGCCACATAACTAGGCAACATCTCGGACGTCCTTCTTGGGCCGCAAATCCGCGAGACACGGAGCATGGAATATTCGTCCGGACAACACGCCCTTGAGCGTTCCGAGGCTGACGACGACCCAGAGGATGACGACACACACTGAGAGTATCTGCAACATCATTAGTCTGCTGATGATACCATGAACAGCGGGAGAGGATGACGGACCGTCCCTAATACCCTAAAGAACTCCGATGGCAGCTCAGCCCCCAGTTGACATGTACACGCCGTGAAAACGCCAATCGGGAAAGTGAACCCCCACCAGCCGATATTGAACGGAAACGTCTTGCATTTTACAATGGACGCTAATGCAAAGAAGAGCCAGACCAGGCCGAATGACCATAACGTCAGGCCAATCAGGAAACCGACAGTGTAGAGTATCGGGCCAGACGAGGGATTCAAGGTCCCCGTCTCGGGGAAGATTTTCTCAGCTGCTTTGCCGAGTTTCATTGCGCTGATGCGTGTAAGCTTCTAGTCTCGATATCAGGATAATTGCCGGCGACTTACCCAAATCCACCCTGCCCCAGCGGTCCAAGCGGGAGGAAAACACTGACAATCACAGCCTTTGGAGGGATTTTGTGGAGGGTCAAGCGCTGCAGGTAGATTACCATGACCATCAATGCCAGGGGTAATCCAATCGCCCAAAGCACGTAGCTGACAATCACCGTCCATAATGCGTGCTGTGGATTGGGTAGAATATCTGCGACCATTGCACCCGAAGATGCCGCTACCACGCAGCTGACAATGGGTAGTAGCCAAACGGCGGTCATGGAGGAGAGCTGTGTTTCGTCATTTCTTGATATCCTATAGGAAATTTATTAGCAAATCAGAGCACAGATGTAGACAAGGGTAGTCACTATACAGTATAAAAGGCAGCGAGAGAGCTGTTACAACAGAAACCACGGCATCCGCAATCCACATCGCCCACGCAACGTTATGGGATGCTCCACCCCAGGTTGGAACACAGACGAGACAGAACATGTTGATGATCGTGGCGAAGCCCATTGGGAATGTTCCGATGAACATTGACTGCACCGGGTGAATGATCATGGCATGGAAGATTTCCGGATAGAGAGTGTAGCGCAAAAGGGAGAGGATGCATGCTGCGACGAATAACAGGACATTCAGAGAGAAAATGACCACCGAGATCCAGTATAGCCATATCCCGTTGTACGGTAGTGTGTTGAGAAGGATCGAGACGATTCCTGTTCCCATTATGACCGAGAACCAACTGTAGTCTCGTTAGTCTGGGTCATGGAAGATATGTGGTAGAAACCCTGTACTCACGATGGCGTAAAGTTCCGGACGACTCTTCGCCACCCGACCTCGTGCTTGCTGAGCGCAGGTTGCACTGTATCCTGCTCTTGAGGTTGCGTAGACATGGTTCACTGCGTTCTCAAAATACAAATACAAAAGCTAGGAAGTAGTCGAATAGTGACTTTAAGCGAGTGCCTTGTGGTTAAGTATCGTGGGGTGACTCATGATGTGTTCTGGTCCACTAAGCATGAGGCGGTTCGGAAGTGCGGATCCGAAAATCACGAGTCAATCCCACCTTTTTTCGGTCGAAAAATTCAGCATCATGCAGGAAGACAGTCTCCGGATATATTCATGGGCGTAGAAGAATTGAGCGTTGATTAACGATCCTTGGGTTGATCGAAGCCGCGGGTCGCCGACAGTCCTTGGGGTTGCCATATGGGAAACGCAACCACTATGAAGAAAAAGGATCAGTAAGTTTCAGTATGATATTTAAACTGGAAACTGATATAACACACAGGGCTAGCGCTTCGTTGAGCCTCAAAAGAGCCGCTCCAGGCCAGGCCACGGAAGCCTTCTAGAAGACCACGGGATTCCGCAGTGTACACCCAACCCTTTTTTTCGTTCAGTTTTGTCTTTCCCTGTTCATGTTGAACTCGACATTTCATGTGGAAACGAAGCTCTCAGATATGCTACCCATAAAGTGTGCCGGTAGTATCTGGGGCTCAAGAGCAAAATCACGGGGAGAGAAGGAGACGCAGCAATAGAAAGTACAAACAAGAGAGCTTCTGGCCTTCTTATCCCTTCTTTCTAATCCCTATCTCAAGCCGGCCAACCTGGCAATCGGAAATGTGTAGATTATAATGGGTATTTGGCTCAATGAGTCAGTATGTTTACGATCTGAATCTCCAAAGTCGTGCAAGGGCTAGTAAACAGGTTGCGGCTGGTCCCCAACAGGCTGATTATAAGAATAATGTATAATACAGAAATGAGTGTGGTAGGCCTAGGTAGGTCTAACAGGCAAGTTTAGCACCTCTGATGGACTAAAGTGTAGGGAGTACTCGACAAATCAAAGAGGACCCTTTGTTTCCACTCCTCATCGCTTGCGGTGCCTGGAAATGGCGCCAGCAGGGGGACCGAGTCTTCCTTTTGCCCGTCGGAACACCTGGCGTGCCTTCTCCGCATAATATGCAAGATGATCTCGCTGAGCATTGGCCATAGCAGCTGTCGGAGGAACCTAGACGCCACAAACTGCTCAAAGCGGTTTGATTCAGCACACTAGCGGCCGCGAGGAGATCTACCGAGGTCGTGGACTGATTAATCGAAGCTCCGAGCCCTAACCGACGCCCTTGTAGGTACCCAATCCGCTGTCCCCAACAGTCAGATTCCGTATGTGATTAGCGAGACACTCATCAGCCATGGATCATTACTCAGCCGGCAAATTTGAGCGAATAATATAGTAGAAAAGTGCTCCCTGGCCTTTCCAACTCGGACGATTTATCGATTAGTGATCACAACGGAAGATGGGTGAGTTGCTGTCGGGTCGGGTTGAAAGAAGCCTTGGTGAAAGCTGGGAAGAGAGATGATGTATATAGAAATCGCATCTCACAACAATTTCAGGTTTGGTCCCACTGTCCCGATTATACTGTAGCAAAAGTGCTGATAAGATGGGGGATAGCAAAACACCAGAGATCCAGACCCTGCCATGGGAAAACCCGCAGCAGACCAAGAATCCAAAGAACTGGCCATTTGCGAGAAGGATTGCTCATACACTCCCGCCAGTCCTCAATGCGTTTGTGATGTGAGTGTAGAAATTATCAAGCCACTTCCTACATATTATGCAAGTCTTCATGAGGATGACTGTAACTAACAAACCCAGCGCATTCGCCTCAGCCGTCGTGGAGCCCGTCATTCCAGCTCTCATTGACCATTTCCACGTCTCCGAGACTATCGCAACCCTCAGTTTAACACTGTATACACTCGGCATCGGTATCGGCCCCGTCTTCCTCGCACCATTGTCCGAAATCCTTGGCAGGAAATGGACGTTGGTCACGACACTCGCATTTCTCCTCGCGTTCACGGCGGGGGCAGGTGCCGCGAACAACGTCGCTTCCTTCCTCGTCTGTCGGGCTCTCGCCGGGTTCCTGGGGTCTGCAGGTATCGCCGTCGGCGGCGGAACCATGACTGACATCTGGGGAGTTGGAAAGGAAGGGAGTCTCACTTCTCTCGCCTTCATCCTCACCTCCTTCCTAGGGCCAACCTTTGGGCCTATCGTCGGCGTCTACGTTGTCGCTGACCGCGGCGGCGACTGGAGGTGGTCGATGTGGATTATCCTTCTTCTCGGAGCGCCTGCGTTTATTGCTCTGCTCTTCACATCCGAGACGTACAAGGCCAAGATCCTCAATGAGCACAAGGGCGACCTGTCCCCCGTCGGATTCGCCAAGAGCGTCGTGTCGTTCGCCTGCGTCCGCGTCACGAAAATGCTCTTCACCGAGGTCATCGTCTTCTCGTTAATACTCTACAGCTCCTACGCCTACGCGATGGTCTTTAGCTTCTTTGGCAGCTTTCCCTACGTATTGGAGACGGTCTACGGATTCAACCAAAAACACGCTCGTCTCGCCTTGCTCAGTCCTATCATCGGATACTTCTGCGCGGCAATTATATTCATGGTCTTGCATGCGACGGTGTATAAACGCGCGACAAAGGTTGCAGGGGGCATGGCTGCACCGGAGCATCGATTGTATATCGGGATGGTGGGCAGTGTCTTTTTACCGGCTGGTCTGTTCTGGTATGCTTGGGAGGCGCATTCTGGTGGACACTGGGCTGCTCTCGTTGCGTCAGGGATCTTTCTTGGGATTGGGGCTTTTGCTATTCTGGTAAGACGACCTTGCTCTTGTCGTTGAACCTACTAACAATGATTCAAGTTGTCGTCGATCATATACATGGTCGACGTCTATCGCTCGGGAAGTGTGGCATCTGGTACGCTCTCACCCGCCCAGGCCTCTCCTCCTATGCAATGTTTTCCACTGCTAACCAAGTCTATTCAATATAGCCCTCGCAGCAAACGGTCTCGTCCGGTATATCTTCGAAGCCGTATTCCCACTCTTCACAATCCAGATGTACCAGAATCTGCACGTCCACTGGGCCAGCAGCGTATTCGCGTTCCTGTCACTGGTTCAGCTCCCGATCCCCTGGCTGCTGTTCAAATTTGGGCCTAAGTTGCGAGAGAAGAGCAATTTTTGAACCTACGAATCGGTTGAATCATGGTCAGTTTAATTGATGACGATCTGGGTTTTGATTCTGACATGAGGTTCAGCCTGGCTGTGGTTCCGGCACGGGATATATATAGATGGATATTAGATAATCGTATGCTACTCTTTCTCATCTACGCCCGCCTACTGTTAGAAAGGGCGAATATAATAATCAAACTCGTATTGAGGCATTGCTACAATACACCAGCTTGAATTAGTTAACCCGCGCTTAGATTCAGGATCCTCTATATCAAGAGTGAGGTTGAGAAGCGCTGAAAATTGTGCCAGAGTAGATACCCACACTCAAAGCTTTCAGATAGTTAGGCAGACTCTAGGCCTCTTATCGACGTAATGGCTTTTCAATCATGTTGGCTACCTTTCGTCCCGGTCGCCGCCAAAGGCCGAGATGTGGTCGTCACCCTCTATTTCGAAGAGGCCTACATCCGGCGGGGTTGTCAAATTCAGCGCGGGAGATGACACAAAGCCAAAGACATTGCTGCGGTGGTTTATCGCGACGTGGATATAGGTAATTCTTTCCAGGCTGCGCCGAGGATTATACTGGTGCGTAGGCCGAATCGTAGACCTGGCGCTGGTGAGCATGGCTACCCCTCTAATTGATGGAATGCTAAAGGATATTCAAGTCAACAATGATTTTTAATTTTAGATTACGATTAAATAATATGCCAAGGACAACCAACGAGATGAATAGGGATCAAAACCTCTTGAATATCTAGCACCTCCCAGCCGGACACCCAACCCCCGTTCCCCATCCCTCCCCACCTACCCCCAAAATCGACAGGAGCGCATTCACACTCCCCCCAATGCCCTCCCCCGCCATCATGCCCGCCGCAACAGCAGCCCCATACTCCTCGTATCCTACAAGCGAGCGTTTTCTCCAAACCGCCGCAACAAGCGCACCAATGACCATCGCAATCCCGTAATGCGTCGCCGGGAGGGTAAACGCCATGGCGAGGATCATGAAATTCGGATGATATTTGCGGGCGTGCGCCCATTTGTCGACGAGGATGAAGTGGCGAAGGAGGACCATAGCTGAGCCGACGATGCCCATGATGCTCGAGAAGATTAGGCTTGAGCGCGGGATCGGTAAGGTGGGTTCTGTTGCGGCGACGGCGATGACGCGCCAGGCACTTGCGGCGGGGAGGGAGAATTCACACGAGTCTGTGGGGTTCGGGTCCGACGCGAGGATGCAGGGGTACGCGGTGGAGAAGACTATGAAGATTAGCGGGGAGATAAATGTTGCGAGCAGGGTGCCGATTATCTGCGTGAGGTATTGGGTGCTTGGGGGTGTGCCCAGGAGGAAGCCGACGCGGAAGTCGCCCATTAGGTCTAGAGGGTGAGTGTCCAATATCAGCTATTGAAGTTGAGGGCGGCATACCTGTTGCTTGGCTGGCAGCGATGTTGGTTAATGCACCTCCAATGAGGTTCAGTCTTTGTGCTGCCTCGATACTTGGTTGGCTGTTGACGACTCCCAGGATGACCTGCGAGACTTTGGATAGTGTACCCAGCGGTGTCGTATCTGCCTGTCGTTACCTCAATTCAAACTCCATATATTAGCCGGGCATACGTACCCGTCGCCCCTGTAGCCTGAATCGCCAACAGCGACATGCCGAACGCGAGGAAGAGCGAGAGTAGTGTCATCACGTACGACATGCCAAACTGAGCTTTCAGAGCAGGACACGATAGCACGATCACTAGTATCACACCTGGCAGCCACATCCATAGTCGGACTCGATTGCTGTCAGCAGGATCGGGCTTCTCTGGCTGCTCGAGGCTAGTGTATGCATATCCTTTGCCGAGTTTCAGCTTGGCCCACTTTACCAATAGGCTAAATCCATCGCGCAGGACGATCCATATCACGCGCCATTGGCAGGCGAGTTCTGGATATTCATGTTAAACTGGGCGTTCTTGCCGTATGAGTGGGAACGTACCTGTAAGAGCCGTCGTAGTCATACAGATAACCCCTGGCCAAAGTAGCCAGTACCGTGGACTCGGATGGTCAGCCGTCGCCAGCTCCTTTGATAGGGACGTGTAGCTCATTAGCTCCGTCCATGGCCCCTCACTCGAGCGATGCTGCCCAAAGGCAATTCCGTTCGAAACCAAAAGTGGCCCGATAACCCCCCTGAAACACAAACGAGCCATAAGCTAGGCGAACAGACAGCACCGAAGAAGGCGACCTACCAAGCAAGAACAGACCCAGCGAGAAATGAGACTGCGACGTTGACGCTGACAAGCATTCCAGATCCGATGAATGCAGGTGTCCATTCAATGTACCAGCCCCAGCTTTCGAGTGACATTGCTGCGCTAACTGTAATTCCGGTGGTCACCATCCAGGTAAACGGGTGCCAGTCCTGGCCTTGTCAGCCTCTCTTCTGGGCGGAGCTTGGATTTATGTACCCATAGTATTCCTATCGCATACTGAGACGCCACCCGCAATATCAAGGCTGCAAGGAAGGAAATTACCACAACCCGTAGCTTCCGTCGCGCCTTAAGCCCGCCTTCGAGTGCCTGATGCATACTACGAATCGTCGTCGCCGTCGCAGTCGAGGAGGGAAAGCGGAGATCTAACTCGCGTGCAACCTGAACGAGGAAGAAGTGGCGGACTAGAACACAAGTCAACCCTATTCCATATATTTCAAGCCCCGATGGTACGCAACATACGTGGAGCGATAGAAAACAACCCAAACAGACCCCCCAGCCCCGTCAAGAGCGTGAGATGGAAGTAGTCTGCCCCAGGTGTCTTCAATAATCCCAGTTGATGCAGCGCAGGGACGGCCGAAACGAATACACCGGAAAGCCCTCCAGCGGCGGTAGCAGCCGTCTGGACGATATTATTCTCGTGCGGGCCAAAGGCGTGATTTGAGAATGAGGACGCGGACCACTGTTTGAGGACGACGAAGCCGATGATTGACTAGTGAGATGGGGATGTGAGCTATGTGCAAAGGCGAGTGATATATTTGGATGAATCGCATACCCCGAAAATGTTCGCCGATGTCGTCCATCCTGCCTTCAAACCAAGGTAGATATTCGAGGTATTGACGAGCGTCCCGCAGAGACTCCCAACCAGGATCGCACGGAGAGTGAGGATTCGTCGTTCATTCGGCTCCGAATTTGGGAAAGGGGCGAAAGGGTTGGGCTCCTCGACTGTGTCTGAGCAAGTTCGACTGGGAGACTCCATCTTTGACAATTAAATCAAGGCGATGGTCAATTCAGCTGAAATATACGAGTCAGTAGGCATTGGCATCTTGGCAGGCGGCCTTATTGAGGACTTCTATTGAGCGAGCTCCCAGCTCTTTGTCTACCGGAATAGGAACAGCTATCTATCCCCACGAATAGACTGCGCTTGTCCGAGCCAGCTTCAGCGAAGATAACTGCTACACAATTTTCCCCATGTTTCAGATTTCCACGAGGAGCTCTTTACCCCGCAGAAACGCTCCTGGGCGTCGGTGGAGCCGAGGATCAGAGCCGAGCGGCCGAGCCTCCTCAGCCCTCACTTGCCCAGCCCTCAGCCGTCAGCCCCACGGTCCAGCAATTTAGCAGAATACATAAATGAATGGCCCCCAAGCCAGAAACAATTCCTGTCCCCACCCAAGAGTCTCCTCACACGACATCAAAATGTCCCTCGAACGGAAAATCCAAACCCCACTAACCGAAATCCTCAACATCCCCCACCCCGTCATGCTGGCAGGGATGGGCGTGTCTGCGGGACCTCCCCTTGCAGCGGCGGTAACAAACGCCGGTGGAATCGGTGTCCTCGGCGGGTTCAGCGCGACGCCCGAGCGATTGCGCGAGCTTATCCATGAACTCAAGGAGCTGCTTGTTGACAAGGATGCGCCATTTGGGGTTGATTTGCTTCTACCGAAGATTGGCGGTGGGGCGCGGAAGACAAAGTAAGTTGCCTCTTTTCATGTTAGAAATTGTGTTTACAGGGATCGGAGACTAATGTGGTATGTTGCTGTGTGGCAGTTACGACTACACAAACGGCCAACTCGACGCCCTAATCGACGTCGTCATCCAGGAACGCGCAAAAGTCTTCGTATCCGCCATAGGGATCCCACCCAAGCACGTCATCGACCGCCTCCACGCCGCCGGAATCCTCTACATGAACATGATCGGCCACCCCAAACACGTCGCAAAGTGCGTCGAAGCCGGCGTCGACATCTTGGGAGCCCAGGGTTCAGAGGGCGGCGGTCACACCGGGAATATACCTACGGGGATTCTGGTTACGAGTGTTGCGAAGATGGTCCGGGGCGTGAAGAGTGCGTTTACGGGTGAGGATGTGCAGGTTGTTGCGGCGGGGGGCATGGTTGATGGGGAGGGGTTGGCCGCGGCGATTATGATGGGGGCCAGTGGGGTGTGGATGGGGACGAGGTTTCTGCTTGCGGAGGAGGCGACGGTTGCGAGGGCGTTTCAGGAGGCGGTACAGACTTGCGGGTATGATGATACGATCCGGACGATTATTTATTCGGTGAGTTTGTTTCTGCATCGTGAGGTGTTGAGAATTGGGAGGTGGGCTTATTCTAACTGGAGCAGGGCCGTCCGTTACGAATCAAGAAGACGCCGTACGTGGTCAACTGGGAGGAAAATCGACAGGCGGAGATCAAGGAGCTTACGGGACGGGGGATCCTCCCAGTAGCCCATGATGCGGAGCAGCACCCCGAAGATGACGAGATCCTCGAGAACATCGTCCCATACCTCATGGGAATAGCGGCTGCGCAAATCGACAAAGTGATGCCCGCCCGAGATATCGTGAATGAGGTGGTCAATGAGGCGGCCGTGAGACTTATGGCGGGCACTCGCGCAATTGTCACGAAGCCGAAGCTGTAATCTGAGCACTGTTCGTACTCAACGAGCCAGTAGTCTGGCAGTCATGGGAGGAATCAGCAGGAATGAGAAGGATTTACACCGTACACCGTGTAGGAATCCAAGAAATGGCCGCCTATTTAGTTAAAATGCCGATCAAGTGATCGATCCAGCATGCTGCAATGGATTTTAACTGCACTCAACATTGACGTCCCGCTGCTCTTCGAGCCTGTTGCCATGACTCGCCTGCAACCGCCAGTCTGAGAAAGCACTTGCCAGCGCCAGCGCCACTCGTAGATCGTCGTTCGGAGATTAAACCATCTACGAATGCTCCACATTGTGCCCCCAAACCCCATTGACCCGGATGCGGGCGCTAGCCGCTAGTGCCATTGAACATGAACGGATTAGTTAATGTAGAACTATTTATAGTACTAATGGTTGGGTTCCTTGGAGAGGCACAAGAATCTCTTCCGGTAGAGAGAATGGACCATCTTAGTTCCTCGAAGAACCTCTCTCTAATAATTCTATTATCAATCATCCGATGTCGCTAATCCTGATGTTCTGATGTACTTAAACCACGAGATATCTATTTATGACAGTCCACTAGTAGGTGAGTATGTGACGGAACGACTGGCCAGACGAACGAAGACGCTGGGCAGTCTAGAGCGGAAGAAGGTCTGACATGAGACTGTAACCACAATGAAAGATTTGCACGAGGGGCACAAGCTATCGTGGAAAAGATTAATTAGGCTTTGGGAATAAATTCAAAATGATATCTGAGAAATCTACAGTATCATGTCTGTCTCAAGAGATATGAGAAAGAAAAAAGCTGTACACTACGTGCGTGGACTGAGTAAATAACTGGGTAGTACAAAAAGGAACACAAAAGAAAAGAAAACTACTGCAGCCCCAAAGCAACAGGCGTAATCGTCGTCGTAATTGCCGTGGGAGTTCCACAGCCCGTCTTCGTATTGCAAGCAACAGAGGTTCGAGCGCAGCCGCTGCCCGTAGCGCCAGCGATGCAGGTCGTCGTGCAGTCACTATATGGAGTTGGTGTAGGGCACGCAGCGTCATCAAGACTGGTCCGGGTGGTCATTGGGCCCGGGGTTGTTGCCCTGGACGATTTGGGATCCTGCGGATCGGGAAAGGCTGCAATCGCTATTAGTACCTGGTAGGAACGTTTGTTGGCAACATGCAACTTACTCACCTGGGTCCATGTCTGGAACCTCAATGCCGCCGAATGGAAGACACGACGGTCCAATGCAGGCACCTTTGAGGCAATCCTTGCCCAGTGGGCCACAGTAACCTCCCTGTCGGCACAGAGGGCCCTCGCAACTACCGCTTTCCTTGCACGCGCCTCCAACACAGTTTCCGCCGCGCTGGCACAAGGGTCCTTTACAGTTGCCCGAGCTCCCACATTTGGGCCCGGTGCAGTCGCCCCCTCGTGTACAGAATTGGCCTTCGCAGTCGCCGCCTTTGACGCAGTTCGGTCCCGCGCAGTCGATGCCCTATGATGATGTTAGTAGTAGTCATGCACATGAGAAAAGGGCAACGTACTGTTTCTCCACACGGCTTGTTAGTTCCATCCATGCAGTCCGCAACAAGATCGTAGTTGCAGTCCAAGCAGGGCCAGCCACAGTTTTTGGTACACAACTGGCCGATCCCGGTGGTGGCGGTTGGACTTGGAGCACCGGAAACGTGAGTGATTGTGATAAATTCAAGCCACGGATCCACCGTGGGCGTTGCAGTAGGGTAGCTATTCCAAGGCCAGGGCTTCGGGGTGATAGTTCGTGTCTCGGTGGTCGTAGTCGGCAGACATGAAATTCCCGCGCTGGCCAAGGCAGGCGCGTCATCGGTGATGACGATGGGGTCGGCCTGGAAGCTGATTTGGGGATAGATGGTCGTTGTATCGATCTTTTCAGCAATCGCCACGTTGGACACAGGAACCAACGTAGCAGTGGTTGTGGGGATGATGAGGACAGTAGTGACAGAAATCGAGACAAAGGTTGCCCCAGCGCCCATGGAAACGGAGCAGCCAACCTCGATGATCGTCGTACTCGGTTCGAAGCTGATGGTCGTCGGAGCGCCAAATGTCATTGGTGGCAAGGCATAGATGCATGGGGGCTCGCAAGCTACCGTGATCTGTGTCCCGTCGCGGTTCCCCCTGCCGCCATAGTCTGGGGGCCAGAAGCTGGAATCGATGTAGACCCTGCTGAAGCCGGCTGTCTCGTCAGTCTGATCATCACGAATATCACCAATCACATCAAGTGTGTCTGAACCGGGCGCCACAGGCAGCTTAGGGTCGTCACAGCAGCTTCCTTCGTCTCCCTGGTGGTTGACCACAGCACACGAGGGATTGTACCAAGTCGCAGCCTGGTTGCCGTAAACGTCTCTGATGACGTGCATATCAGCACGCCCGTTGCCGTCCAGATCGGGAAAGTAAACGCAGGTGCCGGCACGATCACTTTGGTAGACGGGCTTCTCCTGACGATCCCAGTGGATGTACGAGCCTTGAAGCTTTGATCGGTCTCCAAGGCCCCTGTTGTACCAAACGTAGCCATCTCCGTTGAATTTGTCGACCCAGATCATGTCATCCAATCCGTCTCCGTTGACATCTGCGAAGCGGAGATTGGCACGGTCCTTTTCCTGGGAGTACTTGATCTGGCCGACTCTCTCCCAGTTGTTGTCGTCCTTGTGGATGAAGCCGGTAATATGGCCATCTCGTCTGATACACAGGTAGTCATCTCGTCCGTTACCATCGATATCAGCGAACTGGACCGCCTGGTCATGGAGGTCGAAGCCACGGTGCTCCTTGCACGACACGCCGGACGCAGATGAATCGGCATTGCGGAACAACTCCCATGTCCCGGGCATGGACCAGTCCTTGGTCTTGCGATAGTGGTTGAGCCACACTGAGGGCCGGTTGTCATTGTCGGGATCCGTCCAGACGATATCGCAGTCCCCGTCGCCATCCCAGTCCATGAGATGCACATCGCGACGGTCAAGATGCTGGCCAGCCGTCTGTGCCGGGTCGAAGATGGTCACCTGGGCCCCCCAGTAGGACTCATCCTCCTTGAGCTTGTATATCCCTGCATTTGGGTACATGACCATTTTCCCGTTTGAAAAGGTCCAGACATAGTCCTCGCGACCATCTTCATGACCCATCATGTTGCAGTACTTGACGCCATCCGCTTTGACCTTTGTGCCGCCGGATCCCTGGTTCTTCCATGCCCTCATGTGGAAGAGGTGCTTGTCGTCTTGAAGCCAATGTTCCAGGTAGACGTAATCCTTTCGGCCGAGCAGTCCGAAATCCTGCGGTTCACCATAGACGCGACCAAAGAGGATACGAGTACGCATATCCCCATTCGGGTGCAGCCACTCGACGCCCGAATGCGTGTACCCCGAGGACAGACCCTTGGCAAACCCCTGCCGCCAATCTACCTTGAGCCCATCGCCAATGCTACCGCTTTGGCACGTTCTCGAATTCGTCCACGTCTCCACCTCACCCTTGTCGCTGACCCAGAGCCAGTCTGCTCTCCCGTCTCCATTTATATCGACCATGCGCACCCCGGTAATGTTGCCCTTGTGCTTGCCGGTAAACCGCATCCCCAGGGGCTGCCAGTATTTTGGGATATCGTCGACCCATCCATTACGCCAGGCGTGGATGTTGCCCTCGTTGTCGATGGCCAGGTAATCGCCGCGGCCGTCGCCGTCAATGTCGGCAATTCGGATGCGCCATCGCGCGAACCCTTCGTTTCTTTTGATCAAGCCAGTCTCACTGACTCGTTTGAAAGTTGGAGGTTTGCCATCAGTGCCATCGCCCTGGTTAATCGAGAGGTATGCGTCGCCATTTTCAGCGATACAGACGAGATCGTCGAGTCCGTCGGCTGAGATGATCAGTTAGCTTGACTCTGGCAAGCGTGGGACGATAGGTTAGAGCACTTACAGTTCATATCAACGAAGAAAATCCCCCTGGGCTGACAATTGAGATCCGGCTGGAGATCCGCGATTTTCTCAAATCTGCCCTCTGTCTTGCCTGTATTTCTCCAAACAGCAAACATATTCCCGTGAGGCGCGTCCTTTTTATCGAACCAGGCAACAAGGTCGTCGCGATTCTGACCATACAGCCCGGCGAAGAAGAATTGCTCTCGATCAAAATCCGACTCGTACTTCCAGATGATGCCCTTGGAGTGTGCCTCGTGCTGGTAGATCCCATCGTCCCAGCCCGAGCCCTGCTGCGTCAACCCGGCATATTCGCCAGTGCCGTATTCCTTGTTGGATGTTTCGGTGACTGTGGTTTTCTGATCAATCGCCACGGGCGCCTTGATCTTGCCGTCGTTGTGAGCTTTGATGATGGATTGCCAGAAGATGTAGGCCATCTTGCGATGCCCTTCGTTGTTCGGATGGACCCCGTCTGATTGCATGTCCTCGGCACCGATCCATCCTTTCGCCTCACCGGTGGGAGAGTCCATCTCAGCGAGGTAGATACAATGGCCGGATTTCAGCTCATCAATCAGCTCCCTGTAAAAGGTGTTGATGGTTGGATTGTGCTTCTTGCCCCTGTCTCGGGAACTGGGGATTAAAGTCGAGAGAATGACGCATGCGCTGGACATGTCTTCAGCCTGCCAGATAGTGTCGAGTAAAGTGTGCATGCGCTTCTTTGCGCCGGGGACGTCGATGTCGTCAAGGGCATCGTTGGCTCCGACGTTCAGAACGACAATGTTGGGCTTGAGTTGTTGTGAGTTCTTAAAGTGGTCGACAGTTTCCGAGATGACTGCTCCAGGCGTGCCTTCGTGGTCCTATCGGAAAGGCTGGGTCAGTACTGCTGAGGTAGAAAGGTCTCATCCAGGACTTACGTTGTCTGTAAAGGTTCCATCATGCTTGGAACCAACCATGTCCACCTCAAGCCCACTGTGCCTGAGTGCCTGCCGCAAAGGGCCTCGAAAGCTAAAAATAAAATCAGTCTGTGCCTCACTAAAGGCAGAATGCGCGGACATACCCATTTCGTGGATGAGACCCTATTCCAGCAACAATAGAGGCACCCAGCGGCATGATCCGCAATGCAGGGAGGGTGCCATCTCGTCGAGCAATGGAGTGAGTAGGATATTCGAATTTTGGGTATGAAAAAGTGTTGTTCGAGGATGAGAAGTCGTCAAGCGCAGCAGCTGCAGAGACGCCAGCGGTAGCCTGAAGCACAGCTCCAATGGCTACCAGTAGCGCTGGTAGAGACCTCATGGTCGGTCGATTTTCGAAGAGCAATAGTTGTATCTTTTCGCAGCAAAGTAAATGTAATCAGGTATATGACGAAGCACCTTTGTGCTTCATGAGGGGAGCATGACTTATATCTGGACTAAACCCGCGTTTCAATCCTGCTTTGATCATTCTGGTCTTGAAAGGTGCCGCATCCAGGCTCACCGCGCCCCCATCATCAATATGGGCATATGTTTCGAAGGTCGACTCTTTGTCTACCCTGTACGACCATCCGCGCCTGACAATGACTGCGGTCTTTCAACAACTTGCTGGCTCTCGGTAGCGCTTACCTAGTTATGAGCATGATAGGCGCACTGGACACTTGTCCCATAAAATAGGCTCCTCATGCAATACCTTATGCGACAAACAACAGTGGCAGCCGGGATTGGATGGAGAGGATGGGTCCCTGACTCGGCCAAGTCGCAAGGTCCCTGAGACCCTTTGGCGGCTCTTTGTTGGAGGCGCATTGACCAAACTAAAAATATCCACATCCCGAACAAAGACGACCCTTGTTTCAGAAGGTATCTTCAGAAGTGAGTCCATCTGCACGCCATCTAATTCGCACTTGTTCGCCTGCATCAGACACCGGACCATCCGACTGACGGTCATCGTTTGCTTCAAGGGACTGATCCGTCTCGTATGCGTAGATGGATAACGGGACGTGTCATCTATCATCCATCTGCTTGAGTAGATAACCCTCGGACAAAATGGATGACCCGACAGCACCCGTTAACGGCAAATGTCGAGAAGAGTCAAGTTTTTGATATAAAGCGATCTAAATTTGCCAATCGGAATCAGAGTGAGGCAACCGCATTGTTCACCTGCGCAGGCAAGATTGTCTTCCAGGTCTGTGGGATGCCAATGTGCATCTCCAGAAAGGGCTGGCCCAGTCTACACTGTCATACTGGGAACCCAGTGTTTGATAGTCCTGTCCAACGATGACGCAGTCAGAGAACTACTTGACAGGAACAGCGAGGACACTCTGATTGGCAGGAGACGTACATTGGACTTTGGAGATAAGAATTGTACTATCATCTTCAAGATCAACCTTGGCAGGAAAGATTAATTCATACAAGACTGTGCGTGGAAAGACAATGTATTCCCTACTGAAGACCAGTGTAGTATTGCCTATAACCATACGGTCAAGCTTGGTGCAGCCGCGTCGTGCAATACATCAATTGGAGCAATGGCCCGCAGCCGTATCAGCATCGCAAGAATTAAGATAACGCAGTCCATGGCCAAACTTGAAGACTGGATCCCTGGTATCAAACGGAACGTCCTCCATAGCGGCCTCGACAGCCTCCATCGAGCGTGGCAGGTCATAAGGGAGTTTGCCCTCAGGCCAGGTGTGTCCAAACACAACATCTAAAAAGGCGTCTGAACTACTGCCAAAGCTGCCCAGCACAGCTGCAGCCTGCTCGACAATTTCAGGGATTGCAACGGGGCGGTCGAATTTGAGGTCAACAATGGTGGGGACGGCCTTGTAGATGGCTGCCTGCCGGGCCTTTTCTGTCGTGTTGAACTCGAGGCTACCAGAATGGAAGCTTGCCGCGAAGCCCCCGGGGTGAGCGTTGTAGGGTGCAGCGAGTCGGAGGAGAGCATAATCTGCCTCGTCGGGGGAATCCACAGTCTCGATGTTTCGCTCCGCCAACGGAGCCGAAGTGATTCCTTCCACATAAAACTTTGTTGTCCTGGTGTTGGGATTCAAGGGGAGGATGTTATTGTTGTTGGTGAGAAGGGTGTATGACCTACGCTGCGTCTCGTTGGCAATGCGAGTAAAGTAGGGGTTTCCAACAATCTTGGCCGCAGCTTCAGGGTCAACGTAAGGGTTGTCAAAGAGACCAAGGATGAATTTTTCGCGCATCAGGCGGCGAACCGATACGTCAAGGCGACCCTCGGAGATGATCCCATCCTTGACAAGTTGAACCAGCATCTCAGGGATCTTCTCACCACCAAACTGATCACACCCAGCCTCAAGAATCATAGCCATCCGCTCTGGCTGGCCAAGGTCTTCCACACCCCAAGCTATCGCGTCCAGACTTTGACCACGGGCAATAAAGTCGCTAATCAAGGCCCAGTCAGTAACCACAATGCCCTCGAAGCCGAGCTCACCGCGGAGCAAATCGGTAACAAGGCCTTTATTATATGATCCCCCAACCGAATCATACTTGGTTCCAGTAGGGCGGGCGTAATATGGCATTATCTGGCGGGCACCAGCCTCCACTGCGGCGCGGAATGGCTTAAGATGGTACTCCAAGTTTTTCCCCGGGTAAGTGGCATTCTTGCCGTAGTTGAAGTGAGAATCCTCCCCATTTTCCGCAGGGCCACCTCCAGGAAAGTGCTTTGTGACGGTGGTCACAGAGTTCTTGCCAAGCTTTTCACCCTGCAGGCCTTTGATATAGGCAACAATCAGCTCGCTGGTTAGGTCTGCACCTTCACCCCAGGTACCGCTAATTCGCGACCACCGAGGCTCTGTTGCAACGTCAACCTGGGGGTGAAGAGCCGCGCGAAGGCCAACAGCAACGTACTCCTCGCGGGCAATTGTAGCAAACGTTTTGACTAGGTCAGGATCGCGCAGGGCAGCAAAGCCAAGGGTTTCAGGCCACTGGGAAAAGACACCTGCCATAAAGCCGGTACCAACATTTTCAGTGAAATGATGCCTTGGGTCTGAAGATATTGTGACAGGAATGCCTAGCCTGGTTTCGGCGGCACGCTTCTGGACGCGGTTCGTAAACTCGGCAACTTGTTTGGCATCAAGGATGTCACCGACCAAGTTGAAGTGGGTCATCAACATATCGCCGAGCAGGACCTCGGTGCTGTTGCGGTTTGATTCTGGGTCGCCAGTGTCGAGGGTGCCATTGGGGCCTTGGTAGAGCTGGATTTGAAACATTTGCCCGGCCTTCTCCTCGAGTGTCATGCGGCTGACAAGGTCGTCCACTCGCTGGTCAATGCAGTACGAGGAGTTTTTGTAGATTGGGAGAGTCGCCATCTGATCCCGCTCGTCAAGGACGGCCGGAGCACAGAAGCCCAAGGCCGCCAAGGCAGTAAACGTCAGGATAAAGACAGCAGCTCGCATGATTGTTGACGGGGGCGGCGCAAATGTGTAAGGTAGACTCGGGTGTCCGGTAACAATGGCGATAGTCAGGGAAGATTTGAGCGCGATCTACTCGTCTTTATATAGTCGCGTCCTTGCATTTATCTGGTGTGTACTCCAACACAATGTTGCGGGCCAGCTAAAGACCCTCCCCCACTATCCATTTTAGCTCGGTGTTAGGTACCAGACATTGTATATGCGTTACTGGAGCCATCATTAAATGAGGTGCGCGATTCCCCGATTACGCTCCCAGTTCCCTAAAGCCGCTCTATGCCAGGAGGCCAAGGATAACATCAGAATTGCAGCCTAGAGACTCGGATGAGGACAGCAATTGCACACTGCCAGAGCGCGAGCGGAATGACCGACGCCCTCTCCATCAAACGCGATGCTGAATCCGCATATCCGGTTCTCAATACGCCGCAGCTGGACCCCGCAAGTCCAGAAAGTTCGTTCGGGGAAACCTCGGGATACTGTATTTGCTTAGCGTTCTTAGGTCTCAACTTCAGATTCAACTGCCGACAAGAACGCCAAGGGCCTGGGATTACGACGAAGCGATCCCTATGGTCCTAGCTGGTTGGCTTCCCTTCCTAAATCAGAGTATATCAGTGGGGGAAGCATTCCTTCCCGCTGAGTAATCGGGTGACGATTTCGGAACTTGATACTCTGCGGACTTCACTGGGTCTTTGGAAGGGTGCAATTTCGATGGTCTAGGTCAGATGGATACAAACGAAATCGCTTAGAGAATATGTAGGCGAGCAGAATCCTCTAAGGCCTAAATACAAAGAGGGGGTGCCATGGCCGTATTAACGGGATACTGCAGATCTTCCCCAAGTTTGATATGGAACGATCCTTATTCGCCGACCAGACTCAACGTGGGGCAACCCCGCACCTTCACCTGTCTCCAGGTTTGTAGGATTTTCATTTCACGCGAGGGTACTCGCTCCTGTTTGTATACATGTCAGCAAACCACCAAGATGGATCACTCCCCATGTACTTCGGAAATTACAGCTTACCAGTGTCCGATCTGCTCCAAGCAGTATAAGCGCAGGGAGCACCTCCAACGCCACATTGCCTCCCACACCTCCAACCGGCCTCACCAATGCAGCACTTGCGACAGCACGTTCCAGCGAACCGATGTGCTCAGACGACATATCCGGACTTGCTCTGGGCGGAAATCTAGCCAAAGCAGCTGCCCCGGAAGAAGGCGCTCCTGTGATCGGTGCATCCGACTGAAGAAGTCGTGTAATTCGCGCCAGCCATGCCAGCGCTGCACAAGTCAAGATGTAGCATGCTGCTACTCCACGAGCTCTTCCAGTAGGCAGCCTAGCGAAAGGCCGATAGTTGATGATCTGGGAGGAATTGACCTCGACTTGGATTTCGGAAGCTTCCTCGACCATCCGGTGCCGACGACGACGATGCCCCCGGCAGTTCCAGGGTCGTTCTTTCCCGATCTGGTCGACTATTCCAGTCTGAGCTGGCAGGACTTTTTAGCCATGACTGCGGGAGGGGAGACTCTCCGAACGCCTCCGGTTCTAGATACCGACTCCCTCCGCTCGCTCCGTTTCCTGGACAAGTTCACCAGCAACACTGGGTTTGTCGCGAGTTTCGACTGTGGGACTGAGGCACAAAGACATCAAGTTATCTCCTCTCTGCATCTCAGAGCAATGCCACCGCTTGATTCTTCGCTCGGATCAGGCCAGCAGCTCAGTCCCACCGAGAGTCTACCGGCCAGCTGGAGTGACGACCCTTTGTCCCTGAAGACCCATCAAATCCTACTCCTCGTGAAGGAAGTGGTCATGATCAAGCCGCGCAACAGTGCTGTTACACTGGATTGGTCTCCTGTGCTCGAGCAAATGTGTCTCCAGTTTTTCTCTCCCGCAAGTCTGCGAAAGTTTCTTCAGCTGTACTGGTCCATTTGGCATCCAAATGTCAACTTCGTCCATCGGCCTAGTTTTGAACTTTTGAGTGCAAAACCCTCTGTCCTGGCTACCATGGCTCTGATTGGTAAGAATGTCTCAAGCCTTAGCTGCAGCGTCGATTGATTCTTTCTCTAGGTGCCTGTGTCTCGCCGCTACCGGCAGACAATGCTAATGCCAGGATGTGGTTCAACTGTGTGGAGGAATTGGTTTTTATTGACCAAGACTTCAACAGCGACCTGGCAATCTCCTCTTCTACTGCCATAGGCCGCCACCGCCACAAGATACAGTCCCTTCAAGCCGCTTACATGGTCTGTCTCTATCAGACTTGGGAGGGCGATGATGCAAGTAAGCGAAGGGTGCGTCGCAATCGGTTCGCAACTCTTGTCTCGGTAAGCTTTTCACCTTCTCTGCCAGATTCAATGCTGATTGGCCCGAAGACCGCCCGTGATGTCGGGATTCCCATGGCACGGCACACACAGTACTCTCGACAACAGAGACATGAATTCGATTGGGCGGACTTTGCTGTTCGAGAGGAACTCGTCAGGTATGAACAAACCAAGTCATCCTCTGGATCGTCTCACTAACGCCCCGTAGACTCCTCACGTGGATATTTCTCCTAGATACAGCCTTCATCATCTTCAACAATCTCCCTCCTCGAATGGTCATCAAGGAGATGAAGATGAGCACTGCTGTACCGGAGGCTTGCTTTCAGGCGTTTACCGGCGATGAGTGCTTTGAGAAATTACAATTGTTCCTGCCCCCTGAGAGTTCGTACTGGAAGGTCTCGTTGTGCAGCGCTTTTCAGACGCTGTGCAAAAATAATCTTGCGATCACTGCTCGTGATGGACTGGCCTCTCTCGGACCATTGAATCTATTCGTGTTGGCATCAGGTGAGTCACTTCTCTTGCGGCTTTTCTGAATATTTTTACTGATACTTTGATAGCTATCCACTCGCTGATTTTCCAATACCGGAATTCGTGGGACAGCTTACAACTTCTACCTCCCATCCACAACGCCCTGAACAACTGGAAGAGCATCTGGCAACAGTTCACGGCAAGCCTGGTACCAGGGATGTCGCCTCATGTTACTGTCGACCACGACAATCTACAGCCAGACACCTTGTGGAAACGCGTTGGGTTCTGCAGCTACTGCCCGGAGTACTGGTTACTGGCTAACTTGATGACGGATATGCTCACTGCGCGAAACACCACCGAGGCTTTAGATGAAGGAAGGCAGAATGAGTTGGAGCGACTCGAGGATGGACCCCTGGATTCGATACTGAACAAGTATGATCAGACCAGCATGCGGCAAGTCAACGACTTGATCCTCAGCTTGTCGGACTTTCGCATTGCAGGTTAATTACGAGATACGACAACCAACGATACGGTCGCTCCTTCTCTAATTTATGGTGTATCAATATAAGGAAAGAGCGATCCAGCCCCCGGACCCAGAGGCGCGCCTTCCGATCGGGATTGTAATGAGTACGGAAGGTACGGTGGTCGCTCCTTCCTCAACTCCAGGTAATATTCAGGGACCGAAAGACTGAGTCGTGCAGGACGTACCATTCTGGAAGTTGGGCCTTCTGGATTTCCTGATCTGCAACCATAGAGCAGGCCATCCCACCTCCGCTCCGCCTCCGAATGTCTCCCACCCCCAACTCCGACTCCTCCTTCCCCTCCCGGGGTATGAACTGCAGATCGGGGCAAAACACCAGTTCCTCACGATAGTTTCAAGAAGCTCGTAGGGCTTGCCTCACCTACTTAAACAAGGTCTTGACCCGGTCCGTTGCAATTCTTCTGACACTTCCGTCGGCTCTCCATCGCCGTTCAAAACTTCACACTTGCTTCTGCAATGCCCTCCATTTCCTCGATTGCCGCCATTGTTGCGGCGCTGGCCATCGTTGCCCGCCTGCTCCTCATCGGTCGTCGCCCGAAGAACTATCCTCCGGGCCCTCCCACACTACCCCTCCTAGGAAACATCCATCAGGTAAGCGTCTCTTCTTCATACCCATCGGACATACTCTTATTCCAGGATAGATGCCCACCCGCGATGCGCACCTTCAGTTTGAGAAATGGGCCCGCGAATATGGCCCAGTTTATAGTCTCATGCTGGGAACCCAATGCCTTATCGTCCTGTCCAGTGACGAGGCAGTCAAAGAACTACTTGACAGACGCAGTGGAATATACTCTGATCGACAAGAGATGTATATCGGCCAAGTCCTGTGCAGTGGCGGGCTTCGCCTGTTGATGATGGTACCTCACCTTGTCCATAGTTGCGTGACGTTCGCTAACCACAGCACAGGGATATGGACCTACATGGCGCATGGTATGTGAACACGATCCTATCCATTATTTGAAGGATACTGACAGGACAGTTCCGCAAAATGGTCCACGGCCTGCTCAACGTCGTGACATCCAAAAACTACGTCCCCTACCAAATGCTCGAAAACAAGCAGATGCTCTACGAGTTCCTCACCCAGCCCGACGACTTCCTTAAACACATCCGACGCTACTCCAACGCTCTGACCACAACAATGGTCTTCGGCTGGCGCACGCCCACCTACGAGGACGCGAAAATGAAACAGCTCTTTGACGGTTTCTCCGAATTTGCAGAGATCAACCAGACCGGCGCCGCGGCATTCATCGACTTCTTCCCTCTGCTGCGCAAACTCCCTGCGTTTTTGCTTCCCACACAGAATAAAGCGAGGGAGCTACACAAACACGAAAAGGCGCTTTACAAGGGCCACTGGCTCAAAGCCAAAGAGGATATTCGAAACAATAACATCAAACCCTGCTTCTGCATCGGCATGTACGAAGCCCAGAAGCGCGATGGCTTCAGCGACGACCAAGCATCCTATATCTCAGGCACATTGCTCGAAGCCGGCTCTGACACGACCTCGAGTACGCTATACGCATTCGTACAGGCGATGCTCCTATTCCCAGACGTCCAGCGCAAAGCACAGGAAGAAATCGATCGCGTTATCGGGCCCGACCGGCTCCCTGTCATGGATGATCTACAGGACCTCCAGTACATCCGCGCCTGTATGAAAGAGTCGCTCCGCTGGATGCCGACGACCATCCTCGGCGCCGTTCCGCACGCCGTAACACAGGATGATGAATACATGGGCTACTTTATCCCCAAGGGCGCGGGTGTCATGAATAACGTCTGGGGAATCCACATGGACCCGAAGCGGCACCCGAATCCCCGCAAGTTCAACCCGGACCGGTACAAGGACGATAAACAGTCTCTCGGCGACGCCGCTGCAAATCCGGATGCCTCGAAGCGAGATGCATTCACTTTTGGAGCCGGTCGTCGCATCTGTCCTGGGATCCACGTTGCCGAGCGCAGTCTCTTCCTCGGTATGTCGAGGATCCTGTGGGCATTTGATATCCGACCGGCGCTCGATGAGAGTGGGAAAGAGATCATCCCGGATAAAGATCGGCTCACGCAAGGGTTTGTGTGTATGCCTGAGGAGTTCCCGGCGACGATTACGCCCAGGTCGAGGGAGAGGGCGGAGATGGTGAGGAGGGAGTGGGAGGCGGCTGAGAAGGAGAATTTGGATCCCGAGACGAAGCAGTGGGTTGTGTCGCCGGTCGAGCAGGGTAAGGCTTTGAGGGGTGTAGCTTAGTTTGTAGGGTTTATTTTCAGCTCCGGTCGTTCATCCATGCTCCCTGCGATCTACTCTTTTATTGATCAATGACAGAGAGGTCTATTGCAGCGACACGGTAGAGATAGGCGACTATTCATGGCTTCATGTCTTTATTCTCTCGTAATACATCAATATATTTTTTGAACATGGTTACCTGTAGCTATACCGTGAACTTTTCGAGCCACGCATCGCGAGATTAGAGGAGGATGGGAGATGCAGACTTCTCCCCAGCATCTCTCCTCGACAGTATGAGATATAAAACAATTGACATCATCAGTGACCTCTATTCCACCGGCACAGTCCCGGATTTACGGACCTCTCCCACATTCGCCGCCATGCCCCACCTCAACCCCCGCAACCTCCGCCATGCCTGCTCGAAATCCCGTCCTCAGCAACCGACGAAAGGTCGTGCCCACCACACATATCAACCTGCAACTTACCTCAACATCTTCAGATCCCCTCACACATCCCCTCTAGCAGTCTACAACCCGCCTTCTACAATGACGTGTCCAGCACAGCCACGCGCCCTAATCTCCTACGCCCCGCACAGCGACGGCGGCTGGAAACTGCACCCCGTCACGCTGCGCCCGCTCCGCGAAAGAGAACTCCTTGTCGACATCGTCGCGTCGGGAATATGCCAGACGGATCTGCATTTTGCGGGGGCCGAGTCCGGGTTTGGCGTGCATTATCCGAGGGTCATGGGGCATGAGGGTATGTATTCATTCAGCATTTTCTGTTCTCTTCCGTGAAGGCCTCATTCTAAGGTGAACAGGCGCCGGATATGTCCGTGAGATTGGACCTGGGGTCACTGTAGCAAAGATTGGAGATCCAGTCATCATGTCCTTCTCCGCGTGTAAATCGTGCGAGCCGTGCGAGAGGGGACACCCGGCACACTGTTTCAATTTCAACGCGATTAATTTCGAGGTGGTTCCGGAGAATTTCGTCTTCAAATCACTCGCATCACTATCCACACAGACACCGACCCAGACGGATTCATCAACTCCGGAAATCTACGGCAAGTTCTTCGGACAGTCCAGCTTCGCAAGCGTCTCGATCGTCCGCGAGGATTCCATCGTTAACGTTTCGGGTCTTGTTAGCTCAAAAAAGGACCTTGCGCTGCTTTCGCCGTTGGGATGTGGGATTCAGACGGGGAGTGGAGCGATTATCAATGCGGCGCGTGCTGGGCCAAATGATCGCGTTGCGGTTATTGGGCTCGGAGGTGTGGGATTGAGTGCGGTTATGGGCGCGAGGATTGCAGGATGTGCCCAGATTATCGGCATCGATCGCCATCAGTCGAGATTGGCACTTGCCAAGGAACTGGGGGCTACGCATGTTGTTCGAGTTGACCCCGGGGCGGATCTAAGCAATGTCACGGAGGCAGTCAAGGCTGTGACCAGTGGTCTCGGGACGAATATCACACTCGATACGACGGGTGTTCCGGCGCTGATTGCGGAGGGGGTTAAGATGACGGCGTTCAAGGGCAAGGTGCTGCAGGTTGGAACGGCGCCGGAGACGGGGACGTTGACGATCCCGATTCATGAGTTTATGGTTTCGGGGAAGCAGTTTATTGGCGTTGTCGAGGGTGATGTTGTGCCTCGAGAGTATATCCCAAAGTTGATTACTTGGGCGAAAGAAGGGAAGCTGCCGCTGGAGAAGATGGTCAAGTTCTATGCGGCCGAGGACTTTGAGGTTGCGATTCGCGATATGCAGGGTGGTCAAACAGTCAAGCCTGTGATTTTATGGTAGCATATCAAGCATTCATACACAATTAATCGATCACGGAGGGTGACAGAAACTCTCCCTACCACACCACACTGTCTCTTGCTATACCAGGCATGAACCCGCCGAACGGGAATAGGCCAAGACCCCTTGAGCACTAATTAGTCGGAACCCTGAGTAGTTGTTCGTCGAATCCGAAATGGGTTCGGATCATTGCATGTGGTCAAAAGTGCGGCTCCGAAATAAAAAAAAACTAACAGAAAGTTGAGCAACTGTCGCCATTGGCATTTCGCCCTTCGCAAATCCCGCTCTGGTAACCGTCGAGCCAAAAATACAGCTGCCGGTTGTGGAGTGGTAGAACAGTTAGTATAACCAAGTTTTGCACGAAGAAAGTAGTATTCACCCTGATGATCTCATGGTGTGGCGACGGAACTAGTACGGTCAGTTTACTCTGTCCCAGGGCCGCGGCCGCCTTAACCGCCCCGAAGAGGCCAAAGAAGAAAGCCCGAGCCTAGAGCCAGGCGCTGGGGTTTGGGGAGCGGAGAAGCAAAAGATCTCCCCGAGGGGCCGGGGGTCTGACCAATTAGGTCCCTATGACAGTCACCAGCATACATGAGGCGGACGAGATGTTTCAGTGCTTTAAACTCCTGCAACCGGTTCACCCCATTTATTATAGGGCTTTTGGGAGAAGTCGTATGTACATGGTTGCTCGAGTCCTGTTGGCACCGTGTAGCAGAATCCGTGGACCCGACTCCTGTTCATGCGCGAGAACTCATGGCCCTTATTTTTTCAGCCACTTAATGCGATGTCTTAGTCTTGCTGAATGCTCACAGTGACCTGGGAGCGAAATCGGACCCGTGCGGCTAGATCCACGGATGCGTCCGACCGTGCTGCCACCCCCTCAAAGCGAGATTATCCATGGGTTGATCCGTGCTCCTGCTGAGCTAGTTTTTGTCTTCTCCCACCGTTGAGTCCCTCCGTGAGACAGCCCATGCCGGACCCTAAGCGAACCAAATGTAACCCTAGCAACTGGTCAGTGGCGAGAATGAGTCGAGCAAGGCTCTTAACAGTATTTTATACCGTCTGTACTGATTCTATACAGACTTTGAGAAGTCGGTACGCTCGCTTACATTAAATACTGATAAGGGGTATTTTATGCAGTAGCATGTGATCTCGGCCTCAACCCGGTGCACGTTTCTTTGCACCACGGGAATTCTCCGGCTCGTCTTCCAGGGACTGCTATTTGCGTCGCCAACCGGTTCTCACCATGTCTTCTGCGAAGAGCAGCGACAATCTGCTCAACCTCTGTCCTACTGAAATTTGGGCTATGATCATTGACATTGTAGGTTCTCCCTCCATTCCGTCCAAGGCACCTTGCAGCTGACCAGAGTTGTTGTGTAAGGCAAGCTTCGATGGGATTTCTGGGGAACACTTCATTCGCTGAACTTATCATGTCGCTTTTTCCATCACATTGTGTCTCCAGTACTATTTAGTACCGTTCGTATCCACTTCCCTCTCACCAAACCCCCTCGGGCCTTTCGATTCCAAACCGAACGCCCTGCACGACCGCTCCCCTACTTCCTATCAGAAACCCCTGGAAGCAGCCTTGGGCCTCGTATAGACGAATCCCAAGACAATCGCACACTCCATCCATTTATTAATTCGAATGTTCGCCAGACGGTTTTCCATCATGTCCGGATACTCGTTATATCCTATGGACTCGGCTATGAAGAGGGAAACCATAGCCAGCCAATTCAGCGGCTTGTGGAGAACATGAGAAATCTAGACACTATTAGGTACGGAATAATGAGGCTGTATTTATATTTGAACGCTAATACAGGCAGATGGCGTGGTATCCCATTTCCTTCACAGCTGGTTCAGATGCTTCATGGCAGACAATTCCCACCACAGATTTACTATGAAGGCTCACCACAAGCAGTTATCAGCGAATCTCTACTTATCGGCGCCTTTTATATTAAATCGCTAAGCATAACTTGCACCCCAGCTCTCCAAGAACCTATTTCCAACGAGCTTGGAAAGGTTATCCTCTCCCTGCCGAAACTAGAGCGATTGATATTAAAGCAAGTTGCCAATCGGTACTGGAGGGATAATAGTACTCCTATAAGCCCTACCTTTCGCTTAGACGTCGACTCCAAACTGCCACCTTCCCTTCGGATACTCTCGCTTGCCAACTTTACATTTGATGAAGAGCAGGCAATTTCATGGGCACGGTGTATCACGGAGTGTGACATTCAGCACCTCCGACTGGACGGGTACCTGCAGATATCAGTGCTACTAAAGGCACTTACTGGCTCCGTGCCTGGTTTGAAATCATTTGCAAGCCGTGTTATCAGCGAGCCAGACGTCCTAAGAAGCCATGGTGACTTTCTTGCTATATTGGATTGCTTCTTACAATCTATCACTAATTTGGAGTGCTTCACAAGCAATGATATTCCTAAGGAAGTCCTTACTTCTGTAATTCGTCATCATGGGAATCACCTGCGGCAACTTCGGTTTCGACAGACAAGCAGCATGGCAAGCATCCTCCCACGATCAGAAGGCAAAATATGCCTCTTTTCACTCGAGGAGATAGTTCAGTTGTCGAACGGACTCGCACAGGTTGAGAGGCTAGGTCTTGACCTATTCTTCAAGGACCCAACTGTATGTAAAATTGACAAACTGGAAAAAGTCCATACTAATATATCTCAGCCCTATGACTACCTCGAGGCATTAGCCCGCTTCCCAAGCCTCAAGTATCTTGAACTAAACACTCCTAACTTTTGCGCTGTACCATCGCTGGGCGAATCGATAATCAAGGAGGCATTTCAGTACGTGGGCGCACGAACGGAACGCTGCTTAGCCGGACTTGATATCAAGGTTGGGGAGTGGGAGCGGCTGTTCTTTGGCTCTAAGAACAAGGCCTTGATACATAACCATATTTTTACAGCGTGGAGAGAGAGCAATGTGCCTAATCTAGTACATGTGACTCACCTGCCATGCAGATTGGGCAGCTTTTCGCACCTCGCAGAAGATAGTATGTTTGAACAGACGATGCACTCAGCTGGGCTATGGCCTTCAGACAGAGTATCCTCTGGCCCCGGAATTTGGTAAAGGGTATCGCAGGGTCAGTCATGGTGTGCTCAATTGGGCTTGAAGAGCAGCATAATTCTTCTCCCGATATCGAGGCATTACTAGCATAATTTTTCCTTTTCAGTCATACTTTCCCACATATCGGCTGTTGATAATCTTGCGGATTTTCGGGTTCAAACGTCCTAGGATCTATGTCTTCCCTGTAACGAACGACTACATGGCCCTCACACCAGGTCCAAGCTCTATTTATTATCAGTGTTCCTGGATCCACTTCATTGGTTTGCAACCCCCAGCGAACTACCCCTTGATCATTTGATTTTTTTTTTTGTTTATATCCTCGTAAGTACAGGAAATTCCTGTATGCCGGTCGTTTTTATCCATCAACATTGCTGTTCATGTCACGAATTAGCACTTGACAACGTGATTGAGGTATCCTATGGAAGGACTTCCCAGAAACATAGAATGCGAAGCTATCAGCGTTCCTCAGAGAGCTGCTGTCAGCAGCAAGTGTAGTAACGGCGGGCCAGCCCTAGGCCCCATCATTGGCTCCTCCATTAAATGAGATATCAACTGGAGGAAGCTGTCAGTAGTTATACAAGTATCCAAGTGGTTGGTCACTCCGTACAATACTGCAGTCTGTCCGAAACCAAATTTGAATTTGATGTCTCATGCAGCAAGGCAAACCCCAGCGTTCTGCTCTTCACGTCTGAAATGTGAAATCCCTTGGTACTGTAGCTTTGTGACGCAAGCCCTCCCAACGTTTCATCGTATCCCAGACAACACAGCTGCATCCGGCGGAAAGGCATGAGATGGGACGTTCTTGCCGTTTGCGACCATCCGGTGTGGGAAGATATTGGGGTGATCTGCCCCAGATTCTGGTTGTGTGGTCTGACAAGGTTGGATAAGTGTGCCAACAGCTAGAGTGTGGACAGATCGAAGAGTGGGAGAAATTTCCCTCTTGACCCTATGACTACCAGATTTGGGAACCAACTTTGGCTCTTCATTCATTTGCTTTGATTCTATCTACGATTTGTCACTTCGTTCATGGCATTCCCTCCGGTGCGAGAAACCCCCTCGGATTGATTGTGTCTCTCAGCGATTCTATAAACCTACGATGGATGTAGCCATTAGAGTCAAGTCGATCCATCACATCGCCTATAAAAGTTCAGGTGTGTGTCAACCGCTCGACGGACTCTGCACAGCTGGGATCTCCCTTCGCTCAATATAGCCGGCCGCCTCGCCGGCGTCTACACCAAACGTTGGAGGACTAGTCGAAGGAGACAACGTATTCGGCTGGTATTTTCATCGGCTACTGTCTAGGAAATATCTCGGGGCCTCTCTTATTGGATTAGTACGTTGCATCCCTACATCCCTACCTACCTACGACATGCTAACCGATCTGTGTCAGCGGCGACGCACCCCAATATAATCCGCGGTTTATGCACGTCATGATCTGCGTGGCGGCCTGTTTTGTACTGGCGCAGTTGCTTCGCGTTCACCTTGCCACGGAAAATATAAGGCGGAATAGGGTTCATGGACTGGCTGGTGTGGGTCAGGGCCTTGAGGATATTACTGACATGGGGAATAAGGATTTTCGGTACTTGCTGTAGAGCGGCGTTCTTAGACATTGTTCACAATGGGCGGGTGCAGGGTACCTGGTAAAGGGACCACTGGCTAAGCTAAGCAAGAGTGTGCGAGGAATACTGAGGTCAGCAATACTTCCATTTCTTTCAAGAACTATGATTATCATATCCATCATTCTCGATACATTTGTCGTTTGACCCTGCTGAGTCCTCCCCCCGTGCAGCTATTCGATCTTTTCGAGATCTCGCACAGCCTTGATACCTTCCGCCTTCAAGACAGCCTGCACAGAGTCCCTCCTCTCCAGCGCTTCAACCAGAGCGGTATACTTGGGGTACACGCTAAGATCAATGTCCCTCTTGCCAACCCAGCGATACAGCGGATACAAAAACGCGTCGACAGCAGTCAGCTCTTCGCCAACGGCGTATTCCCGTTGCAGCTTGCTCTCAATGTACGCAAAGGCTTGTATGACATTCTCCCTCGCCTTGTCCTTGATCCCTTGATGCACCTTGGGATCCGGATCTGTCGTCCACCGCCACGGCCTGAACAAATGCCCAAACGCGGCAGAGTGGACAGTCCCGGAGAGATAGTTCATCCATTCGTATACCCGAACCGTGTCAAGTGGTGTCTTGCCCATGAAATTCTTGGCCGGCGCAAGTTGGGAGATGACGGTGCAGACGGCGGGGAGTTCGGTGATGACTTCGCCGTCGACGACAATGACCGGGACACGCATTTTGGGGTTCAGATTCTTGTATTCGGGAGAGAACTGGATTTCAGTCCCGTTGTATTGGATTAGCAGAGGCTCGTATGGGAGTCCTGCCTCGTGGAGGAGGATGTGCGGTGCGAGGCTGCAGGCGCCGGGCGCATGGAAGAATTTGATGTCGGGCATATTGGTGAAATGTGATCTGGGGATTTGGAGCATGGATAGATTCGACCTGTGGGGTACGAACCGGTATTTATACAGGCTTCGGCCCCCGAACGCTGCATTATTAATCCGGACACGAGGTCGAGCTTGGCCTGCCCTGTTTTGGAGCGATCCCACCGGCTCTGACGTCGACTCCTCGAGTGAGCAACGCAAGCCCGGCAGAAGCTGATAAATCTGCCACAACTGGCGATGGTCGTTCGAAACCTTGGTGTAGCTGTCACTTAGACTGTGATAGCCGCTTCAAACGCCTATTGCCCACGCGAGATAAGCACTTCCTGTCGGAGTTTCTCAATCTTCTTCCAGCGATGATTGTCGGACACGGGCTGAGCGGCTTTCCAGTAATCAAAGACACGAGACGCTAGTTCCCAGGCCTGTACTTCTCCGAAGGGCTCTTCGCGCAGATACGAGAGTAGGTTAATGAGTGCATCCCACTCAATATACGTCTGGAACAACCACAGCCACTGCTTCCCGGCCTCGTATTGCCGTAGATTTTCGGCATCTTGGAGGAGCTTCACCCAGGCAGCAATGCTTGGTGGTTGCTCTTCCTGAGTTTGAGCTTGAGGCATCAGCCGAAGCTTTGCCAGCACAAGTCTCATGGATTCTATCGTAACCATGTCAAATGGGACCTGCTCATCACAATGCGCCAGGTACTGGTTCTCAATTCGGTCTTGAAAGAGGTCAATAGCATGGCACCTTTGAGGCATTGTCATTGACATGTAGTCGTTTTCGTCGGAAAACCCTTTGGAGAACACCAGTTGTCGGGCGAAGTAGCTCCCCTCAAAGCGAACCAAGCTGTACAGCATCTCTGTTCGGCCAGTTTCGGCGACCACGGGTCGGCTCATCGCAGGATGGAGATTTGCATCTGCCACATTTGACGGTAGCCGCGTGTTGAATGATGATTCGAGGATACAGGGCTCTGACTGACGGTCCTCTGCCACACGGATGTCCAGGATGCAGAGCTGCCACCAGAGACGACGTCGCATCTCGACTTCAAACTGAGGGAGTCCGGCTGCTTCTCCGTCCTTGTTGAGTCCCATCTTGAGAGCCATTCCAACAGCTAATCCTACACGAGTGTAGACGTCTGCCCCTTGATCATCCGATCGCCCGGTAACCTAGGAGGGTGAGTGACTGTCAAGGACAGGAAATATCGGGTACTTACCAAGTAGATCGTTAACGCTTGCAAGACCACCATATCTGATGCCTCCAGGAGGTTTAAGCGAGAAAGAAGGTTCTCACACGCGGTACGGTACCTGATTCCATAAGCAAGACAGCGCAAAATTGTCGAAGCCCTACCTTTTAAGCAGAACGGACCTCGCTTCCTCGAACTGCTCTAGGCAGTCCTCACTAGACGTGACAACCACTGCTGCATAATAGATAACAAAGAGCAGGCATTCGGAGGCCAAGTCCAACGCATCCCGACCACGTACTGCCTTCATCACCAGTTTCTGTACTGTGGGTGTATGAAACACTTTCAGCAGAGGGTCGACAACCTCCAAGTACTTTTGCCACAGCAGAGCAATAGTTGGGCGAGATGGGCGGAACTGGTCTAAATCGATTGGCAGTTGCGGATTAACAATTGACGAGGGTGCAATCCCTATAGATTGGACTGAAGCCGGCTCATCCATCAGGTACTGTGTCGGCTGCTGGCGGCTTTCTGATAGTTCTGCATGGTCATGCTCGAGTATGGACGGGCTCGCTGGCAAGGGGCCTGGGTACGATTTATCGACCTCAGATAGTCGTTGCTCGACGGCAAAAAGTCTCGTCTCTAGAGATGCAACGCGATCAAGAGCCGTTTGGTCTTCATCGAGAACAGATCGCCCTGCAGGGTACTTGCACTTGATCCGGGTTTTGACGCAGTAGGAGCACGGATGCGAGCGGTCGCACTTGATCTTGCGGCGGCGACACTCGAAGCAGGAGCGACCGGGCGCAATCTGCCTCCGTGGCATTTGGATATGATATCTGAGCTTCGGGCTACCCAAAGTCTCCAAAGTTCGACTGATTTGCAATGGGAGAGGGGAGAGGATCGGAGAGAACGGAGAGAACGGAGGGAGCGGAGAAGGCGGACAACATCCGGCGAGGCCACTGACAAAGCCGAGCACGACACCACAGTGGGGACCATCTGCACTGCCTTTGCTGCCTATGCACACGGCCAGACTAACCCAGATGAGAGGATTCGCCGCAATCTAACTAAGGAAGCTGAGAGGAAATGTAAGCCCAGCCGATTTAGGCTTGGTCAGACGTGGAGATAGCGGAGCCAGGTGTATGTCCATTTCTAAGCTCAAGCTGAGCTTTTCAGACTCGTCCTTTCTATACATCTGATTGCATCGCGGAGCGGACGCAGCGGTTCGTGTCCGACCGATTTGTCAGTCGTATCTCGGATTAAAAACATGGCCTGCTCATCAGATCTAACGGGCCATAAATACGCCATTTCCTAGCAAGATCTGATCCAACACAAATCCTCAACAATCTATCATTCTCTCAAGATTTATTCGCTCAACTCAATTCCAGTCAGGCAAGAATGACATTTCCTCTCAAGAACATTGCCCTCGTTGGGGTAAGTATACCAACCTTCAGAGGTTTGCGCCATCTGACGTCCTACAGGCAAGCGGAAACATCGGCCAGATCATTCTTGCAGCACTTTTAGGAGCCTCTGAGTTCAATGTCACCGTCTTGACTCGCGCCTCGAGTACTGCTACGTTCCCATCTGGCGCCGCGGTCCGCAAGTCCGACTTCTCTAGTGCGGATCTCCAGGCTGCGCTCAAGGGACAAGACGTCGTGATCTCCGCAGTCGGCGCAACCGGATTCGGCGAGCAGAAGAATCTCATCGATGCCTCCATTGCAGCCGGTGTCTCAAGGTTTATCCCCTCGGAATTCTCGTCGGATGCCCTGAACGATGTGGTCCTCAGGTTACTTCCATTGTTCGCCCAAAAGAAGGAAGTCATTGAGTACCTCAGGTCGAAGGAGTCGGATTCATTTGCCTGGACTGGAATCGCCACGTCTGGTCTGTTTGACTGGGTAGGAGTAACCATTCCTCTCGCGAAAGCTTTCTCACTGACGGATGATAGGGCCTTGCCAACGGCTTCCTGGGCTACGACATCGCAGCTCGAACTGCAACTATCTGGGATTCAGGCGACAGCAAGTTCACAATGACCAATCAAAAGCAGCTGGGAGACGCCGTGATCTCTGTTCTGGAGCGTCCTCAGGCTACCGCCAACCAGTACCTCTATGTTTCCTCTGTGGAAACCTCTCAGCACGAAGTCCTTGCTGCGTTTGAACGCGCCACGTCCTCCTCGTGGACCGTGGTCAACACAACAACCGAAGCAGAGGTTGCCGATGCCACCAAGAAGCTTGGTCAGGGCGATTTTAGCGGTGCACTTACTCTCGTGCGCGCCACGGCGTACTCGAACCTTCCTGGTTTGGGTGCGAACTATGCAAAGGATAGGAAGCTGGCAAACGACCTGCTTGGGTTGCAGGAGGAGAGTGTTCAGGAGACTATCGATAGAATCGTCAAGGTAGCCTCATCGCCTTAACCACAGCCTTTCGGCTAGTATGATAGTTGGCGGCCGTTAATTGATCCAGTAGCAAACCACCACCATTGCATAAAAGTGTAGCAAACACATACAACAGTAGGGATTCTACCGCCGTGGGGCTTGAACGGGGATAGAAGTCGGGTGGGCGCCGCCGTGTGAGTAAGTCGCACCACTTCCAACAGAGCCACAAACACTGCCAGGAAAGGTTGCTGCCTCAAACGCCTCGCCGTGGACGATTGCCTGGATGAACACGGTGCTTTTGGTCGCCTTCAGTTGGCAGGGGTTTTCAAGTCAACCTTACTGCCAGTTCAGACATGAAGATGATCAGCTTAGCTTGGCACTTGCACTCAAACTGTGGCGAGCTCTTCGTTTTCTCTTTCGTACTCGTACCTCTTCTGGATTCTTCCCAAAAGTTTCGATTGCTCGCCCACCAAGACATTAAACGCGTGGACCTCACCTGATTTCCTTCTCGGGTCATTATCGTCCGGGCCTTAAGTAACATTTTATTGAGGTGGAGTGAGTGGTTTCCCCCACATTCCTCAATAAACCTCCCAATCAATTCCCAGGCTTCGTGCCAGAGCTGGCAGATCCAGTTCCTGGTCAGGCTGCTCCTTGCGAGCTAAGGCATTAAATTCCTGTTCGGACTCGTCGATTTCTGCAACCAGCGGGACCAGGAAGCATGCCAATAGCATTGAATCCTTGACTGACTGCTCCTTCACGCGTTAATTTCTCTACTCTCCAAGGAAACCAACACAACTCGCCGATTGCGATTGGCCCGTACAACTTTGCTCCCGCGCGAAGTTTCCAACGACCATGAATTTCAACAGGTTTATGAACCTCAATCCAGAGGTTCAGTCAGTGAGTGGCTACGTCGCTTATAAGTGTCTGTACAATCCTGAAATAATCTAGATTATGTCTCAGATATCTCATTTTTTTCCGGTTTCCAACGTCATTCCCTAGTCTTCTTCCTTGACCGAGATATTCGCACAGTAGGTTTTATTGTCCACTACGGAGTTCTAAGATTTGCGGGATGGAAGTTAGGACTCTATAGGCTATAGATTCCTTTTTCGTGCAAAGACTAGGACAGGGCAACTGTAACCTTTGTGTCATGAACCTTGCCATTCAATACGCCCGCCAAGCGTCGACTGCTCAAGGTTTATTCTCGTGGTTCCGAATCCCCCACTTGAAAATCATAGGTGGAATATCAACCGCTCCTCTGGGAATTAGGAAAATCTAGGCTAATATTAAGTAACCGACGCCCTAGTCAGGCAGCTGACCGATCAGGTCAAGCCGGTTGCAATCCCCTTTTATTTAAGTTCGATGCCGCTTGCAGTTCAGCCGGGCAGGGGATGGTAATAAGTGTCTCACCGGCCAGAGCGGTGCGGATATTACCCCAGATTCGTTGCTTCACGCCAGAAACAGAAAGAATGGTGTTCGACCAGGGCAGACTCCGCTTCTGCCGCACCAGGCCCCGGGTCTTTGTAATCACTGATATTGCAAACGAGCCCGACGATACCCAATCCCTAGTCCGACTTCTGCTCTACGGAAATGAATTCGACATCAGGGGCATAGTCGCCTGTACATCGACCTGGCTTCGCACGTCAGTGTATCCAGGCGAAATTGAAAGGTTGATTAATGCCTATGTGACTGTTGTGCCAAATCTCAACACACATGTACACCCAGAGAACCAATACCCCGGGGCCGGAGACCTTCTTGGTATCATCCGCCAGGGACCGCCAGTTTACGGAAAGCGAGCCCTAGACCCGGATATCCCGCTTAGCGACGGCGCAGAGCTCTTGATTGAGCAGTTATCTTGTTCTTCCAACGATCCTCTCTGGGTGCTTTGCTGGGGCGGTACAAACGTCCTTGCCCAGGCCCTGCAATACCTCCACAAGACCCAATCCGTCTCGGCCTTTACCGATCTTCGCTCTCGAATTCGCGTCTACGCTATTTCCGACCAGGATGACACCGGTCTCTGGATCCGTACCAGTTACCCGGATATCTTCTATATATGTTCCGTGCACGCTTGGAATAGCTACGCCCTGGCTACATGGACTGGAATCTCCGGCGATCTCCAGGGACCTGAATTCCCCGACTTTGGCGGCCCGGATACTACCAAAGTCAGCCCTCTGTGGGTGAAAGATCATATCCAGAAGATCGGACCGTTGGGCAGCGTATACCCAGATACTCAGTATATTATGGAAGGTGACACGCCGACGTTCCTCTACCTTATCCAGAACGGGCTCGGGTGCGCCGAACATCCTGGTGGGGAAGCTGGGGTGGTCGGTATGCCCCTGTTGACATGGGGCTCGCGGCCCGGCATTACAGTGATACGATAGATAGGGTCGTGGGCGCGGATGGTCGGTGCTATGTTAGTAACCGGGCGACAATCTGGAGATGGCGGGAAGCTTATCAGAACGACTTTGCGGCGCGGATGAGGTGGACGGTTGAAGGTGCAGCGGTGGCAAACCATGCACCGGTTGTGGTTGTCAATGGGGATCAAGGGCCCGAGCCGTTGATGTTGTTTGCGGAGGCGGGTGAGAGCGTCTTTCTTGATGCGTCGGACAGCTACGATCCTGATGGAGACCAGTTGACTTTCAGGTGGTTTCAGTACCGGGAGCCAACAGCAGCGCTAGGATTAGTCATTGATCCCCAGGTTGCTGTGCTTGAAATCACGTCTACTGAGGACCCCGGAGTCCCCGGCGGCAAGGTAAGGATTACTGTTCCTGGGCCTGAACATTGCGCAGTTCGCTTTGGTACCGGGAGCAAATTGCCTACGGGTCAGACTCTGCATGTGATTCTGGAGGTTAAAGATAATGGGTTGCCCTGTTTATACTCGTACAAAAGAATAGTTATCCAGGTGACAAACGCGCAGCTCTTGTCTGAAGGGCAGAAACTATAATGCTGAAATGGACAGTCCAGGTGTTTGAATGGCCCGGCCAGATATTCATATCATCAACAGAAATTCCAAGCCAATCAATCAGGCAGAATGTGGTATGGTATGTGGAGAAGACGTTATATAGGCAAATTGCGGCCTCGAGATATTAGAGTATACGAACATATGCCTCCGATGACAAAGGGAACAAAAATTCAGATGCGGGACCTGAACATCTGCAGAATATGATACCCAGTCGTACCCATGAAGAGGAGGACGAAGAGAATGGCGCCGCCCATGCTGGGATCGTAAGGATAGACGGCGAAGGGAGCATCGCCCGAACCTTTCGTGGCGCCCATTGTGAGGTGTACAGTACGGCTCTAAAGAACACGAAAAGTGGCAAAGACAAAAAAATGAGAGAAATAATGAGTGGGATAATGGCAGAAAAGAGAGTAGGGAGATGATTTTTGAAAAATCAACCGAAATGACCTTATTGCTTCCAGGCGGTTGAGTATATATGTCGCTCCAACTAGGACGTTTAAGAAGAGTGTGGGGTTCGTAACTGCGGGCCTACATCCGCACTTGAGAGACAATCGAGGTCAAGTGATGGCCTCAAGGCAGAGCACTTCGACTGTTGAGCGAGAGTATTATTGATATCTAGAATGCATCCTCGTGGACTGTTCGGCAGGAGCCATAAGTATAGCCTTTTGCGACCGACGGATGGGGCAACTGCTCTGCTCATTGCACATCATGTCCGTGTTTGAAGGAGCGTCGAATGGCCACAAGGATTGAATTCTGAACAAGAAAAGATTCATATTCCTTCAATATAGGCCAATGGATGAGAGCTCCTGAAGAAGTTACTCAGGTGGAAGCTCGCTATTATTCCGCCACCAAGAAGCCACAGCTGATATCCCCTACCTGACGCCCGCGGTCATATGTGCTGCTAGCACTGTGCTTAACTTAATATAACTTCCTACGCATCCATGGAATATTGTATTGAAGCAACATGGCACGCTAGAGTAGGGGGATAGTGGATCTGTTACCTTTTCCGCCAGCATAGCTCTCTGTACGAGGATCGTGATACCTATACGAACACGAAAAGCGGGCCATGAGCGGCAGCACTGCCAATGAGGAGCGGACCTGGAAGATCTTTCTGGTTATGTCCTCCCACTAAAATCTCTGTAAATTCGTGGGAGCCAACCACAGGCTCAGGACAAACTCGTATTCGTATAAGATCTCGAAGTTGGAGCCGCCATTTTGAATGGGATATGTGGAGCCATGAAACGGTCGTAAATCTTTCAGCGTGTGATAGGATAAGGGACTTGTCAACAATTGAGTTTTCGAGTCGCCCGGGACGCAGGCGTCATGAGTGCTACTTTGGTCCGGCGGTTCGGTGCATCTTACGAATCCCAATGGCCATCTTAGCCCAGGCACAAGTGGTAAATAAGGTGATGAGATTGACTTTATACTCACATTGATAGCAGTATTCCATGGCTCATTCAGTGTGATCCAATTCTCGACCCTGTCTCCAGACCCCTCATAACATGGTCTCGCGTACCACTCAAAGTCTTTCTGGGACTCCTTAATATCTAGCCAACCGTCTTACCGGTCTTGCAGCGCCTGTGGATACCTCATCGCCTCTGACAGAGGCCAACCTGTTCAGGAAACTGAGGATTTGACGAAAGATGGTTGGATTTCATATTTTCGGGGGATTTGTGGATCAAAATCGGAGCATTTCGCCGAGATACTACTCCGCTTAATCAATGCCCGCAGTGGAATGGGGGATAATCCTCTTGGCCCCGCAAGGGCATACGCTCTCCACAAATCGACGGCCGATGATGGGTTGGCTCTGCCAAGAAATTAAAAAGTAGTAATGAGACGTGATCTAACTAACGATCGAGTCCGATGACAAAACACATCAGACAAGCCACGCCGTTCCGTTCCCTCCCCTCCACTGCGGCTTTCGCTCTCACGCAGCTTATTTCCCCCACCGTCAAGCATTCCCTCTTGGGAGCACAGTCTCTATGCACGAAAGACCGAAAGGATGCGCTGCTGATGGCCACTATTCAGGCAGGCTGCTTAAACTATACTGTTTTGTTACAAACTTTTTTCTACGGACTAGCAGGCCACATTATGTTTCACAGCCAGGTACTACCCTGAGGCGAATAGTCCTAAAATTAAAGTTAAGGCCGGATTTCGTCCAGGGGGAGCGGTGCTCATATGATGTCAGTGATGATACTCTCTTTAGATAATCAGTAGCTAGGTCGCCTTGTTTAGAACATAAACTTCAACCTCTGCAATACCCGTGCGAGCAGGTATGCAAGTCGCAATAGGGAACTCTCCTGGGCTGGGCTCTTCGTTGGGCAAGACCACAGCAGAGCCTCCTCTCGTCTCATCGCCGTTCAACAGGCGCAGCGGACGGAGATTGCCCTCTTCACTCACTTCCATTTCTTTGGCCTTCAAAATCCCGGTGAACCCGACTCCCTTTTTCACACTCTTGAAGGAGACCTGGAAGCCGTATCCGACAAGTAGGAACTTCTGATCAGCCAGCCTGATGATAATGCCGGCACCAGGGCCCGGTTTACCAAAGACAGACGCTCGCTCAACGGTGACTTGCATATCCCCGAACAACTTAGTCCATGGCTTCTCAAGTCTTCGATCCCGTATCTCATCAAAGTAGAATCCGAGGCGGTCGACCAGCGAAGAACCCACTACCAGATCCTTGACCTGGCTCAGAAGTTTGTACTCCCTGCCAACGGCTTCCGGACCTGTGTCGATGCCAAACGGACTTACCCCTAACGCACCATACGCTCCATGGGCGAGCCATATCCTGCGAGCCCCGTGTTCATCGCGCCTTTGTTCCGGAATAAAGAGTGGATTTCCCTTATCTGTAAAATCCTTACATACCGTCTCGTAATCCTGCAAGTAGAGATCTGGCGAGATAAAGTCCAACGAAGGGGCGGCAAATCGCCAGATATCAAGAACGTGCGCGCAAGGTCCGCCAGAAGGGTACTGCCCCGGGCTAAAACCACCGGCGACGGCAGCACTGGATACCACTGATGAAGCGAGACCGGCATCTAGAGCATCGAGGCCATCCAGGTTAAGCCAGGCGTTGGCATAGTGTGGTATTGGGTAGCGCTTCTTGCCGAAAGCGGCGACCCTTTCTATGTACCGGGCAAAATGAAAAGCCATAAACACCTCGTCGGCCGGCGCTCCGGCTCCAAAGGCATCTTCCCATGAGTGCTCTCCGTCTTTCGGGACGTTGGGGAATCGCTTTGCAAACAGTGGATGTGGGTTGTCGGCCAGGTGACGGAGAAGCGATTCCGGGACAGGCTCCCTGAAAGCCGCTTCAGCAAGGGAAGATCTATCTCTCGAATCGCCCAGTATCCCCGGCTCATTCTCCACTTGGACCATGAGGATAGTAGAGTGGTCTGCATCAAAGTCCTTCAAGTGTTGTAACAGCTTGCCAAACGCCCTTGCGTCCGCCTCTGCACATTCCGTAGACAAGGGCGTTATAGTATCAAGAATCTTTTGGCCGCCCCCTGGCTCTATTGATAGTACTCTCGGGAATCGCTGCGGGTCTGTCTTGACCCACGAAGGAGCGTACGTGCTGAGAGCATTCTTGTATGCACCGAACCATAAGAGTACAAGACGCATATCGTGCTCCCGAGCGCCGAGAATAATCTTGTCCAGCTCCGAAAAGTCAAACTTGCCCTCGAATGGCTCGATCTGCTCCCAGGACACGGAGCCGAGCAAGGTATTGATGCCCTGTTTCTTCATAGCTGGCCATACGTCGGCCATGTAGCGGGCCGAACTGAGAGAAGAGTTATGCAGCTCACCGGCAAGCATGAGAAAGGGTTTGCCGTTAACAATAAGACGAGTGTGATTCTTGTCACGCCGCAGGTAGGGATGCATTGGAGCCTGACGTTCGCCGTCGGCGGCCATCATTGTGGAAAAGAGGTAGCTAGACGATTGTGAGACGCAATCGTCGTAGAGATCACATACCATTCAATCATTGTATACTTATTGAATTCTCTCGCAGCCAGCATATTCGATCGGTGTCTTTGCCAGGCCATGGCAATTCTTTACTCCATCTCCTGCCGTCGGTGCAACTGTGGAGCTGGAGACCCACCATTTGTCCGAACATTCTACGAAACGACCACAAATCAAACACGCTCGCTGAGCTCAAAAAGTGTATAAAGCGAGGCAAAATGATTGGACTTATTTCGGCAAAGCTTTGCAGTGTGTTGCGCAATGGAGCAAGTGCGAGTCAACCCGGTCATTCCAGGCTTCGCCCCTGACCCTTCGATTGTCTATGTCGATGGCACCTACTTTCTTGTCAATTCCAGCTTCCACATATTCCCCGGATTACCAGTATATGCATCAAACGACCTTAGGCGGTGGAAGCATATTGGTAAATTTCCCTACCCTTGTCGCTTGCCACCGTTTCCTGCTGACGAGGATAACTATCAGGTAACGCTTTGAATCGCCCTGGACAATTAAGTCTCCGACACTCTGTCACCAAGATCGTCGTCGACCCGACTGTCCCAGAAGACAAGGTACTCGCGCAGGGAGGAATTTATGCCCCCACGATCAGATATCACAAGGGCACCTTTTACATCGTCTGCACCAATGTCCTACATAAGCAATCCCAAGCACCAGATGTGAGTGAATATGAAAATTTCATCTTGTCAACCACAAACATCTGGGCCGACGAATGGAGCGACCCGATCTTCTACGATTTCAAAGGGATTGACACCAGTTTGTTCTGGGACAACGACGACCGCGTATACCTCGTCGGCGCTGCTTCTTCTCCCAATGCCAAGACCAAGATCCGGCAATTCGAGATTGATCTCAAGACAGGGGCAAAACTCTCCGAGGAAAAGTTACTCTGGGAGGGAGTCACTAAGGTATACCCTGAGGGTCCGCACATGTATAAGAAGGACGGATGGTATTACCTTCTTATTGCCGAAGGTGGCTGTTTTGCTAATCACCATACCATAATGTCAAGGTCGCGGGATATCTGGGGTCCGTACGAGGTGAATCCAGCAAACCCGGTGATGAAGAAGGCGGATCCCAGTGCATATATCCAGCACACAGGTCACGGCGATCTTTTCCAGAGTCCCTCAGGACAGTGGTACTTTGTGTGCCTGGGCGTCAGAAAGACCAACGGTCGGTTCATCATGGGTCGCGAATCTGTCCTCACCACGGCCACCTGGCCCGAGGGTGAATATCCGAAGATAGATCCTGTCCAAGTGGATGCGTTGCTTGCCACCAAGGGAGGTGATTTACCTGTATGGCCTGCCAGCAGGACGGCCGACCGCCCTGATGTGGCTTTCGTCCATATCCGCGATCCCATTGGAGAACATTATAAACTGGAGGGAAACATCATCTCCCTGACGGCAACGAAGGCGGACGTATCTCAATCAGACGAGCCAGTAACATTCATTGGCAAGCGTCAGAGACGCCTAACGGGCTCGAGTTCAGCAGTACTAGGTCCCTTTGTGCCATCAAAGCTCAAGGGCTCTGCTCTCAAGACTGGGCTGTGCTACTACAAAGATGAGCACCGCTTCATCCGTGCTTTCCTAGACGTGGATCTTGGGGGTGTGGTCCTGGAGATTGTCAATAAGGCGAAGTCTATTGAATTGAGGACAGCTTATCACCTTGGCGTCCTGAACAGCGACACAAGTATTGCGTTCGGTTTTGACCATACTGAGGTGGAGTTTGTGTTCTGGTATGCAGCAAGCAACAACCCAGAGGGGAAGAAGGAACTTGGGAGAGTAGATACCCTTGACATGACTGGGCTTGACTTCGTGGGACCTATTATTGGGATCTTTGCCACAAGCGATGTGGAGGTAGAAGCTCGGTATTCCAGCTTTGTTGTAGCATGAAAGAGGCGAATAAGGGACCATTAGGTTTATGATAGAAGAATAATATGTTTCTGCCATGTTCCCCGCCCAGCTCCTGCACGTATTATCGTGCTGCTATTTCCTGGCCGCGGAATATTCTTGCGAGCGTAAATACGCCGATAACAAGTATTCCAGTATCAGGGATCTTGAAAGCACAGCGCAGTGTTCTGTTAACATCATTTGATGCTAAAATGCTAGGAATGCGCGTATCTAGGCCTCTAACTGGTGATTCTAAAAGGATCGATTGACATGCCAGATCCCACCACAATCATCGGATGGCCCGGATACTGCTTTTCAAGTTTCGCGGGTCCCTCTAAAACAAAGAGTACTTTGGCGACGCTCAGATATATAATGTATCATTTGGGCAGCATCAGAGATTCTGTGATGCTGTGCTCGTCTACTCTAAAAAAAGGCTATGTTCAATAGTGATCGACTAAGAACTGAAACTGACGTGAATGCAGCCATGACCGTCTAAGTATATTCTCTATCAAGTGTAACTCCTCACAAACCAGACCAAAAATAATCGGCAACAAGATCAAAAGGTTGCCGGAGAATCTCATCCTTAGGGTCAGCGCTCGTGGGGATGATAATTTCAAACGTTCCCTTTTCTGCAAACCACTTTGCCTCTCCACCTGGTGGGACCTGGCATTTCAAGGTCCAGTCCGGCATAGAGCGACGCCGCAGTGCTGCACATTCCAAACCAGTCGCTCATCACCAGGCCGTCCCATTTCCAGTCATCTCAAAGAACGTGGTTGATAAGCCATGGATCTTCGGACGTGTGTACTCCATTGATCTTGTGGTAGGAGGGCAGGTTCATACTGTAATCGCGGGGATACTCAACTTCTTGATACCTGAAGTCTTCCAATTATCTTTACCAGATATCAGCTCAATCTTCTCGTGAATGGCCATCTCTGCCAACACCCTGTCTACGTCGATGAACACCATGGCTGCGTCGAAACCAAAACTGTAAGAGGATACCTGATCGTAAATGGTACCACGCCGGAGTCATACTTCTCGCACACATCGAAATACTTATAATTCCTGAAAGAACTGAGAATTGGTGACTGCATCGAGTGATTGAGTATGTGGCATAATTTGTTTGGACTTACTCCACAATTTGTCCACCCGAATGCGACGATCCTTGAATTCGGAGATGCAAGATTTTGTTTCCGGTGCCTGGTGGGCATTTTCCCAGAGAGCATCACGACCAGCCAGGTTTCCTGCGATTGTTGCAAAGCCATCTCAGCCTGAACGATAGCGAATCCGTTGTTCAAGGTTCCAGGTGCGCTTACGTAGGCGAGGCACTGTGCTCCGCTGGCCTGGCTAGCTTTCCCCATCCATCGCTCTAACCCTCACGTTGAGCATTTACTCCCATGCCCTGTGAGTGGCCGATGACTAATGGGCTGGACTATCGTAGCAACTCATTCAGTGGCCGACTGCGGGAACTTCAATATCATCGCCGCGTGGGATTTTGCTGCCCAGCAATTTCGATCACCCAAGGTTCCTCACCCACACGTCCAGGGCAAAGCGGTCTTCAAACATCAAAATCCTCGCGACAATCCATATCCCTTCCCTGGAGGTCAGCCAATATTGTGTACGATATCCCCATGTCTCACGCCGGGAGAACCGTTATCCAGGGGTCGGTCCAGACCTCCCCAAAGTGAAAGTCGGTGGCTGGTAATTCTCGGTTAACTCAAGCTTTTATTTGTTCCCTTAATAGGTGATCATGACGGAGAGTTTGGGGTATAAAGCCACTAAATCTGTGTAGAGATATCACAAAGGCAGAACCTCTTAGTCACATAACTTAGTTAAGCTAACCAGGCCTATTGACATTTCATATATCTACAATGCTATACATTCTAGATATTAATTTCATCTCTTATATATATGTATATATTCTTTGTTTGTTTCTTCTTGGGCTATTATTCTCTATCACACTAGCTCACATATAACCTTGAATCCGCATGGCCTCACATCGGGTAACAAACGAAATGCGAGGAGAGGTTACCAGAAGGTAACGAATTTAGCCAGGTAGCCCCTCCCGCCCATGCGAGCATCCAGTAATCTCATGCTCGGTGAAATTCGGCGGAACTGTGAATGTCTCGGCCAATTACACAGATGCTGTGGCTGCAAAAGCTCCGAGCCCGACTGAGCTCATGTGGGGTTGAGTCATGTGGTCGAAGCAGTGGTCCCATGGGGGCAAATCCGGGGAGCAGACGATATTGCCCCAGCTCCCTATAAACAGCAAAGTTATATATATATAGAGGCTCATCTCGTTTGTTGCAAAGTGCTTGTGAATCGTCAACTTCGCTCATTGTTTCCCTTCTCACTCTCCAATTCTTCAAGTATCCTACTCCAACAAGATGGCATCTGCCAGAGGGGACCAGCTGGGAATCCAACAGCTGTGCACCAACGAGTCATGGTGGCGTGTGCCACACCTGGTTAAACTGAACCTGTTGCTTTTTGTGCCGTTCTTGAGCAGCTATGTCGGTGGCTTCGACGGAAGCATGCTCAACGGGGTCCAGACTCTCACACACTGGAAGGAATGTAAGTTCCGTGGCCGTACCCCAATGCATACAATCGGATCGGTTCGGACAGACGACTGAAGGCTAATACGGGGGTGGATCTACAGACTTCGACCATCCATCAGGGTCCATCCTGAGTCTCATGGTTAACATGCAGGTCATTGGTGGTGCAGTTTCTCTGCCTCTCGCTCCCTTCGCCGCGGATAAGTTCGGACGACGACACCCCATCCTTGCGGGATCTATTATCATCATTGGCGGTGCATTGCTGCAAGGATGTGCTCAGAATATGGGCATGTTCCTAGCTGGGCGGTTCTTCATCGGTCTGGGCGGGGGATTCGTCGCAACCGCTGCCCCGCCACTTCTTGGAGAGCTGGCGTACCCGACCCATCGAGCCTTCATCACGGCTGTCTACAACACCACCTGGGTAAGCAGAAAGTTTCCCTTTCTCTTGCTTGATTTCCTCTGATGAATTATATCATAGTATGTGGGAGCCATCGTCGCCGCTTGGTCGACATATGGTTCATTTAAGATAGCAAACAATTGGAGCTGGCGAATTCCGTCCCTCTTGCAGGCCACCGTGTCTATTATACAGATCATCTTTATCTATTTCGTGCCAGAGAGCCCCAGGTGGCTTATTGCCAACAACCAGACGACGCAGGCTACCAAGATCCTTAGCAAATATCACACGGGTTCAGAGGAGCCGAATGAGCTTGTACGGCTCCAGGTCGCCGAGATTACTGCTGCCATCGAGTTTGAGCGCACATGCAATTCAGTCTCTTACCTACAGTTCTTTCAGACAAGTAAGCTCTTCTACCCATTGACGTCCAAGGCGCGATGCTAATGCCTATTTCCTTGACTCTCAGAGGGAAACCGTCATCGGCTGTTCATCGTTGTCGCGATTGGCTTCATCATTCAGTGGTGCGGGAACCAGCTGATCTCCTCATATCTCGCCCTTGTGCTTATCGACACCGGCATTACCAACCCCGAAACACAAAATCTTATCAATGGCGGCCTGCAGATCTACAATTGGGTCATCGCCTGTACCTGCTCCACCCTTCTCGACCGCCTCGGCAGACGATTCCTTCTGTTGAGTTCGAACATCGGCATGTTAATCGCCTTCACCATCTGGACTATCCTCGCGGCACGGAACCAACAAACCGAAGACGCCCATCAAGGGCTTGCTATCGGCGTCTTGGTGATGATATTCGTCTTCATGTTTTTCTATAACCTCGCTATGAACCCCGTGCCAATCGCCTATATCCTCGAGGTACTACCATATACACTCCGCACAAAGGGTCTTACTGCGTTTAACTTGGCGCAATACTGCAGCGGCATCTTCAACGGCTTCGTTAACCCGGTCGCACTGGACGCGCTGAGATGGCGGTACTATATAGTGTTTGTCTGCGCCCTGGTGTTATGGCTGATTGTTATCTACTTCACTTTCCCCGAAACTCGTGGCTTGACACTGGAGGAGGTCAGTCAGATATTTGATGGGAGAGAAGCTCTACATAGAACGTATGACATCAAGACCGAGGGGCTTGATGAGGCAGAGCATACGGAGAAGGTAACCTCCGATCATAAGGCGTGATGCGACGTCGGGATCCAGCGGACCGCGAGAAAGGCGGGTAGAGTCTTTGTTTAACCAAGAAATAACCTGGATTTTTCTGTGCGGAGGGGAGAGGGGTTGACTCGTGCCGCCCGTGGCAAATGCAATTGGGGGTATAGGTAGCCTGTGATATACAAGGGAGAGATGCGGGGTGGTAGAGATAGCGAGATAGCTTACGGGCCGGATCGAATGTATGAAGGGCTTGGACCATCCATTTATAGTCATGCCAGTCTGGAATAGCGGTAGTCATTGCTGCAAAACTGGTGTAAGTTTGAGCATCTCCGGAGGAACTCAAGGAGTTGATAATAGCTTTTTCCCAACCTCGCACAGAAATCAGGAATAGTTACAGGTAGTGGTACAGTACATAGTACAGTACATACCGTTAACAACCTTCCATGGAGCAAAGCGTGTCCTACCAAGGAAAAGACCCGAATTCTTGAAATCCGGGGAAGGGAAAGAGTGAAAGAGACGGCCAATGCTGGTTGTGCATATATGGGAGAATGGGGCTCTTTTGGATATCCGATACTGTGGAGCAAGTGATAGAGCTTAAACACCGCAATGAGATTTTCAAAGACGAACTTCAACAGGGAGGATTCCCAATAAATTTAGGTTCGCGGAAGAGTATTACATGAAGAAAGGATTTAAGGTCATAGAGGAAGCGTTGCAAATAGTAGCAGACACCGACCGTATCCTCGACAAGGCCGGAATAGCTAAAATATAGGCCGTCATTTTGAAATATCCCCGAACGAGGCCAGGTGAGAAGACATATTGGAACATCCACCGAAACTAGTAAATGAAACCGTATTGATCCTATGCCCCTTTTCGACAGAAAAAAAAAAAAAAAAAAAAAACATGAGATTGAGGAGTCTCAATCATTGCGCACTAGCAATCTTCGAGGCAGAATGCTTAGAACAGTTGACATCCGATTATTGTCCCACCACGTCTGATGCTCTTGAATCCAGGCGGACTAGCATGTCAATCAAGCGCATGGCACACCGATTCGCCTGTGACTTGACTGCTTCATTCAAGCCACTATGTGCTAGCTCGAGGAGCAGGCTGCCAACGTGTCTGATCTTCTCAGCCTATTTGGAGCATCTCGTATAAGCGGGCAAATATGTAAAAGAAGACATTGGATGTTATGTTTGGGCAACTTACGCAGTGCTCTCCCTCCACCTGAAGATGTAGAAAGCAGACGCTCTCAAGGACGTTTAGAAAATCTTGGGCTAGTTCAATCTGCCTCGTGGCAATCGTCAGGGGATCCGCGCTGAGGCCGATAGCCTCTGTCATACCATACTGGATCGCAGCGTTCAGGACAAAAACCTTTATGCTGTGAAGATTGAGAAGATAGGTCGTTCGCTGGCGCTGCAAGATGTCGAGAAGGCGTTGCTCTGCGCCGTGGGGGACGCCGGAAGATGACTTCACTGGTGATCGCACCCAGGCTGGGGACTCGTTCGTCAAGATGATCAGCTCAAAGTACGCTTCAGATACCTGCGCCATGCTTGCGGAAGATATTTCCGTGTGGTTATTTGGGTCAGACGACCTCCCGGAATGTGAGACCATGGCTTGGATAACACTGGCGGCCAAGGCCCACAGGCGCCGTATGACGTGGAATCTCTCCAAAAGTTGGCATTCTAGTCCAGGGTCAATTTGTTCCTGTCCGCGGTCAAAGAGTGGCACGGGGTTTTGAAAATGATCCTTGAGGGTCAGTTCACGCTCAAACAGCGGTTCATGAATTGTTACTGGACGAGTCTTCATAACCAAGGCGGTTTTGTCGCACACGTAGAGCTGCCAAAAGGCGTTTCGGAGGATATTTTCCTCAATAGGTTCCAGTCCTGCCAGTGAACCTTCGTCGTAGAGACGCATTTGCATTGCCATGAGTCCCGCCTGATTCAGAATATGAAAGGCCACCTCCTGCTTCCCAGTGGCTTGCTGTATAGCCGACGAGAGTAACATGCGGATGCTGAGCGATGAGTAGTTGGGGTGCTCAATATCATAGTCTTCGTAGATCCTGAGTGTCTGCCGCGATGCACGGAGGAATAGTGGGCCGATAAGATGCTTGTTGGGTAGGAGATGCTCTGGGACAACGTATGCTACCTCTGCACATAGGGCTGTGAGAAGAGTGAGACTCCGGAGGATCTCTATGTGCTCCCGCTCAGTATCGGCAGCAAAACTGCCCCAGATCCGCGCGTGGTGATCTGCAAGGCCGTCCGCGCTCGAGGGCAGGTTAAAGAAGCGATTTGCGGTTTCTCGAAGGCGACCTTCATGGCATATGGGGACTGCTCCGAAAACGTACTGGGTGTAGAGTGAAATGCAGTGATCTGCGATCGATGCTGCTGTGTGGGACGGAGTTTCACTTAGCAGCCCTGCCAGGAGGTCTAGATGCACTTGAGAAGCTGTTTGGGTTTGGCTTCCTAGGAGTTCAATTGCACTCTTCGCTAAAGGGCTGTTGGAAGCCAGGTATGAAGACCCCCTGGCAACGAGGTGCCCAGCACCACCCGATTCCACCGATGAAGCTGTGGCTGGGGAAGTTGATTCAAGAGACTCTCTCGGGCTATGGTCTAGCAATTTGACTGGCTTTGGACCCCTTTTTTGTGGGATCGGGTATCGACAGGGGGCCTTTGCTGCATGGCAGTTCTTGCACGTTGGGAAACCGTCGCACTGGTCGTTCCTCGTTAGCCAGACGCGGCCGACTCTTTCTTCGCGGAAAACCCCGGATCAACATTACTTACTTTCACTTTCCGACGACGACATTCCATGCAAGCCTGCCTTTTGCCAGGAGAAGTCATTATGGGGCTGCCAGAAGATGTTCGGTGGAATTTCAGGTCGGCGAATTCGCCAGGGTCGACACTCACTTTAAGTGGAGCTGTCCCGGCTAAATGGAGTCTTGGTAAATCCACAAATTTGCCGAGTGGGCCGGTCTCGAGCTCCAGGTCCACTCATGCGACCCAGCCGGCGAATGAATGCTTCTGTGGCGGGATTTCGGGAATCCCCACGCGAGCCTGTTCTCTCCCCCAGTGCAAGTGGTGGCTGCGATTCTTCAACTTGGTCCCTCAAATTCGGAGCAAGGTTGCAGCCCATGCTTTGCGGAGTTCTATTTCACGGGGCAGCTTAAGCCGATCGACGCATCCATGTACTTTGGAGAACTCTGGGGTACATTAGTGCGGGGCAGCAGAGAGTGGTTTAGTGGTCCAATCATGTCGTCCTCGTACTCATTGCCTGCTGTCGTATTCGTCATATTTTCGTACATTCGTATTCGTAATTGTGTCCCCTCATGTGTGTACAAAGCATATACAAAGAATACCAACGAGGACACTATGAGACGATGCAACTGGTGCTCCTGAACTTTCCAATGATTGTCTCTACAGTGCTCTAGTTCCTACTACTTGGGGTTTCTCGCCCTGTAGCCTATCAAGGTGTCCGCCTGGCAGCGTTGGACCAGTTCGAACACCCTCCAGTCAAATCAAAGATCAAGTTTCGTTATTAGTGAGAACTCACGTGATTAAGTCTTATCAGTTCATGTGCTCCATACCAAAGCCAGGATGCAGGTTCCCAGATGCAAGCGTCCCCGTCGCGTTGGTCCAGCGTGATATTGCTGACCTTGTGTCTAATAGCGCTGGTGGCTTGCAGCTAGTCCCCTTTTACTATTATGGTAATCCTAGTAGCGCTTCCCCACCTATAGACTAGAACATGTTTGGGTTTGGTACTCAAGCTTTTTAAAGTCTATTTAAAGGAGCGTTAGAAGTAGTAGTAGAGAATAATATCTTTATTGATTATGGATGTAATTAGATGGATCTCCTAATCTAAACATGCTGTATGTACAAGAAGGAATAGCTAGAGAAGAGTGTTACGGGCTGAGCTCGACCCTTGGGAGAACTCGGCCTTTAGCCTCGTGGCTCTGGAACGTCCCTACTAAGTACATGACCTATATATTCTTATATCTTACTATGATTACCTAGATTACTATTCCTTGGCTATTCCTTTTATACTAATAGGCGTGCTAGCCGTATTGAGGCCGCGTTTGCCACGAGCTCATTAGGATATCATGTGCAGGTAAAGGCATGTTTCCGTCTCCCACTGCACAGATGGGGTGTCAAGGACTACTATTCCTGTCACGGAACATGTTAAGGACACCAAGACAATGGCCTCCTCGGCAGAACTCTTTTCCTCATCAAGATTCATCGGGACCGCACGTGGACCGTGCATGAGTGATCCCCACTTCGGCCCAACAGCAGCAACAGACGAGGAGGATCAAAGTTAATAGCTCCCAAAATGGAAGTTCTTGGCTCCGTTTAACGTTCTTAACCGGAGGGTTTGCAAGAAATTCAAAGCTATGTTGGAGTGACAAGTGCTTCGCATACCTACCAATTGGCCGCGTACCAGTAATCCGAGGCAGGTGCGAGGTTGGCCGCAGGTTGACGTGAAGAATCCATCGGGCAATTACCAGAGGGTTCCCCACATCGTTTCCACCACGCCACTCATCGTATTCGGGAGAATACTTGTCTGGCACGAAACAAAAGGTCTGCCTAATTTCCCCGAGTGCCCGCTGCTCCCGAGCTGAAATTCGGTATACCTGCTGGATATATCAGTCTGATGTCACAAGATTGTGTAAATCAAACGACGGAGTCATCCACGAACCTAAAAGAGCATTGAGTAATGAGCTGCAGTTACCTCTGTAAATCTTGTTGCAAGTGATTCAACTATACCTTAGAAAATTGGAGCATGTGTTCGCCTTGGGAGATGCTCCAAAGCGGAAAGGTTCACTCCGGGGGAATTGCGGAGGAAGCCTCACGAACTCCGTCATTCAGGCAAGGATGTGACCTCGCCAATCAGCGGCTGTGGCCCGTATTCGTACCATACCTCGTAGTCAACTAAGAGCGAGCGTGCTGTCCAAGGATGTTTATATAAAGCCCTACGAAAAGTAGAATTAAATGAGTTATATTAAACCCCAGAGAGTTTCAAAAGATATACCCTGTCGATACGATGAAGGCCGCGACATTCGTCATCGCGCTCCTGGCCGCTCTCCAAGGCACCAATGCCCTCGACGGCATGGGAACCACGCCTTTGAGGAAGGAGGCAGCCAAAAAGGACATTCTCATCGGGTCCGGCGCTATCAACCCAAGCTATCTTGATGATCCTCAGTTCGCAGCCGTTTTGGCAAAGCAGTTCAACAGCCTCTCGCCTGAAAATGAGATGAAGTGGTCCTTTATTCACCCGACCAAAGACCACTACGACTGGTCAAAGATCGACCGCCTTGTTACGTTTGCCGAAGACCATGACATGGTGCTCAAGGGCCATGGCCTGATCATGAGCTGTTGCAATCCCGACTATTTACTCAACATTACGGACCCCACGGAGTTTCGTGCTGCAATGGCAGCCCATTTCAACGCGGTCATGGGCCGTTATAATGGCAAGGCAGATAGGTGGGACGTTGTTGTCGAGCCCCTGAAAACACAGGGGGGTGGCTTGCAAGCTATCCCCTTCTACAATGTGCTTGGTCCCGGGTACCTCGCAGAAGCCTTCCACATGGCTCGGGCAGCAGACCAGGACGCAAAGCTATTCCTAAATGAAAATCTGGTTGAATCTATCCCTAGCAAGCGTCAGGAACTCTATGAGCTTGTCTCCCAGCTTATAGCAGATGGAGCCCCGATTGATGGAATTGCCTTGCAGTTGCACATTACTGAAGTACCCCTGGTACCAGGAGTAATCACGGAGCTGGTAAAATCCTATAAGGAGCTTGGACTGGAAACCACGATTGCTGAAATGGATGTCCACACGCTTAATGCCACACTTCAGACCAAGATTTACGGCGACGTTATCAACGAGGCTCTACACGCAGGAATAACAGATATTAGCTTCTGGGGCTTTACGGATAGGCACGCCTATACCTGGGTCGAGGGCGCGAAGCCATTGATGTTCGACGAGTGCTACCGCCCCAAGGGCGCATTCTACGCTACTCACGGTGCCCTGAAGAGCTTCGCGGATGGGCACTAGGATGCTAGAGGACCTGGACCATTCGGGACTGTGTAATTGACTGGGCTGACAGCTCCAAGAATTTACTTGCGCGTCTGAAGAACTCACCCTTTTTTTTTAATGTTCACCCAGTCTTAAGAGGCATGGTACTCCAATCTACATAATAACATGCTGCTACCTCTTTTTGCCTTTACAATCATTATGCACCCGTGTATAATATAATATTAACAGAGCCCTCTTAAATTACCATTAAGCTCCAGATTATATTTCAAATTAAAATACTTACCAGCGGCATGCCCCTATCGGACCATGATCCCACTTCCTTCTAGATTTCGAACTGGCCGGTAAGGTAGTGCTACAAAAGCTGATTACTATAGGTCAATTATGATCGGCTCGCATTAGCATGATACTCGCTTCGAATCTCTCCGCAAGGAGTTGTCTCTGGGAAGCGCTAGAGCCGCGCTAACAACTCCCTAAACAATCCCTGTCCCCGCTGTTCCCCAAGCGGGAAAAGAGCATGGAAAGAACAGGGCATCTTAATCTCGCGCCCAGGAGCCAGTTATGACTCGGCGTGCAGGGAGGCGGTCCAACCCTTTGGCCACGATCTCCTTGGACCCTAACAATGGCTCGAATTCAGCCGCGAGGCAGTATCCCGCTGGTGCTCTGTGGGCTGATTGCACAGCTAAGGCTTTGGGTGGTTTGATCCTGTATTCCTAGTCCGCAAATCAGCAGCTTTGGACGGCCAACAGGATATTCCGCGAGGGTTGGCGAATTGCTCTGACGGCTGCAAGGCACCAGATATTCTATTCATGGAAGGACACAATTGTCTTGTCCATGGCTTGGTGCATCTGGTCATATAAAAGGCGACCCTTTCCAACTTGCTATTTTTTTGGTGGGATACGACAGATATCTAAACCTCCCATCCATCCCCATCATGCAGAAACTCCTCCTCGCCCGGTTCCCCTGTAACACACTCGGCCAGCATCGGCGAATCCTGATTCCAACTAGACATGATCAAATCCGCATCCGCCGCTCTCTCGCGAACCCGGGCGGGAAGAATCTGCCCCTTATGGTTTACCCCCAGTAGAAGAAGCCAGCCCTCCTCGCAAGCCTTGCGGTCCGCGGTACAAACCAACAGGTTCTGATCAGCATCACCACGCTCGCTCTGAGAATCAAGCCCAAGAATCCTTATACTATTCAGCTGGTCGGGGTAGCGGCAAAAGGCATCGACCAGCCACGACGGCATCGACCAGGGTCTTGCGACCACGTTGCCCTCGTGTAACTCGGAGGTCTCGACATCTGCATGGTCGAAGGCGAAGTTCTTATTTAGCAACAAGGGTTCGTCGCCGTCTGCATTCTCGTCGAGATTCTGCAGCGCGTAGAAGTACAGCCGCTTGTAGCCGTCGTCCGCAGCGCGTTGGCTTGCCTCGTTATTCTTCTCGCCGAACCACGTGCGGATCCAGAACGACTTGCTGTAGTGACCGTCACACGCGCGCTCCCCAGGGGTAAGTAGATCTACATGGACGCCGGCAGGGACTTCGTCCGTGGTGGACACGTAGCCCCGGGCGTATTGCTGGTGTACAGTCAAGACAAATTTAATCCTATTTGTTGCCTGGACTTGGTACTAACTTCTCTAGCTCGATGGCCGAGTCCGATGCAACGCTGCACCAGCGACCGTTTCTGTTCTTCTTTGCTGAGCGGGGATGCTATGTCCCAGTGTTCCTGCGCAGAGTTATCATTGTGCGAGAATCGCGGGGAAACAACTAACTCACCAGGATCCAATGATCAAATGGGAGTTCTCCAAAATCGGGGACGTCTAGGGTTGAGGTGTCGACGTCCATGATGTCTTCTGGGATGTACTTGAGGTTTGCAGCCCATTTGTTTGGTGCTATAGGATGCTCTATAGGCAGCCAACATCCAGACCCTCTTACGCCGCTCGCCCCACTTCTCTCTCTCTTGCAAAAGCCTGCCATGGAGCTAGGGTACCGTCCACGGGTGCAGCGGTAATTAGCCTCTTCTCCTGTCGCACTTGGAGCTGGGTCGACCCTACGGAGTAATTTCTCTTACCCGGGGTCAGGGAAACTAAGAGACCGAGTTTTGCTGATTATAGTGCCCAGGAATGATCTACCACTACGATGGCCGTAAATGGGGATGAGGGCAAGGGAGTATACGAGGGTATAAAACATTATAATGCTGAGCAATAGGAAAGATAGTGATTTAATGACTTTACTAACATGAGCAATAGCAAAAGAGACCAGGAAAGAGCCAAGGCATGTAGTATTATAGTACTTAACTGGAAGACAGGGATAGGATCATATGCTTTTTCAGTTTAGTACTGTGGATTTGGGATCTGTATGAATATAGGACACCAATTATACCTCACGTGGCCAAGGTACTAGACGTCGTTGATGACATACCGGAGCCAGGAGCCCCGAGCTTCTCCATATGGTATGAAAGACAGAGATACCCTTTGTTATCTGTTTGCTTTTCGCACTCACTACGAGTTCTATTTTCAGTTTCCCACCCCTCGCTATCCTCAACCAGTCAGAGCAGGCCTGGAGCCGCCACGATCGAACATCCTGGCAGATCCACCAAGGGCTTGTGTGGCACAGTCAAAGTGCATAGGCGATTGCTAGCCAATCAATATTGCCAAGGTTGCTAGTGCTGGAACTAGGTTGGTTGCTTGCATGCACTGCCTGGCCTTCCTTCGAGATCAATCGAACGTTATCAACCATAGAACACCTTTACGCCATCCATGCGACGGATTATGACCGCATAGTGTACCTCTATCAGGGCCAAGGCATATAGGTTAATGCTTTTCCTATTATTATTCATGGATGCCGATATAAAAAGAGAGCAGACTGTCATCTGCCAGCACAAAGCTGACCCCTTCCACCAACTCCCCTTGGAATTTCCAATCGAGATTCAGATCTAGTGTCTATCTTAGTCTCAATCCACCCTCAATGTCTCAGGTCTCTAGCTCACTAATGCCTCGAAGATCATCCTTCTCCTCCCGCCCCCATCTCTCCACGATCCTAAGCCTCTACCCGGAGGAAGAGCCCCGGTGCGCTGGCATCGCCCGCACACAAGGGCGTCGCTGCCGACTGCGCACAAACGCCTGCGGCCGAAAGGCTGCCGTCTCCCTCCTGGATAGAGGAACTGAAGCCCTCCACGCTGGAAGAGACATCACCCGTACCTTGAGAACTCTTGCTCCACACGTCCTCTGCACGCGCTGGCACCAGGGGCAGGCCTCTGAGCTTTTTGAGAAGTGGCAAAGGCAGATTGCGGAATTTCTAGAGTCTGTCCCTGAGTCGTCGTTGACGGACACGCAGCGGCCGCTAGTAGTGCGGCGGCGAGAGAGACCAGCGGTGGGCGGGAATGATGATAATCGGATGCGTGAACAGCCGGAAATGTGGACACCTGACGATGCTTTTGAGAGAATGCTGGAGACTCGCTTGGACGCGTTAAGCCGAGTGATAGAGGAGACAGAGGCCAGGCTTTTGAGCGAGCTTCCCGCTACTAATACTCGCCGCCGGCGTGATAGGAATGCGGCTGCTGCCACCAGTCCCGGAATGAATACTGCGGACGGCGCTGCACCCCGTCGGAGACGATCGCAGGGAGTTATGCACCCATTTACAGAGATTGTACGGCCAGACGTCCGTATTGGAGCAGGTCGCCACGATTTGTTGTCGCTCCGTGTCCTGGTTAGTGTGGAGATTGAGCCTGTAACGGCTGAGAATGGGAACGAGGGTGAGGATGTGAACGAGAACGACGAGGACGAGAATAGGGACGACAGCGAAGACGATAGTAGCGACTACGATATTGAGAACGAAGACATGGACGATCCTGCAGCTCTTGATCAGGCAGCTACTAGCAGGGGTACACAACGCACGGCGCCAACCCACGGGGTCCGGCGTCAACTAATCGAGGGAGAATGCGGCATCTGTCTCGAGCCATTACGAGGCCCGGGCATGAGCGAGTCGCGATCCGGCCGACCAGACGACGAACTAGATCGGGGGCTTTCTTGGTGCAGAGCACAATGCGGCGTGAACTATCATACGAGTTGCATTGATGAATGGGTAGCGGTAGCAACAACATGTCCGCATTGTCGGGCCACGTGGGGGACTTAGAGGCTCGCTTTTGTCTTTTGTATCAATGGAGGTTTTGGCTTGTGTTACAGCTACTAGGCTTGTGGTTTGTGAGTCTCTTTTAATCTGGTATGGCAACAGAGTGTATTGTATGGATTATGGCATTTGTTTTGACTAGGCTGGATGCAAGCTTCACACTCCCTAAATCTGAATACAGAATGCATAGGTTGGGCATACAGCAAAGAGATAGATGCTGGAAGCCGCTTGATTAACGCACCAACATAGAGGAGTCAAACCAACCAAAGCTTATCACCACTTTTGCTGCATAGAATCTCGCCTTATACGACTTATGCAATCATTTAGGGAGAGGAAGGCGATAGTAGAGAAAAGCGTGCTCCTAACCTGACTTCGAGCATATAGTAACTTGTACCAAGTTGATTGCAATAAAGGCTCTCTATCAATAATCTATACATTTGCGAGCCTCCAGCGCTGCTGTCTGCATTAGGTTTTACCTTCCAGGCCAAATCAGCACTAACATTATTATTTCCTTTCTTTATTTAAATCATTTTTATTCCCCTTTCCGCTGAAGTTGAACTGGGTTCCACCAAGGCACCGCAAGCATCCGACGCAGAAAAGTGTTTAGCGCGCGGAGACAAAAAAAGGCCCAACACATAGACAGCGTCCTTCGAGGTTAAGTAGCAGTAGCAGGGTTTGTCTGAGTCCGCCGATCCCCGTCAGAACACGGCGGTGGAGCCGTTTCTCTTTGTTTGTAGGTGGTTGTAAGGTGACGTGATTCCCTGACAGCTTCTTCTCATTAATTCCCCCTAGGGAGCAAAAAAAAAAAGCTACCAAAGACATACAGCAGTATGGATTCGCATGCGGTCACCCACCAACTACAAGCCTACCAGCGTGTGGCTTAAACGCGGATAGAAGCATGGAGCTAGACGTCCACTCAAGGCCCACCAATGATCCGCTACTGTGTAATACTAGTACGCGGCATTGCAATCCATCATATCAGACCTGACTTGGAGCACCACAGGCCACAGTGTCTACAGATCTAACGTGGAATTAAGAGGTTCGTTTTGTATGGCTCAAAGCTTAGGTTGTTTTCATGCACAATCAGCATGGACTGGCGGTGCAGGTACGCACGACAAGCAGATGGACTATTATCAGTCGTCTCCTGACTATTGGCAGTCCTTCAAGGAAGCCAATGTGACTCTCTTGTCTACTTGCCCATTCCATGACCCCGCCTCGACCACTTAGAGCTTCACCTTCCACGAATCATGCTTGGACATCCTGCTCGAGAAACCTGGGGGATCACGAAAATTCAGGGTTTGCTCCAAAGGGAGTTTGGGTATGTCTTGGGCGAGTCGAAGAGATGTTGCGATATCCAGGAGTTGCTCTCGTCATTCACTGAAGGCACTCAAGGGGAATTTTGCAAGTATGAGACGCCACTATTTGTCCATAAAGCCTATAGAAATGCCGAGTTGATGTTGGCGAAGAGATCAAGGATAGGCCAGGTCACTACAATGTGTACCTGCAGGTCAACAGCCAGGCACAGAGCGATGGCCTCAAAAACTGGCTGAAGAAGAACCCGCACGGTAACCTCGCAACAACCCAGATCAATCGCAGAGTAGAGGGGAAGGAACGGGAGGAGGAAGGCAAGCGCGCCATGTTGGATTTGGTTGAGCAGGGTAAGAAGAATCTCAAGGGGTAAGATCAGTCCTGTGGAGGTGGGAACGGCCATGTCCTCCTCGCTGCTTCAGGGGTGAGCTCTTCGCTCATAGTTTCGAGGTACATCTCGAACAGCTCCTTGTTCGCCTGGGCAGTTATCTCCCATCTGGAATGCGGGACCCAGCCGGAGTTATCAGTGTGCAGCTGGCTCTTCACGAGGTCCCAGAGGTAGAGGGTGTCCTCATATTTTGACTTTTGTTTCTCATGGGTCGTTCGCTCATTTTCGGTGATCTGGAAGGGACAATCGCCATGGAGATCCAGCAATGACCAGTCCTTGGATAGTTGAATCAAACATTCGCGTATTGGCACCAAACTACCGTGAAACCCCAGCTGACCACATACAAAGGGCTCCCACAATCGGCGGTCAAGCTTCATAGCATCATAGACGTGTTTATTATAAGCCAGGCAGGCCATCTCATAGTACTTAGACTGCGACGCCAACTCATAATTGGTTTTTGCCTGCTCCTGTTCTTCGGGAGTCAGGCTATCCATGTTGTCAGGCAATGATGGTAATTCCATGCCTGAAGTGTAGTTTTTTTGGCGGCGCAAGAAAGTCTAGAAATTGAGATTGCAGAAACAAGGGCGCGGCATGGCATGACTGCCAGTCAATGAGCCCTTCAATTTTGGCAGGATCAGTAGGGGAAAAAAAGATATTTCCCAGATGTAAGTCAGTATGCCACAGGACGGGATCGGAAACATTCACCACCTGTTGGTCCTGTGACAAGGTCGGCAGGGCCTTGTGCAGTTTGTCCAAGAGGATTCTATATTCATCTATCGATTGAGTCTCGTCGAAATTGGAGAGTTCCCGCTGCACCTCTGCTCTTGATCTTTCAATACGGTCAAATTGTCGCTGGAGAGCGGATAGAGCATAATCTTGAAGGCGCGTCCCTGGACCCAGTCAGTACCCACCATCGGCACCGTAGGTCGCAAAGGCACAGGAATACTTACATGGCCCTACATTTGCCGGTCGTTGTCCAATGACGTTGGTGGAATCGTCGTGCCACCATGTGCGTCTACAGGAGGGTCCAACGCAGAATAGGCAGTCGGGATCGAGATCTTGGGGAAGTGGATGCTGTCTGATCGTACTTGGTAGCAATTCACGAAGGAAGAGACCGCCATAGGCAGGAAGAACAATGTTGGCCAGTTCCTTCTCTGTCTGGATGACCTGGTCGATTATTTTATATCGTTCCAAAGTGTTCATAGAGTCCCACTTCTCCACCAAGGGAACCCCATTCACTTTTTTCCATTATAATGAATTCTGCACCCACTGCATTGTCAGCACCAGAGCTCCACGCAAAAACGCGTGGCACTCGGATAGACGTCCGGGATTGTACTTTTGAAAGACTGTCAGCTATCGCATAGATGAAGTACTCACCAAAGCGACATACGGAGTTTCAAAGTAGCAACTTCAGAAGCAGTGGTCAGTGTCGGAGGGCCGGCATTCGGACAAGGAAGCTTCGCTATGACCTCGTTCCCATCGTCCATAGTAAGGAGTAACGCTTTATTGAAGTTTCCTTCCTGTTTGACCACGCGAACACACTTTGTCGCATTACTCAATTGTGCCGCAGCAATGCGACAAAGATTATCGAGATCGAATTTCAGATAGCGCTGCTGCTGCTGGGCTTTCTCATCCACAAGCCATCGGCCAGAGGTGTAGCGATAGAGGTCATCTGACTCCGCTGTATCGAGGCCAAAGCACAATAAGTCTTTTGGGCATAAAGATAAGAAAGGTAAGCTTGTAGAACAGACCTGCAAAGCCAAGTCCTGATGAGTCCTTCATTGGAACTGCTTTATGAAAGTGTCGTTTGTTCTGGAGGGAAGATACCCATGAAGGATTACTATTACCACCGGAAGGACAGCTACGCCGCGGGAGGTTTGATAGCGTCGGTCCAAAAAGGAATCGAAGCCGTCTCCAGTGTAATGGCTTCGTTCTCATAGTTGGAGAGCGTGCACCAGTGCAGGGCATGCAGGCAGTTGTGAGATTAAACTGAGGTCGGAGACAACCCGGCTGTGCTTACATAAACATGCAACACTCACGTGGGCGGTGTAGGGCGAAGGAGAACCCCGGAAACTAAAACATGGCACCACAACGGTTGTCCATTTTGCAAATATCTTCGTGGAGGGGCTTCTGACTAGTAAGCGACTGTTAACAATTGTACTGTACGGGCTATAAGTGTTAACAATTACATGCACGGAGTACAGATTTCCAGGGCCAACCATGCTGCTGACAAAAAAAGGTCTGTCACGAGATAAAAGGCTGCGTTCACAGCTTGGGCTTGGCAGGCGAAGTTCAAGAGGGCTTTAGTGAAGAAGGCCTGAAGGCAAGGGCGCTAAGCCTGACTAGTCTGGGGAGGGCGCAAAATGCTGGGTGAGCAAAAACATACAACAGTAGGGATTCGCATGTGGTCACCCACCATACTACTAACCTACCGGCGTGTGGCTTAAGTACGGCTGAGCGGACGGGAAGCCCTGTTCTCCACACCCTGTGGTCGTATGTGCATGTTTAGACGCAAGAATAACTTATAGAGGTTTTGGAAATAAGATCTCGAGGGTTTCTCCCATACACAGCACTCGCCAAACAGCCATTGGTTTCAAGATTGAGCCTATATTGTATGCTCTTGACGATTGTTTGGGGACGAGATCTTCAAAAGGGGGGTCTTTTCTATCAATTACCTTACGATCTACGCATGAAATATCTGAGACAAAGCAAATAAACTCACATTTGATGTACAAGTAAGCCAGCCAGATAACCTGACTACCCTTCTGCTTACTCTAAATGATTAAATATCCAATGGATAAACTATTTACCACCTACTTACCTCCAAACCCGCAAGACCAAGCAACCACTTACCTGAACCCAAGCGCAGGCTTCGTCCCAGTCCAGGGATTCCTTGCGAAGCACAGCGTTTCCACCTCCTCCTTTCCCTCCTCAGTAACCAGCCCGATGCTCATATCCTTCGCAACATGACAGACGCGCCCCTTAGACCACCGGACCAGCTTGTCGTCCGCAGCAATCCACAAGCCAATCCCGACGCCCTTGGCGTCGGGGAGCTTGAAATCGCAATTGTCGCAAAGAGCGAGCCGCATCAGGTCTTCCTTGTTCAAAAGCACGTCACGACTCTCTCTCTCGTCTTTGGCGTCTCGGGGGTTCGTCATCACGATCAGGGGGAACGTGATGATGCTGTATACCTTGCCCCGGGCAGCGCGGAGGGTGTCTCCGGGTGTCTCCACGAAGCCGTCGCAGATGTCGCCCATCTTGATCTGCTGAACTGGAGCCATCTTGGATACTGAGTTGCTGTTGGGGTTGGAGTGGTTGGTAAATGGTGCTTAGTTGAAGAGAGCAAGGCTGGTGATTGAGTGGTGAGTGGTTGAAGGATGTGATTGCGATGCTCCGCGCAATCTATCGTGGTATTTATATACCACTTCCCTCAACACTTGAAAGACTAGGTCTTCTCATTCTTTTGTTAGACATTGATAGTGCCTTTGTATACACGTTCCTTATCTATACTAACAGAAAGGGGTGTGTCCTTTGTGCACGGCTACAACTATTGTCTGTGACGATGAAGGCGCATTGTATAACCACGATGAAAGTTTTTCAACCCATGTCGACCTTTTTGTGGCCGCATTATAGAGGTCTGCAGCTTGGAACCCTCAAAGGTTGTTTCCTTTTGCTTGTCTATTGTGGTTTTAAAGGGGCAGTCTATAAAGATTTGTTTCTTTTATGAAGTCTCTATTGCTTCGAATTGAGACCTATACGCAGTCAACAAAGGGCGGCATGGCAAAAGAGACGCATAAGCTTTTTCATAAAGATCTGGACAATGCGACAGAAGGGTCTCTCATTTCAAGACATCCTGAAAGTGGGAGGGTTACCTTCAGCGACGCAACAGAGACGGCTGATAACCAACTACTAGATGACGATATCTGATATTGTTCCTAAGAGACTACTATCAGTTGCAATTAGGATTTGGGCAAAAATATATTGGTAAGGGTTATGCAACACACTTTTCCGTCATAGTAGAAAATAAATAATAATCACAATCCGCCTCCTATACCAAAAGCGCCGGATCCTCCATCGCCCATGTCGAACTCTCTCCTTTTCCATCAGAGTCAACGATCGCAACAGAATAATCCTGACAAACCTTCCGCACACTCCCAAACCCATACCTCAGCAGCCCGGCCGGATCGACCCAGAATCCAAAAGTCCGTTTGCAGAGACGCGGAGGCCCGTCCTTAAACACCAATGTCGTATGCTGTCTTTTTTCCAAGTCAGCACGGGTCTGCAACACGGACTCCGAGATGTCTTGGGCCGTGATGGGCTCCACGCATAGGTACAGCTTGAATGTTAGGATCTCTTTCACGGTGCCTCTTGCGGGTTGGAGGTAGCCTTTGGAGGTTAGGGTGAAGCCTTGGGCTTGAGAGCCAAGTTCGAGCGCTGTATTCGCCATTCTGTGAGAGCTAGAGTGTGTGTAGGGGTAGTAGGTCCTTGGTGAGATCGATTGTTAGATGTGTCGCAGGTGACAGACACGCTCTTAGAAAAGGCTATAGCATCATTTATAGTCGGCCGGCTATGTTTACACAATGAGCCCTTTCTCTTGGCCGCTATTCTTTGTGTTGCTTTGTCTCTTTAGGTGATGATTGTTGAAGGCATCTCAAAAGAGTCGTCAGCCCCCCATACATCCCAAAGCACGTTGACTGGGGGCTCTGGGAGGGAGTTGGATTCAGACAACAGCCAAGAACTTGGGTACAGGAACTTAAGTTTCTTAATATCCAAGAATCCTCTATCGGCGCCTAAGAGCTTAGCTTGCATTATCTACTCCGTATGGACTGTTTCCCCTAGCTGAGCGAACAATATATATATAGAACAACAGGGAAACTCCAAACCCAGGACCTAATGACCGACACTTTGTATTAATAAAATAAAGCACACATGGACCAGTAGAAATGCCTATATACCCATAAATACCCAAACACACGATTTTCTTGCTTAGCGAGAGATCTATACTTTGATTCCCAAGTTGGTCGGAGGAAAGGTTATTCCGTGCTTGCCGTCACGCGTTGTTGACAACCTCCTTCTTCCCTGATCTTCTGCCTCAGCGCAGTTGAACCCGACGAAGCCTTGAGGCGATCGCACTCTAATCTTAACATGGTGCTGTTATTGTGTACCAGACTCCCGACCGAATTGTTCTTTCGATCCGGCTTCGCACGATGACCCCCATCGGAGTTTCCTGCCACCAAACGCGCTCCCCGACTGACGCGCCCGGTTCCATCCGTCTTGTTCGATTTTAGGCATGCTTGAAATTTCGAGAAATGCAAGTTGACGAAGCTGGGAAGAAGGCGATCATAGCCTGGAATATAAATTGAAGGGGAATTGGTGTCCATGGACTGCTGTCCGGCGTCTCTTTCAAAGTCTCCGACACGCTGCTCGCCAACGGACCTGGGGTGCGTTCCGGGAAAGGAAGACTACAAGATATCTATATCGCGCGGATGTGATCGTGGTTATGTGGCTTCAAAGACGGACCCCACATACAGTGTGAAATTGATGCTATGCTGAGTTCACGTTTGGTAGGTTATACCCTCCACTCCCCGAGATAATCCTGAATGCTTTCTGGAAGAAATCCCAAATGTCCTGCCCTACCCACTGCGACATGATCTGGTTTCGACTGTGCTCCATTTCCTTGCGAAATGGGCCGGCAACCTGCTCCAGTTAGACCATCACAACCCTCGGAAGAGATGAGGAGAAACGTACCAAAGTGCAAGTACCGCTCTCCGCCCCGACCGAACTCTGCGCGATGGCCAGTCCTACATCCTCCGGCGTATTCGGCTTGAGACCATCAGCTTCCCACTGCTTCCCTGCCTTGGCTGTGATATTTGTCGTTGTGAAAAAGGGCGAGATACCCGTGACTGTGATGCCGTGTTTCTTGGCTGCGACGTGGGAGCTTCGTATCAGACCGATGATCGCATGCTTGGAAGCGACGTATGCGGATACCCCGGTGCCACCAAAATATCCTGACGTCGAGGCAACTAGGACGATTGATTTTCGGCCGGTCCTCTCGCCCGCGGATGATTTCATATGGTGCATCGCCAGTCTCAGAGCTAACCTTGTCAGCCTCTACTCCGTGTTGAGGCAGATTGATACTCACTGTTCAACGTCCCTTTGACATTTACATCAATCACCTTGAACGCCCCCGTAGACTCTAACAGATTACCATCGGCATCTGTACTCTCGATATCAAGTGTCTCCGTCTTTTCCATAATACCCGCGTTGGCAACAACAGTATCGAGGCTTCCGTATCTTTCCACCGTGCTGCGGAAAAGATGTGTCATTTGTTTCCAGTCGAGGATGTCCACAGGCACGAAGCTGGCTTTCTCTGGATGTGCGAAAGTAGCGATTGCTTTCTCAGCGAGCTCCGATGAGCTGGGAATATCGGCGATGACTACATTCGCGCCGTGTCTGTTGAAGACTCTTGCTGTTGCTTCGCCGATGCCTCCTGCACCGCCTGTGACGATGACCGTCTTTGATGCCAGTTGGGCATAGAAATCTGAATCTGTATGACCGCTGGGCAACATTTTGCTTGATGACTTTCCCATTCTGCTGGAAGCTTTCAGGACGTGACTCGGTATTTGCTCTGATAATAAGGAACGAACCAACACTGAACTGCCGAAGCTTATCTCCCGTCAGCAGGGAATACCCCCAACTGACTCGTCTCCTATCCTTGTCTCACCCGAAGGGCGTATTTGCCGATTCCACAGTTGGAGATATTGCTCGCTCCCCCCACGGAGTATTCCCGTGAATGACTGACTCGTGGAGCTATGACAAACAAGGTGACGATCAGAGCTCCGCAGAAGCGGGGGTGCCTGGGGAGTTGTGTTCCACCTCCGATGCCTAACAATAGAGGTCGCACAGTGCAAAGCATGCAAGTCATCCGGAGCCCGGAGGGTGGTCCGGCGCATGATGCATACCCCCTCCCCACTAACCGAGGTTTCCCCGACTCCCCGCATACGCCTCTGACGTGGGTGATCTCCAATCTCCAAGATTTGTGGAGCTTAAGACGATCTGTGTTTATCGAATTCAAAAATGATGATTTCGGAGATGACAATTGCTCCCCGGATCGCAAAGGAGACATCTCGGCCTGTCGCATCGCAATAAGGGGAAGGCGCCACTCCTGCCGACTGCATTTCACCAACCTCTGCAGGATCGATATAATCTCCCTCTACCAGCGCCGAAGCCACATCCTCCGGATACGATACTCCACGCCTTGCCCCTCACTTCCAGCTGATCTCCAGCTCACTCAACCCACCATGCCACCTGCACCACCAAACCTAACCCCCCTCTTCACAACCCTCGAGGAAAAATTCTCCGCCGCAGGCTTCGACCCCAGCCGCTGGCCCATCCTCGCAATCGCAACCCTCACAGCCTCAACGGAACCAGACCAAGCCCACCAACTCTACACATACCTCACCTCCAAACCCGAATATGCCTCCCCGGAATCCCGACAAGCGCTCGTCCGCCGCCTCCGCGAAGCCCTCGTGAAATCCATCTCCATCGTCGGCGTCTGCAAGCCCATCGAGTCGATACTGTCTATTGCGAGTGTTGAGCGCGAGGAGGATCGCGATTATACATCTACCCGTGAAGGGTGGCAGTGCAATGAAGCGAATCACCAGCGCGGGATAGACTGGTTTAGTAAACTGTACAAGGGGAACTCCGGGACGACGATCGGGCTCTTCGATGCGCATAAGGATTTCGCGTGGATTAGCCAGGAGATTACGTATGGATTTTATCTATCTGATCGGAAGATCTTGGATGATCTCGACACGCAGCTTGTTGTGCTGCCCGGGATTATGATTCAGAATCTGAGGCTCGAGACGCATTGGCATATTCGCGGGACGAGGAGGCTTGGGGTTAGTAAGGAGAAGGTGCAGGTTGTTTGGGAGTGTGTCAAGGATGTGGCAGATTTCTTGGGGATGAGGGTTGATAAAGTTCCAACTGTAGACGATGTTGAAAGTGACGTTTGACCAGCTTGTTAGAGAGGGTAGAAGGAATAGAAGAAAGACTTAATCAATTCAATACCACTGCGCCTACCCGCGATATCCCATAAAAGTCCCCAACAACCAAATCTTCACCAAAAACCTACGCAACCCAAGGAACCTGATCCGTCCCCTTCATCTTCCGATTCAGTCTCCGATAATAAACCGTCAACCCCAGCGCCAAACACGCCGAGCAAAAGCTCATCGCCGCATTAACCCCATGCCCCAACCGATACGCAGGCTTATCCTGAGCCCGATAAATCCACACCCCGATAATCTGACCGGGCCCCGAGAATGCGATATTCAGCGCAATGGTCAGCGATGCAGCTGTCGTGTTGCGCACGTTGTCGCCGACCCAGGCGTTGAGCGAGGGGAGGCCGCCGAAGACGCCGATTGTGGAGATGCACAGGAAGGCGTAGCGGGCAGTGAATGCGTCTGCGGGGAGGCATGCTGGATTTGTTAGTACATCCTCGGTTCAGGTTGCTTGGATTGATAGTCGAGGGCATACCCTGAATGATAAACGCAATACAAGCAGCCCCAGAAGAGCACGTCGCGATCAGTCCGCGTGTCTTCAGGCGGTCAGAGAGCCAGGCGAGCAACAGAGTGACGGGATACGCGATGCCGTACGGAGGGACGGTAAAGAGCTGCGCTCGGAGATCACTGTATCCAAGACCCTCGATGATGGTGGGAGCAAAGTATCCGAGCGAGGCGACGCCAGTGCCGACGGTAAGGTAGGTCAGGTAGTGCATATACATGCGGAGGTCGGTGAGTGTTGCTTTGGCGTCTTCCCAGCTGAGTTTGTCGGAGCTGAGAGCATGTTAGCTGTGGTATTATCAGTGCAGGGGATGGTACGTACCCCGCGCTACGGTGGGCTCCTAGTCGGCGAGCCGACAGCTCTTTCTCTTCCGGTGTCAGCCAGCCGGCTTTTTCGGGATAGCTGGGCATGAAGAAGAAGACGAGGATCCCGGCAGCGACTGTAGGTAGCTTCCGTTAGATAATGGCTTAGCCAGGCATCGCGCGGTTAACTTACTGGATGGAACCCCCTCGATGATGAAGAGCCACCTCCATCCTTCAAGCCCTTGTCGGCCGTTGAGTCTGCCGACACCATACGCAATAGCGCTGAGAGGCGTTAATATCAACTCAACATTAGAGACTTCATATGACTTACCCTCCAAATGCACCCGAGAGTGTAGCACTGCAGAGGAAAATAGCAATCCGAATAGCACGCTCTCCGGGCTTATACCAAAAGGTGAAGTAGAAGATCATGCCGGGGAAGACTCCTGCCTCAGCCGCACCGAGCAAGAACCGAAGCACGGCTAATTCGGCATATGTGTGCGTAAAGCCAATGCCTGTGCAAAACGCTCCAAATGCGACGACAAGGAAGCCAAGCCATCTGAAGTCATTAGTTGTTATCCTTCTTTAGAAGCTGTACTGGTGGGCTGACCGATGGGGTTGAAACCGCTTCAGCGCCAAGTTGCTGGGAGCCTCGAATATTGAGTATGCCACGAGGAACAGCATCATGGCGATTGTATAGTTATGGTTTGTGATGTTGTTTGTGTCCATGAGGGTATCATTCGTAGTGGAGTTCATGATTCGGGCATTTCCTAGATATTATAAGTTGTAAGTCGGCTGCAGGGCATACTAGAGGAGGGGGGGGGTTTCATCGCGGACCAATGTTGGATCTGTCGAGATAGCACAGCAAATAGATGATGGCCGTCGGCACGAGAAGTCGTTTATCGATTTTTCGAATGAGTCTGATACAAAATGTCTTAGCGATTGTCGCCAGATATCACAACAAGGACATTGTGATTACCTTTTCTCAGCTTCGGCCTCCTCCAGGCTGAGCTCCTGGATCTGCTCGGACTGGCTGGACCGGCGCTTGCTGTCCAGATCAGCTTCGAGATTATCGCTTGCAGTCATTTTGGTGATGTATATCGAGTCGAGTTCCAACTGCTTTTCGGGATTTTGCATAGTTGTTGAATGAACTCGCTTCAGACGATATTTAAGGAGACCGATATGCTCGGAGATGTCTCCACCCTCCCCGCGTCTTGACCTCCTGATTACCCCGGATTTGCTGATGTCTTGGTCGTGGAGTACTGGAGCACTGGAGACTCGTGGCTGACTCGACTGAGAGCAAGCCCACTGCCCAAAGCGCAAGGAAACCACGAGAAAAAGATGTCTCCAACTTCCAAGGTCGCGACTCGGCGAGTCAAGCAGACAAAGGGATGGCGCAAAGCCCGTGCCCGACGCAGCAGTGGGTACATTTCCCGAAAGGAGCAGCCAGCATAAGCCAATCAATCGCCCCCTGTCGCAACAGGGTTTCTCGGATTGCCACAAGCGGATGCGCGGGATGGCGATCGGCGGAGGGGGCAAAGTGCTCCGGGGGCCAAAGTCCAGTCGTCGCTCGTACTTTGTGGGGATCCCCGGAGGGCTCCGGTGGACTTGGATTTGGAGATGAGGGCTCGTCTCGAGGATCGGATCGGAGATGCTGCGAGATCGATGCGATCATCGCGTCTTGCGGGGTTCATTGTATGCGGGGGTGCTTGATTTTGTGATTCCTCATCAGAGATGATTATAATCATGGAGGGGCGAAAGGGGTCAACCGCTTCAACCCATTTCTTCTCTCTAGCAAACTCATCACCATGACTGTCTCTATCCAAGATCAAGGCCCCGTGAACGTGCCTCTTGGAAAGTGGCCAGCAACATCGCCGTCCAACCTGTCCTCTGCAGACGCCGACGCGGTTGCGCAAGGAGTCGTGGATCAACTCAACCAGGCAGTGGCAAAGGGCGATTTCGGGTCGGTCGCGTCTCTATTCTACAGCACCGGCTACTGGCGAGACCACCTTTGCCTGGCCTGGGATCTCAAGACAGTAAAAGGCCCCAAGGACATTGCTGCATTCCTGCAAAGCTCGAAGACTGGGCCCTTCCAAGTCGAAATCGATCGCACTTCTGCTTTTCGACAACCGACAGCCTGCGCACTCGATGGACTCGGTAACTCGCATGGAATTCAGTTTTTCACCACGATTACACTCGAGTTTGGAAAGGGGAGGGGTCTTGTTAGACTAGTGGAGGAGGATGGGCAGTGGAAGATCCTGACACTGTTTACCTCGTTGGTCGAGTTGAAGGGACATGAGGAGCCACTGAATGGGCGTCGCTCGAAGGGAGTCGAGCACGGAGGACGACCCGACCGCAAGAACTGGAAGGAGCGACGAGAGGAGGATGCTGAGTTTACCGATAGAGAACCCGCCGTGTTGATTATTGGTAGGTCTATCTAGGTTCACCTCTTATACAAGCCTAGTACTCTGACGACTTCGCAGGCGCCGGCCAGGGCGGCTTAACAGCTGCAGCTCGGCTGAAGATGCTCAACGTCGACGCCCTGGTCATTGACCAGAATGACCGCATTGGAGATAACTGGCGCCAGCGATATCGCCAGCTCGTTCTCCACGACCCCGTCTGGTACGACCATATGCCCTACGTGAGCTTTCCACCTCACTGGCCAGTCTTTACGCCAAAGGACAAGCTCGCCGAGTGGTTCGAGTCCTACGCAAAGGTACTCGAACTGAACGTCTGGACGAGGACGACTCTTAGAACTCCAACATGGGATGGGAAGAAGTGGACTGTCGTCCTTGAGCGACGGAATGCTGATAACAGCGTGTCTACGAGGACTATTCACCCGCGCCATATCATTCAGGCCACTGGCCACTCTGGCGAGAAATATGTCCCACCGCTTGCTGGCCTGGATAGCTTCAAGGGCGATCGCATCTGCCACAGCTCGGACTTCGAGGGCGCCCTGCACGAACACAAGGGCAAAAAGGCGATCGTCATTGGATCGTGCAACTCCGGCCACGATATCGCGCAGGATTTCTACGAAAAGGGCTACGAGGTCACGATGGTCCAACGGAGTACCACGTGCGTTGTCTCCTCGGAGGCAATCACGAACATTGGCCTTGCTGGTCTGTACGACGAGAATGGACCGCCAACTGAGGATGCAGATCTGTGGCTCTGGGGTTTGCCTGCTGAGTTACTCAAGACACAACAGATTGGCGTGACTAAATTGGAGAACGAGCATGACAAGGCTACGCTTGATGGTCTCGAGCGAGCGGGATTTAAAGTGGACAAGGGACCGGATGGAGCGGGCCTGCTGCAGAAGTATTTCCAGCGTGGTGGTGGATACTACATTGATGTCGGTGCAAGTCAGTTGATCATTGATGGAAAGATCAAGGTCAAGCAAGGAGTTGAAATCGAACAAGTTCTGCCCCGGGGTCTGAAGTTTGCCGATGGAAGCGAGCTCGAGGCAGATGAGATTATCCTTGCTACCGGATACCAGAACATGCGCACGCAGACCAGACGCCTGTTTGGGGACGAGACGGCGGATGCAGTTGGCGATGTGTGGGGATTCGACGCAAACGGCGAGATGCGAGGCATTTGGAGGCCGTCGGGACACCAGGGGCTGTGGTTCATGGGAGGCAACCTGGCGATTTCAAGATACTATTCCAGGATCCTGGGATTACAGATCAAGGCTACTGAGATTGGCCTTTCTCATTAACATGGAGCCCTCACAGGAGATAGATGATAAATGATGAATAATACCTGATAAATCGTACTTTTGCAGAGGAAGAGGATCCGGAGGAAGCGGGACAGCTGCAAATGCTCACCGACACCTGACCAAGCCCAAAGCAATTGGTCCAACGCGAGAGTCTGGTGGAGCCCACCCCGTTTGTACCCCGGAAGCAAAGAGGCCAGCTGGGCGTATCAAGCAGCCGCGGGGTTTGCTCACGTCTCTGCGTCCGGAGCAGACTCCGGGCGTCTTGAAATCCAGAACGATTCCTCCTCCACCACACCCACACCCATACACAGCCGCTTGACTCGTGCCCACTGTGCAAAAACATGGCAAGCCACATTGGCGACGAGATAAGCCCCGAAGACGCCAGCGAGCGGCGGGGCAAGAAGCGCCGCACTGATGTCGCGCGACAGGTATGTCGTGCTGATGGACTTGTCCAATTCGCAGGATCAATAATCAACGGCCAAAGCTAGGCCTGTGAGCGCTGTCGCGTGAAGAAGACTCGCTGCGACGAGCAGTTCCCCTGTGGACTGTGTCGCAGTCTGGGGGTCGAGTGTCTGTACAGCCATCGGAAACCCTCGCGGTAAACACACTCTTGGACAAGAAGAAGAAATGCCCAATTAACCATCTGCCAGCAGTGAACTGTCCTCAAACGCACTGCTCCGGATTCTTGGCAGACTAGAGTCCAAAGTCGACAACATTGCTGCAAAAGGGCCAGGCCAGTTCTCATACGCGACCGAGCCATGGCCAGCAGAGGCAGAAGCAGGAGCAGGCTACGACAATCCACGATCGACCAGTTACATTTCTCCAGGGGCGCATGAGGTGGTGGAGACGGCGCCGCATTACCCACAGTCGGCTATCGTCCCGTGGAGTGCACACCAGGTGATTGCCTGGAAGCCTGTGCTTTCTATGCTGCCCGACGCAGTCCAGTTGATCGTGAGCGAGTGCGGCATCGACTATTCGTCCTCGCTGGAGCTGAAGCGACCGCGCCTTCCGATCGTGCCCCGGCCTGGCACCAAGGACGAGGACTCGCTGGGGAATCTCAGTATCTCGCTCGTCAAGGAGCTGTGCCACTCTTATTTTGCGACCTTTCACCTAAACTATCCCTTTGTGGATCGCACCTTCTTCTTTCGACATACCCTTCCCACTGCCATCAATGGGGAGTTTGGCTATGACGTCGAGAGCTGTGTACTGCTGGCGGTGATGGCCCTGGGCTGCTGGTCCAAGATTGCTCTCCGCGAAGCCAGCGACTTTCGTGCCCAGGGCCGCTGGAGTACATTGCCTCAAGATGGGTTCCGCGAGGACAGGCGCAGTAGCACTGATGGGACTACACCTGGCCTTGTCTTCTTCAACGAATCCCGAAAACGCATCGGGTGGTTGATTAATGACAACTGTATGCAGAGTTGCCAATACTATCTGCTGTCAGGGTATGCCTTCCTGCAACTAGGTACTAAAATCATAACTCACCGTCGCAGGCTATTCTACGCTCAACTAGTACGCCCTGTCGACTGGTGCACCATGACCAATCGGGCAAGCGTGTGCTGCCGAATGTTCTGGGAGAAGTACACGTCCCCTACCTCGTAAGCGGTGCAAGCATCCAAACTAACAGTCACTATAGCGTTCCAACACCCTGCGACGAATGGGTGGCGGATATGCAGTCCCGCCTGTTCTGGAACATCGTCATGTTCGACTCCATCTTAACACAGGAACTAAGACTTCCCGGTTGCCATTTAGACGAGATGGCTCAACGGATACCGCTGCCGAGGTTTATCAGAATGAAGGAGCCGTCCTTCCTCCCACTGAATCCAGAAGCCGACGAGGAGGATTCCTTTCACCAGTATCACTTTCTGGCACAGGTTGCTCATCGGATACTCCTGAACAGGACCAAGACTACCATGTTTGTGACGAGTATGATCCCTACGTCCGCCTCTCGATCTCTCTCTAATGTTACGGTAGGCGAGTATAGTTCGCAGTCAGTCGCAGAGGAACTCCATCAGCAGCTCGAACGATGGCGGGAACGACTGCCCGCAACCCTTCAGTTCAATGATGATCACCTCGTCCCGTTGCCCGAGTCTCCAAGCCAGATCCTCGTCGTCTCGTGGCTTCGGTTCCGATACATCATAGCAAAGTTCCATTTCGGAAGGCTTATAATGTAAGTCTCGCCCTGGTGCCCACTCGCTTGACATCGACGCCATGTGAAGCTAACTCACCCAGCCACAAAACCCTCCACCACCCAACGAACCCAACAGACGAAGAGCTCCGTCGATGCACCGAGTTCTTCAACCAGATCTTTGGCTGGGAGCCCTTCATCCGCCTATTCTCCGTCATGAAGAGCTGCATGCCGATGAAGTTCCATATAGCCTGCCAGTACGTCCTTGTCCACATCTGACTGTTGAACCGCATTGGTATACTGACGTGCGATAACAGACTCTTCGCCCAGATTATCATGGTCTACTGCTTCCGGCATAACCCTGAGCCCCGACTGCGCCAGGTGCTCCCCGCTGCGTACCCGCAATGGTGCTCGTTTGCCCTGGGCTTTTTACAGGACGCGGCGCGCTCGAGTCCGACGTTGGCAAAGGATGCGGAGATTGCAACGGTCTTGTGCCAGGATCTGATGCTAAGTTAGAGGGCGATAATCTAACTAATGAATGATCGGATGAAAGAACAAACGTAGACTACGTAGTTTAGCTTACAATCTAAATCCCAACTCCGTAAGGCCTGCCTAGTGATCAATGATTGATCAACTGTCAATATGGAGTAATCCCACAAACAGAACCTAAAAGATCTAATCTCGCTCAAAAGGCCGAGAGGAGATTGGAGATGTGATTCACGAGTCAGTGGTCCCGGTGGTCCCCACCTCGCCTCCCCTCCCCCCACCCCCCGGAGCGCCGGAGCTCAGGAACACGTCCGAGACAGCGCGCAGTAGGCCCAAAAATCCAATCTGCCCTATCGACTTACTTTCTTATCTTAGTGTGTCACTTTATAGTGTCTTACGTGATTGTAGCATGGATAATTAAACAGTCCAAATTCTTGCATTCGCAGTATAGATAGCAATTTTTCTTTCTCCCTTTTCCTTTTCCCCTTCAACAAACTCCATACTTCATACCACCCGCTCTCCCTCACCTCCATAATATCTACAACACATCTCACAATAGACTACAATGGAAACCCTAGCAAAATACCCCGACCTGCACAACAAAACCGCCCTGATAATGGGCATCGGGCAATCCAAAATCCCCGGCTCAGAAACATGGGGCAACGGCGCCGCAATCGCACGCGTCCTTGCTCACAGTGGCGCCAAAGTCTTCGGCTGCGACCTCAGCCTCCCCGCCGCAGAGTTTACCGCATCGCGGATCCGCGCAGACGGCGGGGTCTGCGATGTTATCCAGGCGGATGTCACGTCCGTGTCTGATGTGAAGAAGGTCGTTGATGCTGTTCTCGAAAAATATGGACGCATCGATATCCTGGTTAATAACGTTGGCGCGACGGCCACGGGCGATCCGGCGAGTATGGACGAGGAGACTTGGGAGAGGCAGATTAGGATCAACCTGAAGAGCGTGTATACGGCCTGTCATGTTGTGCTTCCCGTCATGGAGAAGCAGGGGAGCGGGGTGGTGATTAATAACGCGAGTATCGCGGGGATGCGGTATATCGGCAAGCCACAAGTTGCATACTCTTCTGCAAAAGCAGCTGTTATCCACTTTACGCGGGTTACTGCCGTCATGTATGCGGGCAAGGGCGTGCGTCTGAACTCGATTGCGCCTGGGCTGATGTATACGCCGCTCGTGGAGAGTATGAAGACCTCGCAGCCCGAGGCGTATCGGAAGATCATGGAGCAGCCGATTCCGATGGGGAGGATGGGCGATGCGTTTGATGTTGCGACGGCGACGGCCTTTCTGGCGAGTGATGCGGCAAAGTATATCACAGGGCAGAATTTGGTCATCGATGGGGGGTTTACGAGTAGTGCTGTGTCAAAGTTGTGATTTTTCTTCTTGGCTTTAGCGTTCAAAGTGCGCGGATACAGTGGTCTATGTTCAAATCTCTTGCATTGCTCGAAATGCTATGAGTAATGATGTTTATATTGTCAAAACAATCTGGTTAAAAATCCCCTTGAACCTCCCCTCCGGATCCCTAGAACGTCTTCTCATCCCATCCTTGCCCACCGAGTCAATACGATTCGTGTATCCCTTTTTCACATCAGCACAATCTCGTCTACTCACCCCGCCTCATACATTTATCTGATGATGACGTGCAAGAGGTCCATCTCCTCAAACCTTCAACAACAACTGTCAAGATCAGCCCATGGCGAAACACAATTCCCATCCAACTAATATGCTCCTATCCAAATGTACGACTTGCGATTTCTTCCCTTCGGAGCGAATTCTGGGAATTAGCACAATTAGCGTGGTGGTCCGCCAGTTGTGTGCGAACCGATGAGCAAAATGCAAATACCTAGTGATGGGCTTTAGTTAATGGGAATGATGCTCATTGGTATAGGTCGAGGATAGAGGAAATTGCAAGTTAAATATCATAATTTAGAACGTAGTATGCGACCCAGATCCTGAACAGTTTAACAAACAACAAAAAGAACACAACAAGACACATCGATACGGGCGAGTCCTAGGGCGTGAGTAGGTACATATTCGTCAAGTTCGCTGTGCCGGTCGGCCAACTTCGAAACGTCCAAATTCTGCTCTGGTTAGGAACGAGTTCTCAAAAGGTGTATATGGGGGAATTGCCCAGGAAAGTGCGTACGAAAGCCCACATAAATATTCATCAGCAAACCGGCTTCCGCCAGGGAATCAAACTCTTGAGGATGTTGAGCGACGCCAGGAACTGGAATTAAGCCCCACCCGGTCGCAACTGGGGCTCGCTCGGCATCTCCCGCCCGATCGACGCTTGATCGCCCTAACATTCTTTAATCCCATGGCCGAAGAACAGAAGAAATCCGAGCAAAACACACTATTTCTCCGATTCCAGCGATTTGCCATCGCGTACATGCCAATGATCGAGGTTGGGATTGTAATGATGAGAGTCAGGAGGGCTAATAAGTTTTCCGTGGACAAGCCCATTGTAGCGTAGTTAGGGAGGAGGTTTCAAGGAGTGGAAACGAAAACAGTTGAGTGGTTATAAAGTGCAAGCCTGACAAATATTTCGTCAAAGTCTTGAGAAAAAATCGACGCGTCCTCCACGAATTCCACACCGCTACCACCTCCACTGGTAAGGCGCTGTTGATGGTGAGGGGACCTGGGAGGGTGCTAACAACATTTGACCAATCAAGTAAAGTTCGCTCAGGTAGGCTGGCTGGTAGCAAACCTGCCGTGGTGACTTATATTCGTAGACATTTAATATCGAAAACGATTTTCGCAGTGGGTGTCTCATTCCTTTGACCGGCCTGCCCGTTTTACAGTCTCCCTCTCCCGCGGCGCCTTTGTGGTTGTGATGGACACTGCAAAATATGAGAGAATTTCTCCCAGTACGGGCGTTGGTCTGCTGTAGAAAGTCTTGGAAGTGATGCTTGACCTCCTCATACCTCCCTAGCATCATGGCCCGCCTGAGTCTTGACCGGATTATAGCGTACAAAGTCCTTCTCAAGAACAGCCGACATCCCCAGGGCCATCGTAAGAGCCATGGCAACAATCTCCTCCAGTACGCTCATACACAGATAAATCGTTGGGTTTCCCGTCAGGACCGTGAATGAAGAATTGTCGGCATAATCGCTAATCGCTGAGTAGACTAGCCGTACAACGAGGAAAGGGCAAGAAAGCGCAACGGCGAGGAAGAGCTTCTTTTGAAATGCGCCGAGTGAGTACTGGAGCTGAAGCCAGAGCCAACCGGCCATCAAGGCGAAGACGACAAAGGTAGCGATAAAGAGGGCCATGGAGACTTTAACCATGGTGCCCGGGTGATAGGTTCCGTCATCGCTGTCGTCTGCAGTGCTTACTCCCGCGATACCGAGGATTAGGCCAACAAAACAGACGATCGTTACGATGTTGAGGAACCTTGGAGGTAGTCGCTGGTCCGTATCGCTAAACGCCGCTGTTAGTCCATATCAATCGAAGAGACAACATCCCAGTCAACCACTTACATCTGTCTTAGGACGCCAACGTAGGTTAGCAACAGTGGTGCGAGACCGATCAGCTCGCATACGGCCACGGCGACCTCTGCATCGTGTGAATCGTGGTCAATTGTCACCAATGAGGAGATACTGCCAGCGATACGAATCAGAGAGAGGGTGACCCCGTATCGCCAGATCTTGCTGCCAGCTCTCCATCCGGTGCGGTTCCAGATGAACAAGGCGGCGACGAGAATCAAGGGGAATATGATGAGCTGGAGGATTGCAATGCCATCTCGGTAGGTGACGGTTCCCATTGTTGTGGTGGAATTGTTGCAGAGTAAGATTGGGGAATGAAAATGGAAAGAACTTTGTCTGTGTAACTCAAGGTCAGAAAAGTGAAGCCTTTATATCTTCGATCGAACGTCTCCCTCTGGCTTCCTTTATATCTGTCAGAGTGCGTCACCTTCAACTACTGGATAAACCTCAACCTCACCTGATTGGCCGAACATCTAAGATACCTAGTTTGGACTAGCGCATCTGTATGGATTTGGGGGCGGTTCAGCTGGTGGAGCCCAAGAGAGCTGAGCGAGGCGAAGCTTGTTCACTTTAGTCTTCTGAAAGCCAAGTTTCTTCGTGCTGCATCTCTCCTTCCCTTTTCGCGGTTCCTGGATGACGAACCCGGGGTAAACCATGTCACCGCACTTTGGGTCTCACGCAAAGCCCTCGAGAAACTGCGCCAATTGTCGGACGGTCAAGCGACGAGTGGGTGCCCTATCTTTCCTCCTCTTTTCCCTGTGGCTTTCTTGCATGGCTGTGGAGGGCTTGACTGATTCCTGACAGTGCGATAACCAACGACCCCACTGCGGCCAATGCATCCGCACGCGCGAAACATGCCGTGGCTATCGAGACGAATGGGAGCTCGTCTTCCGCGACCAAACCAGCCAGATCATAAAGCGGTCCAAGGCAAAGACTTCGACATCATCAGCGACCGACATGTCAGAAAATGGTCATAAAACGGCCGACTCGCCCGAACCCGTTCGCGGGCTGGCCCCCAACCTCGACGAGATCGGCGTCAACTATTTCCTGCATAATTTCATTATTGGCGGACACTCGCCCTCGAGTGGGTATCTAAATTATATCCCGCTTGTTTATAGCGCCGATGGCGATTGCCCAACGTTGGTCGCTAGCATGGCGGCCGTTGGTCTTGTTGCGCTAGCGAATTCATCTCGACAGCCTGAGTTGGTTAGACATGCACGCACCAAATATTCCGAGGCAATCCATCGCGTGAACACGGCTCTGTCGTCACCCGTCGATTCGGTAAAGGATAGTACTTTGATGTCAGTAATCTCACTAGGTGTATTCGAACACGTCTCCAATCTCGAATCATGGGCCCGACATGTCCATGGCGCTGCAGCGCTCCTGGTTGCCCGGGGAAAGAGCCAGTTTTCCAGCACCGCCGCTCTGCTCATGTTTAACCAAGTGCGGACGGATCTGGTGTTTGCCTGCGTGCATGATAATCGGCCGTTTCCACAGGACATGGGGGAGCTGCAGGACGAGGCAATGAAGCATGTCGATCCTACAAGTGCGTTTTGGCGTCTGGGTGTGTTGGCTGCTCGACATGCGAACCTCCTCTGGGGCGTCCGGAAGAATAACGGGGAGATTCCCTGGACTGTTTTCCTAAAACAAGCGACCGCACTCCAGAAAGACTTTCAGCACGTTCTTGAATTGCTCGCTGTTCAGGAACCGTATACTCCCTGCCAAGCGGCTGATGCCGATTCAGAGCTATTTTACAACGGTCGATATGACATGTATCAGTCAACCTGGGCTATCAGAGTCTGGAACAACGCCCGGATGGCGCAGATGGTGGTCTGCAATATCATGTACTACCTTCTGAACAAGATCCTCTCCACGAATCTCGCACCGCAGACACGGGCGCATTTGGATCTGGAGCTTCGGGAATCACTGCAGCTTCAGGCAAAGCTAGCGGCCGATATGCTGGGCACTGTTCCACAAGGCTTGGGGCTAGTATCACCAACCTTTACTGGATACCATTTCCCGTCTCTGGATACCTTGTCCACGAACGCATCAGGCGGGTACCTGCTGACCTGGACTCTCTACACGGCGGGGCAATCTATGGTTGTCGGAAGTAAGACTCGGCAGTGGGTTGTCGGACGGCTCCAACATATCGGGCAATATGCAGGCAATGCAGTCGCCCTGCAGCTTCTGGAGGTTATCGTCAAGGTTGATAAGATCCGCCTAAGAGAGGAATGCGATGATCAAGCAAAGAAGATGGTAGATGTGCATGATCTTCGAAATTAGACATTTACACTCAACTGTATATGATATTTGTATTCGAGAGCAAGCAATATCTACCTCGCTATGTGCCATGGCTCCTGCCCGAGGTGAAACGAGGTCACTATTCCTCCACGATATCAACCTTGTTCTTATCTACTCAACGTCAGTATCTGGATTCATAAATTATAGTAATAACTCACAGAAGGCAACATAACCCTCGATATTCTTAGCAGCGTCATACGTCTCCTTGTAGTACCAGGCTGCGTTCTCAAGCGTCTGGCCATCAACCACAATACTCCAGTACGACGCATGCCCCTTCCACGGACATAAGGTCGACAAATCGGAGTCTTTCAGAAGCGACTTGTCTTTGATCGCAGACGGCGGAAACTGGATTGGTCAGCCAAAATACGCGGGGTAACTAATCGGCGCAAGTGCCTGCATACGTAGATGTTCCCTTCAACGACCTCCCATGTATCCGTCTCTGCGATGATGTGGTCGCCCACTTTGGCAACGGCGCGAGGCATCTTGGAGTTTGATGAGAATGAATGGATATGGAAGGTTGTGAAGAAGATGAAAAGAAGAAGAGAAAGGTTAAATGGTGAGACGTTGAGCCATATGCGGGTGTGTAAGCCGATGACTAATTCGGCGCCAGCTTGGGACTTTCGTCAATTCTGTCAAGAATGGCGGCATCGATCTATATACATACATCACTTGAGATAAGATACAGAGAATGGAACACGTTGAGCTTGATCTCTATCGTCGAACGCCAACCTCGTGGTGCAGCCTCAGTTCAATCGCGGTAAACGGGCAGGGATGAAACAAGATGCAAGGAGTCCCAGTCGACCATGACTCTGCAGGCTGTGCGACCCAGACTTGCTCCGAAGGGGCACGCTGGCCCTTGGGCCACCGGTGTATTTAATGCGGCCGGTGACGGCAAGAGCGACTCACCGAGTCTGCACCCGACAATCTGGGAGACAAGTGCGACGTCTCGATTCAATCTAGACGTGCTCCGCATCATATCTCAAGGCGACACCATGAAGGTCATCATTGTGGGAGCTGGAATCGCAGGACTAGCCGCAGGCATCGGTCTCCGACGAGGAGGACACCAGGTCACGGTGAGTCCATCCACAAACTCCCCGATCCCACATTCCACCAGAAGACTCGAGTCACTCACCCTCACGCCTCCAGATCTACGAACGCTCCAGCCTCGCCCGCGAAATCGGCGCCGCGCTAAACATCTGTCCAAACGCCTCGCGCGTTCTGTTAGAATGGAAATTCCAAGTCGAGCGTGCGCGCCTGGTCACGGCCCGTCGGCACATCCTCGCCCGCGGAGACACGCTCGAGACCCTGAGGGACATGGCGTACCCGGACTTCCGAGAGCACTCTGGCGGCCCGTGGTACTTGGCTCACCGAGTTGATCTACATAACGAGTTGCAACGACTGGCGCGGGATCCGGAGGGACAGGGTCGGCCTGTGGATATCCGGCTGCGCTCTGAGGTCGTCGGGTATGATGCGGATAAGGGCTCAGTCACGCTGGCGGATGGGTCGGTTCAGTATGGGGATCTAGTGATCGGGGCGGATGGGGTGCACAGTACGGCGATTCGCGCTGTACATGGCCATTCTACCCACGTTGAGCCGACGGGGTGGTCGGTCTTTCGGTTTTTGATTCCTACAGAAGATTTGCGGAACGATCCTGACATTGCGCCGACACTTGATAAAGGGGCCACAACCGTGACTGATGGGATGTTGACGATATTTACTGCACCAGAAGGTCAGCGGAGATTGGTGCGGTATCCTTGTGCTGAGTATGTGCCCAGTTGCCAGTGAGTTTCTGTGCTGGATGCTGACCATCGGTAGCAACACGATTCAGAACTTCGTGGCCATGTACAACGATCCGCAGATTGACGATCATGAACGAGAAGGTCGGTACCTGCTGATCGAACCGTAAGCATTTGGCATTCAATAAACGACTGACGAATGCGCAGACTGGGATCGCTCCGCGACCATCGACGACATCCTGTCCTACTACCATGATTTTCATCCCGATCTCCTGAATGTCATCAGGTAGGCTCATGCTCTTCTCATTTACGTCCTGGCTAATAGTTGAAACAGAAAAGCGACCGACATCAAGCGGTGGCCACTTCTCTACCGCGACCCCCTCCCAACAATCAGCAAGGGCCGTCTCGTACTAATCGGCGACGCTGCTCATCCTATGCTTCCCCGTGAGTATCTCGCAAAGCGCCATGTGCCCTCTAACGATATCCAGACCAAGGCCAAGGCGGCGCCATGTCAATCGAAGACGGCGGCGCCCTAGGCGAAGTGTTTGCGGGTCTCCCGGAGGGAACCCCGGGAGACGAGATTCACCGGCGCATCGCACTGTTCGAGAAGATCCGACATAAGCGCGCGTCGGGGATCCAGGTCATGTCGAACGCCGGGCAGGACCAGATGTGGAGGGTGCGCGATCGCATGCGGCCGTTTATGCCCGACGGAGTTGAGCCGCCGAACACGATCCCAGAGATCTGGGAGCATAATTTCCGCTATGATGTCCTGGCGGATAGTCGGCGGCAGCTGAAGGAGTATCTAGAGGGGAGGTAGAGTTAAGTGGTTTATGTCGTGGGGTATTTCTATTTCTATTTATTGGCGGGTATCCAACATACCGTTGTGTGCGTATGTGCTCTATTTTAGCTGGAATGTTACTTTCGTCTGGCCCTCCTTGAGACGGACGATGTTGCCCTCGGTCATGTCCACGTCTGCAGAGGCGATGTCCTTGTTCACCACCTTGACAGCCACCGCCCCCTGGATCTTCCCCTTGATGACCTCCACCGCCACTCCATCCAGGCCATCTTGGACCCTCAGAGCAACCTTGAACTCACCAGCCTTTTCATGATCCGCAATCTGAACTGTCTTATCCATCCCCTCCACCCAGTTAACCAGTAGCTCCACATCCTCACTCCAGTCATATACCACGCTCTCCTTCCTTTCACCCACGCTACGGAATATAGCAGACCCCGGCCGCAAAAGAACGGGCAAGGAGAAGAAATCATGTTCCTCAGATACATACCCGCCTCCCGTACGGATTTTTCCATCGAGTAAACCGTACCAGTCGCCCTTGGGCAGGTAGTACTGGATGCTCCCCTCGGCATTGAACACCGGCGCGACGAGGAGACTATCGCCGAGGAAGTATTGCATATCGAGATGCCAGACAATCGGGTCCTCGGGGTACTCGAGGAACATGGCCCGTAACATTGGCACGCCGGTCTGGTGTGTCTCGATGGCGCTAGAGTAGAGGTACGGCATGAGAGAGTGTTTGGTCTGCACAAAGTGCTTGAGGACTTTGTCAGCTTCGCCGGTTGAGTCGATGAGCCAGGGGACCTATCCATGGTTAGTCTCTCTCACAAAGTCCAGGAAGGTGTCTCATGGAGTAGCCTTACCCGGAAACTCCCACTCCCATGCAACCGCGAATGACTCGAGAACAACCCAAACGCAATCCATCGCTTGAACAGCGCGGGATCCGGCTTCCCCTCGAACCCCCCAATATCATGCGCCCAGTACCCGAACCCCGAAAGCGCCAGGCTCATCCCGCCGCGGAGCGTCTCGGCCATCGCCTCAAAGGTACTGTACGGATCTCCGCCCCAGTGCACGGGGAACCGCTGGCACCCGGCTGTGGCGGACCGCGCGAAGAGGGCGGCCTTGTGTGCACCGAAGTTCTTCTCGAGTACCTCGAAGGTGACTTTGTTGTAGAGGAAGGCGTAGTAGTTGTGCATCTTTTCGGGGCTGGAGCCATCGTGGTAGACGACGTCGCCGGTGGGGATGCGCTCGCCGAAGTCGGTCTGGCATTTGCAGTGGTTAGATGGTGTTGTTAGTTTGGGTTGGGTTGTGGTGCGCACCTTGAATGAATCGACGCCCATGTCGATGAGGGCCTGGAGCTTGCCCTGGTACCACTTGCAGGCATCGGGATTTGTAAAGTCGACGAAGCCCATTCCCGCTTGCTGTTGCATTAACCGGTCAGTGAGGTCAATGGAGAAGCCGGAGGCTGCAAACATACCCAGAAGTCATACTGCCACACGCTTCCATCTGTGCGCTTGAGCAGGAATCCCTGGTCTGCGGCCTCGCCAAAGATGGAACTCTCCTGCGCAATGTACGAGTTGATCCACACGCAGATCTAGCACCCAGTTAGCAGTTGTCGCCTTGGAACTCTAAGGAAGGGAGGACAGACATGAATCCCCCGCTTCTTAATCCGCTCCAGCTGCCCCTTCGCATCGGGGAAATAATCCTTGTCGAACTCATAATCACACCACTTGAACCCGGGCATCCAGAAGCAGTCGAAATGGAACACGCTCACGGGAATCTCGCGCTCCGCCATCCCATCAAGGAACGAAGTAACAGTCCCCTCATCGTATTCCGTCGTGAAGCTCGTGCTGAGCCACAGCCCAAACGTCCACGCCGGTGGGAGAGCGGGCTTCCCCGTGATGGTTGTGTACCGCTCGATGATGGACTTGGGGTCCGGGCCGTAGATGAGATACATGGAGAGCGATTCGCCGGGGACAGAGATGTTCACGCGGGTTGTGCGCTCGGACTGGATTTCAAAGGAGAGGAAGTTGGAGGTTGGGATGAAGATGCCGTAGCCGGCGGAGGTCACGAAGAAGGGGATATTCTTGTATGTCAGTTCCGAGCCCGTGCCCCCGTCTTCGTTCCAGATTTCGACGCTCTATTGGATGATTAGCATTGCCGGGCTATTATGTATGAGTTTGATCTACTTACCTGTCCGTTCTTCACAAAGGGGCCGAATCGCTCGCCCAGCCCGTAGACCTTGTCTCCGACGCCGAGCTGGAGCTGGTAGGTCACCCATCGCTTGCCCTTGTTGGGGTCGAGATAGTTGGCGCGGGGATGCAGAGCGGTGGTGCCCTGCTTCACATAGCCAACCGAGCGCCATCCGAGTTTAGTGAGGAGTTTGTTCTTCGCGTGGAAGCTGACATCAAACGACTTGGGTCGGGTATCCACCGAGGCAGAGAGACTGCCTGCATCGAGCTTCAGGCCCTCTTCAGCCTTTGTCGTCTGAACTGCCGGCTGCTCCGGTCGGCCCGCGGGGAAAAGCTCAAAGTGCGGGCCTTGTGTGACGCTCTTTTGTTTTGTCCAGTGGGTCGACGAGAGATACAGTACATTCTCAAGGGGTGAGCTGAGGGAGTGTGTGAGGGTTGGGTTGTTGAGCGTGTCTCCCCGGTGGTTGATGGGCTTCGACGACTGCAGAAGAAATGTCAGTTAATAACTTCCAAGGCAGCCATGACAAGCTTGGCAGAAGCTTACTGTGACGAAATGCAGCTTGTCGCCGCGAGTCTCGGCAACGACGGTTTCCACGGCCCAGTCGATGAGCGTGTCTGGCGCTGGGTGCCAGCAGCCGTGAGAGAATTTCACCATGGTTTCTGCTAGCAAGGAGAATGTCTACTCAGGTGGAATCAAATCATCAATCAGCCGATGTCTTTCTTATACATTTGCGCAGCTCAGAGATGCGCTAGCCCTGTCGTGTCACTTGTCACCGGCCAGCATCGGCACATTCGAGCATTTAGGCGCCGGATATTCACACAAAACAGCTGTTTTTACCCGGGCATCCAGTTAAATATCAGGTTCAGGTCCCGTATCCATGGAAGAGCAGTTCCGAGTCAAGCCCACTTGATGCCTTACTCCAAATATGCCGTTGTTAGCGAGCCTTGGCTGACACTAGATCGATAACCCCCACGTGGGGGCCAGTCCCAGCGCCTCGGTTTGGCTCTTGGGCAGCCCTGTGGCACCACCCGACACAAGGAAATCCTGTCTGGAGCATGGCAGCTGTGGCAAACTTGGAGACTCTCGCTGCTGACTCCAGCTCGTCCAATCTGCTATCCGGACAGTTCCGATCAAGTTACTCCAACTGGGATTCGAATTTAGCCTGCACGTTTTGCCGGGGCTCCCCATGGGGCCCGGATTGCTTCTGCCACGAGGATTCTGGAGCTTTGAACCGGGTATTTTGGTAGCTATAAAATGCTCAATGCCACGCGGGTTTTCATTATGACATGTCCTATTCAGAAATCTTGGAGTAGACGCCGTCAACATGGCTTCCTCGAATGACCAGCGCATCAACGCCTATACATGGGCATGCGGTCTCTTTGCCGCGGTTGGTACCCTCGCCAGGCTTTTCTGTCAATGGTTCTAACGTTCTTTTCCTCCTCCAGGTCGGCTCCCTTCTGTACGGTATCGACTCCGGAATCGTCTCCACGGTTATCGCGCAACCCGAGTTCCTGGATTACTTCGCTCCTTTCACTCGTAAAGTCGCCCTCTCGTTTCCGTGAATCCACATCTAACACCTTGAAGCTAGCATCAAAGGCGCTGTCGTGAGTACATTCGGCGCAGGCACGGTGTTTGGTGTCTTCTTCGCAGGATGGAGTGCCGACTACCTCGGGCGCAAGAAGACGATCGCCATTGGAGCCGTGATCGCCCTGATTGCTGGAATTATTCAGGCCGCCACGGTGCATGTTGGCATGCTGATCGCCGGGCGAATCGTCGGAGGGTTCGCCGTGGGAATCATGAGTCAGTTATTCGATTTTGGGGGGGATAAAGTTAATGATACTGACCTGAGTAGATATGACGATTCCCATCTACAACTCAGAAATTGCCCCATCGCATAGGCGGGGTTTGATTGCTGGTCTGCACGCTCAGTTTGTTGGAATCGGTTTTGCTCTTGCCAACGTACGTTGTCTCTCCTCTTCATTCAATCTGCAAGTGGCTAACATTGTCCAGTGGGTGGGCTTCGGCTGCTCTTACTCGACAGGCCAATTCCAATGGCGATTTCCTCTGGCTTTTCGTAAGAATAAAACGCCCTCTCCACTTGTTGTACAGGCTGACAAGCTTCCTTTGCAGAATGTCTCCCGGCCATTATCATCCTCATTGGCATCTTCTGGCTCCCATACTCCCCGCGCTGGCTCCTCGAGCAAGAGCGCGACGACGAGGCTCTCAGAGTAATCAAGAAACTCCACGGCCACGAAGGCCAAGACGACACCCTCGTCCGCGCCGAGTTCCACCAGATCCGCGAACAGCTCCGGTTCGAGAAGAGCCAGTATGTGGCCGGATGGGCCGACCTCTTCAACCGCGCCAGCAACCGGAAGCGTCTTATTCTCGCTGTGCTTGTCCAGGCATTTACGCAGCTGAGCGGTATCAATGTTATCAACTACTACCAGACAGATCTGTACAAGGGGTTGGGGATGCAGGGGCATAATGTTACTCTGCTTGCGGGGTGAGTTTCAATGGGTTGGTCTGGTTGGAAAGTGCTGACTCGGTCTGTTTAGTATCTACGGGCTTGTCGGACCCCTCGCCAACTTGGTCTGCCTGTACTATGTCGATACCTGGGGTCGCAAGAAGACGCTGTGGATCACCGGTGTCGCCATGACACTCGACATGGCCATTGTCATGGGCCTTTCTGGCGGATTCGTCAACAGCGACAACATGGTGGCCAAGGGCTTCACCATTGCCTTTATCTTCCTGTTCTCCATGATGTGAGTTTGCCCTTTCCAAGTCAGCTAATACCACAACTGACCATGCCTAGCTACTCCCTCGGCTACAACTCGATCCACTACATCTACGTCCCCGAAATCATGACCATGGCCATCCGCGCCAAGGGCTCGTCCATCTCGGTGGTGTGCAATGTCCTCATCAACATCGTCTTCAACCAGGTCTCGCCAATTGCCTTTAGCAACGTCGGATACAAGTACTATTCGCTGTTCATCTGCACAAACATTGTCGGCGCAATCACGGTCTTCTTGTACTTCCCCGAGACCAAGGGCAAGACACTCGAGGAGATTGGGCATATCTTTGGGGACGATGTTGTCGTTGCGGATCTGCAGCAGGCGAGGGAGAAGATCGAGGCGACGGATGTCGAGATGGTTGAGCAGGTGGAGGAGCGGAGGTGATTGTGTCGTCATCTGAACGCTGTGGGATATACTTTGGCAAGTATGCCTCTGTTGCTCGTGCCAGCAAGATGCACGCTGTACTGTAATGTCGGATGTGAAGGGGACAGACCTGTTGGGAACACGCTCTGACTCGAGTTATCCCGAATTTACCTTTCTCCTTCCTGATCACCATCATCACCAATAATACTTGTCTTTTTTCATACATCCTCCCTGTCTGCCGCCCCATCAGAGCGGGTCAGTACTTTTCTCTCGGTAGGAACCAAAAAATAAGCAGGCGGCGGATCACCCACATCCGTCGACGATCGCACAGTTTTGTGTCAAAAGAAGACTGTAACTCGATTATGGGGCATGGACTTTGATCTCAAATGCAAGGAGCGGACCTTGGTGGCCGGTGCACGCGACACTCGCTCTGAGAGTCTTGACTCCTGATGCCCAGCGCTGTGCACCGCCACCCTCTGGCACTAATTGGGCCTCGACCCAGCCCCAGAGTAATTGTGATCAGTCCAATGCTCGAGTTTCATACTTCGCAGTTCTTGGAATCGTCGCTCGCCATTCTGCTTCGTCTTTCGTGCGACAGCATCCCCCTCGTGGGCGTCTCAGCTGCAGGAACAGCCACCATCCTGGCCCATCCATCCCATCCCGACAACCTGGCACGCGACCACGACAGAATTCACCGCAAAAAGCCTCTGCCAAGTCTGGAGGATTGGCAGCCGCGGGTACCGCGATGCGCAAGATGGGGGGCATCGGGCTTTACATAACGCCGCAGCAGCGCCCGGACTGCCGATCGCGCTCGGTGCCGGTCGGCTCTCGATCAGGATAGGGCTGCAATGGCGACATGCGCCCGTATATCACCTCTTCAATCTCCGATGGTGCATGTCGTCTTGGAAAGCAAGGGTTTCAGAACAAGCTCATGCGAGATCTTATCGAGATGAGATGCCATGGCATGGCATGGCATGCGCTGGACCCTGATTCTGAGTGCGACGCGGCTGGATCCAGAGCTTGCGCGTTAGCATTGCTCCTGGGATCCTCTCTTTGCTGTTACACTGAAGTTCATGTTGGGCTCTTCGAGTTCAATATCGAGGTGATGCCAGCCGTTAAGGGGCCTCGAAACGGCTGGCCAGGAGCGCACTTGCATAATTTCAAGCCGCGGGAGCCCTCGGATTCATTGGACTCTGGCGAGCGAGAAAAAGCAAAAAAAAAAAAAAAAAAACAGCAGCAGCTCTGTGGAGATCAGCCCTCATCTTCCATCAGAAGCGCGGCAGATGGCGTGATAGCGCTTCGGATCGCACAATGCCATCATCCATCCTTCTCCCCCACCAGTCTCGCTCCTCACGTCCATCTTTGCTTTTCTCTCGCGTCATTCTCACCACCTTTTAATCATGCCCTCCCAGACTCCCGGTTCCGACCCCTTTCCGCGTTGTAGATAATGTGATTGAGACCCTGCCTTGGCCTGCTGCACCTTGCTCATGGAGTGCGAGGCGAGGCCACGCGCTATACCCATCACCTCCTGCTCCTGCCGGCCAAGCAAGGCACTGTCGTCTCTATCCAGGGACACCAAGACAAGCTAGCCTCACCATGAAGCTCTCCAGCGAGCAGCTATATCGCCTGTCCATTGCGGGCCGTACGGCATCGGGACTCTCGCTGCTGGGCGTGGCAACAATATTCGCGACGTTTACATTCTCAGAGAACTTTCGCAGTCCAACACATCGTATTATGCTCATCAATGCGTTCTATAACCTCTTTGACTTTATCGCGACGATGATCTCGGTTAGTGGGCCCGAGGCGGGGGATCATTCTGCACTGTGCAGGTTTCAGGGGTTTTGTTTGCAGATGTATGATCCTCGACTCTGAATGGGGATGCGATGGCACTGGCAGAACTGATAACATTGCAGGTTCCCTGTTGCGGATGTGCTGTGGACGCTCGCCATGACGTGGGACGTTGTCCTCGTCGTCTTCTATCACTATGAGCCCGAGCGGCTGCGGCGTCTAGAGAAGAAGTATCTCGTGGTTATTACCACTCTTACATTCATCCCTGCGCTAGTCTTCCTTTTCGTCCGTGACTCGGATAAGGGTCCGATATATGGCAGTGTAGTGGTGAGTCTTGGTTCCCTCCCCAAGCCCGTCATTATCAGCATGATACTGATAGATCGTGCCAGTTCTGGTGCTCCATCTCCCCCAACTGGGTTCTCTTCCGGATCATATTCTACTACGCGCCGATATGGTATGCTTCCGTTCTTTGGAACATAATCTAAGGCTCTTGTACTGACTGTCGCAGGATCATCATCATGGTCGTCTTCATCCTGTACATCTACATCGGCCACGAGATCTTCCAACTGCGCCACGAACTCATGCTCACAAACAACGACTGCCTCATCCTCTCCTCCACCGCATCCCCAAGCAACGAGTCCATCACAGCGCGGCCCCCGACGAGTCGAGACGATATGAAACATCTTGATGGTACACACTCTCACCTCGCAATCCCCAGTTCACACTCGGTAGTATTATATTAGTTCTAACGGAGCGTTCAGGCCCCATAATCCGTCCCCAATCCGCCGTCTCCCTCCGCAAATTCCTCCTCATGCCAATTCTCTTCTTCCTCGCGCTGCTGACGACGTGGGTCACCCCGACGATAAACCGGATCTATGCCTTTCGGCATCCGGGCCAGGAACCCTATCCGCTTATGGTTGCTGTTGCGGCGCTCGGGTCCCTGAGGGGGTTCTGGAATGGGATTATTTTTGTGTCGATGAGGTCCAAGGGGAAGGGAAAGGGGAGGAGATAGAGCTTCTATTCTTCTGGGGTTTATGAGGGGGTGGGGAGTGGTCATGGGGGGTGCACTACTGGATGCACTATACACTTTTTTTTCTCTGAGATACTGTATCTAGGGTTTTATGGGTCACGGTTTGGACTGGATTGGGACGGTTGGAACGGCGTTCTGGGCGGATAGCGTGGTGCTTACAGGGATTTTCATTTCGGGATAATTAACCGATGCAATGGGTATAATTGATCAAATATAAGCTTATCTCTCATTGACTACTGCCTAGTTGCTTCCTGCATGATAAATTCCCTTCTCCCTCGGCCGCCACACCCAGCCACAGCCAAATACGCACCTGCCCTCGACTCCCCTCGCCAGCTCATCAACCATCGCAGTCATCCTACTCACGATTCTCAGTATGAATAGTCGGCCCCTTCTCACTCTCTGCCTCGGTCTGCCTCCCGACCAATTGGGCAACCTTCTCCGTCGCCGCCTCACCACCGACAATAGCCGCATCGCCATCGAAGAACTTGGCAATCTCCTCGAGGGGAGTCTCCTTGGTCTCGATGTAGAACTTCCAGACGATAAACAGCTCGAAGAGCAGCCACACGCAGTAGAAGATGTAGTACTTCCACCCAATGTCCTTGAGCGCGATCGGGTTGACGTACTGGTTGAACCACAGACTCGTGTTGACGCACAGGAACATGATGGTCAGGCCCTTGGCGCGGAGTCTGTAGGGCAGGATCTCGGACGAGTAAGACACAAGGAGACCGCTGAAACCGATGTTGTACGAGATGTAGAAGAGGAAGATGAACGCAATGACGGCGTTTCCGGCGTTGGTGTCCTTGCCGCCGGGGCCCTCGGGGAAGCGGGCGAGGGAGATGGTTGTTGACGTGAAGCAGGCGATCATGGCCATGCACGAGGTGAGGAAGAGTTTGCGACGGCCAAAGTGTTCGACGAAGAAGGCGATACCGGTTGCGGAGACGGCGTTGACGGCGTTGAGGACCAGGTTGATGGTGAGGACTTTGTTGCTGTCGGTGATGCCGATGAGTTTGAGGACCTGCTCTGTCAGCTATGCTCCGTCTCTGAGCTCCACGGTCTGCGCTCTTACCTCGGGGAGGAAGTACGAAACGATTCCATTGCCCGACCACTGGGAGAAGAAACCGATGGAGACCAGAATGATCAATCGGTGACGGTTTCCAGGGGTCGACCAGAATTCAGCCCACGAATTACCCTCGAGCTCCTTCTCCATGGCGATGGTCTGCTGGATCTCGTCAAACTCGACGTTGACAAGTTCGTCATCCTCGTCGCCTTGGGCGTGGACGTATGCCAGGACCTTCTTGGCCTCTTGGATCCTCCCTTTCGAGACGAGCCAGCGGGGAGACTCGGGGACCATCCTGTTACTTGTCAGCCTGGAAACGGCGGTCCCGACGGGGAGGAAGAACAAATTACCAGATGAAGACCAGCTGGCAAATAGACGGGGCACCTTGAAGAAGACACGGCACTCGCCACGACCAGTCACTGCCGGTGATCTTGTTTGTGCCTACCAGGGTCAGTCTGTGCATCCTCTGTCCTGCCGAGGATGAAGCTTACCAAGGGCAACACCGGCACCAACCAGACTTCCAATATACCAGAGCGAGTTGTAAATGGTACTGTAGACGGCACGATGCTGGGGGTGGACAAGCTCAGTGACCAACAGAGGAGAACATTCCTGAGCAATTCCCAGACCAAAGCCGAGAATAATCCGACCGACGACAAACAGCGCGACTTTGTATCCAATGGAAACCATCGCGACGCCAAAGAGCATAATCACGCACCCGATGACAACGCCGACGCGACGACCGAGGTGGTCGGCCACATAAGGTACGACCGGAATGGCAAGCATAGAACCAATGGACATGGACGCCGCAAGAAGTCCAAGAGTCGAGCCTTCGGGATAGTTGTATGCTTGGAATCTGTTAGCATGTCGCTGGTTCAAGCGATCAAGTAGACGTACATTTCTTCCAGTCCTCAAGAGCCTGCAAGCCGTTCATCAGAGAACCGTCGTAGCCTGTAGCCATGTCAGTAGGGGGATAGGCGAAACTCGAGCAAGGCAACTCGGACCGTTTGTCGCAGAAGTAATCATGGCAGCCCACAGGGTGAGATAGACGAATCGCATCCCCTTCATCTTCCACCAAGTGACCTTGGGCCACTCCCGGCCCGCAAGAGTAAAGGTGTCTTTCCCCATGGCGGCTGCGTTGAGAGACACGTCTCGGCAAGTGTGCTGTGGAGACAACAATTCAAGACGGGGAGGGAGCGCAAGATATAAGGCTGCAAGACTCCAACTGCGGGTTGACGGGCCTCGACTGGCGGCAAAATGGATGAATTGAGAGACATTAATCCCTGCTCACGAGTACCAACTAAGCTTCTTCGCGACGCGGCATCCCTGAAAAGCATGGTGTCTCCTTCCAGCCGACAGACGGAGTCGGCTGATTGGGAGAAAGGGAATATTTGAGCAGGGGGGCATGAGTATAGCGCTGTGCTAGGCCTTGTTGGCCACTCCATCTCGTGTGAAGCTAGGGGGCATTTATCCGGCAGGGTGACTGCTCAAGGTCGCATTCAACGGGCCGTGTTGCTTTGAGGAAGGAGAATTAAGGTCTGATGGCCCTCGCTTCCCCCGCAGGAACCCCATGTTTGGACACGGCTCGCCAATCTCGCCCCCCACGCTTGATTGGCTGCGAATGCACGCTATTATCAATGCGCAAGGGGCCCCAAGCTTCAAAGAGCCAACGACAGCCAATCAGCACAAGGAAAGGAGGCCACCAGGAGTCCAGGCCGAGAACTCAAGCTTCTTATGGTCTAGCTTGGTACAAGTCCTCCGGTCCAAAAGTGGAAAGTGCCATCTTTGCACCAGCTGCCCAGCTCCCTCTCGCCGCCGGTCAGAAGGTCAAGATGAACTCTGGTATGATAGCTGAATGCTTTGATGGATCGAGGCTAATGTTGGCCAAATAGGCTAATCTTCGACGCCTCTCAAAGAGGTGCGAGGGTCTCATGATGCGGGCCAAAAATAGTCGGGAGCCACGCGCAAGAGATCCCCTTCCTGAGTCCCAACTCCCGAGGTCTTCTCCCCAGGTCTTCTCCCCGGGCGGCTTCGCTTGTCTGGATTCAAGCAGGAGTGCTCAGCCATGTGGCTGTTCATCACACCTCGTATTGCAAGGCCTGCTTGTCCCAACCGGGACTAGTGCGGCGACAAAAGTGGCTGAGTAGCCTCATTCTGTGCTGCCTGCAAGGCACAGACAAAACGAACTTCTTCTCCAGGAACCTCACCTCACTTTGGCCCTGTCGCTTCACCACTGTGGCAAGATGAATAGGCTCAGAGCCATCGGCAGAGATGCCCTCAACGCCACTTCCTTTGGACTCTTCGTCGCCTTTCTGTGGCTGTTATGGCTCGGTATGGCGGTCATCAACGGAGTGTACTACATTTGCCATCCGCACAGGTTCATCACCATGCGTCGTTTGCGTGGCGGGAGTCCGCCGGTAACACTTTCTCGCTCGCGGAGGCCTCTTACAACATCCGCTATGCAGGCACATCCACAGCAGCAGTCCCCCTTCTTCAAGCTGCCGCCGGAACTGCGCCAGATGGTATATCGCGAAGTCCTCATCCCCCGTGCTCCCATCCACGTACGACGGACGCATCGGAGGCTCTGCAGCACGCCGTGTGGGGGAGTCCCGCATAGCAAATGTGCACAGCGCATGGCAGCAGATGGGACAGTCCTACGGCGACTGCAAGACGAAGCGCCTCACCGGGATAGAATCCTCCCTTTACTACGGACCTGTCGTGGAATGTAAGAAGTAGCCAAGCTGTCTGTACTAGAACGCTCCGCCTAACGATGACGCAGATACTTCGAAGCCGTCGACTTGATCTACACTGCCAATACACTCTTCTTCGAGGATCTGGCAACTCTTGCGGCTTTCCCTCGATGCGTCACTCCCGATCGCCTCTCTGCCATTCAATGTGTTCGGCTGGATCTTTTCCCTTTCAAAGATGAAATGATCTACCTTGACACGATCCAAACGGGCTGGCAACCTGCCATTGACGCTCTCGTCGCGATGCACGGGCTAGTCGACCTAGCAGTCAGGATACCCTGGTCGGTGGACTTGCCGCGGTGGGAATTATATCGCGATTTCCTACTTGGTCCTTTGAAGGAAGTGACCGCGGCAAGACGTTTCGTCGTTGAACTCCCGCCCAGCGCAGACTTGGAAAGTAATGTCGACGGAGTCGACGGCGAGGTCCCATACACCATCGTGGCCAACGCTGAACTCCAGGTACATTATTCGAGATGCAATTGGTGGGGAGGGGACGGGAAACTGCCGAGATACTTTCCACCGTTGTAAAGTCGTCTTTGAAACTCTATTAAATTATGTCTATGCAACGTAAGCGGAAGAAAATGTACATAGCCGGAACAGATCAGTTCACAACCACCCCTTCGGTCCACCCCAGTTACCCTTCACCATGGACTGGTAGTACACCCAGGGGAAGAAGGTCTTCTTAAGGTGGTAGAACTCCTTCCGGGGAATCGCCTGGTCGATCCCGAACCACTTTCCAAACGTCTCCTTGGGGACACCGCCGTACTTGAACTCTGCGAGGAGAACCTTGCCGTACTCCGTGAGCAGCGGGCAGGAGGTGTAGCCGTCGTAGATGGCATCAGGCTCCTTGCCGTCGATTGTGCGGAGCAGATTCTGTACGAGGACCGGGGCTTCGGCTGTAACTGCCGCGGCAGTCTTGGATGTGGGCAGGCTAGAGGCGTCGCCGGCGGACCAGACGTTTCCGAACTTCTTGTGCCGTGTCGTGCCGTCGTCGACGTCGACATATCCAGCCTCGTTGGCGAGAGCGCTGTTCTTGACGAAAGCGTGCGGACCCATCTTCGGGACGACGTGCAGGAGGTCAAAGTCGCGTGTCACGTTGGCAGCGCCGTTGGGACGCGCAAATGTCGCCTTCTTGCCCTCGATCGCGACGAGGTCATGCGTAAAGAGACCCTCGACCCCACGCTCCTTGCGCAGCTCCTCGAGCTTAGCGCTGTACTTAGGCACGCCGAACATAGTAGGTGTCCCCGTAGCAAAGGCAATCTTGATGGCCGAGCCGGCGGGGTTGGTGGGGTCGTAGAGCCCGGCCTTCTTCCAGTAGTCGAGGGCGAGCCACATGATCTTCTGCGGGGCGCCGGCGCACTTGATGACGCCCGCGGGCTGCGTGAAGATCGCGTTGCCCTTCTTCAGCTTCTCGATAGAGGGAAAGACATTAGCGCACGTGTCGTACGAGTAGATGGTGGAGACAGCCGGCTCCGGGGCGGCCAGCGCCTCGGAGAGGCCCTTGACGCTGCCGAAATCGAGCGCAACGCCGGGGGCGACAATCAGGTGGTCGTAGTTGAGCTTGTTGCTGTTGCCCAGCGTGATGTAGTTCTCCTCTGGTGTGAACGTGCCGACGCTCTCGTTGTAGAACTTGAGTTTTGGGTCGATGAGCCCGTGCAGGGGTTGGCGGAGCTCCTCGCGGGTCTTGAGGCCGCCGCCGACGAGCGTCCAGCCGGGCTGGTAGTTGTGCCAGAGGGCCGGGTCGACAACGGCAATGTCGTCCTGGACGAAGCGGCCGGAGCGCAGGAGCTGGTGGCTGATGGCGAGGCCAGCAGTGCCGCCGCCAATCACAACCACTTTGTGAGAGCGCGAGGCAGCGCTCACGGGGGAGGCGGAGGCGGTCGCATAGCCGCGGCTTGTCGCGAGGGCAGCACGAGCTGCAGAGGCCACTTTACTGCGCACCATTTTTGAAGATTTCGATCGAGTCTGGATTCAATTCTGTTGCGTCGATCTGAAAATTTGATGGCGGGGAAAGAAAAACAGCTTAGTCAGCCGATGGCCTGATGGCGCGATTCGGACGAGTTGCTCCGATCCCGCAGCCAATTTAGGGGCAGGCTCCGCTTTCGGCCCCGCTGCTCCTGGCCAGAATCCTCATCGCTCTGGCAACTGCGCCACGGTTACTGCGGCGAATTCACAATCAACCCCTCATCGTCTGCTCGACGCGTCCATTCCATCCAGCTCCCATCGTAGAGCCTGCGCTCCATCCCGTAGCCACTCAGTTGCAGAGCCAAATCCAGCGCTGCGGCAGTTACACCCGAATTACACGTCAGCACTGCCGGAACGTTGTCCTTGACTCCGGCCGCCTGGAATACATTTCTCAGCTCGTCAGCCGACAGAATCGTCTTCTCAGCTCCGAGTATCGAAGCGAGTGGTACGTTCAGCGCCGCTGGCATATGTCCCGACCGTAAGGTGGGATTGAGCTCTGGTTCCTTTCCGGAGAAGCGACCGGCGATTCGAGCATCGATAATCTGGAACTCGTCGTGCTTTGGACTAGAAATGAGAGAATCGCGTAGTTCCTCGTAGGATATCACCTCCCTTGCGTCCGGTTCTTTGACGGGGTAGTGGCTCGGCTTTGTGTCAAGGGTATGTGAAGGCCCAGATTCTACGGGGTATCCCTGGCTCACGTAGCGAGGGAAGTTGTTCAGGACACGGACGTCGCGATGGCCGAAGTGGCGGTAGGCCCACGCGACGCGTGGTGAAGAGTAAAGTCCAACCTCCAGGAGGTCGTAGACCACAAGGATATCGTCCGGTTGGACGCCGAGATCTTGCATGCTTTTCGAAAAGTGCTCTGCCGATGGAAGCATTTGGGGATAAGGAGAGCTTGTGTCTCTTATTTGTTCCATGTTGAAGAATCTATCGGTCGTTAATCTCGGATTGGTTGAAAGGTTGTGGAGATATATATTTACATCGAGCCTGGAATGTGGTGTTTTTCATATTGATCTAGAGAGGACGTTTGGCCAGCAGCGACCGGGATAATCCGGCGAGGGCGAGAGTCTGAAGTTATGGCTTGATAAAGTTCTTTTGGGGTCACTAGCAGAGCCGAGAACGGGTTCCAAGTTGGCGAAGCCATGATGTCGAGAGTTGTGCTGGCGAGTCTACGAGGGTCAACTGCGAAATGCTGAAGATGCGGAACATTTTTGTGCTTTGCTCGCTAAAGAAAAATCATTACATAATTCGTTGCATAAAGTCATAAGTTCATAGCCAGCCACGTGACGTGAGATCAGCCTGCCGCGCCGCTTGTGCCTTGGGAATTCCACCAACTCTCGTGCCAGTTGCGCCAGATCAGCTCGTTTTCAAACGCGCGCACAACATCTACCGGCTGTGAGATGGTTTGAGTGCCATCGATATTTGTGGAGTTGAGATCGATTCCAGGCGCAGGACCCACATTAAGCGCAATCTGGTTCTGGAGCTGAAAGGGGATCCCGAAAGGATCATCGAGCGTGTTGTCTGCTTGGAGAGGAAAGTCTGACGAAAGGTTCTGGAGCGGCCCAAAAGGGGCAAAAGAGTGCGTAGCCGAGAAATCGACTTCGTTGGTCGCTGGCTGGAGACCCTGTTCGGGGAGATTCGGTCTCTCGTACTGGCCCGTCGAATGGGAGATTGTGAGGTTGACGCCCAGCAGAGGGTCTCGCGTACTGTGCACTGCCCGCGAAATGTCATTCAGTGCACCCATCGCATCTACAAGCGGTACAAAGTCTGGCCGAATAGAGGCCCTCTTCTTCATCTCGCTTACGGCCGCCTCAAGGGAAGCGATGTCCTCCTCGTACTCGCTCGGATCGGTGGCAGACAAGATATGGTAGTACAAGGTGAAGAAGGCGCAGAATGGATAAAAAGTGACAAGGCTTCGGGCATCGTTAACTTGAACCTGCACAAGAACAGATCAGAAGACTTACTGCGTGTGGAATCCCTGAAGCCCCTCGTGAGCACCCGTGAGAGGCTTGTCTGACCACTCGAGAATGACTTGGATCACAGTCCTCGCAGCCTTGATCGCCTGTGGGTGTGCGATCTGGTCATTGGAGCACGCTCTGCGGCGCATGAAGATGATGAAGCTATAAAAGGCGATGACTGAATCGGCGAAGATCCACGACTCCATGGGTCCCGTTTTAGGTGATCTCGCCATGGACAGCAATTCCCACTCGTCGAGCAACTCTTCGATTTGCTTACAGAAAAGATCAATCTTGTTCTCAACCTCGTCTGTCATCTCGCTGGCCAACCCCTTGGTGGTATCGAAGAACTCGGACAAGATGAACATTGCGCGTGCCCAGACAATCATGATGATACAACGGGCCCGTTTCGGCTGCTCTGCCGGTGGAGAGATTTGCGAAGGAAATCTGACTTGCATGGGCGGGCATTTCAAAGCACTGGGCTTTTCGTACCAGAGCCTGAAAAGGAAGTCGGTCTCCACCAAAGTCCAGTGTAGCTGGCGGAGGTTCTCCTTCTCATTCTCCTCCCGCGAACCAGACCCCGGCGAGTCAACATCGTGGACTCCGAGCATGTCCCCGAACCGACAGGCCTCGCGGTGGAATTGCCATGCTAGGTGATAGTCGAAGCTATTCACCGCAGCCCATGCCTGCATAAAGTCATTCCATAAATTCAATCGCGACACACACTATGCTCCGGACGCACGCCAACTTACAGTCAAGTTTGCCGCAAAAAGGTCCAGAGGAGATCCCTTGGCGGATTCTAGCCATGCAGGAACGAGCTGGAGACATTTGTAGTAGGTCCTCGTCGCTAGCCTTACCTCCGACTCTGTGCACATACTCTGTGCTAACTGGATGGCGTTGTAGTAGATGATCCGCATCGCAGGGTCGACTTGGGCATAGGGCGAATCGATGATATGGGGCATCGCTCTCAACAATTCCCAATCGACCACGGTCCTGAATGAATCGCAGATGGTCAAGTAGCACGCAATGCTGTCGATGAAAGCTTTGTTTCCGGTTAGCTTGACGGCTCTTGAAGACGCGACGAACTTACTATCCAGATACCGCGATATCTCGCTTGCCGACAGGTTAACCTTTGCAGCGTCCATTGAACTTGACTCTGGCCGTGCACTCGGGGCTGCTAGGCGGACCAAGGCCGTGTCGAGTCGGTTGATGGCATTACTGACGGTGGACTGCGCCCACGGCGATGGGGGGTCAGAAATCAGCTGACCCTTGTTTGTGAGGTCCTCAATGTTGTCCTTTGCCCCGCTGACAAGACGGTAGATCCATGCTGCTAGGGTCAATAAGGTTGCACTGCGGGGAAAGAGAATCGGACATTCGCACTGCTGGTTGCGTTTTCGGGCTCGGAGCTCACACGGGGTGGTTCCGTGCGGGGGCTGGCCTGTTTCGAAAGAGTGTCAAGTGCAGGTGGCGTTAGACTCTGACTCTGACTATTCCCGATACGCTCCTCTAGAGCCTCAAGCCGATGGCCAAGGCGATCCATCTCGGTCTTTTGTCTACATAATTGCCAGTGGTTAGGATCGGATTTGCTCGAGCTTGTTTGCAATTGCCTACCGTGCTCCACGAGCCTTTCTTCTTTCGGGATACCGACACTGCACGTTGCTGGCCTGGCATCGGTCACAGTCGGGCTCTCCCCGGTCGCATTTCAGCTCGACGATGTCAGCGTACTCTTGACGATCTTGCAGTGCGGCATACCTTTCTTTCGCGGCATCTCGAGCACTGTAGAATGTTAGTTGGAAGAAGAAAGAGGGCTCAATGGGAGTCGTTACCGATAGCTTCACGCGAAATGAGTTCACACTATAAGGCTCCATCTCGATAGTCACAGTGTTGGTGAGCTGAGGGCTGCAAACGATGACGGCAAGGAAGGAGAGTCGGACTCTTATGAGACCGAGTGTCCGGGGCTCGGACTCCGCGGGCAGTGGCCGTCAGCATCAGGCGTCCGAGCAACAGCCAATCAGCCCTTGCTGACGGGGCTTGGCAGCCTGGGCGGAGTCACCGTGATCCACGCAGTCTGCCCTTGGCTCGGCGGGCCCCGCGGCGGCCGAATGACCAACGCGCAAAAACACGAGCTCCAAGCAAACGGAGCTGGAATCCTGCGCGGATGTTCGCTGCCTCCCTTTCCGAACCTGACGGGCGATGGATTAATATAAGGACTCTGCGCGCTCTGTGCCTTGTCGACTTGCATCATCGCTCCTCGCTGTTGCGCTACCGCATCTCATCTACAGGTGAACATGGAGCAAACCACCCGTGACGAGATCAGTCTGGGGAGTCAAACCCCCACCAACAGCCAGGTATGGGATGCCGAGGGCAAACGGTCCGTTGAAGACGACAACGTTGAGCGCGACCACAGAGTCGCCCAGCTCGCCCGTACCATCAGCGCTCGATCAAGACAATCACATCACCAACTGCCCTTCGAAGCCGGAAAGGATGGTCTTCTGGACCCCCAGAGCCCTCGGTTCAATGCTCGCGCATGGGCCAAAGCCTTTTACAATATTCGATACAGTTCCGACGATGGCGTTCCTCCACGAGTTTCGGGTTTCGCATTCAAAGACGTCAATGTTGTCGGCTATGGAAGCCCAGTGGACTACCAGATGAGTGTGGGAAACGCGCTGCTCAAACTCCCGACTCTCGCCATGCAAATGCTTCGTGGGCAGAAACAAAAGATTGAGATTCTTAGGGATGTGGATGGGTTGCTCCTTCCCGGAGAGCAGCTGTGCGTCCTGGGACCCCCGGGCTCCGGCTGCACGACTCTCCTCAAAACAATCGCTCAGGAAACGTACGGCTTCGAGGTTGACCCAGCCTCGTACATCAACTACCAAGGAGTCACCCCGAAACAAATGTCGACGAGCTTCCGCGGCGAGGCCATCTATACTGCCGAAGTCGACGCACACTATCCCCAGCTCGCCGTGGGGGACACCCTCTACTTTGCCGCTCTCACCAGGACCCCTCGCGAGATCCCTGGTGGCATGAGCCGCGAGGAGTATGCCACTCACCTTCGCGATGTAATCATGTCCACCTTCGGTATCAGCCATACTATTAACACCCGTGTCGGAAATGACTTTGTCCGTGGTGTCAGCGGTGGTGAAAGAAAACGAGTCACAATTGCAGAGGCGGCCTTGAGCTATGCTCCGCTACAGTGCTGGGATAACAGTACCAGAGGCTTGGACAGTGCAAATGCCGTGGAGTGAGTGATCAGATCCGCCGTGCTATTATTCGATCGACTGACATTTGCAGGTTCTGTCGCACATTACGTACCCAGGGAGATGTTTTTGGGGTGACCTCATGTGTAGCCATCTATCAGGCGCCTCAAGCGGCCTATGAGGTAAGTGGAGCAGAGAATGAAGCGGATCTAGCTGCGCTGACATCTTTCTCTCTAGTTGTTTGACAAAGTCACCGTGCTTTATGAAGGAAAGCAGATCTATTTCGGCCCTGCCAGTGAGGCCAGAGACTATTTCATCCGAATGGGTTTCATTTGCCCGGAGGCTCAAACAGCTCCCGACTTCCTGACTTCAATGTCCAGCCCCGCTGAACGTGTGGTCGCACCCGGCTACGAGAACCTCGTACCTAGGACATCCGAAGAATTTGCGCAGCGCTGGAAGGAAAGCCCCGAACGCCAGGCTCTTCTCAGCCAGATCAATCAATACGTCGAGGAGCATCCATTCGATGCCGCTGACTTGGCCACTTTCGCTTCCTCTCGACAAGCCGAGAAGTCGACAAAGCAGCGCTCAAACTCTCCATACACCTTGTCCTACTGGGGTCAGATCCGTGCCTGCCTCTGGAGGGACTGGAGACGACTCAAGAACGATCCCAGCATCACTCTTGCCATGCTGATTATGAATTTCTTCGAGGCCTTGGTTATTTCGAGTGTTTTCTACAATCTTTCCAACGATACAGGCTCGTTCTTCTACAGAGGAGCGCTTTTGTTCATGATGGTCCTGCTCAACGCCTTCTCCAGTATGCTTGAAATCCTTACGCTGTACGAGAAGCGAACAATCGTCGAGAAGCACAATCGATATGCCTTGTATCACCCGAGTGCAGAAGCAATTTCGTCAATGATCATGGATATGCCTTACAAGATCATGAACTCTCTGCTCACCAACCTTACCCTCTACTTCATGGGAAATCTTCGACGCGAACCAGGTGCATTCTTCTTCATGTTCCTGATCTCGTTTTCGATGATGATGGGAATGTCCATGTTCTTTCGCTTCTTTGCCTCAATCACCAAATCCATCGAACAAGCCCTCGCCCCATCAGCAATTATTCTCCTCGGACTTGTGCTCTACACAGGGTTTGCAATCCCGGTCAGTTATATGCGTGGATGGGCCGCTTGGATCCGGTGGTTGAATCCTGTGTCTTATGGGTTCGAGGCAGTCATGGTGAACGAGTTCCATGGACGTGAATTTCCCTGTGTGTCTTTTGTACCGTCCGGGCCAGGCTACGAAAATGTTTCACTTTCTGAAAAGGTGTGCTCGACGGTTGGATCTGTCCCAGGTTCCACTGTGGTCCAAGGCACTGAATTTGTGCGCTCCGCATATGGCTACTTGAGCAGAAATCGCTGGCGGAACTTTGGCATCATCCTCGCGCTCGCAATTTTCCTTTGCATCTGCCATTTGGTCACTTCTGAAATTGTTTCTGCGCAGCGCTCAAAGGGTGAAGTGCTTGTCTTCCGTCGCGGAAAAGCGCAGCAGGCTCGCGCGAAGCGACAGAATGGTGACGAGGAGCAAATCTCCAACCCCGTCGCCCGCAGCGTGAATGTTGGCAATGAAGGTTCTACTGACATCGCTGGCGTCGAGAAGCAAAGCTCCATCTTCCACTGGGAAGATGTGACCTACGATATCAAGATTAAAAAGGAGGACCGACGTATTCTTGATCATGTTGATGGCTGGATCCGACCAGGCACTTTGACGGCTCTTATGGTATGTTCCCAAGCAACAGGCTGGATCTGAACTTGTACTAACAGGCATTTACAGGGAGTCTCTGGCGCAGGAAAGACTACTTTGCTCGACGTCCTTGCCAGTCGTACGACCATGGGAGTCATTACTGGAAGCATGCTTGTGGATGGCCGACCTCGTGATGATTCCTTCCAGCGCAAGACTGGCTATGTTCAACAGCAGGACCTTCATCTGCATACCTCGACCGTTCGGGAGGCCTTGGAGTTCAGCGCTCTGCTCAGACAACCACCCCAGTATACTCGGGCTGAGAAGCTCGCGTACGTGGACACTGTCATTGATCTTCTGAACATGCGCGAGTACGCCGACGCCATTGTGGGAGTGCCTGGCGAGGGTCTCAACGTGGAACAACGCAAGCGACTTACCATTGGAGTTGAATTAGCTGCTCGTCCCAAGCTCTTGCTCTTCCTCGATGAACCTACTTCTGGATTGGACAGTCAAACCTCGTGGTCCATCTGCAACCTCATGGAGACTCTAACCAAGAATGGACAAGCCATTCTGTGCACCATTCACCAGCCATCTGCCATGTTGTTCCAGCGTTTTGACCGACTTCTCTTGCTTGCGAAGGGAGGAAGGACCGTCTACTTTGGTGAAGTCGGTACTGGAGCGAAAACCCTCATGGATTACTTCGTTCGCAACGGCGGGGCCCCGTGCCCGGAAGGTGCCAACCCTGCAGAACACATGCTGGAGGTTATTGGTGCAGCGCCCGGAGCACAGACCCAGATTGACTGGCCAACCGTGTGGAGACAGAGTCCCGAATACGCACGAGTCCGAAGTCATCTCAGTGAACTAAGAGCACTTGCCAACCAGCCCTCCGCAGTATCTGACCCAAACGACAAGTCCAGTTACGCCGAGTTTGCGGCACCCATGTCTGAACAGCTCCTGCAGGTTGGACGTCGCGTTTTCCAGCAGTACTGGCGCTCACCATCTTATGTGTATTCCAAGGCTATACTGACAATCGGCTGCGTAAGTTCCCCGCATTCATTCAAGGTACCCGATCTGACCATACTAGGCAATTTTCATCGGATTCTCCTTTTTCAAGATGGGCAATACTCAACAGGGACTGCAGAACCAAATGTTTGGTGTCTTTGTCTTCCTCTTCGTCATTATGCAGCTCATCATCCAAATTATCCCGTCTTTTGTTACTCAGCGAACACTGTACGAGTCTCGGGAGCGGCAGTCCAAGACCTATGCGTGGCAAGCTTTTGTCGTCAGCAATATCGCTGTTGAGTTTTTCTGGAACACGGTAAGTCTCCTCAACCTAATGATCAACCCATCGGCTAATCGTATCTCGTCAGATTATGGCAGTCTTCTGTTACCTTGTCTGGTTCTATCCTGTTGGCCTGTATCGCAACGCTGAGTACACAGATACGGTGCACTCGCGCAGTACCTTGACGCTGCTTGTCATCTGGGCATCCTTCCTTTTTGCCAGCTCATTTGCGCACATGCTGATCGCCGGAATCGAGACCGCGGATGGAGCATCTGCTCTGTGCAATGTCATGTTCATCATGATGTACGCCTTCTGCGGTATTCTGGCCGGGCCCGATGCTCTCCCTGGATTCTGGATCTTCATGTACCGGGTCAACCCTTTGACGTACCTGGTCTCGTCTTTACTTTCTGCGGGACTCGGTGATGCGCGCATGTATTGTGCGGACAATGAGCTTCTTACCTTCTCGGCCCCAGATGGTATGGCTTGCGGCGACTACATGCAAGACTACCAGGCAGCGAACGGCGGCTATCTGCTCAACCCCAACGCTCAGGGCGGCGAGCAGTGCAACTACTGCGCCTTGGAGTACACCAACGACTACTTGAGTGGCTTCAGCATCAACTTCGACAACCGCTGGCGAGACTTTGGGCTCTTGTGGGTGTACATTGTTGTCAATACTGTTGGAGCGATTGTCTTCTACAAGCTGTTCCGCGTCCCCAGGACGAAGAAGGCTCAGAAAGCTTGATCCCTACACTTCAACATCTCCTTCACAACATTTCCCTCACATACTAATATCTCTAATATTTCTTAATCCTTTGGCGTTGTTGATTTTTTTTGCGTTTTTGCTTTGTGTAATAGAGAATATGTTCGATAGAAATACATCGTTTGGCTTAGTTATGCACGCATAGCTTAGTCATCCTGTAGACACCACGTTTCCCCAACTGCGGGCGGCAACTGACCGACTCCGCAACACCAGCACCAGCTCCATCTCCATCTCCAAACAACCATCCATTGAACCCTCATCTTCCTCTGAATCACCGCCATTTAAACCCATCACGATGCGCCTTCCTACCTTTGTCGCTCTCCTCACCCTTGCCCTGACTGGCTTCACCCAAGCCGCCGAGCTCGGCATCGAAACCACCCACGCTGTCGAGTGCACCCGCAAGACGGCCAAGGGCGACACCGTCCACATGCACTACCGTGGCACTCTGGCCTCCGACGGCTCAGAATTCGACGCCAGCTACAACCGCGGGAAGCCCTTCACATTCCCTCTCGGCGCCGGTCGGGTTATCAAGGGGTAAGCAAGCTCCTTGTGGATTGTTCCGTGGTCGAGGATACGCGGGGCACGGGAGACAGCAAGGCTAATTGATATGAACAGTTGGGACCAGGGCCTGCTCGACATGTGCGTAGGCGAGAAGCGCACCCTTACCATCCCCCCGGAGTACGGATACGGCGACCGTGGCGTTGGACCGATCCCCGGCGGCTCGACGCTCATCTTCGAGACAGAGTTGATTGGAATTGAGGGCGTTCCCAAGGATGAGCTGTGATGGACCAGTCGGGCGGACCTTCTTACGACCATATGTGGTCACAATTACAATACTCTTTTCGAGTCATCGTCATGATCCGATTATGTACTTAAATGAGATACGACATTCGTTTCGGCTGGCCGCGCAGCGTCACATATCCACATTATACCAGACATCTATCGTGTATATACAAGCAAAACAAGCAAGCTCATGTGAATCAAACATCCCCTGCGACGGGCTCTTCCTTTCCTGACTTGCGGCGACGGTGTAGGAAGAAGTTTTGCACGTTCAGTGCGAATGCCAGCAGCCACGATGCCCCGGCGAGGATACAGATGGCGGTCAGGCCGCGGTGGTACAAGGGTCGGTCGTTTGTGCGGAAGATCTGGGAACCGGAAATTCCGGCGCAGTTGGCGGCCATGACGACCAGTCTGGAAGGGAGTATTAATTGGCTGTTTTTGTTTGGCAGGGCCAGGGAGGGGAGGACATACGCCATGGCGACACTTCGTTCTTGGGGGGATCGACAGTAGACTGAGAGCCATCCGATGTTCAGGATGCTTTGAAGAGTGTTAACAAGCTGACTTTCTTTCAGGACCGAAGATGGAGTGGTACTTACTGCATACTCGCGTAGGCGACGTTGGCTACCGCAAGAACCCCATACCGATGCCAGTGCCCCGATGTGACTGGCGTGATGCGAAGGCAGGCGTACGAAATGACGTTCCAGGTAATTGCAACGAGCACAAAGGGGCCACGATGCCCGACCTTATCGGCAAGATACGACAGAATCAAGATCCATATCATGCCGCAGTACACAGGCACGGATGCTAACGCATTCGCGCGCACTGCACCAAAGCCGAAGGACTTGATCATGCTGGGCGTATACTGTGTCAGTCCCTGAAAGCCGGACATGGCGACGAGGGTAATGAAGAAGTGTTGGATAATTCGGGGCTGGCGGACGGTCTTGAGGATATCCCGGCCTGTGATCTTGAGATGGCCGGCTGCTTTGCGGGGGTCGTCGAGGAGGACACGCTGTGTTGCGATGTGGGATTCGCGTGGGGTGAAGTAGCTCCAGCGGCCGCCGCTGAGCCTGCTGAGGAGCGGGCGCCCGTCCCCTACTTTTGGGGGGACAAGAAAGACGAAGATGATTCCAATGAAGAGAGTGATTACTCCTTCAACTGCTCGTTTGTCAGCACTCTGTTTGAGATGAAGATTAGGCATGTCTTACCCAGGAATATCCACCGCCATCCAGCAAGGCCGCGCTTCCCTGACAGCGTCAACAGGCCAGCGGAGATGAGACTCGACGTGGCACCCGAGAACATTTGTCCGAAGAAGAAAAGCGTTACGCGAAGACTTGTCTCCTCACGCTTATACCATGTCGACAGGTAATAGAGGGCTCCAGGAATGAAGCCACCCTCAAGCAGACCCAGCAAAAACCTCGTCACCAAGTATGCAGGATACGAATTGACAAAGCATTGGAACGTTGCAACCAGCCCCCATGCGAAGATCTGGACCGACAACCATCTCTGAGGGCCGACTCGCTGCATTATCACGTTTGACGGGATTTCACTGATGACGATACCGGCGGACAGTAATTGAGATCCGACATTGATCTGGTTTGTTGTGATGTTGAGGTCTTCCGTGATGGTTGAGGTAAGGGCAGCGCTGATGTTTCCGCGGTCGATCTGGAGGGCGAAGAAGGCAAGACCGAGGATGGGGATGAGGATCGTGTCGAGTCTAACAGGTTAGAAAGGGCTTGGAGAGATACAGAAAGGGGGTGGCATACTTGAACTTCAGCTTCTTCTCCTCCGTCTCACTCCAATCCTGGACAATGGGGGCAACATCGTCACCCAGAGTCTCAGCAAGGGGGAGCTTCTTCTCAGAGTCAATGACATCGACCTCAGCCTCCTTTGCAAGGCCCGACATGATGAAGCACGATCAAGACAGAGAAAAAGAGAAAACCAACGACTATCAACCAATGCTCCGGAAGATGGTAGTCTGCGTTGGGAGATTCCCGGCCCTCGCTGGCAACTTATATACGCTGGCATTCTGAGACGCTTGCGACTAAAAAAGAAAAAAAAAAACTCCTCACTTATCTCAGGCCGTCCGGAATTACGTTGGCAGTCGGTATACTCCAGTCTGCCATGCCATGTTTTGGTGGTGTCGACAATCGAAGCCGCTATGGCGCAATCATCGGCCACGCTGAGCCCAGATCTTGACTCGTCAAGCGTCTTATCGATCTCAGACTAACCAGTGGGGCTTCTGCAAGTTACCCACGCGCAAAATGCCGTCTTCGCGTGCGGAGGTTATGCCACCAGCTCTTTTCTCCAATGATCGTGGGCTTTTACGCTGAAAGTGGAGGATTTCTACTTTCTTCGTAAGCGGAGGAGGGCATTTTATTATCTTCCGCCTCGCTTATAGTAGACTATTCAAGCGGACTGACTTGGCGTTCTATTTACTTTGCAGGAGTAGTTTGCTCCTTCTATACCCACGCGTCCCAGCTCAGCCCGTACCGCGAGTATGACAGTGCCTCTTGTGGGCCCTCTGACTCTACAATGTACCCCCGCTCGCAGCGGTCGTACGAGACCCGTGCCTGGCTGGCATAGAATCCGTCATATTGCGAGCCCAACGCATCCTGCAGGTTCTGGACTTTCCCGTCTGGGTGCAGCACATCCCATGGCTTGATGCATGTGGAGCCTTTGCATGATTTGAGAACAAGAAGGATGGAGTCTAGGCGTGTGATGACCTGTGACAGGCTATACCCGAGCAGTTCAACCTCGGTGTCCTGCGCTGCTTCAGGTGACGAGTAGAGGTTGTTCAGCTGGTATGGGTCGGCCTAGAGTAGTTAGTACTACTCATGCACGCGGCTTGAAGCAGGAGACACCCACAGTCAGATCATAGAGTTCGTGCTCGTTGTTGCACCAGACGGAGTAGTACAGGTTGTAGTTCTCGCCGATGATTCGAACCGACTTGTATGTGTTGTTCAGAATGATCGGGGTGTGATTTGGGTTGGCTGCAAGATCTGGTCAGTCTTCTCGCCGTGCAACGGAGATGGGAATCTGCTTACATAGAGCGCCCTTTTCCCCTTCGAGGTATCCCAATCCCCAATATTCGACTGTGACATGCTCGTGTCGCTGATACGCGGAATGTGCATCGCCGCGCACCGGAATAGGGGTCCCGTCAAAGTCCTCGCGCAATGGAATCCCCGCAAGATCAAAGATGCTCGGAACAAGATCGATATGTGTGGTAACCGTGTCTTGGGTCTCATCAGCCGCAACCCCAGGTCCACGAATGATGAGCGGCACCCGAATATCCTCCTCAAAGCCACAGGTCTTCCCTGGAGGCAAGCGGTGCTGCCCAATATGGTAGCCGTTGTCGGATGTATAGATGATGTACGTGTTGTCCGCCTGCCCACTGGCCTCAAGCCGCGTGACGAGGGAATCGACCAGCTCATCGACGCCTTGAAGGGCCTGCAGCCGCCTACGGTAGAAGAGGTCGTGGTAAGCGACAGTATCCTCGTCCTGCTTGGGGAGATTCCGGATCCAGTTCACCCCGCTGGGTTCGTCCGGGTTGAAGTGTTCTGTGCGCGGGACTGTAACGCCGTCGAAGAGGTCCTTGTGGCGATCCAATGGGATCGGCTCGGTCATGACTGGCGGCACCACGGCATCGACTGCACCAGGATCTACATTGGAGTGAGGCGCGACGGGTGCAACAGTGAGGAAGAACGGTCTCTCGCCCGCGAGCGCATCGTCCAGGAAGCCCAACGCCTTCTCGGTGATGACCTCGATTGTATGTCGCCCCTCGTAGCTGACAGGCGCATCCTGGTTTCGCTGGTAGGTGGAGTTCAGATACGAGTAGGTGTATGGATCCAGGAGGAAATCCGACCCATTGAAGCCGTTGACGTGTGGGCTGTGGTAGTTGTCGACGGTGTGTGCGTTGAAGAGTTTGCCCGTGTAGAACGTGTCATACCCCGCGTTTTGCAGCCACACCGGCAGGAAGTTGTCGTTGAACCCGCGATCCACAAACTTGGGATAGCCGCCTGGGAAGGTTAGAATAGTTCTTCGAATCAAAAGAATGAGCACTCACCATACGGCGGACTGACGTCTGTGACGTTTGTGTTGTGCGCCTGGCGGCCAGTCCACAGGCTCACGCGCGACGGGCAGCAGAGCGCCGTAGTGACGAAGTGGTTGCGGAAAAATGTCCCTTTTTGCTTGAGGTGTTTCAGCATCAATGGCATGTAATCGATCGAGTCGAGCTTGAGATCCTGGTCGTCGGTGATGACAAAGATAAAGTTGGGCTGGTCGGACTCGGATGAGGCTCCCAGAATCTGCTGGAGAGCGTCGGGCGCAAGACTCGCTGCATTGGCTGCAGCAAGCAGACCGAATACGGTCCCAAACGAGAGCTTCATGATCATGTCCTGTTCGATGTGAGATGCATCCAGGAACAGGAACAAGAGTTGTTTAAGTCGGAACGTGAGGGGAAATTCCGGCGAAGCTTGACTCCACCAAGACGACTAAATAGTAGCGTAAATTAAAGAGGGTCCAGTCCAGATGACACCATTTTAGGGCCGATTGGGCACTCTTTGTACGGAACCATCGGCTGTCAAAAACATGGAGGCACTGAGGCTGTTGGAGATATCTTCGCGATGGACTCATGCCCTGCACAAATGGCGTGCTCCCACTTGTCGGCCGGGCACCACCGATGCCCTTATCGCCGACACCACCGACTGCTCGTCGCTTTTATATCTTTTTTTTTTCTTCTGACGGGCTCTGAGCTTGTCCTGCCAACCTGCAACCATGGCTGCTCACACCGACGAGACGATGCCTCTGAACCCCGGGGGTGTTGATTCGGACACCTACCAGACCATTACCGCGGATCCGACCAAGCAGCCGACAAGTACAAGCCATGTTATCGCCAACGAGGAAGCTTCTGCTCCGGAGAGCCCCGCGGAGCCGGCCGTTCAAGTGTTGACCAGCGTGGGCAGCATCATCACCGTCCTGCTTCTCGGCGAGTTCATCTCCAATGCTGATTCGACCCTCATCATGACCGCGACGGCTCGCATCACCTCCGAGTTCAACAAGCTCCAGGGCGCAGCGTGGCTGTCGACTGGATACACCATCGGTGTTTGCGCTGCGCAGCCAATGTACGGAAAACTGAGCGACATCTACGGACGGAAGCCTCTGTTACTGGGGTCCTACTTTTTCCTCGCGCTGGGCTGTGTTATTTGGTGAGTCGCTCGCTCAGGCTCGCACTTCTACGACTAACGCAATCATCGCAGCGGGCTGGCAACTGATCTATCGGTTGTAATTCTCGGACGCACTCTCAGCGGTATTGGAGGTGCCGGAGTTATGACCATGAGCTCCATCATTATTACTGGTAAGGCCCTTTACACTGTAGACAATTCCCCGGCTAATGGGTTAGATATCGTCTCGAAGCGTGAGGTTGCCAAATGGCGAGCGTACATCAACGTGTCAATGACCCTCGGCCGTAGTGTTGGGGGTCCTATCGGTGGTGTTTTGACTGATACAATCGGCTGGCGATGGTATGCGTCTTTCTATATCTTCATGCTATCGAATTCTCTAACATATATAGGGCGTTTCTGCTGCAAGCTCCCCTCCTCGGTCTCGCCGCCCTCCTTGTCACCCTCCAGCTCAAGCTCGCCCCTCGAGCTTCCTCGGATACAGAATCAGATGGGTCCAAGATACGCCGTATCGATTTTCGCGGTGGGTTTCTGCTCGCCGTCAGCATTGCTACGAGTATCCTTCTCCTCGACCGAGGCGGAAAGTCATTCCCATGGGCGTCGCTACCAACATTGGGTCTCACAACTATCGCTACCCTGGCTTTCGCTCTCTTTGCCTACACTGAGCTATACGTCGCGGCGGAGCCTATCTTCGATCTCCGCATTCTTCGTCGCCCGAACGTCACGCCGAGTTATCTGGTCAGCGCTCTGCAGGCGGCCGCTCAGGTGGGTATGATGTTCACGGTCCCTCTCTACTTTCAGGTGACGCAGCGCGTATCCAGCACCGTCGCCGGAGCCCACCTCGTCCCCGCGGTTCTCGGAAACACCATTGGCGGACTCAGCGCAGGCATGTTCATCCGCAAGACCGGAAACTACAAGCCTGTCCTCACCGTGGCCGGACTCATCGCATGCATCTCGTACGTGCTTCAAATCCTTCGGTGGAACGGCAACACGGGTGCATGGGAGTCGCTGTACATCATCTTTGGTGGACTGGGATCCGGTACCTGCTCGTCGGCAGCATTTGTTAGCATGACTGCATTCCTCGAGCCGCAGGAGATTGCCATGGCTACGAGTGGTTATCTCCTGCTGTTGAATTTTGCCTTGACGTCTGGAATCACTAGTATCTACACGGTGCAGGGTCTGGAGTTCAAGAGGCAGATGCAGCACCGAGTGCATGGGCCGGATGCAAAGACGATCATTGAGCATGCGCTCTCGAGCGTCCGGTATATCAGTCAACTTAGTGGCTCTGTCCGAGAGATCGTCGTCAGCTGTTATGTCGCTGGGTTGAAACATGGTTACCGTAAGTGTCCTATGATGAGAAGACTCGTGGTGACTGCGCTAACGATTGAATAGTTGTATCCCTCATTTGCTCAGCTCTCTCCTCGATTATAGCTTTGACCGCCAGAAACCACCGACTTTGAATAGAATTCGTGTATGAACCGTGTATATCTGCAGGACACTTGGGGTTGGTTGAATAGCTTAAGGAAGGAATGGGAGACTGTTCGTGTAACCAAAATATATTTCGGCTCGTGCTCTCGGCAACACCAGATTGAATCGCTGTTTCCACCCAATATCTTCAGTAGCTTATTCACTACACGATTAGACCATCTACAAATTACTTTTATTCCTTCACCTCGTCCCCTGCAATGCTCAAAGGTGAAGCCACGGTGGCTGAGCACGTGGCGTTTGCTTAGCGAGGCGCGTCGCACACGCGAAATTGGCGTGACGCCTGCAGGAGCAGTAACAGCAAAGCAAACATGACGAGTCTGCAGAAATCGCGCTGGGCGCCCGCATCAAACGAGAACAACAAATCACCATCATCATCCTCATCAAGACCCTCAGCCCTCCTCTCCCCAACCGCCGAACTCTCCCGGTTCATCAAGATTGTGGCGCGGCTGAAATGGAAGCTCCCGTTTCTGGCCGAGGGGTACCGCCTCGCGACGCACCCGCCCGACACTGGAATTGACGTTGCCCAGGCCGAGATTATGTTCAAGCTGGATTTCCACGAGTACTATGCCTTGCTCGAGCGCGCACTTGTCCATCTACTGGGTGTGTTTGGGATTGCGGTTTCGGGCGTGCCAAAGAATGCGGGGTGGGCCGGTCCGGCTTCGCATCGGTACCACGCGAATGTTCTCGACGCGCTGGATGCGAAGAGTAGTCCGTTGAGATCCGTTCTGGGGAGCGGCGAGCGGTTCACGCAGCTGAAGCGCGCGAAAGAGTTGCGCAATCGGTGGAAGACCGCCGACCTCTCGCAAGAGGAGAAGGAGCGGGAGGAGGCGGGGTTTTACAGCGTGAGAGCGCAGAAAGTGATGCCGCTGGAAAGCTACGATCTTGAGAAGATACTCACAGTCATCTTCGAGGGGCTGGAGGATGCCTACCGCCTTGCAGAGACATATGCGGCGGAGCACGACACGGTTTCCAACGGTCGCGGCGAGGCTGGAGGCACCGATATGGACTGGGACTTTATCGTCGATGCTATGGATTGGGAGGCTGTGTGATGGCCGTCGCAGCTATACAGAGTAACGACCTTGTTACCGAATGCAGCAGAGCATTGAGTCAGGCATCGGCGGAACTAGCAATGGATTGAAACGAGTGCGAATACGCTCGTCCTGCGACAGCAAAACCTGCCTTTCCAAGCAGGCTCATTGGCTACACCATCTGCTCACAGTGAGCTGGTCGTGAAGCTTGGAGCCTCGGGGTCACGACCGAATTACTACGAAAGGCTAGAGCTCAGGAGCTCTTCCTCATACTTAATTGGCTGCACCGATTAACGGTGGAGATCGGGCGAGGGGCCGAAAGCTTGTCGAGCTACAAAGCATAACCCAGATTTATTAGCTGCTCAGAAGAAGAGTTGTATAAGAGACGAGCTGGACCCTGCTGCTGTACCTCTGGAATTCATCTCAATTCCACCCTCTCGCTCAGCAAATCATCAAAATGTCCACGCCAGACCGTGACCTATTCGTCAAAGGCGCCGCCTTCACCAAGAAGAATCATCGCGATCTCTACGCGGCGATCGATCCCACGAGACCTGAGCTCTCGCAAGCCGGCAAGGTCGTGGTTATCACAGGAGCGACTCGAGGACTTGGGCAATTGGTGGGTTACTCGAATTTCTGAAAAGCGCTACTCTAACGGTTACCTGACAGGCATTCGCTGCATCTTTCGCACGGGCCAACGCCAAAGTTATCGCCATACTCGGACGCTCTGCGGATGCGCTGGCGGAGACGAAGAAGATTATCACCGAGATCAATCCAGCGACGGAGGTGAATGCTATTGTTGTGGATGTCCTCGACGAGGTCGGCGTGGCCGGAGCATTTGATGAAATCGAGTCCAAATTTGGAGTCCCACACGTCCTTATCAACAACGCGGGTGTGCTTGGCCCTCTCGCATCGACAGTAGATACGGACATCGCGTCATGGTGGCAGACTCAGGTTTGTTTACTCTAAGCCACCTGCGACCCGGCAAAATCTAACAACAACCAGGAAATCAACATCAAGGGAACATTTCTCACAACGAAAGCTTTCCTAAGCAAGACCGGGCCGAACCCATCATCGCCGACAACGATAATCAACATGACTTCGGGAGGAGCGGTCGCTTTACCACCGGGAATGGGCGCCTATTCTATCGCGAAACTCGCCGTCACGAAATTTACCTCTTATCTCCAATCGGAACATCCAACGATTACCTCGGTCAGTCTCGATCCGGGTGTCGTCGGCACAGATATGGGGCACAGTGTCCCATTCCTCGCTCCCTTTATCGGCGATACATACGAGCTCGTCGGAGGCGCAGGGGTCTGGTTGAGCAGCGGCGACCGCGCATTCCTCTCGGGGCGGGTGTTCTCGGCGAATTGGGACGTAGAGGAGCTCGAGGCGCGGAAACAAGAAATCGTGGACAAGAATCTACTGACGATATGCTACCGCGGCGAATTCGGGGGCGCAGACGTGGTTGTGGAGTAAGGTGTCGATGATTTGGTGGTGATGGACCCTGGCGCTGGTGATGACGACATGCGGACAGGAACCGGCCAAGATTCGCACTCTCGCCGTCACAATGACGCACGACCGAGAGAACTATAAAACCACTCAAAAACTCACTCCACGAATTTTATTTACCAATTAATCCATCAATCTCTTTCCCAATTCTACATACACTACTCTAAACCTCTTCTCCTTCTACACCTCCACACCACAATGTTCAGCCGAACCTCCCGCCCCGCCGCCCGCTGCGCCCGCGGCCAACTCTACGGCCCTAGCAAAGCCCGCCTGCAGTCCACCACATCCCAATCCTCTACTTCTTCATCGCCAGGCACAAACCCGGCCCTTGTCGGCGGTCTCGCCGGTGGAGCAGTCGCCTTTGGCCTGGGCTACGCCTGGTACCACTTTTCCGGCGCCAAGACCGCCGTGCGCACGGTCAAGGAGACGCAAAAATACGCCAACAGCGTCAAGCAAGGGATCGTCAAGAACGCGCCCGAACCCGACAAGGCGCTGGAGTGGTTCCGTGAGACCACCAAGAGGTATGCGGCGTTTATCCCGGGCGCCCGGGGGACAATCGACACTGCATTCGACGATCTCGAGAAGATCCGCGAGAAGCACGGCGAGGAATTCGATGCCATTATGCGCGATGCGTATGGCGAGATGAGGGACCTGACGAAGAAGGGCGGCGCGAATATGGATACGGCATTTCAGGCGCTGCAGATTCTGCAGAAGCATCTGAATCGCCTGTTGGATCTCTCCGCAGATGCCGCGGACGATATTTTGAACAACCACCCGAAGCTCAAGGAGAAGATTGGGGGGAGCTGGGATCAGTTGAAGGAGATGGGCGAAGCGTATGGGCCTCAGGCCAAGGAGGAGGTTAACAAGACGTGGGAGCAGGTTGTGGGGATTGTGAAGAAGGGGCCGAGCCTTGATGCCGTGGAGGAGGTTAAGAAGCTTCTCCAGGAGAAGCGCGAGAAGCTGCAGAAGCTGGGCGACGAGGCATGGAAGAAGGGAATGGAGGAGTCGAAGGAGTATCTCGACAAGAACCCCAAGGTCAAGGAGCTGGTTGAGAATAATGCCGATGCACTGAAGAAGGCTAACTTCACCGAGCTTTGGGGCTTGGTAAAAGAGAGCGCTTCGTCTGGAAAGACCGAGGAACTCGAGAAGTATGTCAAGGACAAGGTTGGAAAGGCCAAGGATACCGCGCAGAGCTCGGGGATTGATCTGGACAAGTGGTCGAGCCTGGTCCCCGGCGGTTCAGAGATTCTGAGCCAGTTGCAGACTCTGCAGTCTTTGGGCGAGAAGAAGGGCAAGGAGGCCGAGGGTGTGCTCAAGGAGGCGGCCAGCGAGCTGCAAGAAGTCTTGAAGAAGCGAAAGGACCAGCTGGAGAAGATTGCTGACGAGGCCAAGCAAGAGAGCAAGTAAACGGGACGATCCCATACTGTACACTAGACATTTCCTTGAATAAACTATGATGATGTTCATGCAACCACCCGCTTTGCAATGGGTAGACGAAGGCGAGGTGAATTCCACATATAAAGTTCACGCGGAGTGGTGAGTCGAGGTTGATGCAGCCCAAGCTTTGATAGAAGTAGTGGTAGCCATTGCGTAGGATGAGGGTGGCAAAGCAGAGAATCCTGGCAACTTCCGCCAAATAGATCTGGAAGAGAGACTTTTTGCAGTGTGGTTTGAAGAATCTGAGATGCGAGTGGCGGTATTTGAGCTATAAAATGGCCCAAAAACGGCAGCCTACAATGGGTCTGAAGAGTGTCTACTGCGGGCCTAGAGGAAGCGCGTGACTAATGGACATCGAGTAGATTTTAATTGGATGTAGTTACAAAAGTATATGCCAAAGAGATGTAAAAGAAGGGAAGTTTTGGAGAAGTGTACGGACAGAGGCCCTTGGGAACGAGTCTAGTGTCGAGTTGAATGAGTCGACATAGCATTTCTGGATAAGGCGACTATGCCCACTTGCCGAGAAGCGCCATGAGTCCAACACCCCAGAGGAGTGAAACAACCATGAAGACGAGTCGCTTGTTGTCCTGGGTGCGGTGGGGGTCGAAGAGGAAATCACGAGCCAGCAGCTCGACGAGACCGGTGTAAACGAGAATCCCCGCGGAGATGGCGTCGAGCACACCAGAGACCACGTTGGCCGTGTAGGATCCGGCGTTGTAGGTCGTGCGGACACCGAGGCCGATGGCGATGGAGATGGGGGTTGTGAGTCCATAGAGCGCGCACAGGATCCAGGGGAGCCAGCTTCCCTTGCGGAAGGGGATGGCGGACATGCGAGCACCAATACCGAGACCTTCGAAAGACTGGTGGAAGACGAGGACGGGGTATAGGGTCGAGAACTCCTCTCCGGTGGTGCCCAGGTTGAGGCCGATGATGACCGAGTGGAAGATGACTCCGAACTCGAGGATGAGGAAGGCGGCAATCTGCTGCTTGAAGGAGCGCTCGATCGAGCCGGAGTCGAGGGACTGGGTTTCGACATCGTCGTTGGTCTTCTTGCCGGGGCGGACGTCGGCGGCGATGGCTTCTTCGTTATTGACGGTGCTGGTCATGAAGCGTTCGGGATCCTCTCTGCAGACCCCGTACTTGACCTCGACGTATCGCTCCGCGCCAAAGTCGAGAAGGAAGATGCCCATGACCGCCGCCAGAACGATAGCAGGACACCACGAATAGTCCGCCCAGTGGCCAGTCATGCCAACACAGCTTGCAGGGCCAATCTCATCGTAGGCAGGGTCGAGCAGATGGATAAAGGCAGTTGCGACAATAACACCAGCACCAAAGTATCGGGCAAACAGGTACACGTAGAGAGGGATATGGAGACGAGGGATCCGCTTGGCCAGCACGGGGAACACAGTAACAGCGGTAGAGACGATCAGGATGACAAAGATGGAAGAGACACGCGCACCCAGGCGGCCATCATAGTCGTTCTCACCTGCATTGAGGTAGCAGGTGATATCGCGAGGATCGGCGGTATCCAAATCGACGGCGTGAGGATCGAAAGACATGTTGAGAAGCAGAAGAGAAGATGAAGGAGGAATCCGGATAGCTGCACGTCCAGGAACAGAACCTGGGAGAGAAGCTCATACTTATAGAGCAAATCTGTCTGTCAAAAGGACCACGGGGGCCGACCGAGAGCCACATGGCATGCAAGATGTCTGAATGGGGACCTTGGGCGACCAAGGGGGCCATTTATGTCATCTCCACTCGAGCCTTGTGGGAAGACCTCGCTTAGCAACAAGTTGTCAACGTCTCAGTGGCATGGGTTGATGCTACGATGAGTATTGGGACGACATACGCCTGCACACGGCTCCTTGTAAAGCGCGACCTGATTCAGGGCAACCGGGGCTGAAGCGCTCTTGCCGCAGTCCACGCAGGAGCCCGTCGGCGAAGACCGAGTGACAGATTCTGTAGCCCACCGACTTGGCTACAGGAGATTTGAAGCTTGGTTTAGCTTGGGAGTTGCTTGTGTCTAACCGGTGCGACAGCCAAGACAGCCCGGTGAGTGGTTGATGTGGGTGGGCTGGTCCGAGTCAGCGCGAGTAGCTCGAGGACCTTGGGGGGTGGGCTACGGTGGATGTGGAGCGCGTCAGCGAAGAGATTTTGAGATCGAACCATCGCTGACCAGAAGAATCCTACAGTGATGTCGGCTGAGAATCGCCGCAGAACAGTATCGAGGGTCTATTCCATTCTTTTGTTTGTTTCTGTCTATCAACATGCACGCCATGGCTCATAATCAATCACCCGGCGCCACCCCATAACAAAGCTCAAAACTGTCCTGGAACGCATGCTTGGACGACCAGCAGACAACGTCTAGACTCGTGCCCAGGTTCGACGGGTCTGGGTTATCCCCCGTCCCCTCGTTGCCCAGGTAGAACCGGCGGCAAAAGTCGCTGAAGCGAAAGGTCCCGGAGCCGTGCGCTCTGACAGACAACCAGTCGTTGTTCTCGACGACAACGCGTTTGCGCTCGTGGCTGTCCACCCACTCGACCACCACATCGTCCTGGTCGACCAAGGGCGTGTCGATGGATCTGGTTCCCCCTGCGATACTCACGCAGAAGCGCGATCGCTTCGTCGTTGAAAGGCAGACAAGGTTGCCGCAGCAATACCAGTAGGTATTGGGATATCCACAACGCCGGATGAAGAAGCTGTGGCCGGAGATGTAGTCGTGCTCGTTGTCGCAGGGCTGGAGTGCAGCGCCCGGGTTTACATTCTGCTGCAGCGGATAGAGGAAGATCTTGCCGGTGACTGAACTGAGAACTGAATCCTGGTCTCCGGTGCTTTGAGGAGCCAGAGCGTCGCTGAGTGCTGCGAGGAGCTGTGCCCCTTCTTTGGCTTGGAGCACCCACAGCTTGGGGGAGAGTCGCTCGACTCCCGTAGGCGTCATGGTCGTTCCGCCGCTACTTGCTCCCGGTAGCTTCACTTCTTTGCCCTCGCTATCCTGGAGAATGCGGAACAAGGTATCGGCTGTATTGCGATCAGGCGAGAGGGCGATCCAGGTGGACTGCGAGGAGTAGTTGCCTGGATCGGCAGGCTTGGCCGTGATATAATGCATGTACACCATTTTGGCTGCGTGATGGATTAATGTCAAGACCAGGTTCCAGGCGGCAGAGCCGGTATATGAATGTGTGATGGCGCAGTGACGTGGCGATGGAAAGCTGGAACAGCTGCCGAGTGGTGAACCAGACTCTGGCTGGTGACCCTACTAGTACCTCCCCGGCGCAAAATCAAAGAGATAGATAGTCCCGTCCGTGCATTCCATCACAGCCCGATGTCCATCGGCGAATCTCAGGTGGGCAGCCCTGGGACCTTGTGGAAAAGGGCGTCGCAATCTGGCGCGCTTGGATAGAGGAAGGAGGCTGACTCTGCTGGCGTCGGTTGCGGTCAGATGCAGGCCATCATCACACTGTCCGGGGAATGTAAAGTACGTTGATCGCGCAGCTTGCATCTGCGAGAGAGTATCGGAATTGATTACTTCCACCAGGCTTGAGCAGAGGGGCCGGCTGTCCAACCTCGGATTGTCTACAGTTAGGACGCGACTAGTGAACGGATCCAAGCACAGCAGGTTGGCCTTGCACAGTACCGTGTCAACACGTGTGGCGACAAACTGTCCACTGCTCTGGCGAGAAAAGGTCTCCACCTTGAGGAGGTTTTGATGCACGGCGTGGCTTATGATGGAGAATCCTGTGCGGCTGGGGCTCACGCGGACGTATGAAGGACCGATCAGGATGACTCGTGTCTTCTGTCGCAGGCTTCCATCCTCACCATTGATGAGGTATATCGTGGCAAGCCTTTCACGGAGCCCTCTTTGGGTTTTGAAGGCCAGTATGACCTCGTCGCCCTCCACGTCGAGGAGTTCGAGGGGGTGTCCGAAGCGATAGCTTTTGGTATCGTCCATGCCATAGAAACAGTTTGTATGTGGCACGATTGTATCGGTCTCGTAGAGCAGCTCCCCAGACAGCAGCGCATGTGCCTTGATCATCGCCGGACCATCCCCGTGAGTGACGGATCCGAAGTACGCACGCTTCTCGCCAACCATGACTGGCACATACCGAGGGCCATCGTCTTCATGACGCTGGTAAGCGTGAGACCAAACTTGACTCCCACTCTCGAGACAGAAGAGAGTGTCTCGAGCATTCTCGAGCAGCGTACCACTCGGAGGTGGCTGAACATTGTATCGGATCAGCAGATGGCCGTTGGCACCGAGTAGAACGAGTTCGCCTGGCTCGTGAAGCGCTTCGTGGACGCCGGTTGGGTTCAGTTTGATCCCTGGATGGAGTTCTCCGTCGGATCTGTACGACAGGTCTTGCCAAAAGACACCATCCTTGTCATTGATCCAGGCGCAATACTTTCCTGCAATCGTAAAAGCCTTGGCAGTCTCGAACTTGCGCACAGCTGAAGGTTCGCCGCGGCCAATGCTCTTTTGGACTGCAGCTAAAGCATTATTAGTGACCGGCACTCCTTTGTTCGGCCAAGGCAGCACACCTTGTTCTTTGAAAAAGCGTACAGAGTTTTCCAAGTTACAATGGTCAGAGAGAGGCAACTCATGGAGAAAATGGAGGCGAAGACCAGGCGAGACCATCCACTGGCGGACGAAGAGAGCCCATCCCCGGCTGACGCTCTCGCACCGAGCGATATCCGACACCGACAGATGTTTGAGGATGGCACTGGCGCATTCAACGCTCAGAATCTGGAACGGGTCGGCCATTCTCGAGAAAGAGGAAGAATCTCGAGATTTCTCGAACTTCTCGAGGTGGTGGGAGGCCTCGTATTGCACAGCCCCACCACCAGCTCAATCAGGGAAGGTTGGACTCGTGACAACAGTAATCATCATTCAATACTCCGTGTGGTTTGTATCTACAGATGCTTCAATACTACCAAGGCACCTCCATATCGCCGGTATAAGAAAGAAACTTGCCCGACGCCGTCTCCCGCGTTGCCTCATCGACGATCTGGAGTATTCCCCTGACGCTATTGTCCACCGTCTCCGGAGGCCCAGGGGCGTAATTCCAGTCCCTGGCCGCGATATTCCCCAGGTTTGTCTGCACCCATCCTGGATGCAACGCGATCGCGACCAGCCCATCAGCCGCGTGCTGGAGATGCAGGGCTTTGGTGAGCCAGTTGGTGGCTGCTTTGCTGGGGCCGTACGCCCCACCAGGGAACCGCTCCTGGCCGCCGATCGAGCCGACCGATGAGGATACGCTTATATACTTGGGGCTGCTGGGGGCTTTTTGCAAAAGAGGCCATAGAGCCTGGAAGACGAGCAGAGGAGCGATTGTATTGACCTCGAAGCAGCTGCGCAGCTCATCGGCGGTGGTCTCGACGGCGGGGTTCATGCGGGTGGAGAAGCCGGCGTTGTTGATGAGGACGTCGATATGCTCGACCGAAGGGGCAGCTGCGGCAAGCCTCTCACGAATGGCCTCTGGGGAGATGGCAGTAGAGAAATCAAGCTGGATAATATGGAGAGAACTCTGTGCGCCGGGGGCGATGGTCTCCGCGCAGAGGCTGGCAGCGGCTTCATCGTTGCGCACGGTCGCAATGACGGTGGTGGAGGGACGAGCAACGAGTTCCTTGACAAGACCGAGGCCGATGCCTCGATTGGCGCCCGTGACGACCCAAACAGATGACTTGGAAGCAGAAGTGAGGCTCATGGTGTTGGTTTGGGAGAATGTGGGAGAGGGAGAAGTACAAAAGTGGAGAAGAATAGACGAGAATTTATACCCCGAGCGTGCCCCGCGTAGCGCCAACCGTCGGCAACCCCGAATCCTTTTGGGCATTCTGCAAGTGGTCAAAAGACAGCTTGATGATAGTAGCATCTTGTTGATGGCAGGATTTGAAGTGTGTGCTATCAATATGAGGGTTCAGGGATGATCGGCAGTCTGCACCAAGAGAGCCTCACCAGCATGACAAACCAGCCGGATCGAGGGAGCTACTGAAGAAAGGTCCCGCGCCTGATCTCGTCGCTCGAGTTCTATAGATTGTCGGTCGAAGACGGCCCAGCCAGAGACTCAGGGGGACGGCAGAGACAAATGCCCACTTGCTCACAATGCCAAGTGTTCCGCATATATTGGGCACAGACATCGATTGCTCAACCAGGGAGACATGATTCTGAAAGGAGTGTTTTTCGGCCGGACGAACAAAGTGGTGGATCCTTTACGTGGTAATGGTAGTATCCTTCTCCCGGGCTGGGATATTTAACCGACAGATCGTGTTAGGTTTACCCGCCAAAGACCCTGGAAGTAGATGGACAGAGTAATGACAAGGGCTGCTTGGAAGGTCGGATACGAGGTACTTTTCGAGGGCATGGCACGGTGCCTTTTGCTGCCTTCACACAGTCAAGACTGGTTCTATCCGACGATATTTATAGAAGGTTGAGGTTGAGGGAATACGGAAGAGTGCCTTGATTCGGGCATGTGTGGAGTGGGCAGTTGCGGAGACTCCGAGACGTTATCCAGAATGAAGTCAGTTCCCCTGATCAAAAGGCCGAGGTTGAATGACTTCATATACAGACTGGGGAGAGATCACCCGGATGGCGGATGCGTTCCTCCACCAGAGCCAATTGCATCCCCCAAATCTATTCTTAGCGCCCCCACAGCCGGCATTTCGCTGAGACGCTGCCAATCAGCGGGTTGCTGTGTCTCAGCTGCCCTGCTTGGCTGTCCATCTCCCAACGCATAAATAGCGGCGTGACCTGCTGCTGCTTCTTCTGTCCATCATCAAACAATCCAACATTCAAATCATCACAATGAAGCTCAACTACCTCGCCGTTGCCGCCTCCCTTGGCCTGACTGCCGTCGCCCAGCCCACTGGCACCTGCGCGCCCTCCAAGCCCGACACCTTTGGCCTCGTTGCCATCAGCTCCGGCGATGCCGTCCAGTATGCCGGCTTCAACGCCGCTCTGAGGAGCATTTTTGCCGGCCTCCCCAGCCAGAACGCCACCTGCGACGGGACCGACGATGGCTTCGCCACGTTCTACCTCAAGGACGGCGCCCTCTTCCTCTACGGCCCCAACGAGCAGCAGGTATACGTCGACCGCTCCGGAATGGGTATGCACCTCACCATCTAACCCTGACGAGCATTGCTAACTTTCGTAGGCCAAGGCAAGATCGGATACACCGTGAGCGGCGAGTCCGGCCCTCGCAACGGCGAGCGCACCGGCTGGGCCATCAACGAGGACAACCACCTCCAGTTCGACGGCAGCGACCTCATCGCTTGCCCCAACAGCATTGATGGTGCCTATAGTATCTGGGCCTCGGCTGGTATCGATAACCCGGCTGGCAACTCCGACTGCGTTGGCATCGCCGCTCGCGTCGAGAAGGAGGCCGAGCCCACCAGCTGCTCCTACACTACTTCCCCTTAATTCTGCATGATACATACTCGAACCCTAGACGCCACACCCTGTACATAGTCTCTCCTTAATATGTGGATGGTGGATGAAATGTTGTGTTGAAAATATACCTGTACAAAATATAACTAATGCATACCTCGAGCTTCGGAATTCCTCTTTCAGACAGTCGCGTCTTTCATGGCAAGGTTCACTGATCGCAGAGCCTTGATATCCTGTTGTGGGTCACCGTCGAGGGTAATGATATCCACCTGGCGCTCTTCTTCGTACCAACCAAATCGTCGCCCCGACATGTCCCACAGTACATGACTCCAGTACGTCGGGGACAGGGATCCCGGCCTCGATCATCAACTCAAGCTCCCTGACATTGTCCCCGTGAGGATACCTCCCTGTATCGCCACCACACGCGACTCGGACACCCATGTCATGCGCCGGCTTAATTTGCTTCAGGATCCGAGGGAAACGCCCTCAAGCGTGCAACAGTGCTCAGAGACAGGAGCCCGCGCCAGGGCTGCTTCCTTGACGATCATATCCATCACTTCTTGCGAGAACACCATGTAATCGGGACTAGGCTCCTTGGGCGGATGCAGCACGCCTGGAATATAAGGATGCTGCTGGGCCGAAGGCCAATCCGTCGTCGGTAATCAGCGAAGAACTTGATGATATCGGCTCCGGCTGCGATTCGGCGTCGAACCGCTTGTCGGCATTGCTCAACGCCATCGACGGCGTCTGCGCCAGCCGGGAGGCAGTGGCCGCCGGCACAGTTCTCTGTCCGTAGCTCGAAGGACCCGGTGCTTGCGAGGACTTTGGTCGCGACGAAGAGGCGCGGACCTGGTGTTAGACCTCGTGCAATCGCGTTTCGGAGATTGGCGTTGAACTCTTGCATTCCTTCTGATCCGAGATCCCTGTACAAGAATGTTGATTCATGACGCGCACTGGAAGGATTGAGAAGACTAACCTGTACATCGTGTATCCGGCAAGCAGTGCTATGCGGCAGTGGTTGACTACGCGAACAATTCTCTTGGGAATGCTTTCGTCTCGTTTCTCTATGAAGGCTCCTGCTTCACTTTGTGACTCAGTCCACTGACATCGCAGACTGATGCTTATGTGATTTACTCATACGAATGCAAAAAGACGTGAGTACGCGCATCTACCAGACCGGGCATCACGTATTTTCCTCGTAAATCGACATCGCCCGCTGGAAGTGGTTCTAGGGCTGCTGCAGTATCCTGACGCTCGTAAACTCGGACTATCAGCCCCGTCGCGGAGTCACACCGTTATGGAAACATTGTGCCGAACGCGCTTCAGCTTGGGGTCGAGGAGACTTGATGTGTGCAGAGTAAACTGAGTCATTGTGGCTTCGACGCACGTCTATGTTGATGCGAAACCGACAATAGGGATAATAATCCCTACAATGGTTCGTGGTGCATTTCGTCGCCCATTTCCGGTTGACTGAATCTCTTCCCAGCACGCCCAGATCACAGTTAGGGTGAAATACGAGAGAAATCTGCCCCGGCGGTTATACGAGACAACTTTCTGCAGAAAGAGTTTATTTAGCAGCGACGGTTTCAAGGGTCCCTATGAAACCGGCCGGCATGCTTGGCCTGGCCTCGATTGGCAGCAAACGCTCCGCGCCACAGGGTCGGCGGCTACACCCTCGACACCAACAAAGGGCATTGCTTCAGCCCTTTTATTATATTATTCTAGTTGTTCCGGTGAAGGCATCAGGGGAATATATTGTGATCATTCTTGTCTATTTCCATTGTATGGATTCCCTCAGTAATTGGGCCACACCATGCACTACTCTCATAACCCGAACAACAGGCTCAAGCCAGCAGTAGAAAAGCCACCACATTCACAATGGGACTCGCTATCTCTGGACACATGGATGTGGGAGATTGCCTCCCTGGCCTTTAGCACCCTGTGTTTTGCCGCGATTCTCGCATTACTTCTCGCCTACAATGACAAGCCGTGGCCAGAATTGCCCCACGGACTCACGCTCAACGCGATAGTTTCCGTACTGGCAACCGGGACCAAGTCGTCCTTGATCTTCGTCACAAGCACAGCAATCGGGCAACTGAAGTGGATCTGGTATCGACAGCGACATCATCTGCAGGATATGCTGCTGTTCGACGACGCCAGCCGAGGACCACTGGGGTCCCTGTTGATCTTGTTTCGATACAAATCGTGGTCTCTGGTCTCCCTCGGGGCGTTAATTACCGTTCTATCTCTTGCTTTTGATCCGTTCATGCAGCAATTACTGAGCTACCCACTTCGCGAGGCACCGAGCGACTCGGCCCTTGCCAGCGTACACCAATGCACGACGTACGAACCCGGACCGCAGGACGACTTTGGCCTACGAAAAGCGACAAACGCTGGAATCTGGACTGACAAGTTTGAGCTGGATCCCATGTGCGAGTCTGGGAATTGCACGTGGCCTGCATTCAGCTCTGTTGGGATTTGCAGCGTCTGCGAAGACATCACGCCCCTTGCGCAGATCAAGGGTTGCGTCCTGCCATTCAATGCGTCCCTCGTCAACACTACGCAAAAAGCACGTTGCATGATTTCGGTCTCTCCGGGCAACAGCAAATTGATTCCCTTTGAAGCTGTTCCAGCTACCGCCCTCACTATTGATAAGGAATTGCGGTCGGACTTTTTTTTACCTTGATGTCCCCAAGGAAGTGGTTTGGGCGCATATGCCATTGCAGCGTGCCGAGGGCAATCCATACCCCTCTGAGGGCGTTTATAACACATCCCTTCAGGTCATCACCCACGCAAGCTTCAGCCTTTCTACCGAAGATTCTGTCGACGAGCACCCAGAGCGCGGTCTGCGGATCGAAAAGGTAACCCAATGTGGCCTTACTATGTGCTCGAGAGTACCAGGTCGCGGTCGCGAACGGACAAGCGTCGATCGACGTTACCTCGGTGGACTACGGCAATATTGCCCTTTCAGGTGCCGACGGCGAGGAGACATGCTGGGTCTCCAATGCACAGGTTGACGGGAGACCGGCATTTGAAGTCTGCGGCGTCGTCAATCTGGCACATGGCTTGGGAACAACTGCTCTCGAGGGCCGCTACTACTATGACTGGCTGTACAGCCCGTCCGACACCCTCGCCCCTGGTGAGCTAAATTGGAGATTCAATAGAATTGGGCTCGCAAACACCGACAAAAGCACCATAGCTCATAATATGGACAGCATTTTGAGCACTACTCTCCCTCGCCTGCTGCACAATGTCGCAGCCTCCTTGACCCAGCTCGGCCGCGACAGAGCAAACTCGACCGTCCGTGGAACCGCCTCGGTCAGCGAAGCCTACGTTCGGGTAAATTGGGTTTGGCTGAGCCTTCCTGCGACGGTGGTTGTGCTCACGTTGGTATTTTTGGTCCTGACACTGCTGGCAAATAGAGAACAGGGCGCGGAGCTCTGGAAGTCGTCCATTCTGCCCGTCCTATATCATGGTCTGGATGATAGTGCCTTGTGGCATAACGAGCAATACAGGACAGCCAGTCGCATGGAGGCTTGTTCGCAGCGGGTTGAAGTGAGATTACAACCGTCTGAGCGAGGAAACGGTTGTTGTTGAAATGACGAGATGATTTATGTATTTCTATATGCAGGAATGACATGACTTTATGCTCCATCGAGGTGCCTTTGTAACTGCATGCTAAGCCATATGTAGTCGATATATTGGGTATTGCAGGGCATATCCTTGCTCTTCTCGATGTGGAGGGTGACAATGAGGAGAGTGAAAATGGCATAAAGCACCCGGTTTGATAGATTCACACCAGACATGAGGCCGCCGAGAATTCTCTTGACATCGTCTGCTCGAGTCAGAATATGGGCGTCAGAAACAGGAAGTCCTGCATCATGTATACGGTGGCCAAGTCCATCATGGCCATTCTCTAGGAGCATCTCAGCCACGGATTTCTTGTTCGCGGACCGTAATTTCTTCATCCACCTCGGACATTATCACAATATCAGTGGTTTACAACGATGTAAATTACGCATGACCTTCCACATTGCGCGCCCGAACTAAGTGAAAGAAAGAGTATACATCACGTACAGTGTCAGCGAATTCCCTTGGACGTGGCTCCTGCAGAAGTATAGCATCTGTCGAGTCCTGACTTTGTACATGGTTGGGTGGTGTGAGTTGCTCTTCTCCTCTCCGCATCGTATAAGCTACGACTAATGATATTTGTATTCACAGCAATATGCTTGTTGTGTATCAGCGCATGCAACAATTGGTGGCAGCTCATGGCTCTCCGTGCCCTTCAGGGATTCTTCGAGTGCAACATTACTCCTGGATTGCTGATGATCATGGGAGCATGGTGTCGGACCGATGAACACGCAAACAGGTCACTGTTCTGGCGGTCCTCGGAGAGATTCTTTTCGATTGTTTGCAACAACATGATATACGGTATTGCGCGCCATGTTACCAAAGTCGGCGGTATAGATCCCTGGCGCTGGATTTTGCTCTTCCTGGGCGGGCTTACTCTCCTGGGGGCTGTTCTTGCCTGGTTTATCCTTGGGTCTCCCCATGAAGTCGAGTTCCTGAATGAGGAGAAACGGCGCATGGCGCGAGTGACCATTTAGATGACCTCTCTATTGCAATCGGCTAACATAATGCAGCTATGCTCGGGTTATCATGAGGCAGATGGCCGAAGACACCGCGGGCAAGAAATGGTCGTGGGAGCAATTCTGGGAGTGCATCAAGGGTCCGCAGGTATACTTTGGGCTCTTCAACACGATGCTGGCCTGTATTCCGAACGGGTAAGCTAAGACTGAGGCCCGGGTCTCGTATAGCTCAAAACTACTTGGAGTTGCAGCGGCATCATGGCCTTCGGCTCCCTGATGTACCGGACCTTTAGGATTTGATGAGTGGGGATCTATGCTGTATGGGCTGCCGCGGAATGGAATGTAATCACATCGAAGTCGAGAGCAATATATTCGTACTGATAGACGGTAGATATATACGTGGTCGTGTTACCCTGGTTGCCGTCTACCTTGGGAAATGTTAGAACCAGCGCATGTGGATCATGATTATCTCAAGCGTCTGGCCGTGCATGGGAATTGTCGTCATCTCATTGCTTCCCAACACTTCAGAGCACAGGTGGGTAAAATGGGGCATGTTTGACATGAGAGATGTCTTTTCTTTGGCATTATTCCTCAGCTGGGGTATGCGTAAAGCCAATCCACGACCTATAAAGAGAGACATAGATCCTCTAACATGCCTGACAGTCACATCCAGCGTCACCGGCAGGACCAAGCGGAATGTCGTCTCCGCACTCACCCTGGTCTCCTATTGTGTTGGCAACATGATCGGCGCTCAGGTCTTCCAATCAAAGGACGCCCCTCGCTATATTCCAGGCACGATTACATGCTGCGTATGCTTCGGACTAGGGGTAATTCTCATTATCGTGTGGCGATTGTGGTACATGTACATGAACAGACGCCGAGACCGGTTGGCGGCAGAGTCTGGCCTGTCCGAGGAGGAGCTCAAGCAGATGGGCATGCAGTTGGGAATGCAGGACAAGACGGATCTTTAGAACCCTCATTTTAGATACAGTATGTAAAGGCCTAGCAAAGCTATGTAAAGGAGATTCGGAGGGGATGCGAAATTGCGCAGCATGAACATGGCGATATTGCACTTGGGGATGAAATTCGAACGCAGTAGGACTGACAACAATTCTCGGTGATTTTTTAGCATATTCAAGACGTTCCCAAAACACCTATTGTGACCAGTCGTGATCGGATTCCATGCGGCTCTTCAGGCGTGGTCTGATCCCTTAGGCATATTGGGAGCGATCCGTCCACCCAGGGCGAAGGTATTCGCCGTCAAATAGAGGATCAAAAGCTGACCGATGCGCGCCCAGCACCTTCCACTGCACATCAAGGGACCCCCCAGCCTCGTCCATTGCCCAGATACTAAGCCCAATAGTGTTGTCACCATTGTAGTTGAGGATGCCCGGAAAGACTGGCAGAATAGTTAGTTTCGAATATGTTAACAAGCCTAATATGTAGAGCCATAGGGTGCACGTACCAGGGAATGTAATTTCATTAGAGATGAAGGGAGAGTTTTCGCAAACTGGTACCCATTGACGTACAACTGAGCTCGAAGCTTCGCTCTCTCCTCTGCCTGGAGCTCGAAAGCCAGGCTGACGTCGTATCCCTCTGGGATATCCAACGGCACAATAGTACGATAGAAGCGTGAACCGGCACCAGTAAATCCATCAGCTGGTGTTCCAGTCTCCCAAGAGGCATCGTCGAAGCCGGGGAGATGCCAGCCAAGGCGCTCTGCATGGAGGCCGCCCTCATTATACGTCCCACGAATCGGCTCCAGGAGGTGATTGCCACCCGCGTTGCCGGCGACCTTCCAGGACGTAAAGCTGGCGGAATCCCCACCCGCAGTGATCAAAGTGGCGTTGAGAATGCCTCGTGGGTCGGGTGCTGCCTCTCGCTGCTCTTTGCCCATGGTATCTTGGATGACAAAAAGGACGTTGTCGCCCTCGGTGCTGAGCGGCACGTCCTCGAAGAATACCTCGAGCTCTCCCGTCTTGTTGGTCATTGCGCCGTGCCAGGACCCGAGGAATCTGCCGTTGGCGTAGACTGAGAACCCGCTAGCAAGGCCACCAATAACACGAAGATAAGCACCGGTGGGCGAATCGTCGGCTGGAGCATCGAAGTGGCCTCGCCAGAGGATGTTACCAGCCTGGTAGCCATACTCGTCCGCAAAGAGCACGGGGTACGTGTCTGGGGGAACAAAGTGAAGCGTTTCCATATGATCCGCATCTGGGCAGGGTCCTGTTAGTTCAGGAGGCTCATATAGGGCTCGTTGGTACATTTTCTCACCTGTCCAGTTGGAATCGTCCTAGTCTGTCGCTGCCTCTGGGAGGTTGTCGGCGACCTTCCATTCGGTAAGAGGCGGCAGGTTGGCTGCCAGGCTCTCAAGGGTGACTTCTGGTGCGGGAAGTGTTCCAATCAAAGTGCCGTACTTGGACTTCGTGACCCTGAGCTTTGAACCGTTGAATGTGACCTTCTTGACCCTTTTCGGCGCCCAAATATCGACGTCGGTTTCTTCATTCCAGTCGCCCGTGATGTGGATGGTGTCGCCTTTGATTTCGGCGGTGCGAATGAGGTACGGCCCCTGGACAAGAACTATAGTTATCTGTTAGCACCTGAGCACTCCCTGCACGCAGCAATGGCTGGGTAGATACCTGTAGAGTTCTCCCACGCGAGAGGGTCATTGTCCAGTGTAGGAGCCCAGAACTTGTAAGCGCCCTGCCGATCAACGACCACTGCCTGGACATGGTTATTGTAGTCAATGACCAGCTTCTCTTCGCCCGTCACCACGTTTGCGACCACGCCATTGCGAGTCTTGGTCAGTGTGCGCTTCGTGTCGGCGTTGCCACTGACGACCCTGCCCGACTTGGCGCCTTTGAGCAGGAACTCGCCCTCTTCTCCCTCCGGAGCCCAGAATACAACGACTTGCCGGTCTCCCAGATCGGCGACGGTGAGGACTTCCAGAGTGGCGTAGGTGATTTTTTTGCCGGATGATCCAATGCTGAAATCGGTGACGAGAACCTTGGACTCGGTTCCGTTGAGCGTAATGGATCCTCTGCTGGGCACCGTGAGGTCGCCGATCTCAGTTGATACATCCAACCGGAACTTGGTCACCTCTGTCGAGGGGGAGTAGTCGTGGCGGACGACATAATAAGCAGCGTCCGTATCAGGGTTCCGGAGTTCCGCCGTGAAGATGTCCGAGTCGGTGGCGTACGCCGTACTGTTCCCGACACGCTCGACTTTGGTGAAGTCGCGGGCAACGCGCATAAAAAGACCGAAGAGCTTGCTTTCACTGTACTTGTCGCTAATCAACCTATTCTCATGGATGGGAGCCGAGTAGTCATAGCTGGTCCCGACCTCGGGGAAGCCGATATTGCCCCAGTTGGTGCCGCCGTAGAGCATGTAGATGTTGACAGCCGACACCTTCTGGGCCAGGTTGTGGCGGAAGAACAGGTTCACCCAGCCTGGTCCCATGTTTTCTCTGCAACCCCCAGCCGGTCCATCCCAAGGGTTGAATGAGCCTCCCTGGAACTCCATCAAGAACGAGGGCTGGGTTTGCGCCACCTCCTGGAAGTGGCTGTAGTAATCAAAGACGGTGTATGGCTCTACCTGGCCGTTGACGGGGAGACATTGTTCCAGGTTGCAGGTCCAGCAGGCCGGATAGTGGTCCAGTCCATACACATCAGCCTCGCCGCCGACGTTGCTGAAATCCTTGGACCAGGAGCGCGTCCACATGTTGGGGTTGTTTGCAGTAAACGGGACGTCAATACCCCAACCTCTGTGCTTTTCCTCCAGCAGCTCCATGTAATGAACGGCGGTTTCATTCGGTGTTCTTGTCTCTTGATCTATCCACTGCACGCCGTATTCATTTTCAATCTGCCACATGATGATTGGACCTCCGTTGGTAATCAGGTACGGTCGCACGTACTCTGCCACGGCCCCAGAGTAACGGGTCCAGGCCTTTGTGTATTCCGTGCTGTTGTCGCGAAGAGGCCCGTATTCGCCAGTAGTCAGCCATCCAGGGAAGCCTCCTCCATTTGCCTCTGCGTTGCTGTACGGCCCAGGTCGGTAGACGATGTAAAGTCCAACCTCTTGGGCTATATCAAAGGCTTTGGCAAAGTCATGTGCTCCTGTTTCGAAATCCAATGTTTCGTTGTTGGGAGCATGCCACCCCCAGTGTTCGTAGAGACCGATTCCGTTGAATCTATGCCGATAAGTAATGGTCCAGTATCAGCCGACTATTCATGAGCTGGGCTTACCCGGCTGCCTTTATCTTTTGAAAAATATCCCGCCATAGCTCAGGCACAGGGATACGCCAGAGATGCAGCTGGTTCAAGGTCAGCCAACTGCGCATATACGGTAGCCCGAGGGGAGATCTGATGTACTTCTCCAGACCAAAGAAACAGGCGTTCGCCATTGACCATCACGCTGTAATGGTCCCTGCGTCATGATAGGTCAGTGTCCATGGCGAACAATACATATTCAGGGAGTGGTACCATTGTACAACCTTGTTCAGACCATTGTCGTGGAGAGGCCAATCCTGCGCAGTAGCCTGACTCGCGAGGCCGGCGATGGCCAGCCCCCTCCCCAGAGTGTGCCAAAGCCTCATACTTACTGAGCGACAACAGCCCTGAAAGAGAAGCGGTCGATAACACTTCGCAATTGATCTGACCTGCTCATGGTGGTTTCTCTTCGACTCTTTTATACCTCCCCATGGCTTCTGATCGTGCGAAATATGCCCAATATGGAAACCTTGGTAACCCCGCACTTCCCCCGGGGCCGCCTCCAGGCTGTCTTTTTAGCCGTAAGCCATAGCATCCGTCTTGGCTTTGGAGAACGGAAATGAGGATAAAATGCCCACATACCGACGGCTGTATGTTTCTTGGTGTGGGGCCGGATATTACTTTGCCTCCGACGGATATCCAACCCCTCATCCGCCCGTCTCGGCGCAGGACTTTGATTGTCCTGTTTCCGACGGCCTCGTAGAGCTCTGGGATGCCCTGATATTGGCCTGTCTAGCCGAGCGGTGAATTGCATCGCGTAGAACCAACTATTTATGCAACAGAAATAGCATTAAGCAACAACACGGGCATCGAAGTTATGCTTTGGCCCCGTCAATGGTTGGAGGACTGATAGATATGGCTAAGAACTGTCTAGGGGTCGTACTGAGGACGGCTAGACAGGGAATCGAATCAGTTTAGTTTGAATTACAAATCACTTGATATGGCACTATGGCATAGCTAGTATCGTCTCGGTGTGCCTAATTCCACTTCCTGATTTCCGTGCGAACGTACCCTCAAAGATGGGTTTAATACAGAGTGTCAAAAATGGATAGACTATCATAAGCCTGACCGTTGGGGTCGAAAAGAACGTTACTCTCGCAGGGAGATCCCAAAACAGCGTTGTGAATCCACGCGGGCTCCCAATAGTTCAAGCCAGTGGCCCCCGGAATAGATCTGAGAGTCGAGGCCAAACGTTGTAGATATTCTGCCTGACCAGCCGGACTCAGGGGAATGTCAAGCTGGTCAGCGGGGAATGGGGTCGTGGGGTTGGAGCACTGGGTCGGCCAGTTGGTTTCAACCACCTGAACTTCTTTTTGGTATTGCGTGGCGAGGCTGGTCAAACTTGCAGTCAAGGCATCCATTGTGGCGCCTTCGCCCCAGAAGGGGTAGAATGATACGGCGATGACATCCCAATCGTCGAGGGAGAGGTGGCCGGTGTTCAAGACCAGATCATAGAACCAATGCTGCAGTTCAGCGTCATAGCCGTGGGCAAGGTGAGTCACGACCTTCGTATGCCCTCCCAATGATGATTCTCGCACCGCACGCGCCGCAGTGTGCAGAAGACGAGCAAGATTCTCTGGGTTCTCGTAGCTACCGGTGGGCCAGAGCATCCCCGATGGGATCTCGTTGCCAATCGTGATTGTTTCGGGGTAAAGGTTCTCCGCCGCGAATGTCTCGCAGACTTCCGACGTATAGGCGTATAGTTGAGTTTCGAGTGCATCAATCTCAGTCGGCCAGCCAGTTGGGATATCCTGCTGCCCTGGGTTGGTCCATGTGTCGCTATAGTGGAGATTGAGACCAAACATCAACCCTGCATCTGTTGCCCGTCTCGCCAGCTGGAGGTTGTACTGGATACCGTAATCCCCGTCGACCGTCCAGACTCGTTGGCGGACCATGTTGACGCCGGCTTCGACGAGAATTTGTTCCAGTGGCTTCTCGACCGACTGGGAGTCTTTGTAAACAACTCCGTAGTCTCGCTCCTCCACCAACACGGAGGACCAGTCGACCCCGACGTAAAGCAGAGGGCTTGCTCTGCCGGTAACTGTGCATACAGACGAGGCCAAACTCTTGGGCGCCATCAAAGACACGATGGTGCCGATTAAGGCCCCGTAGGCGATGTTCATGATGAAGCGTGGTGGGATGTAGGACCCGCGTAAGGTATCAACTGACAATGTATGATAAGAACAAGAGCACAAGGCGATGGGGTGGTAAATAGAGGTGGAAATTAACCAGGGGCAGACCTCACCGCGGATATCGAAGCTCGCCTTCGTTGTTCATGAGTCCAATCAACGTGAAACAGGAGCCGACTGAATAAATTGAATCGTCACCGCAATGGCCAATAGCATGGCCTCGGGGATCCCGGAAAACGCTGGGCATGGGTAAGCCAGTTGCAGAGCTCGGCCAAGGCCCACGGCTTTTGGGATCCGCTTTGGCATCCGGCGGATATCTCAGGCCCTGGAAGGAGGAAGGCGAAAAGGGCCAAGGTTGTTCACTGTCTGGTCCCGTCCCGTTCTGTCATCGTCCGGAACGCATGGGGATGATGAAAAAGATCCAAACGAAGATAATGTGGTCTATACGGGAGTAATGAAGCATAGCATGATTATAATTCACGTTTTCTTTGGGATATGAGATTGTCCAGCCGAGTCCACGGTACATGGACTATCTCACTACATATCTGACAATATGGAGAGTAACTACTCATTCCATGTACGAGGTACTCTGCCTTCGAGATACAAAGTCCCCTCGAAAGACATCATCTTGGCCACAGGTCTAAGCTCCCTCATGCGCGGTGTCTTCAGCATGGACCACCTGGGCCTTGTCAAGGTGGCCCATCTCCTGCGCAAAGGTTGTCCGCGGTACCCATTTAGCACTGTTGCGTGGACTAACCTCCTCCAACATGCGATCCACCTGCTCAAGCGAGAGACCCTTCATCTCTGGAACCAGGAAATACGCGAACAACGCACCCAAAAGACACAGCGAGCCCCAGAAGAAAAACACCTTGGGCCCCAGGTTGACTGCTCCCTTCTCATCACCGGTCATATACGGAGCTATGACCGCGAGGATGCAGTTCCAGAACCAACAGGATGCCGTGGAGATGGCCACACCGCGAGACCGGATCGGGAGAGAAAAGGTTTCGCCCACAACAACCCACGCCGTCGGACCCCAGGTGGTGGCGAAGAAGAAAATTTGAAAACAAATAACTGCAATCATGCCCTTGACGGCTGTTTCGTTGTTGGGCTGAGCTGTTCCGACGGCTGCGATGATGTATTGCATCAGGAACATCCCAAGCCCGCCATAAACGAGCAACGGCCGGCGCCCAAAGCGCTCGATGGTCCAGAAGGCAAGTGGAGTGGAGACCACATTGACGAGGGTGGTGATGAGGGAGATGAGGAATGGATCCGAGATGGTGCCCAGCTGCTGAAAGAAGGTCGTTCCGTAGTAGAAGATAAAGTTCATGCCGCTGAGCTGCTGCATGCCTTGAATGCCCGCCCCAACAATGGTCCTTCTGAGATTCGAGCTGGGCTTACTGATGGAGCCTTTGAAGCACACAAGCCACGAACTGATATATCCAGTCTCGGGGGTGACGAGCGACTCGTATTCATGGTTTGCGACAATTTCCGCCAGTTCATTCCGGATGTAGTGGGAGTCGGCCGGCTGTCCGCGGATGTAGCAGAGCGAGTCCGTTGCCCTGTCGAGCTTTCCTTTCTTGACGAAATAACGAGGGGACTCGGCTGGAGACTTGTATTAGTTTTTCAACTGAAGGGTCAGTGGCGTACGAGGGTCATACGGAGAACAAACAGGGCGACCGCAAGTATAATAGCCCAGATAAACTGAATCGCAATTGGAACACGATAGGAAATGGTGTCATTTCGGTCCTGGGTTCCGTAGACGACGCAGTTGGCGAGTAACAAGCCGATGGTGCTATGATCTCCGGTGTCAGTCCTCACTCGTGTATTGCCTTGATCCAAGCGGCGACTTACATAGCAAACTGGTAAGCAGACACGACAGCCCCTCGGATCTTCTTGGGCGAAACCTCGGACATGTAGAGGATGATGACGGCAGACTCAAAGCCTACACCAAGGCCGGCCACGAAACGTCCGATGGTCATCACAGCCAACTGGCCGCTGCTCGCAGTTTGAAGGACAACCCCACAGCTAAATATCGCGCAGCCCATGAGGATAGTAATCCGGCGTCCCCAGAGATCGGCCAGGTCACCAGCAACGATGGCGCCCAGAAAGGTTCCGAGCGACAGAATCGAGGTCATGAGGGACTTGTCGGACGACGGAATGGCAAACGGGCGCGAGGAATCGACCGGAGCTCCAGCGTTGAAGTCGTACTCCAAGCCAGTGTACTGCTGAATGACATACGGCATTCCCAGCACGCCCGACATCCAGCCGATATCGTATCCAAAGAAGACACCTCCAAATGCAGCCGAGACACAGACAAGATAGCCTTTCCAGGTGATGGGGGCCTCGAGGTCCGAAGGGTCGCCTGTCCCACGGACATTGTCGTTGGTCGTCGCCATGGTGATATAAGCGTCAGGAGTGTATAACTAAAAGAAGAATTCGAAATAAAGGCTAGTGGCTTAGTGGGTCGGAGACTTGGTACAAGGCAAGACGAGCGGCTTAAGAACAACCCCCTTGGATCGTGTGGAGAGCCGAAATGTCAGCTCCTGCTCAGCACCGATGATCCTTCAAAAACCAGATGAGGGTTTCCGGCTTGGCAAGGACACAATGAGCTCCGTCGGATAAGCTGGCCAAAGCCTGCGCAGGTGAATATCCGAAACGGTCTCCGGTTTTCTGTCTCGTGCTTGCGCCCCCCAAATATCCGGTGGCCCCCGCTTCCCTGGCTCGGCAGCCATTATCGTCACATTCAAAATGGGCAAGATTGTGCTTATGGAGTACTTTCGAGTACCTCCTCGGTGGCTCTTTGTGAAAATCACAGATGACACGGGTTCCTTTGGATGGGGCGAAGCGTCCCTCGAGGGTCACACTGGTGCAGTGGAAGGGTGTCTGGACGGCTGGTTCGAGAGGTACAAGGGGCTAGACGCAGAGTATATTGGCCATGTTCCCCAATCAGATGTACAACCTCTGACGTGATGGCTTAGCGACATTGAGAATATTTGGCAGCTCTCGTGGCGCGGCAGCTTCTACCGCGGAGGACCGGTCTTTATGAGTGCTCTATCAGGCATCGACATTGCCCTGTGGGACTTGAAAGGTTTGTAGAGATTCTCGCAATCCTGTCAAGTATGCAATGATGAAGAGCCTTGGCTGACACTTACGCAAGCCAAGAAGCTTGGGGTGCCGATATACCACCTACTGGGGGGCAAGGTCAGGGAGAAGATCCGAGTATACGCTTGGGTTGGGGGAGACCGGCCAACAGAAGTTGAAGCTCAAACGTACGTTACCACCTGCCTCGATGATATCCGTACTCATTTTCATTAGCCGAGAACGCATAAACCAGGGATTTCACGCCGTCAAGATGAATGGTACGGGGGACACGGCCTGGCTTGACTCACCATCGGTACTTGCAGAGGTCGTTAAGCGGCTCAAAGCTGTCAAAGCACTGGGAGTTGATGTTGCCGTCGACTTTCATGGGCGAGTTCATAGGCCCATGGCCAAGCAGCTTGCAAGACTGTTGGAGCCGCTTGAACCACTTTTCATTGAGGAGCCCCTACTTGGGGAACATATTGGAGCGATAAAACAGGTCTCAGAACTGACTACGGTTCCACTTGCGCTCGGGGAGCGCTTGTATAGTCGCTGGGATGTACGGCCATTCTTGGAGGCAGGGTGTGTAGATATACTGCAGCCTGATATCTGCCATGTTGGTGGCATCTCCGAACTGCGACGCATTGCGGCCATGTGCGAGACTTACGATGTGGGCGTTGCACCACATTGCCCTTTAGGACCCATCGCCCTCGCCGCCAACATGCAGGTCAATGCAACGTTGGCTAATTTTGCCATACAGGAAATGGGGCTTGGAATGCACTATAACAACACTGGACAGGACATCACGAGCTATATCAAACACCCCGAGGTTTGGAAAGTGCGAGACGGATATGTTGACGTACTGGCTGGGCCGGGGCTGGGGATTGAGATTGACGAGCTGGAAGTGAGGAGGCTGTCTAGGGATGCAAAGCCATGGCCCACTCCAGAGTTTCGCGGGCCTTGTGGCGAGCTACGGGAGTGGTGAGGGTGAACCAGCTTGCAGTGGAAATCAGCTCTTGGGTTACTAGGATTAGGGAGCTGGTAGACACTGTTGGTCTCGGAGATGGTGTCCTCTCTATATAAACAAAATTGTTCTTAAACCTAGTACATACGACCACAGGGTGTGGAGAACAGGGCTTCCCGTCCGCTCAGCCGTACTTAAGCCACACGCCGGTAGGTTAGTAGTATGGTGGGTGACCACATGCGAATCCCTACTGTTGTATGTTTTTACGAAGATTTTTGTTCCTATTTTGCTCGAGAAGCAATAAAAAAGTGTCCTTGCCGTACGCAGAGATTGTCTAATGCTTCATTACTTGTATATAGACTGCACACATCAAGCTTGCTAGTCAATGTCGACTGTAAGGCGATTATAGCCAAGGCGGGAGTGGGTCGGGGTTCAGCCAACACGACAATATATTAATCAACACACCAGGCATTCGAGACTGTAGTGTGGACAAGATATAAATATATACTCCCTATATCCATGCTCCATCAACAGAATAACAACTTCCACTGACAAACGAGCTTTCAGGCCCGAGTAAGAACAGAATGACCTTGGCAACTTCCTCCGCCGTACCCTGCCGCTGGAATGCAATTGGATCATCAAAGGGAGCATCAGATGCTCGCCCGACCTGATCCCAATGACCCTGCATCATTGGCGTGTAGATTGGTCCTGGAGCAACGGCGTTGACTCGAACCTCGCGGTGCCCATTCTCCTTTGCGGCCACGCGAGTCAGTCCTAGAACACCATGTTTGCTTGCGGCGTATGCCCCATGGTATGCCACCCCTACTCGTCGTGATCCGGACGTCAGCCAGTTTGTTCACGGAAACTAGACACAGTGGAACGATTCAGAGCCAGGGTACCCACCAGTTGTAGCGTGTATCGATGCCATATTGACAATGGAGCCACCATCACTGATATGGTTCAGCTCAGCTCTCAGGCAATACATGAGTCCTGTGAGGTTGACGTTCAAAATCCTAAACCATTCGTCGTCGTCAAGCTCCGCGACGGACTTGACTCCGTGGTCTTTGCCAATAATCCCCGCAACGTTGGCTGCCCCATCGAGACGATGATATTTGGCCTTGATGTCCGAAATCCAGTTGTCGACTTGTTGTCTGTTCGAGACGTCGACTTGTGTGGCCATGAACTCGACAGGCGGATCCTGGGCGGAGAAATGTGATTCGGCCTGATGTAGATCAACGTCGGCGAGACAGACGATTCCGCCGCGGGCGGCGATGAGTTTGGCTGTGGCGAGGCCAATACCACTTCCAGCGCCTGTGACAGCATACACCTTTCCTTGCAGCGACATGATTTTGGATTCCACAAAAGATCTCCCCCGCAGCTTGTCCTCATAAAGCGACGATGATCATGTGATCTTACGGAAAAGTCAACTCCGTCGGAGCCGTAAATGCTCATCATTGGTTAGAATTATCCGATGGAGACTGGACATAAATTGGGTATGACTTCGTTGTAGATACGATCTTGCAGTGAATCTACGAATGGCCGGCTCGCTTATGAAAAAGGAAACAACAATACTGTTGATTACAGGTTGTACAATCCATTGAAGCCGGAAATGGCCTGTAATCACGGACGGTTAGCCAAGAGGTGATCGAGGATACATACCAGGGTCGCCACACTCACCATCGAGTCAAACTGGCCCCAACTAGTCAGGTCTTGCAAAGAATCGCTCGGACTGAGGTGGAAATCGCCTAGGTTACCCATTGCTTCCAGGTCAGGAATCGAATTGGGGAACCCATCTCCGATATCTTGCGTACTCGAACTAAGCCCCTCGACTTCTGCACTCATTGTATTCAATGAATGATGGATTGGTGTTGGTTGATTCTCTGGAAACTGTACTGTTGCTATTTGACGTAGTGCCTCACTCCGAAGCTCCTCCAGGACGAGACAATAACGTGCAGTTAGCGATCCTGGCTCAGATGTGTCGAAAATCTGCCGCTGGCATCGTTCGGCGGCGGTGAAATATGTTGTGTAGGTCTCATTCGGCTCGTTGCTGTGCTGTATAGTGTAGACATAGAGAATCACGGATGCGGAGAATGCGAAATAGGGCGTGAACTGCCAGTATTTGGTGTAAGTGGTTGCCAAACGTTCGGGTATAGTAACATACCCAAAAGGCCCGAAAGAGCTGGTTGGCCTGGATCATCCTGTCCACGACCCGAACGATCTCCATCCCTGCGTTGAGACACTCATCAACACTTTCTGCGACATGGACCTGTCGCTCTTGGTCTTGGCGCTGCGTCGTCGAGGTCCTGTTGGTTAATCTCGCGAAATTGGCGAGCAAAAGCGGGCGATTGATGAGGATGACCGTATGCCAATAGGCAAGGTTCAGGATATTCTGCTGTCGTTGATAGATGAGAACCAACGGCGCAGCATTTGAACTGCTTTGACCGAGAAAATCAGATAGCTCCGCGCGCCATGCTCTGACTTGATTCATATACTTGGCTGTTAGCGAGAACCGCTCGGTCATGGACATGGCTTTGATTGAGTAGATGTCGCTCAACACCCCACTCAGGATCTGAGACAGCCTATGCAACACCATGTCAGCTGTGAGTGAGCCGCAACCGGGGTAAAGATGTACTTTGCGTAGCTGACTGGGCCAAACATCGTAGACAGCCCTCGGTCAGCGGGAAGAGTGAGCGAGTCAGTGCTTTTGGGAATATCTTGATCGTCCACACATGATGGAAACTGTTGATCGATATCCTTGTCGTTAAACGTTCGCGGTCTTCCAAGGGCAGTACTGAGATAGTTGTCAAGGCTGTATGCGCTCCAAAAGGTTCGACGACGGCATTCAATCTCGACCTGAGTCATGGTGCTCGAGGATGCTTGTCGATAGCGATGGAGACCCAGAGCGAAGATCAGCCGGCTGACGGTTCCAAAAAGACTCCAGCAGTGGTTGATACGGGACTGGGAAAGAAGCCAGAGACACTGGCACAGCCGAGCCTGAATGCTCGCAAGCCGGACAGGGCCACTCTCCTTGGATAGCTGTTGGTTTGCTGCTCGAAAATACCGACCACTGGAACGACGTATTAGCATTGGCGACCCGATTGGATATGCAAGAGCTCGGCATACCTCGTGTTGGCCTCTATCGGAGAAAGCTTGGGCACGGTATGCTCCTGCGCAATGGCAAAAATCATGAAGAGCACTGCTGTCTGCGCAGGCGCTGCATCTCGCTCGCGCATGACACCACGAGTCTCGTAGAACTCGTCAAACCATTGCTCGATGGTTGGGCGATGCAGAAAACGATCTACAGGGACAGCAAAATCAAAGTATCTACGGACGAGGGCCGCAGTGTCCTCGCGGTGAAGTAGCATGGCAAAGGTCAAGTCGGGAATGATGGGAGCAGTCTCACCAGTGAGAGAGCACGCATCGTCGTAAGGCAATGAAGAGTCACCAAAGTTGAAGACGGAAATACCTCTTGGAAGCGCAACGGACTGTTGGAAGCGCTTTTGGACTCGAGCGAGAAAAGAAAGACCGGATGAGGGACCGACATAGTGGCCCTCCAGATCAGCCTCTGCCGGCTCCGGTGAGGTGCGCGAGACAGGCTCGCTATTAGGCAAGAGGTTCCCTTGCAGCAAGGCATCGTGAGATGCAGGATCAGTAGCGGTCGAATTAGGAGGACAGCGGATCGTTCTTTGGCTTTTGTCCTGGAGAGCTCGTGGGCCTGCAGCCAGGCGAGCAGGAGGGCCGAGGTCTGTCACTCGAACGGCTGGTTGTCTTCCTCGAGTGTAGGATGCGTTGTAGGAGCAGGTGGTGGATGCCTCGATGCACACATGGCATGGGCGCTGGCCGGTACATCGCACCTTTCTTCTGCGACACGTTAAACGACCACTGCCGAGCAGTGGGGAGATGACTGCAGCTTACTTTTTGCACCGATCGCAGGCACGCGTCACACGGATCCGGCCCGATCTACGACTCCAGGCCTCTGATGGATCGGGAGTCGTAGGGTTGCCATCTGGGGAGATTGGCTCCATAACTGCGAGTGTCTGCAGTGGGACGGAGAAGACGACCTTTGGAAATTGGAATAACTTGACCGTCTCCTTTTCCGTCTTGGCAATTGGCATGTGGGGAAAGGGCGCGGGGAAGAAGGGAACAAATCAACATGATGCTGACAAAGGAATTCAAAGGAAGACTTGCATCAGATTAATGGGGTCGTGAGACTCTGGGGCTCCAGCAGGTGGGCATGCACCACAGAATAAATCCCCAGAATGCGCACTTTTCCGATCTACTCGAGATATGGAACAAGCTACAGGAACACTAAGTTAGTGTTAAGATGAGATGCGTCATCCTGGCTGGTGCCTGGTGAGATGACTCGCCCCGAGCCGCCCCCAAAATCCTCCAAAATCCCTCGAAATTTTCCGGATGGCCACGCCTGGGAGCTGTCGCAACATCAAAAAAATACGAAAATGGCACCCACAACAGAGCACATTCTTCCACCCACCATGCGTTCATGGGTACGTACAAGACGTGGTCCTGCCAGCAGTACGCTCCAACTGGCCAGCATCCCCACGCCCGACGTGCCGACCGAGCCGTCGTCGGATGTGCTCATTCGCGTGTCGCATGCCTCGCTCCAAGTGAGCACTGAGATGATGATGAAGGCAATTCCATCTCTGCCCTTTTCTGGCCCGTGGGTCCCCGAGCTCGAATTGTCTGGACACATCGTGACCGCGGGCGGCGGAGCCCCGGCCCAGTTGCGCACTCCAGGCACGCGCGTCATTGCCTTTCGGAACCCCCTCGCGGCCATGTTGATGGGTCACGGCGTGCTGGCCGAGTATGTTCGACTCCCCAGTAATCAGGTGTGTCTCATTGACCCTGCAGTGGACATGGCGGCTGCCTCTGGCATCCACTGCTCGGGAAGTGCGGCGCTCAACATGATTCGAACCGCAGGCGTGCGGGAGGGTCATCGTGTGCTGGTAAACGGGGCCAGCGGCTCAGCCGGGTCGCTTCTCGTGCAGTTGTGCAAGATTCGAGGAGCCGCGGTCGTTGGTGTTGCCAGTGGTGGGAACGAGGCCATGGTGCGCGGGCTGGGCGCCGACGAGGTGAGTGCACCTTGCGACTTTTCGGATGAAGATATCATGATGGCTAACTGGGCGTACAGTTCATTGACTATCGACAACACCTCCCTCTTTCCGCGTATCTTGCGCAAATGTACGGCGATCGGCCGTTCGATTTTATTCTGGACTGTGTCGGCACTCAAGAGCTGTTTGTGCACTCGCCAGATTATCTGAAGCCCGACGGGGGTGTGGTCAACATTGGAATGCTCGAGGGAGTCGGGGTGACGGTGTGGAATATGCTCGTCAACAGTTGGCTGCCAACACGCCTGGGAGGAGTGCCACGCCGATACATTGGAATCAGTTCACCCCCGAAGCGTGATGACGCGATCTATCTGGCCCATCTAATCGAGCAGGGCCGCCTGCGGATTCCCGTCGATTCGGTCTTCCCCATGGAGGATGCACTAGGCGCATACGAGCGTATCGCCACCCAACGCGCTCGCGGCAAAGTTGTGATTAGAGTTGGTAGTGAGTAGACATTTTGCGGACGGCTGAAAAAGGGTGTCTTGTACTTTGCACGAGGAGACGAGTGTTTTTATGGAGGAAGAGGGGCATCAGCCAGGTACCGAGGTTCGCACTCGCCGAGGGTCGATCGGCTCGTGGGCTTGCTTGTCACTTAAGAGCACCATCAGTACATCATATTTTCTCTAGAAACGATCCACCATGGCGAAATCTCCTCCTGCCTCGTACTCTCAGCTGGAGCTGCGTGATGTCCGAGTTTCGCATGTCCCAGAATCCTCCCCAGCTCCAACTCCCGTCATTCTGGTCCACTTGGATCGGCCGCGGCAGAAAAATGCCTTTACACTGAGCATGCAGGAGAGCCTCATTAAACTCTACACACTTTTTGATGTGGATCCTCGAGTCAAGGCCATCGTATTAACCGGTAGCGGATCTGCCTTTTGCGCTGGGATGGATCTGAATATCGGCTTCGGAGCACGAGGCAAGGCGAGCGATCAGCTATCGTTCGGCAAGACCCAGCGCAATCTTGATCACAGAGACAGGTAAGGCTCAAAACCATTAGCAATGCGCCTTGTATGATTGACAATACCGCAGTGGAGGTCAGCTGGCGTTGGCGATCCACAACTGCAGCAAGCCCACCATCGTCGCCATCAATGGCGCCGCAGTCGGCATCGGCATCACCATGTGTCTGCCAGCGACTATTCGCATCGCGTGCAACCAAGCCAAGGTCGGCTTCGTATTTGCTCGCCGTGGGTTGACCATGGAAGCGTGCTCGGCCTGGTTCTTGCCTCGTCTGATCGGCCTGTCCAAAGCCATGCATCTCGCGGCGACAGGGTCGCTTTACTCGGCGAGTGACCCCCTTCTCCAAGGATTATTCTCCGAGATTCTCCCTACGCCAGAGGCTACATTACAGCGGGCACTAGAGATTGCACAAGATATTGCCGTAAATACTTCGGTCGTATCCACGAAACTGATGAGGGATATGATGTGTCGCGCGCCCGAGTCGCCCGAGGAGATGCACCTGCTGGACTCTCGAGTAATCAACGCTCGCTATGGCAGCCATGACAATCTTGAGGGTGTCCGAAGTTTCTTTGAGAAGCGTCCCCCAGCGTTCGCAGATACCATGCACGACCACAAGCCCGATTTCCATCCATGGTGGAAGCCTGTCGACGTACGCGGTCCGAGCAAGTTATGAACAAATATGTACATTAACCGTGACTTGGTTTTCTATTGATAAGCCCATGACCAGGATCCTTAGACCGGGAATGCAGTAACGTACTCTTGATCAACGGTTTCTGATACGCCCTCAGCACGGTGTGGTTCCTCCAGTCACTCCAGTCGTGGTTGAGCAGTGCCCACCAGTCATCATGGTCAGCAATGCCCTCGCGCATGTAGTATGAACCGCCCAAGTTCCATTCAAAATGTCCAATCGGCCCTCTGATTCGGTTCGCATCTAGCTCCCGATGATCTCCGGTAAGGAAGTCCTTGAGGCATGACGCGTACACACTCTGGTAGTCGGAGCTATTCTGAGCGAACCCAAACTCGGTGAGGATGACGGGTGCGATATTGCGCGCGGTTGTCGCCGGACTCACATCGAGGGCGTTGAACCCTCGTTTGTAGAGTTCGGATTGGAAGAAAGTACAGTTTGTGATCGAGTTGTCGTAGCTGTGTAGCTCAAAGACAATCTTGTCTGCGTAGTCAAAGTCACCCAACCTGAAGACTCTTTGATCCTCGGGGGGACTGATGGGTTCGCCAGCGGTAATGGGATTCAGTTCGTGGTCGTAGTTGAGACCCGAGATGATGACGAGGGCATCCGGTGCGGCGGCATTGACAATATTCGCAGCGTCGATCATCTCATCATACCACAACGACCACCCGTACGTATCGTTGGCAGGGTTATTGACAATTCGAAGCTCATTGCGGAGCGAGAATGCGGTGGCAGCTGGCCACTTTGCAGCGTAGCCGGCCATGTACTCGAGGCTGCGCTTCCACTTGGCCACGTCAAAGTAGGTGTCGCCAAACCAGCCATTGCCATCACCTGGACTGCAGCACCATTGAGCCTTGGAAACGTGGTTGTTGAAGACCAAATGCAGGTGTTGTTTGGCAAGCTCCGCGGCGACAGCATCCCAAACCTGGAGTCTGGTAGTGTTCTCGGTGAAGTTGGGATTGTGATTGAGTATTTGAGCCACGATATTCGAGGCCAATTGAGGACCAAGGACCTTGGTCATGGTGTCCTTGATGGTCACGTCGCCGCCGTTGTCGAGAATGTCATCAACCATCTCGGTGGCCCAGCCCATCCGGACCGAGTTGTACTGGAGTGATTTGATCTTGGCCACGATGTCGGCAATGGAGGAGTACTGTAGACCCTCGGGGATCATGGTTTCACCCTCGCCTGGCCAATTGATCCCGACGTACACAAATGGCGATCCGGTGGCATCCTTGATGATCGGACCTTCGGTATGGAAAGGACTTTGGGGCCAAGGGGTGGGATGGCGCGAAGCAGCTGCTTGACTGCACAGCAGGGCGAACAGAATGCCAGAGCTAAGCATCATGATGAGTATGATGAATTCTAACGATAATGTGAGCTGTGATCCAGCTATATGTGTTTCTAGATGGATCCGACGATGCTGACCGATCTACTCCAAATTTGCTGGCTCGGCGTCCACGATGATTGGTGGAATTGAAGGGATGCAGCATGCTTATGGGTGCGCTAATGCAACGGAGATGCGATGAAAAAGGCCAACTTTGCCCGCCTCCAACTCCCCAGACTTTCCCCGCATGCTCTGCGCAGGGTTATCTTTCTCCGCTCCCAGTCTCGATCCCTTGCATTCGCCCACAACCCCGGATCTTCACCTTCGACCGTTGGAAATGCCGCCCCGATCAAACGCCTGGTGATTTTCCCTTTGCACCACTCGGCTGAAGCTTGGCTAATCAATGTCAGTGATAAATGCCGTCGGTTACACCGGAAATGTCCGTCATGTCCTCAGTTGAGCATCCGCATGCTGACCTCAGGTAGGCGACCTGGCGCGGCCTCAGTGCGGACTTTGCCAGAGAACTGGAGAGCAGTGTCGCAACCCAAGAAAGGGACTTCGTTTCAAGCAAGTCCGCCCCGAGAATACCCCAGTCGCTGCTCCCATCCCGGAGACCATCTTCGGACAGAGTATTCCGCCCTAATCGACTGCCTGTCTAGCTCCAATAGTCTGACGCCGCTTGTGACCTAGTCCGATATATCGACGAAACCGATGAAACCATCCATACCCACCACGCGCGCCGCGTTCCCCGAGCCCCTTCTGCGTTCTCAACTTCCCTGGAGCTTACGCCAGGGAGTCCAGAACGGTTATCGGAATCAGGTGATAGTGCAGGCCAAGTACCGACAATTATCGACGTGTCACCCCCGCCTGAGGCACCAGCGCTTCAGGTGGACTCCCCTTCGTCTGTAGGAACACCGTCGATTCGCTGCTGGTCATTCCAGGGACCGACCGAAGTCCTGCTTCTTGAACACTTCACACAAACCCTCTCGCCCTTTGTAAGTGCTCCATCCCGGCCCAGCTGGTGAGCAAAAAACAATAATGTGTGTAGTTTGACATGTGTGATCCTGAACGCCACTTCGCCATTCAAGTCCCCATTCGAGCCCGAAACTACCCCCCGCTGATGGATGCAATCCTGGCCTTGGGTGCTCGGCATATGTGCCTCACTGGCAGGGATGTAGACTCCTACCTGGCGACCGACTATTATCAGAGATGTTTGCGGGTGCTTATCCCAGAGCTGGATCGAGTGCAACCGGATCGCGTGGATGACTTGTTGGCAGCAACCATTATTCTCCGCCTGCATGAAGAACTCGACGGGCCCTTTGGAGACTTTCAGACATATCGACACTCTATAGGCACGCGTGCTCTCCTACAGAGCCAAGCTATTGATTCCTCATTAGCGTCTGGGCTTCGCCGTGCCGCAGCATGGGCAGGAGTAAGACAAGAGATCTACGCCTCGATCAAGCTGCATCGTCCCCCTGCCATGAAGCCATCGACGGACATGTTAGATCATCTCGGGTCTTTATCTCATGATGGTGCATGGGCAGACCGCGCAGGTGGTCATTGCTTGGATGTGCTGGACTTTTGTTTTGGTGACAATAGTGTGAATGGCAATATGTACGACAAGTTACTCGCCGCTAATGCAGGATGGGAGGCCGAGCGTCCAGCATCCTATGACCCCCTCTGCTTTGATATACGGGCAGACCCTGAGGACGGGGTAGATTTGGGCTGGGACGTCCGATATCATGCAGACTGGCACGGTATCAACCCCAGATTGAACTAAGTAGATCACTCATTTCCTAACATCCGCCTGTAGCGATTGGATGGGCGTACAAGACGCTGGCTCGGATCCTTCTCGTGATTCACAACCCAAGACAACCCCGAGTGGGACTCAATAGGATCTCGGCGTGGGAGAAAGTGCTGGTATGTGCATCCGAATGTACTGGCGGAAGGATACTGACTTGGGTATCATGTCAAGAAAGAGGTGCACTACTCAATCAAGCTGCTATGCTCCATCGCTCGTTGCAGAGCGACAGTCCCAGGGCCCTCGCTGATTGCATGCATGGCAGTGTGGCTTGCGGGGGACATGGTTGAAGAAGGGCGGGAACAAAAAGAGGTCCTGGAGTTATTATCAGCAACTGAAGCAGTTCATGGCTGGCCAACCGAAGATATCCGAACAGAGCTTGAGGGCGTGTGGTCAAGCGAGTCGTGAACGTGGCGCGGGGCGGGCGGCGGGCTTTTTATGCCCTTTTCGGACATTTGTCGCCCACGGGGCACCGTTAATCAGAGCTGTATCTACATTTAACATTTGTTCGTGTCGCTTCCAATTCTACTAGATACAGAGATCCCCAGACTTTATCCTTGTCTTCCAAAATGCCAATCGCGGTCAGACCAGAGCAGGAGCTTGCCCTGCATGAAAAGCAGTTCTATGTCAATGATGGACTACTTCCCGCGCATGCCATTGGCGCACTCGAACCTACCACGCTCGACACGCCCTTGGAAGAGATGCAGCGGAGGTATCGAGAGAACGGCTACCTATTCGTCAAAGGCGTCGTGCCGCGCGAAGACATTCTGAAAGTCCGTCAAAAGTATTTCGAAAAACTCGCCCCCACAGGCTGTCTCGCGCCTGGAACTAAGCCGGTTGAAGGTGTGTTTGACATGAGCCAAAATCGACTCAGCTTCCCCGGTGTCGGCGCTGGGCCAGTCGATACAGATGAGAATGGCGACGTTGCTGGAGCAGACCCGAAAATCGCAAAACTATTCAACGACCTTGCTCTGGAAGCTCATCACGAAGACTGGTACAAGGAGGACCTGTGCCGCCACCCTGCTATACAGGATCTGGTGGCCAAATTGACCGGCTGGGGTGACAACACCTTGAGCATCCGCCGGACACTATTACGGAATAACATGCCGCACAACACGGCCATTGGAGTCCACTACGATCAGATCTTTCTCCGCCATGGAGAGGACACCTTCGTCACAGCTTGGGTCCCGATCGGCGATATCAGCATCGAGGGGGGAGGATTGATCTATCTCGAAAAGGGGCACGACATTGGCGAGCAGACTGAGAGAGACTTTATGACACGTGCCCGCGCCGCTGGCATGACCGAGCAAGAGACCAAGGATGCCTACAACGCGAATATGCTGGCAGGTGGCCTGCTCGATGTTGGACCTGCTCGCTATGCAGAAAAGTACAACAGACGCTGGCTCCTCACCGCATATGAAGCTGGCGATGTTGTGTTTCACAATCCTTATGCTGTAGGCTTCCGAGAAATGTTGCGACTTGGAGAGGGATCCTTATGCTAATTGTCTTCAGATACACGCATCATGTATTAACCATGATCCGAATAATGTTATCCGTCTGGGCACAGATCTGCGATACGTCGATTCCAGCCGCCCTTGGGATACCGTAAGTAATACATCGCGGCGGTAGTAGCATTGCTAGAATGAATACACTGACGCATTTTAGCGGTGGTCGAACATCCTCAAACCTGGCGATGGCCTTTAACGTCCTCGGTGTGTTCCAGGACAGGCACTTGATAGTGACCATCAACTAGTCTACCTGAACCCATGCATTATTTTGACCCGGCAGCAATAGTAGTAGCTACGGTCTGGGTATGTCAAATAGTATTATCACATACGTTGGTGTTTATGATCATGCAGTGTACCTTGTATTCTTTCGTGTTGAACCCACAGATTATTATATTTAAGAGCTACCCAGCAAGGACTAAAACATAGCTATATTATTCTGTTGATTCGAACTCTGCTCGTTACGCCCTTGATGGAATTCCAAGCGAGCCTCGTCACCGACAATGTATATCCGAATTAAATTCTACGCGGCTGTCCTATTCTTAGAATGCGTGTTGGGGCTCTCGTAGTTATGCATTGGTCTTAGTATTGAAGAGATAGTGTAACATAAGTGACATGCGCGGTGGCTCTCACCTAATCCCGTACTACATTTATGACAACTGTAACGACTCTAGTACGGCCTATCTAGCCCTCTACCTCTTCCTATATTGCACTTTGTTTGGCCATCTACTCGAGACGCCATAGATAGTTATACGACCGCTACGCTGTTTGCACAGAGCTGGCACCGACCGTGTTGAATACAGTGTCGGTGCTCCGCTTCTCCAGACTCTTACTGACTGGGTTTCGTGCCTCCTACGATAGAAAAGTCAGATGGGCCACAAATGATGGATGGGTCGAGGGAATATTCCGGGAGACTCACAAATATTTCGTCCATTTCTTCCAGGGTTCTGTCCTTGGTCTCGGGGAAGAAAAAGAAGATGAAGACTCCCTCAAAGATATCCCAGAAGACGAAGAAGAGATAGAAGTAATAACTAATGTCAGCGAAAGCCGGGCCAGAGGAGTACTGTATCACCACACTGCTGGCGGCGGAGGCCAGGTTGCCGATTGCAGTGCCCTTGGCCCGTGTAGTCGTCGTCAGGGTCTCCACGATATACATTGTCTGCAGCGGAGTCCACCCAAATGAGAAGACAGCACCAAAGAGAAACACAAATACAATGGTGCCGTAAGCCGCCGTGGTGTTGCCCTCAATGGCGGCCTTTGATGTTCCTGTAATAACGGCAAAGCAGATGGAACAAAACCCAATGGACCACAGGAGTATCGGTCTTCGTCCGATCCTGTCACAGAACTGGGCGCCCAGAATAGAAGCAATAAAGCATATGACCGGGTTAAGACCGTTAATCAACAGTTGGGTGTCTTCGGATGTTATGCCGGCATTTGCGAGCATGACAGGTAGGTAGTATCCAGTGACCGAGTTCCCACTGAGTTGGCCAAAGCAGGCCATTCCTAGTACACACACAAGTCGGCGGCGTGCGGAGTGAGTGCTGATGAGTTCCTTATAGTCCCACCATTTCTTATCGGACGCATCGCGGCGGATCGTGTGCTGCATCTCCACCATTTGCAGGCGAACAATAGGGTGATCCTCCGAGCCCTCACCATGATACCTTGCTAGAACTGCCCGTGCTTGCTCTATCTTGCCGTGCGCGATGAGCCACCGAGGGGATTCGGGGATAAACCAGACTCCTACTCCCACAATCACCGAGGAACAGAGCTGGAGCCAGATCGGGATCCGGAAGGCGTACGGATTGTCCCATTTTGCACAGCCGTATATGGTCCAGCTTGCAATTATGGACCCGAGCCACCTACGAAGACATTAGCTTCCTAGCGCCTCGCGGCAGATCATATGGGCTATCAGAAGCCAACTCACCACATGCAGTTATATAGGCCGGTTTGAACTCCGCGAAACTTAGGATGAGACATTTCGCTGACGTAGCATGGCGCGCTGACGGAGCAGAAACTGACCCCAAACCCGAGAATAAACCGGCCGCCGATGAACATCTGAATATTATGGGCGGGTGCCTGTATACATGTACCGAGGATGATCAGAGCAGCACCGGCGAGCATGCCCGCACGTCGTCCAAGATAATCGTTGATGGGGCCAGTGAAGGGTATGGCTGCCACGGAACCTATATTGTAGACGGCCATAATGAACCCAACCTGCGAACCTGTGGTTCCGCTGCCGTGAAATGAGTATGGTGCATGGGATTGAGCAACAGGGACGGATACGTACGTATTGAAAGTGTCCTGGTAGGAGCTCATGGCATTTAGCCCGCCCATTAGGGAGCCGTCGAAGCCATTTAGGCACCCGCAGAAGTAGGAAATGAGCAGACATCCGTAAAGCCGAAACATGCTCTTGGTCCAGGGACTGCAGCGGATTTCCGCCACTCGCTCAGCAACATCCAACAGCTCATTGGTGTTGCCGACGACTTCGAGGTGGGATGCATCGAGTGAAGACTTTGTGGGCTCGTCACCCTCTTTCAATTGGGAACTCATTGTGGGATAATTTGGAATGACTCGCAATGTTGCTTATCGCGAGAGACTCTTGTACAATGAAGGGAGAGAGGGTGATATAAGAATGGTTCTGTCCCCAATATCCTCCCTTTGCAAGTGGCTGATAGGCTGTCCATTTGCATACTTGGACGAGGCGCGGGGTCCCCGTGGAGTAGAGACTGGTTCAAGGGCCGTGGCATGCTTTCCCCAGACAGGCGCGGACAAAACTTGCCTATTACAGAAGGACCCACTCCACTGCGCACTCCGATTTCTCGGGGAAGTCGGATGGACAATTCAAGGTTTACTGACACTAACCTCCAACTCTCAAACATGGCGCCATATCGCCTGATATGATAGTGCCGGGACAAGGAAGAGACAATTTCCGACTTTACGCGCGGAGCTATGTTGACAGCCGCTTTGGATGACCTCGAGCTTCATGCAGCCACAATTTCTGTTAAAACATCCGTTAATGACAGCGGGCGACATGCTCAGGAAGAGCTTAACTATTGTAGACATATCCTGTGGAGTCCTCCTGGACATGGTATGGCGAGAAATGATGCAGTGGACATTGCTTTATCAAAAAGTCTCCAAGGCCGCAGGTCAAACGAGAGAATATTGTCTTCCTGCTCTTGAAATACTGTGAGCACCCATACTCCTGGAAGTGAAGTTTCCAGGTTGAGCATGAGTTCTAACCGCCAAGAAGCCATGTCGACAGTTGCAAAGGGGCCAGCCCAGCGCGAGCAGCTGACGTCGCTTCACTCTTGGGTTCTCTCTCAGTCCGTCTCATCCTCTCGGATAGTCTTTGCCGGGGACTCTGCTGGTTGCAACCTCATCTACTTGACACTGCTTCACCTGCGCGATACCCAGCCCCGCCCCTCCTGCGTCGTTGCCATGTCGCCATGGCTTGACTCGACTGGTACAAATACAGTGGGATCTGAGCACTTGCACACGGATTCCATGTTCCCTTTTGATCTGCTTGTTCCCTTGACAAACGAGGCCTCTGTAGAGACTCGAGGGCCTCGAGAATGTCACCAGTAGGGCTTCGTCAGACGGGTGATAAAAAGGGTTTTCAGCCTTCACCCGCTGTTCCAACGTGTCGAGGTTCTGCTGTAAAGCTGGTGACGAGTCTCAAAAGGAGCAGTACTCCCGCATCATCTCTTTAAGGAGTTCGATTTTGGAATCGATTAGATCTAATCTCCCACCCTCAGTCTGCGGTCCCAACATTCTGTACACAAGCAAGACCGCAGCAGCGAGCCATAATGCGCTGGCCGTGAGCGGGTGGGCGTATTTCTCCGGCTCCCTAGCGTGAGGCGCTGCAAGAGAGAAGATATTCTCCACAGCCGCAACGTATTTAGAAACGCCCTCAGCTCAGCGAGCCTGAGCCCCACTGGCTTGCGGTTTCTGACCGGATATGCCCTGACCCGAGAGTGCCTCCGTCGCTCGGTCGACAATGTTTTTGAACCAGTTCAGGGCCAAACTAGGTGAAATTTCCAACACCCTGGACTTGTGATGAGCCATGAAGCGCGCCATCTCAATCATGATGTGGATATTGTACGCGGGGGCGTGAAGGAACCTTGCTCTTCGTGTGGCCGGAATTCCCACCACCGTTGTATTTGTGGGAGATCCCTGGGTTGCAAGGTGTTCGCGCACCATTTCAGCTTTTTGCTGCGTGAATCGCTTAGTTGGAAAAGTGTGTTTGACAATTGCAAAAGTCTAACATGTTAGTGCCAGAGCATTACGTCTCTTCAAATTTCCAAGGACCCATCAGTCTCGATGCCCCTGTTCAAGAATGAACTAATTTGAAGACAAATCTGCTCAGTCGAACAACAATTATGATTGCCCATCGCCTCTCAACTGTGAAGAAAGCAGACAAACATCGCCGTCATCTCCAATGGAAGTTTGGTCGAACAAGGGACACATGCACAGCTGACTGCCCGGGATATAAACCAAAGCCAAAATTGACGAGTTGCCGGTGTGCCCAACCCGGCGAGATTTAAGCAGCGGCTGAAAATGAAGTGCGATTTATGCCGTGACTGGATGCCCCACTAAAATCCCAATACCCCCGCGTTGGCCGGGCTTCTCTGTGGATCTTTCGAGTTCCAGGGCCCCGGCTGACCTTTATGTATTCTGTCCGACCGGTGATGTTGATGCAGGGTTAGGTCTTTAGTCTGCTTGCTCGAGTCGAACATGTGACTATGCAGACGCTCAAGGCACTCGATAGCCTTGCCCTGCCTACGAGCAAGTTGTAACTTGAACTCTGAAACATATTGTGGTTAAAAGATGGCGGTAGACTTGGGGAGACAGGTAGAAGTAGCCATGACGACTCACTTCGTCGAACATTGGTAGCTCTGGTCGTAAGAACAGCTTTATAATATAGACTGAGAATCAAAGCGCCCTACCCTGTATTTTTTCTTTCAGAAACATTGCAGTGTTGAAAGAATGAGAACAATTCGTAAACTAACGCATTTGATCTAAAATACAGGAAAGCGGGAGTAAATTCCGGTACGTTGTCTGACTAAGATGCGCCGCTGATGCCACGAGTTGAGCATCGCAAAGTCTAATGCTCCCGCCTCGGTCGTCTGCCCCCACGATTTCCGCTCTCGCGGATGAGAGATCGTACGAGTGCAGTATGCCATCAAACGACGCAGATGATTCAAGGGTTGCCAGTATCATCGTCTGTAACACGGTGGTGCTGGCCCTCGCCTCGATTGGCGCCTGCGGCCGTGTCACAGCCCAGATCTACATGGGCCGCTTTGATCCCGACGATGGTGCGTGCTCCAATCCATGATGACTATGCGTGGCTTACAGGTTGTCTAGCTTTCTTTCTTACTAGTTGGGTAGATTTCAAGCACCAAGGTTTACGCGACCAGCTCCCGGCTAACAAACGGTTCAGGTATTCGCGTTTGTGCTATGCTTTACAGCCATGTGGAGTATGTCGATGCTCTCGTCAAGCTCGTTTCTGACATTCTCGCAGTGACTCGTTATGGCTACGGAAGACACTTTGAGCTCATCCAAGATGACACAGAGACAGTGGCTACGTTTCTCAAGGTACATTATGCAGTCCATAAGACTTGTGGAGAGACTGACTGTGAGTAATCAGCTCAACTTTGTCACCGCAATTGCGTATCTCATCTCCTTAACCACGATCAAAATATCATTCTGTCTCCTGTACCTCAAGGTGTTCTCAGTAACCCATCTCCGGTGCGTATACTACCTGCTCATTGGGTTCGTGATATGCGAATTCATAGAGGAATTGTTCGTTTTTATATTCCAATGTTCGCCGGTCAACAAGTATTTTTACCCGGCGACGATTCCGGGAGTCTGCAGAGACCTTTACGTTTTCTATTATGTCTCTTTCGCAATCAAGCTGGTTACCGACATAGTCCTGTTTCTGTTGCCTATCCCACAGTTGTTGAAGCTTCACGCCCCTATCGGCGTCAAGACAGGTCTGATTGTCATGTTTGGGTTGGGGTTATTGTGAGTTTTCTCCCAAAGCCCTTTTGCTTCTCCTTTTCATTGAATCTGCGCTGAGCCTGCTTTAGGGTATGTGTAACAAGCATTGTCCGGATTGTATATATCAGGCATTTCCAGATTGATTTTACTTGTCAGCCCACCCCATCAATACCGTCCCTACCACACTCTTTTTCCTTTTCTCGTCTCTAATTGTGTATCCAGGGGAGCTCGTCCGCGCCTCAAGCTGGTCATCTGTCGAGGTTTGCACCGCTATATTAATCGCCTCGATCCCATCCCTACGAAAACTGCTCGTCTTAGTATACCCTTCGATGCGGCGGGCCTTCTCTCTCCCCTGCAGCCGCGAGCGACGAGAGGGTGATAACTCAACACACGTTCGTTCAGTCGACCAGGGATACTTTGGTATCACTGTTGCTCAGAGACCTGCTACCACTCCAGACTGTTTTCCTCTGCCGTCACCAGGACTGGCGGAAGAAACTCGCATTGGAATGTTTTCTTTCCCTGGGGGTGTAGCGCCTGTTACTTCGGCGGCTATGGTGCAATGTTCAGACGGGAACAAGGCCTAATTCGAACCTTATAAAATACTTATACTACATTGGCCTTGTTCCCCATGTCGGGGTGGGTGGCGGGGGGTAGATACACGGCCATAAAGCCAGGTCCCTTAGGGATATGCACCTGCGCGGTGTCGGTCGTTGTTGTGGTATGATATGAAATTCCTGCTCACACGATGCGAATCATGGGCCTCAAATCAAAGGAAGTCAGACGCACAAGCCTGGGAAATCTAATCGCTCCTCGAACACCCCCCAAGGTCCCAAAGTCTCTTGAACTCGCTATCCCGCTCCAGCAGTGCGCAAGGACTGTCGCATTCCAAAATCCGACCACCGCCCATGACAGCTACACGATCAAAGTCGACGACGGCTCCGAGGCGATGCGCGACAGCAATGACGGTGCAGCTGGCAAATTGCTCACGCATGACCTCCCTGATCAGTCGCTCGGACCGCTCGTCGACGTTGCTGCTCGCCTCGTCGATTAGAATAATCCGCTTGCCGGCTAGCATGGCCCGGGCGATGCACAGGAGCTGCCGCTGGCCCTGTGAGAGCCGGTCGCCGTCCAGTGGGCTGTCGAGGCCACCTAGTCGAACCACGAGATCCTCAAGTTGGAGTCGGCGCAGAACTTGGAGGATCCTGCTGTCGCTGTGTTCTTGCCGATGCCGCCGCTGCTGCTCCTGATGTTCGTGCTCCACCTTGCCCTGCGGTCGGTGAAGGACAACGAGGTTGTCACGAAGGTTTGTATGCTTGAGGAAGAAAGGGTTCTGCGGCACGACGGCCACTGCAGCGCGCACAACCTGCCGTGGTAGCGTCGTGATGTCGACTCCATCGATGGTGATGCGCGAGCCCGGTGCGACTTCGAGGAGCCGCAGGATGCAGCCCAAGAGAGAACTCTTGCCGCTCCCGCTGCGGCCACAGATGCCGACCTTGGTGCCAGCGGGGATGTCGAGGGTCACGCCGCGGAGGACGGGGTCTCCATGGCCGCCACTCTCCCGGGAGTCATACGCGGCCACCAAATCCTCGATGACGACGTGGCCATGCGTCGGCCAGTTCTCGGGCACGGTGCCCGTCTCAGTGGGACGGTTCTCCGACACGGTGCCGGTGCAAAAGGTCTTGACTCGCGCGACGGCACCTAACGAGGTCTCGAGCTTGGTCCAATCCTGGATGACCCGGGCCAGCGACTGGCCGAATGACATGATTTGCACGAAGGCCAAAGCCACAAGCTGCGGCGATAGTTGGTCCCGCAACTTGACGACCAGGACCATCATGACGGTTACAAGGACGACAGTCATCAGGTCCAGCACGAGGGCCAGCCAGCGCTGGATGCAAAACAGCAGGTAGAATGGTCTTTGCGAGGCGTCGAGGAGATCCAGATACCGCTCGATGAAACGTGGGCCCCACGCGAACGCCCGTACCGTCGACAGGCCCTGGAGGAGGTCGAGGAACTGTGTGAAGAGAGGGGATTTGGCTTCGAGATCAAGGAGTCTGATTTGCTGAGACGTCCGAAGGTAGAACTTTTGTAGCACTGTTGGGTCATGGCCATAGTGGCTTGGGCGTCAGTGGAGCGGGCTTTTGTGACACGTCAAGGAGCAGTACTCACACCAACAGAAAGCGACGAACGGTACCAGTGCGACTGCAAAATACCCAGAAAAGACGCACATCAGAATAATCGACATGATGATCAGGCAAACGTTGATGCACAAATCCACCAGGGCAAATGCCAGCTCCGTGTCAATGACCGACATGTCTTGGCTGAAGCGATTTGTGAGGACTCCGACGTCGGTGCGCGAGAAGAAGACGAGAGGCGCATCCATAACCACTCGTAGGAGCCGAGCGTGGAGAACCCCAGAGCTCAAGGGGACCATGACGACCAGGAAGAAATATGCCGTCGCAGTGATGCCCACAACGGTACACCCAGTGAGCATTGCGAAGAGCCCCAGGTAGTAGTTGTTGGTCGCCTGGCCGGATTCGTCTGCAGTTTGCGTCCAGAAACTGAGGACGAGGCCTGTCATCCGATGCCCTGCCGCGTACAAAATCACCAACGCGGCGAGCAGGATAGTGTGCCATACAGGGACAGAGCCAAAGTAATAGGCATAGGTGGCGAACTCGCCGAGGACTTGACCGGGCGACCCCGCGTCGTCACTGTTCTGCTCAGCGTCTCGTTCGGATGGGCCATTAGGAACAGTCTCAGGGCGATGCTGCATCAAAGCTCTGACTGCATTAGGGTCACCGTTTTGCTCGACTGCCAGTCCGTGCAGATAATGTGTATCCGATTGGAGTTGGGCAAATGGGCCTTGATGCACAACATGGCCAGTAACATCCAGAGCAACGACGTGATCGGCGTAGGCGAGTCTGTGGATGGCATTCGTGGCACAGACCACGGTGATGCCCATTTGCCGGAAGATACCCGTCTCAGTGAAAAGATTCTGGAAAACGTGCTCCTCAGTCGCCGCGTCCTGCCCTGCAAAGACATCGTCCAGCATGACCGTCCTTTCCCTCGAGTAGACAGCTCGAGCCAATGCGAGGCGCTGCCTTTGGCCGCCGCTCAACGAGAATCCTGCGCTGCCCGCCTTAGTCGTATCGCCTTTGGGAAAGTGGGCAAAGTCTTGCTCCAGCCCGCACGCGTGAACAACTGTGTTGTACCATTTGGAGTCGTAGCTCCCACTGCCGAGGATATTCTGCCGGATTGTCAGGTTCTGGATCCAGGGCTCCTGACCAACAAACGCAACGTTGCCCAGATCACCATGAATTGAACCTGATCGGAGGGGGACTTCTCCCAGAATGGCTCGGATGAGGGTGCTCTTGCCCGAGCCCACCGGTCCGACGACAAAGGTGAAGCAAGATTTGCGAATATTGAGGGTGATGTCGTTGAGAATGTCGGGCTTTCCAGGAACCCAGCCAAAGCTAGCGCTCGATAACGCCATGAGAGTATCGCCTTTCTCATATGTATGACCCGCCTGGTTCAAGGGCAGGCGGCAATCGGTACAGCCTTCCGACAGCAAGTAGGCTTGGATGCGAGAAAAGCACGCGAGGGCGGCACTGACGTATGGAATAGTACGAAAAACAGCACTCAGGGGGTCCGACAAGAGGTAGATCAACGAGAGCGAAGTGTAAGCCGACTCGGTGTTCAACGGCTGACCAGTGCTCTTGGAAATAACCACAAACGTTGCAAACGCCGCCAGAGGGGCGATGGTCGCAGTATTCATTGCTGATCGGCAAAGGAGTCAGCAGCAGCGTCAAGACGACACGTTGTAAACTATCACTCGAGCACGTACCAATGAAAATCTGGACAGTAGACAGTCTCCGATACTGCTTGGACAGGTCCAGCTCTGTTATCCGGAGGCCTTGAATCATGCTTGCGACGACATCTACCAAGCCGAGCATTTTGACTTCCTAGACCGAACCTGTTAGCGCAATTGCCTCCGATCAGGACACGGGATTGCTAGGATTATTAGGTCTAACCTTCATCGATGCGAGGACGGAAGCCGTCACATCGACCCGCGTTTGGATCCCCCTCATCCATCTTTTCTTGGCCGGGCCAATGAACCGGGCCAGCTGCAATGTGCCAGTAGTAGCAATTATAGCTACAGCGACGGGGGCCAGAGCGGCAAGACCAAGCTGCCTGTACAGGAGGAAGATGGCGACTGCAGACTCGATGGGCGCGGCCCAAAGCTCGTGCAAGGATGTGGCGCTTTGACAGATACTCTCAGTGTCGGTAGACATGAGCGATACTGCCACGGACTCGTCGAGAGCCGTGCTACTGACATTCAAGGTATTTGTGTATATTAGACTGCAAAGACTGCCGCGAATAGCAGTGACAAATCGATATGTCATCTGATAATGGAAGCCGTTTGAGATTGCTTGCCCGAGGAAGACCAGCAGCCATGCGCCCGTGAGCCCCCATCCAATCTCGTCCGGCTGCGATGGATCGGCCGTCCACGAGGTCGTCCTGGCGATGAGAAAGGGCAGCGTGTACTTGAAAGCTGCCAATGAAAGCCGAGGCGCCATGCCCGCCAAGAAGATATACTTTGTGGCTGACAAGGTGGACAAGGCCAAGGCATGGCGGTTGGACGGGTTGGACGACCCAAACGAGTCGCGGGCTTCGGGGAGCAGTGTTCGTGCAGCCAGGCTGTCATGGATGGGGAGCATGTCAGGACCAGTCAGGGGGCGAGCAAATCCAGTTCGCATCAATGAATTGAGCCACAAGAACACACTCCGGGCCAGTATCCCACTGGTCGCCTCTGGTGAGAGATGCTGGTACTGGGACAAGAGAATGGGTCGCTTCTCCCAAGCTTCCGAAGTCAAGACAACGAGTTTGATGACAACAGTTGCGGTGAAGAGGCTCGAGATGGTGGAGTCGTGATTGGCAAGCCACAGGGTTCTGGCAACGGCGCAGTCAAAGAGCAGAGTAAAGAGCAAATACACGTTGATGATGGTCGATGGTCGCACCGAGCGCGCGTGCTCGGCGTGGGACAGAAATAAGAGCAAAAATCCATCGACAAACGCGAGCACCGCGGCCGATGTGCGCAGTTGAGAGAAGGGCCATTTCTGTGCATTCAGGGCGCAGTATAGCAGGACCACAAGCTGCAGAGCCGTGTAGACACCGATAAGACCCTACAGTGACTGAACCAGTCAGCGACAATCTAGCCAGCAGAATCTATAGTGGGAGTTTATTACGTGCCACTTTCACGAACGATTGGTGGGTTTTGGCGACCTTGCGAGGCTGCCTGGCGAGCCAGAAGAGACGCTGCAGGGCAACAACCAGAAAGAGGGCCGAAGGGACGATGCGCAGAACAGCGTCCTCAAAGGCCGGCGTAAAGTCAAACGCACCTGTGTGAGAAACGACGGCAAACCGAGCTTCGGGCGCCATTTCTTCCTCGGCGAGAGTTGGGCAAACCACTGTACGGGGAGGGTGGTAGTTATAAAATCCCAGTGTTGGTTGCGTGATGCAAAGGAATCTGGCGCGATATGACATCTTACCGGTCCATTGGCGTGTCTTTATATAGTCAGCGGCGGTTACCTGCCTTAGTTGTCTCGCTGTAGGCAACATAGTTTTGCACCTTGCACAAAGTCAGAGGCCGGCTTTGGTACACTACTATAAAGTGTATATTTTGCAGGTGAAGGATCAAGCCAGCTATTTTGTCGCCTCGGTCTCTGACTATGTCACCGAAATACACCGTTAGCATGCGTGAACCAAAGGAACTAGCTGTAATATTACATGTACCTTGTTTTACGCATGTATTTTGCTGCTACTAGTAGCGCTAATGAGGCCGAGAAGGCATACTTCAACAGCTATTTGCCTGTAGTCAATTACACTTAGAGTTGGATCTATTTGCGCAACTCCTCCCCAGTCGCCTTCTTTACCCTCGCATCCGCTCCCAGGAATGCACCAAGCACATCCTTCATCTTCTTAACAACAGCCGGATCGCTCTCTATCGCTTTCACGAGTGCCGCTCCGTTCTCTGCCAGCCAGTCTACCTCGGTGCTAGCAAACGTTCCATCCCACTCAGGTCCGACGAGGGGATCCGTAGTGGAGTGCTGGCGCGGACGAGTTGATGTAGTCTAGACGTCATATTAGGGGGCTGTCTTCTTCAGAGGAGAGTCCCGAAGAAGCGGATACTTCGCAAGAGTTGTCTCGTCCAAGGGTGTTTCTACTAGCTCCTTCAGGTTATGTGCTGGTACCTCAGCTCGGCCGTGGCGAGGACTTCGCCGATGTTGGCGTTACTAGCTGAGATCATATAAGTAGTTGCCTTGGCAGATAGCTGTACTGATACCTACCTGGCAATCATAATAACAGGTTGCTCCTTCCCCGTCTCGCGGTACAGCTTTGCATATGTCTCGAGAATGTGATAGCGTGGCGCCATGGGATGCTTGCACAGTGCCAACTAGAGCACGTGGCATGGATGGAGGGGATGGAACATATAGTCAGGGCAGGGTCTTCGCCCTTGTGCATGAGCGAGTCGTCAGAATAAGCGGCCACCTCTGGGTTGCAAATTCCTAATAATTGGTTCGAGGAACACCACTTTCAGTGCTATGCTTACCATTGATATAAGGACTGCTGAAGAGATAATTAGCCTGGCTCGCCGCAATGCCCTGTGCTAGACTAAACACCGAGGTTCCAGAATGCGAATGCCATCCGCATGAAGCTTCTTAGCGGCGACTATTAAAGGACCAGTCACTGAGATCTTCATTATATACTAGTCGCGAGACACCCCAACCTCCTTAAAACCTTGTTATAGGCATAGCACTGCTTTAGAACAGCCTCGGTGTCGTACATGTGGTGGGGGGAGACCTGAAGTAGAACACGCGCTCGGATATTCCTGAGGCTGTTAGCGCAGAATTGGACGGTTTAAAAGGTTAGTAGTGGGTTCTTTGCAGCGCACAGCAGATAAACCACTTGGTTAAAGACCTCCTCCTAGCCCTTGCTTCTATACTCCTTCACCTTTTCCAGGAACATTTCCTGGTACTAGGGCTTGAGCATTGTATCACAGTAAATAACCTGGTTAAAGGTTTCTTCTTTGTAGTCAGCCCTGACTTGACGAGATGTGTGTCAGGCCAATGTAGCACTCACGATTGTGGGCTCTGAAGGGCAGAGTATGTTGAGACCTTGGGGTCAACTGTGTTGATATTGACATTGTATATGTCCTCTAACGCCTGACGCCGGCTTCTATAAGAGCCCATGTTTGCAGTTATTGATCACTGGGTATCTGGTGACTTGATGCCAGTTCCAGAAGGCCAGGACACTCATGTGTGTTTAAATCTGTTTTGTCTATCTTGTAACACATCCTGCATGCTACCCCGCGGTTTCCAGGCCTGCTGAAGTGCCCCGCCAACTTATCGACAAGCAGTGGTTGTTACTTGGGCAGGAAACAAGCTGGCTGACTCGGTCTTGAACGCGGGCGGATGGGCGGACGGCCACACCGCATTGGACTAGCGAGTCAGACAGATTTCAGAGTCCTCTTGTCAGATCTTGTTTCCCTATTATCTTCCCCAGTAAGAGATTCCACTCTTTCCTAACTACCATTATGTTTTAGCACTTAATCCACACCCTTTCTAACCTCTCGCCCACCATCCTTCTCTGTTGATAGCTTAAGTCTCTGTTTGTCACGCGCAGCTCCTTCCACGGTTCCTTTGGGGAGTTTTGAACAAATCACCAAATGATGAAGCACAGAACGAGAAAGGTGAGAATAATTGGCTGCAGTACTGCAAGCCCCTTGGCCGGCGCGATCGCGCCCACCATAAACGGAATTATGGACGCACCCGAGGCTCTAACCGCAGAGCAGACTCCCACTGCTGGCACCCGCATCCTGGCGGGGAGCAGGTTGGATAGCCATGGAATCACACAAGGAAAGATAGGCCCCAAGACTAACCCCAGAGCGGAAGAGTTAGCCAGCGTACCTGAAGTATTAGAGCATGATTCCTTATCCAGAAATGCTGCAAAAATTGCGGAAGCCATAAAGTTTTGGGATTAGCCAGAAGCAAAAATGCATTGCCACGGCAATACTTAAGTAGAATATCACGGCCCATTTGGAGCTCTTGAAGGTGCGCCCTGTCACAAAGCCCAGCACCATCCGCCCTACTGTAATACCTGCCCAGAGCCCACTGGACACCATCCCGGGTTGGAAGTCACCTCCATGCCGAATCCGGCGCATAAAAGTCACAATCCAGCCTCCCAGCGCAACTTCGCAGCCAACATAAGAGAGAGGTTTTATGCTGCACAAGAGCACCACGCGATTCTGCAAGCACTGAAAGGTCCGACTGCGCGCCAGAAAGTTTGCAGCTGGTTGAACAGCACTTATTGCCGGCAAGGGATGCGCATTTCCCGATGGCTGCCCGTCGGTCTCTGCAGCACTTTCACGACACAGGCGTCTATTCCGTCTAGCAAACACCGCAAGGGAGAATATGACGTCGATTCTAGCCATATCCGCGAGAAGAGAGTAGATCCTGTGCCATGACCAGCCTCTTCTGGTGACCGCCAACGTTGTTAAAGCGGGAGCAGGCGTGGCGCCTGTTCCATAAAAGCCGTGAAGGAGTCCCAGAAGCTCGCTCGAATTACACAGGCCGCTAATAAAGGAATACCATGCCGCCTGCTTCGCCCCAGAACCCAGGCCAACGAGGATCTAGATAACTACCAGGGCTTGGAATTGTGGGTGAAGGCTGGGGACGATATAGGCAACGAAATGGCAGCTTCCTGCGATAAGCGCAATTCCTCGTCCAAAACGACAGTGGATGGAGTGGTTGCAAAGGGTGCTGGTAATGAGGCCGGCAACAGGAGAAATGAACAGGAGGGATACTTTAATCTAGGCAATGCTGTAGTACGTCTTAAGCTGCAAGTAAGTATATCTTTGTCAGTCACCGTATTCTTGATTTTGCTAGGTGAGATACTCACGTGTGGGATGAGTGCCTAACCAGTGGACCGTCAGCGAATCTACATAGGATTAGATGGGAACAGTCAAATCTTATACTATACACACTGTCATTTGCGCCCAGGAGTAAAAATCACCAGAATGTCGCCAGAACACGTGGAATATTTCACTCGCGGCAGATCCCAGCGCTGCGTATCATCCTGCGTGTCGTCTCGACCTTGGGACTCACCTTCTCCCTGTGTACTATGATTAATGCCTTGGGTGAGCCCATTTCCATGGTTATCGTGCAATGAGATAGTGTCAACATCGGTATTCTGGACTGCCATGTTATGAAAGATAAATGACTATAAATTAGAGCTCAGATCAAACTGTTGTGGACAAGTATAAATACTTTATCGGTTGTCCGGTCCGTTCCCCGCTCCAGTATCCCCAAGTATTGAGCAGAGAGCTCAGGTTACTGGCTGCAGACCCTGATCATCTGAACTTGCTTAATTGGTAATTTGCCTAGCTCTAGACACCAAACTTCGAATCCCCCATCGGCACACACCACACTCTCCGTACACCACGCCGCATCAGTACCACACAGCATCCCCCACAGCCCCTGCAACTCCAGAAGCATATGCGGGCGGGCGACCAGCACTCTTTAAGTTGGCTAGTTCCACCAGCTCTGGATCATTCACACCTTCTCGGACAGCAGAGAGCGGAGAGTTCAGTTAATACGGCTCGACCTCCTTCCATAGTTTCTCGCCAGGAGCGTAGTACATATCTCCTAAGACTGTGCCCGGGATGTAGGCTCCTGGAGCACTAGGGGTTAACCCCCCTTTTACTAAGCCTCTGTTTCTAGCACCCTGAGAAACCCCTTCTGCCTGATTTCTTTACTTAACCCCATGTATATAATGCCTTCACCGGGATATCTAGATCTGTGGCCGTGATATTCACATCGTTAAAGAAGGGGGGTGGGGGGTGGTGGGGGTAGTATCACAAGCCTTGCGTTGCTTAGGTCATTAACACATGCTAATTCCTATATATAGTTGGTTCCACGTACATAGAGCCTCTTAGAGATCCTTACGCTTCTTATTCTGTTCAATACGATTCTATTTTCAACGAAACGTTCCTACACCGGGCAAGCACAGAGGTCCAGGCTCAAGTGTGGCGGGGTGTATTTGTGGTTCGCGAGACGTGTCCGTTGCGGTGCAGACGCACCTAGTAGACCAAATACAGGGGTTGGGACCAGGGAAGGGGGGGGTGAGCCCTAGTGATATTCAAATTGTGGATGGGCTGGATGGGCTAGTTCGAAGGAATGTGGATGGGCGGCAGAACAAGCGACAGCAGGCAAGGAACGGGCCGGGCGAGGGGGAGGGAAGAGCGGGGTTCCTGCCGGGCCGGGGTGGGCGTTGAGATGATGACGGGCAGGTTTCTTGGTTTGGGGTTTCCGAGGCCGGACAGAGTTCAGCCTGCGGTCCCATGAGACATCTTACGATGTGGTTGCGGCGAGGAGATTTTGGACACACCCTGTGCGACATTTTGGCCGCCGCGCTGGCTGTTAGATTGGTAGCTGGACGCCTTGGGCTCTGTGCATAGTACTAATGCAGCCGGGCCGCATCGCAGGCGACTAGAATTCCAATCAAATGTCAGTAGCCCCACTAACGCAGGCATATCCATGCTCTGTTCGCTCCGATTAGTCCGAATCCTCCCGTCTCTTAATATATATCTAGCTAATATGATGTGGTACAGCCCACCAGGAATTTCCAGGTTGACAGAAACCTTTCAAGTCTTTCACAAGAAACGAGCAAAACTCTTTATCATGTCCATTCCGGACGAGTGCACTGTTCTCGTCGTGGGTGGCGGGCCTGGAGGGTCGTACACGGCCTCTGTCCTCGCCCGTGAGGGCATCGACACTGTCCTGCTCGAGGCAGACAAGTTTCCGCGGTGCGTCTCTATGTTTATCGATTTTGGCTATGTCCGTCAGGCCGCAGGCTAATTGGCGGGTAGCTACCACATCGGCGAGAGCCTGCTCCCTTCCTTCCGCCACTACCTGCGCTTCATTGATCTCGACGAGGAATTCAACAACTACGGGTTCACGAAGAAGCCCGGGGCGGCGTTTAAGATAAATCCTTCTCGCAGGGAGGGTGGTGCGTTTTCTTTACCCTTCTTACTAATGTATTTGTTCCGTAGGCTGAAATTGTTTGACAGTGACCGACTTCGTCATCGACCGTGGCCCCGAGCACTACGCGTGGAACGTGATCCGCTCCGAAGCAGACGAAATGCTTTTCCGGCACGCAGGCAAGAGCGGCGCAAAGATCCTCGACGGTGTCAAAGTCACCTCGGTGCAGTTCGAGCTCGCCACCACACAGAACGGGGTAAACGGCACCACGGAAACTAATCGAGGCGAGGCGCACTCGGAGCTGCCAAACCCTGGCCGACCCGTCTCCGCCTCGTGGACCCGCAAGGATGACGGCGCCACAGGCATCGTGCGGTTCAAGTACATTGTCGATGCTACAGGGCGAGCGGGGCTGCTAAACACAAAGTACCTAAGGAACAGGCACTACAGCGCCGCGCTAAAGAACGTCGCCAACTGGGCGTATTACACGGGAGCGGGAAAGTACGGCGATGGAACGCATTTGGTCAATTCGCCGTTTTTCGAGGCGCTGCATGGTGTGCCCCTCAACCCCTTTACTCTAATGGGCTTCACCTGCCTACATGGGCGCACTGCACAGCTAACTCACGGATCATGTAGACGAAAGCGGCTGGGCCTGGTTCATCCCGCTGCACGACGGAACGACCTCCGTCGGTGTCGTGCGAAATCAAGCCATCGCCGCCGAAAAGAAAAGCACCGCCACCTCGCTCGAAGCCTACTTCGACGACTCACTCACCCTCGCACCCATGCTCACCTCCCTCCTCGGCGCCGCTAGCACGCGCCAAACCCCAATCAAGTCCGCCTCGGACTACAGCTACCACTCGAGCTCGTACGCGCTCCCCTATGCGCGCGTCGTCGGCGACGCAGGCTGCTTCATCGACCCGTTCTTCAGCTCGGGCATCCACCTCGCGGTGACTGGCGCGCTGTCCGCGGGGACAACCATTGCCGCCGCAATCCGCGGCGACGTCGATGAGGAAACTGCTGCGCAATGGCACTCTGCCAAGATCCGCGGCGGGTACGCGCGCTGGCTGCTCATTGTGCTGAGCGTGTACAAGCAGATGATCCACCAGAACGAGGCGGTGCTGAGTGACTTCAACGAGGATAACTTCGATCGCGCGTTTGCGTTCTTCCGGCCTGTGATCCAGGGCACGGTCGATGAGACTGGGGGCAAGATCACGCAGGCGGAATTTGCGAAGACGATTGAGTTTGTTATGAAGGCGTTTGATCCGAATATTTTCCGGGATGGTGTCAAGAATGCGCCCGGGCAGTCGACAGATGAGAGGGACAAGGCACCGGCGATGGAGTTGACAGGGGAGGATATGGAGGCCCTGAGAGCGATCCGCATGAGCCATGGGCTGACGACGGGGTATCTGGAGGCGTTCACGACGGATGTTATCCAAGGGAGACTGCCCCGGCTGGAGAGGGGGGCGTTGACGCTTGTGCCGGCTAGCTAGCGAGTAGGTAGTCCTGCTATGTTCCACTGTACGCTATCATGGGTTTAGTGGCTGTGATGCCGAAATAAATTGATTGCTATGCTAACAGAAATCCTGCTATCTGCTGCACTTCCAATGCCACAGGGGTCCCCTGTAAGGAACGTCTCTCGATGAACAAGGTCGTATTAAACTAAAATACGAAGCATGGAGAACTAATGGAGGTTCCATGAAGCGGGACTGACTATATACAGAGGATTGTCACGTGGCGATGACCTAAGCGGGACGAGGCCCATGACACTACCCCCCCCCCCCCGCTTTAACAATGTAGATATTGTAAGCGGCGAGGTCGGATTAGTGGCGGATGCCAGTCAGTCTTCACCCACGGCGAGGTCCTAGCAAGTAACAAGACATTAAGCTATAAAGGATGTATAAAAGAGGAAGAAGAAGCTATATACTAATTAATTTAGAAATAAATTACTAGGGATTAGAAAGACTAGTAATTATAGAGGTCTTTTATATATAGTAATACTATGAACAGGGGATGTTTACGCCCACCCCCCTGCTATCGTGGGGGGCTGCTCCTAGAGTCTGCGTCTTGCTTGGCGGAGTCGACGTCGACTCCAGAGTCTGCGTCGGGAGTCTGCGTCGTGCTTGGCAGAGTCTGCGTCATGCTATTACACTGGCCGCCCTGTTTCGGCCGGACGGTCGGGCGGTCACCACCAAAAAACGTCGATTCTGCCAGGGGGAGGTGTCGAGGGGGTGTCGCGCCAAATCCGTCCCGCTGGCGCATTGCCCAATCAGTGCCCGCTACTCCGTCCGGCCGGCGCATGGTGGAACCCCTAGTGGGCCGTCCGGCCAACGCACTGCCCAATCACCACCTTTACGCATCATCCGGCCGATGCATCGCCCAATCACCACCTCTACGCATCATCCGGCCGACGCATTACCCAATCACCACCTCTACGCATCGTCCGGCCGACACACCACCTAATCACCATCATCACGCCCTTGTCCTGCCGACGCATCACCCAATCACCACCTCTACGCATCGTCCAGCTAACGCATTGCCTAATCACCACCCCCTAACCCAGGGGGGTCAGTGAAAGATACGTATCCTTGACCTAGGGTTGCCGCGGCTTCGGCCGCTGATTGGCTGGCTCCAGATCCACCTTGCGTATCCTTCACTAGGAATCCTCGCGTATCTTACACTGGCTTTTTCATGGCCGATCCGGCTCAGATTGGGCCAGGGGTTAGCGGGGCCAGTTAGCTCTAGCTGGTGCTAGTTAGGAGTCGCTCCAATGAGAGATTAGGGTGTAGTGGTTGATTAAACATGCCAAGTTTTTGATTTTCCTACTTTGGGGTTTTTTAGGTTTTACGAGCGCGGGAGTGGCGTTAGGACTAATCAACCCACCATACTCCTCCTACTCCTACACTCGCTGTACTAACAGCAGTGACCATGGAAACGCGTGGAAACCATAGTAACTATAAATATGAATGTTATTATTTATTATTATGGTGAATCCCATTAACCAATCTATTGATCCATCCATCCATCCATTATTATTATTATTGAATAAGTCAAGCAGTCGCGAAGTAGTTGTTGACTGGTGAACAACTAGTTCCCACCATGGAGAGCCAATTATTCGAGAAGATCCCCAGCTTGCAGATTATCATTTGCCGCCAGTGCAAGCATGGGGTGCGGC